>CM076446.1:19379591-20610216 GCA_038419695.1 Scomberomorus guttatus
AGATAACCTTAATAATGTCCCAGAGCTCTGCAGACTAAACAGAGCTAACTAACGTTATTCAGGTTTTTCTTCATTTACAATTTCAAATACCAAGTAAATCCGATTTTAGATAAAGGTAGTCAGGTTTGCGACGCTGGCGTCGTGTTAACATAATGTTGCATGGTCTGGTTGCAATGTCATGTAAGTTAGCTTAACTGGCCTTCTGTATGCTGACATAAGACATTACCAAAATTTTATGCCAACAAAAAAAAACAAGCTTTTTTTTCCCTCAGTTTTTCATAAACAGTGTGAGCAGTACTAATAATAAGGCTGTAAAAGCTGTTAATGACTGTTTTGCTTCTAATGTCTTTATTTAGCTTTATTCTGTTATGTTATTTATGAATTTATTTTTGTACATTATTTTGTTACAGGTGTTGCAGTATAGTACAGGCAATTTGTTTACTTTTTTATATTTAAGGTAGAGTTATAGTCCCTGTCTGTAGTATCACTTTTCTTGTCTACAGAAAAGTGTGAATTCAGGATCAGCAATAAATGTGTAACTAACTAAATTTGGATGTTATTTTAGTTAAATCAGTTTGCTTGGGTTCTAATATATTGCATAAAATGACTAAATTCCTAAATTCCTTGTCAGTTTTCAAAGGTGTCATATCCTGAAGGGTCACATTCATCTGGTGCAGTAACACTGTAGCACTACTGGCAGTCCTGTGACCCAAGAAAATAATGTGCTGCAGCTGAAGATGGGTGGTAGCGGCTCCAAATCCAAAGGATTTTGGCCTTTTGCTGGCTCAAGTAGTGTGGACGATACAACCAAAGATGGAAACGAGCAGCCACTGGCAAGAGTTCGAAGTTTCGCAAGTGCAACACCTTTTGTGTTTACTAGACGAAGGTAAATAATGACTCAGTGGGTCACCAACATATATTTCATTAGTTGTTGTTTTTGTTTTTTTTGTTCTTAAGGTATTGTATTGTACCGGACTCACAGGTTGATATACAGCAGAGATGATAAAACATACATGCAGTACATGCTCCAGACATACTGACCAAACCTCACCTAAAAAATGCACAACTGGGCTAAATTGAGGGTGTTTTGACAGATGTTTGACTAAGCTAACATGACATGCTCTTGGAGCAAGCTAGAGAATATTGTATGACATGGTGTTTTTATCTTCTACTAAAAGTACTCATCTGGAAAAGAAAACTTATAAAAGACTGGCCTTCGTGAGGTGTAGCTGTTTGCACAGAAAACATTCCCACGTAGTATCATGTTCACAGGATAAGATGGAGCCATAAATTCATGCTGTTATGCTGTTTGCACAATAATTCTGACCCATCCACTGACTGACTGCACATTATTGTGTTAACCAGGATTTCTCAGATCAAGTGATACATGTTCATTCAGCCAATTTCCACAATAATGTGTCCACTATATTTTCATTGACCTGTTTTTATATTGTTGTTGGCTTAAGTGGACAATAACACACTGTAGTCTTCTGCTGCTGTAGCAGATCTGCAGCTGTCTTAACTTCCCTCTTACACCACTGTTGTACTGAGTTGTTATTTGCATACTTGTGGCTGAGCTGTTACTCCTTACTGTTTAGCGTACTCCCCTGACCTTTCAAAAACGGGGTGTTTGACATAAACAAAATTTTTCATTATGGTTGTGCATTTTTTTTACTCACTTTCTCATTGGCTAGCTCTTTTTTGTGTAAAACCAAATAGTTTGTACAAAATTAATGTTTGATATTCTCATTGTGTGATATTAATTCATGATAAAATGACTCAAGCCACAATTCCTCCAGTTTTTAACAACCTGTGATTTTAGTATCGACAGAATTTGCAAATGTTAGGATGGATACAGACAGATTACTAGCATATTATGTATGTACAGATAATTGAATTTTGCCTCTCTGCTGCAGCTCTATGTACTTTGACGAAGACGGCGACTTGGCCCACGAGTTCTATGAAGAGACAATTGTGACAAAAAACGGACGTAAAAAAGCCAAGCTGAAGAGGATTCAAAAAAACTTAACACCTCAGGTGAGGAAATCATTATCCTAAACTAGCACTTTGCTAACCAACGCCAGGTCTCTGTATTGTCAGTCGAAACAATTTCATGTCTTTTGTGTCCTTCCAGGGAATTATAAAGCTGGACCACCCTTGCATCCATGTAGATTTCCCAGTCGTCCTCTGTGAAGCCTGACGATGCCCGAGCAGTGTCTCAGACTTGCTACTGTGTCAACTCCGTCCTGTGGTTTCCCCTACAGCTGGATGCCAGAACCACCGTTTAAAATAACATGATCTCTTGATATATATGATGCCCTTATGTGGACAGGCTGATGCAATGTGTGCCAAGCCTCTGCATGTGATCTGTTTTTGGCTTGTGTGCATTTAGACACAGTATAGTCACCTATGGGGATCTAGAAGGGTGCCAAGTTGGCAAAACGTACTCCGTTTACAGATCATGGTTTGTGTGCATGTAAGCGTGTATGTGTGTGTGTGTGTACAGACATGGGATGAAATGTGACAGAGTCCTGAATTTATTGCTGCAGATTTTCTGGTATGATTCCTAGAACTCTAGGAGTTTAAGGAGATTGTAACCAGTTCTTCCCCATGTCACAGTCATATCTAGAGCGGGAAAGTTCAAGTGCACACTTGAGTTTTTTGACACCATCATGACTTGATTTATTATGCATGGAAAAGGATCTGCTTATCGGTAAAAGCCTAGGGAGTTGACAATCAGTGGCCCACAAAATTAAAAGTGGATAACGTCTTATTATAATGTTGGATGGACTGGCAACGATGACCGCGGTGTGACCAGACCTCAGAGCCACACATGTACACAGCAGCAGTGAGTCTAATAAGAGATCCTGTTGTTTCTGTTGCTGCTTTGGCATACTATGTTTCACTTTTAATTTATTATAACTGTTTTTTAAATTACAATTTGAAACGCTGAACTGTGTCATGGTCTTCTTTTATATTGATCCACTATAGTTGAACGGTATTTTAAAGTGCATTTACTTCACAAGTCGGCCAGATCGATGGAGGAAGAAAATCCATTGATGTATTATAATCATTGCTTATAAAATTCCGTGTGTAAAATAGACAGGGCTATCACTGTAGTCATGTTGTGGGTATATTTAGGAGTTCTAGCAACGTGGGGGGAATTTACATCGTACAACTGAAAAATTACAAACAAAATTACTTAAGTCCATTCGATAGCTTTTTCTGCAGATTTCCCCATCACATATGACCACTTGCTAATGCAGTAACACACTTGCATGAATGAATTTAGACCTGTGTGGTGTGAGATATTTACAGAAAAATCGCTTGCTTTTGAGAGGACATGGACTACTAATGTCACTATTTCTTAAATCCTGCCTGCAGCCCTGATTGATGCCACATTTTAATGGGTGATTTTAATACAAAATACTGTGATAATTGTGTGATTTATCACATCAAATCATGTTACCTAGGGATCTAAAGAACCTGAAGATGAGTATTTGGAATCCAAAGTTTTAAAGCTGTGGGTTTGGACCAATCATTCTGACAAAAATTCTTCTTCTTTCAATAGCCTACATAATGGTGTCTCCATCTGGAGTTTTGTTTATAGGACGGTGAGAAGTTTGCGATCCAAACTGAAATTGTGGGAGAGTGAAAGAAGTTTCCAGAAGAAATCTCTTCTCAGCTGTGTCAAATGAGCCTTTATGTAACAATCATTTGGCAAACTTCTACGAGCAATTTGTCAAAATGTCTTTTGTAACAATAGAAAATTCAGCTTTTTAGCAAAGTTTTTTAAAAAACTCAAGTGAATTGGCAGGACCTGTTCACTTGCTTTGAAAATCATGCCCCTGACCTCCACCCGTGATTGAAAAAAAGAGCCACCTACATAGGAAATTGCAAAGGCAAACCATTGTTTAGGGGGCTTAAGTGTGTGTGTCTGCTAATGAGGGATGGATGAAGGTAAGACAGAAGTGAACGTCTGTGAAGGTCGTCTCCATGGGAAAAGGTTTGCTACAAAGCTGTCTGTGATATTGTTCTCCTTTAGAGGATAAAAAAGGCTGTGCTAAAATCCACTCCACTTTATTGCTTCCATGAAATGACTTTACTCTGCATAATACTTTGTGCTTTTTTACCTCTGGGCAAGTAACCTCTTTAAGCTGAGTACAAGGGAGACATGCCACAACAATTACTTATGGTTTAATTTTACAAAGCTGTAATAATATGCAAGGGCATGAAGTGAAAAAAAAGACTTGACTCAGCAAACCACCTTTGACCTGCCTTTGCTGACAAGTGTCGGCACATTTTAGACATAAAAAACCTTAAGTAAACAAAATAATGTTTAAATCAGACGTATTATTCACAGGAACCACTGGCATCCTAAATGTGATTGTTTAAAAAGTTGTGAATTAACCCCTTTTTTTTGCCTTTATTGGACTGTTGACATTGAATAGGCAGACAGGAAACAAGGGAGAGACAGGTCTGACATGCAACAAAGGTCCCTGGCTGGAAGGGAACCAAGGATTGTATAAACAACACCAGAAAAACCAAGAATACCGTATGATGACTTAGGTTAACAACTGGAGTGGCCTCATGTCTTCAAAAGTCTTCAAAAAAATCTATTAGTCATGAGGTGCAAGTACATGTTAGAAATTTAAAGGCAATAATGAGGCTAAGAGATGAATTATGTGACAATACACATTCTGTCAATATGAACATCTTTCATGTGTTTTTGCTGCTATTTGTACAGAGATCCTACAAAAGATCTTTTTGGAGTAATTTATTAAATATTAACTCTCAGGTGTTTGATGACCTCATTTAGTTCAACTGAAGATTATCAGTCATCTGTGAGTAATGTTTAGCTTTTCAGCTCTTGAAAGGGGTATTTATGTGATGCATGAGTCTCACACAAAGGAGTTAACCTTATAATGCAAACCCCAACACTGCAGGTGGCTTATAACACAAGTATCGACATCGACAATAAGTCCCTAAACGCTGAAGTCGCTTAGTGGCGCCAGGATTCTTTTAGTTCTTGTTGACCTGCACATCTTGTAAGTAATAACTACTGACTAACTGACACAGCACCCTAGTGTTTCAAAACAAAAACGCACAATTTTTCAAGTCTGTCTTACAGCAATAGGTACCCAAATGAACATTAAAACAGGTTTTTCTTGCCATAATCAGTCCTCCTGTTCATACTGGCCATTAGAAGATCCCTTCATAATGAACTTACAATTTAGGTGATGGGGCCAAAATACACAAGCCTCCTTCTGTCCAAGAATGTATTTAAAAGTTTATCTGACACTAATATGAAACTTCATCCGTCCAATTAGTCAAATCAAGTAGATATCTTCGTTAGTCTTTTTAGTACCAAAGTCCCTCAACAGGGAAACACTGTCTAAAGGAAACACAAAGAGGGAATTTGATGCTAAAAAGACTGTAAATGTGGCAGATATCCACTTGATATGACTAACTCAGACTGCTGAAGCCTCATATAAGCTTCAGATAAACCTTTAAATGCATTATTACACAAAATGACTGTGTGGACTCGCTGTGGATTTTGTCTCTCATCACTTACATTGAAAGCACATTTGAAGGGGATCTTTTAATGACCAGTATGAACAGGAGGAATGATTACAGTGAGGAAAACCCCTTTCAGTGTTCATATGGGCACCTGGCTGTTGTTTTAAGACGTACTTAAAAGTTTGTGAACCCGTCCTTTCATTGGAAATCACTTTTTAGTTGATTTCAGCTGCTAATCCTGTGTTAAAAACAAGTCTACAGAGGGAATCTGCCACCAAATACTAAAAACTAAGTGTTGTGGTAAAACATATTTAGTTGGCCTAAACTTTAAAAAAAATACTGCATCTTGTGACTCCACCAGTTAAAACAACTGTAATGTTTTGTGTCCAGTCAATGACATCAGAACAATGTCCTTACAACAGTGTAGATTTGAATATAGCTTATTGAAGCTACAGTATATCAGAGAAATGGGCAAAGGAGCAAGTTGTTGAAACTCCCCTTTTTCAAAGTGAATGTAAGCAAAATCCTATGGCAAGATGTTTTGCACATGTGTTTGTAACTTCAGATAGAGGTCAAACAGAGGTGGAGCCCGTTGGATATTTAAATACCAGTCAGTGGTGGATTTCAACACAGAATGAGCAGCTCCTTTCGTCTCTTTTGTTAAGAGGATTACACAGCCTTTGATAATAGAGCAGAAAAACAAGCTTGGCCTCTATGCATCAAACAACAACTCAAACAGCTTGATTGAATTATTTTTATCCTGAAATTTGAGAGGCAGAGGCTGCCGGTAAGAAAACTTCTTGAAATGACAGATTTTAAAAGATGAATTATCATGTTATCAAGAATGTGTTTGCTTTATCAACATGACATATATGTTGTCTTGCACATTTCTCACACAGTGGGAATACATTTGGCACCATTTAGAGCAAGAGCTTGTATTCAAGCTCAAATGTATAGCAGATTAGACATCTTAGAAGACAAAGTGCCTCAGAATAGATGCAAGATACAAAACTAATGTTATTCCAGCACACCGCAGCCAGCCAACTTTTTCAATACTAAAATTACGCCCATTCTAAAGCTGTAAATAGAGACTTTGTAAACATGGTTTAAGAGAGACCAGTGTTTCAAAAAATTAGTGTGGTAGTCAATCTGCATATTATGCGTGTTCTTTTTTAAGTTATGCACCTTGAAACAGAACGTTTGACTTTAAAATGGATGTTGGTGTTCGGAAAGAAAAACTGTTTTCTTCCATTTAATTTATGCTTAAAGGGCCACAAAATACAGTATGGAAGAGTAGGTGTCGCCAAAAAAACAACTAATGGAAATCCAAATAAACTAGAGATATGGAAAAAAAGTGAGATATGCATAACAGATTACCAGACATAAACCTTTTTGTTTTTTAACAAATTAATTGTGTTTTGGTAGATGGACATGCATAACCTTTCATGTGCTACAATTGAACTAGACATAGAACAAAGTATAATGGACATATATAGGACATACGTCCAGTAACAATGTATTAAGTACTACAATTTACTTAATGGTTGCGTGAAGGATGTTTGGGATTGCTGTAGACAGAAGGAATGATCCATATAATGCAGATACTTAAGTTCATACAAAAATATATTTTTCTAATTACTTTTGCTTAATTCCATTATTAGATAAAAAAAGAAAAAGAAACACATGCACCTCATGCACAAGTGTCCAGTCATTCAATCACTCATTCATTCAGTCATTGAGTCAGTCAGTCCTTCTCCCCTTCATTCATTAATTTGACACTCACGATTAGGTTTAAACTTTTTTGAATTCACTTTTTATAAATCTTAGTAAAATAGCTGCACAGTAGGGAACATTCAGCATTTGTCAAACATTTCAGCGTGTGGGGAATATGTTTCATATTTGGCCTCATTAAAGAAACTCAATGCAGAGCAGAACTTGGGGAACGGACTATTTGGTCTTATACAGGGGGGGTGAAAGACACTCTAATGTAATTGTACGGGCAAAATGTATGCCACATGGGGTTAGGATTATGGTAAAGTGATACATTTTTATGTTGCTCAAGCAAAACCCAATCTTGTATGAATAAAGATGTCAAAAAGGCTAATTTAATTTATTTAATAAATTCAGTAACGCCCCCCTACTCAGGAACTCAATCCACCGATCTGTTGTTGCTCAACGTTACCCGTCATCACCATCATTTCTCTAGCCGTAGCTGGTACATTTGTAAATTATGAACATGGATTGAACGGACTATGACCGATATTTTTCACATGGCAGGGCAGTGGAAAAGTAATTTATCTGACGGTTACATGTGTGGAATAAACCCGTGTCTTCAGTTTCATCGGAACAGGTCAGACGGGACAAGAAGAAACCACCTTAGCTAACTTAATTTAGCACGTTTGCTGCTTTCAATGAAACTTGAAGCTAATTTGGCTAAATTATGATAATATATGGACAGGAGGAGTTTAAATTAGTCTGATATGATAGCCGCTAACAGAAACATTTGTTGTTTTTTGCTTAAAATTTAGCACAAACCAACATTTAGCTTATCACAGCAGATTTCCGAAGATTCAGTCAGATTCAGTCAGCGTCTATCAAACAGGAAGTTGACTGATATTGTGGTTAAGGCTTGGTCATTTTGGTAATAAATTTGCATTTGTTTAAATCTAGCCACCTTAGACCTTAGCCTTAGATGTATTCTTTATTCTGTAATGACATGTTCCTTTCACCCTGAACACCCTGAAGAAACTCATATCACCTCAAAGTGGAACTCAATATTAATATTTTTCACAGATTTGATATTTCTGACATCATCATAAATCTGTTTGTCCTTTTTTTTTGCAGAGAAAGAAGAGAGAAGGTGAGCAGTGGCCATGGAGGCTGTATTTCACTCTCTCTTGTGTGCAGCTGGCCAGCTGCCTTGGTTTCTTCTGACACTGTTAACATCATGGACAGTCATGTGTTCAGCAGATATAAAGCAGACAAGATGGCCATTATATTCCCAGAAGCCTATTCTTCTTGCCTGGAATGCCCCAACACAGGAGTGTGTCCCGCGACATCGCGTAACTTTATCTTTGGACCAGTTTGACATTGTGGCGTCCCCCAATGAGGGCTTTGTCCGGCAGAACCTCACTATCTTCTACAAGGAGCGCCTCGGGCTGTATCCCTATTATGAGCGTGGTGGCACCGCAGTGAATGGAGGCCTTCCGCAGCTTGCCAGCCTCACTCAGCACTATGAAAAGATGCCTGAAGGTTTGCAAAAATATATACGTGAGCCAGAGGCAAAAGGTTTGGCTGTTATTGACTGGGAGGAGTGGCGCCCATTGTGGATCCGAAATTGGGATATTAAGGATATCTATCGAAGTAAATCCCGTGAAATGGTGGCCAAAAAGAACCCTAAGTGGACCCCGCAACAAGTGGGACTTGTTGCACAGCAGGAATTTGAGCTCTCAGCTCGCAAATTCATGCTGGAGACTCTGAAACTTGCGAAGAATTTAAGGCCCAATCAACTGTGGGGCTTCTACCTGTTCCCAGATTGTTACAACCATGATTACAGGAGTAGCCTGAAGAACTATACAGGCCGCTGCCCTGATGTGGACATGGCCCGCAATGATCGACTTAACTGGTTGTGGATGGAATGCACTGCACTCTTCCCGTCTATATACATTGGTTCTGTGCTGAAATCCACAAATTATGGGCGCCTGTTTGTTCGAAACAGGGTGAAGGAGGCGATGCGCCTAGCATCTGTTGGGGATGGATTAGCACGCCCTGTATTTGTTTACACCCGGCCTACATACATCAGTCAGAAGACCCTCCTAACTGAGGTTAGTTGGCTAAAGCAGGAATTACTCAAGCATAGGAGGATCATTATTTCATTATTTATCTTGGAGTGCGGTTATTATATTTTAACTATTGATTAATCTGTCAAAAATGTTTGTTTCATCAATTAATCATTTAGTCTTTAAAATGTCATAAATAGTGACAAATGCCTGTCACCACTCTGCTCTCACACAGAGTTGTGTTACACGAAACTCAAATAGTATTCAATTTACAGTCCCTTCCCTACATTTACACTCACTGCAGTCAGCAAATATTTGGTATTTTTACTTTTTTATTGACTGAAATGATTATAAAAGTTGCTGTTAGTCGTCTGTCAAATGACTAATTAACTGATTCAACTTTAAACTTTTCAATGCTACAGTTTTCTTATGTTTGTGTAATATGGTTCTATTAAATGGCCAAATATTGCTATAATTAGCAGCATAAAAGCAGAATACTACAAGCATGTAACACAGTAGGAAACTTCTTACTCCTACTATGTTTACTGATTTCACCTGAAATTTGAACAGCTATTTGGTTCACAAATCTTGCTTACTGCCATACAGACTTTGACTCAAAGACACTGTCATCTTCCAGGTACACCTGGATGGGACGTTTCAGGTGACCACACATTGGTGCTGGATATAGAACGTTTGTGTAGTGTGTATGTGGTCTGGGTAGCAGTCAATTAAATCACTGAAAGCATCAACATTGTTTTAGCTATGCACACATGTCAACAGGCTGACATTATACGTTGTTGGAAGTGTATCACCTTAGCGACCATTTAAAAGACTCACTTAAGTGGAATTCAAATTTACTAACAAACAAAATTATTTTTTATGTGTTTCCCTGAATGTTTGGTACTCAGCTGACCTGTGTGTGTAAATGTTTTGTAGAAAGATCTGGTCTCCACTATTGGTGAGAGTGTTGCACTTGGAGCAGCAGGTGTTATCTTCTGGGGGGACACGTCCTATGCCAGCAGCGATGTAAGTGCCATACCTTCCCCGCTTGTTTGATGCTGAAAAGCCTGGTGCTCAGTGATTTAGGTTCATATCTTTTTTTTTTTTCCCCCTCCAGGCCAGCTGCTCCACCCTAAATGAGTATCTTCAGGGACCACTGGGCCGGTACCTGCTCAATGTGTCTACAGCAGCAGAACAGTGCAGTCAGGTGCTGTGTAAATCTCACGGCCGCTGTCTGCGCACAGAACCAGACAGTGACGTGTATCTCCATCTCAGCCCCTTAACTCATAGCATCACCAGTCAGGGTGGCCAGTTGAAGGTTACTGGTGTGCTAGGCCAAGCAGAGCTGACTCTTTTTAAAGCACACTTCCAGTGCCAATGCTACAGTGGGTACAGGGGTGAGGGCTGTGCTCAGAAAGAAAAAGGGCAGAATAAAGCCTCCTCTGTCCTAGGAACCTGGCCTCTTTGCTTTTTACTCCCACTTGGACTCCTCACTCTGCTACACTGAGGAAACTGAGAAGCCCAAACTATTCACTGCGTCTGCCAGCTCAGAAAACGACAGTTCAGTCTTTTTGACATAAAAGTGGTGCAAGTTACTAAGCACTAGTGATACTGATGTATTGACCGCAGCTCAGAGAGATCGTTCTGTGGTCAGATCTCCCAGTAAGTGAGGAGCTTGTGATCCCAGCACATAGATCCATCCAACAAAAATATTTGTTTCTGCCAAGCTACACTGGGAGATCTCCAATCATGGAACTGCCTCCTGGAACTAATATCCATCCATCAGTATTGCAAGTGGTCATTAACTCATACCATTGGATGTCAAAAATTAAACCTATCCTTTAAAAGCCTCCGCCATGCTCCATGCTGACCTTGACCACCAGATGAGGATACTGTCACTCCACATTCATCGGCGCTACAATGTCTTTGTGGGGCTGTTCCCTCAAAGAAATTCTTTATGAAAAAAGTCTGCTTAACCTCAAGGTTTTTTATCTATTTGTTTTTTTATGATGCACACAACAGGAGTAGAGCTGAAGGTGAAAGAAAGGTAAAGTTAATGCCCAGCTTGTCACAACAGAAAGTAGTTTTAGGTATTCTGCTTTTGGATATTGCGGCCTAAACTCAACAGTTTAGCTTGTATCTGTTGATGTATCAAGCCAAGACGTTTAGCCTTACGAATGAAATATAAATACAGTATTTCATTATGCCAGAAAGTGATGACTTATGAAAAATGCAGCCTTCAAAGTCCAACTGAAATTGCATTTTTCTGCTACAGCATACATATCTACTCTGTAATTCACATGTTTTGTGTGTGTCAGAAACCAAAAGGGAGAAATTTACATTTTAGATTTTTTGGTTTCATGATGGCGCCTCCCTATCTGCATTAATTTGTCTGAATACTGTTAGTTCTCCGTCTTGTGATCTTGTGTCCATACAGCCAATCAAATCACTTGATTTTTAAGCCATATTTGCTTAAAGTACAGTGCTGGAGCTCAGCCCTGCCAGCTGCTGTCAATCAAACACGGACACCAACACGCCCTTCCAGCCGCTACAACAAATATAGCATTTCTAATATTTCCCTAAAGACCTTTTTTTTTCTTCCTTTTGATAATAGAAGGACTATTAACTCTAAATTTAAAAAACACAGGGACAATATTTTTCACTGTTGAAAGGAATGACTAAATGATTTCAGTTGGACTTTAAAGCTCTTTATCTTTAGTTCACAGAAACAACTTGGCTGGACCTGCCTGTTACAGTTCAGAAATGTGCCTTAACAGGGCTACAAAGTGCTCTTCTTTTACTATTCTTCGTTTACAGCTGTGATTAATGAGTTTTTTTACAGCAGTGTTCAACTCAGCCTTCTGTTGGGCACAGTGCTTTGTACTGATATTAACTCTAAATGCCTTTCTTTTTAAATAATGTATATAAAAGGGAAACGGTGGACAGAACAGTAACCTAGTCATAGAGAAGGAAGAATTTTCAGTACAAAAAGGCCAAAAATATGTTTAGAAACAGTGTCTGCATTACATAGTTTGTCCACCAGAGAGCACTGACAAATGTATCAACTGGAAAATGTCCTGCTCAGTACAATGTAATGTTTTTTTAAAAATTAGTTTGTTAAAAGAAAATCAAATATCGGACAATATATCTGATTTATTTATTTTTTTTGGTGGTATCAGCCTCAAATTCTGGTTTCAGCTGGGCTCGTTCCTGCCAGTGACACTTTGTCAATAGCAACTACTGAAGGTACATCTTCATTTCCATTTTTTGCCAGGTAAATGTAGACTGAGGCTAGCTGAGCAGTTTCATACGTATACTCTAGGCTCTGTATTTATTCTCTATGGCAGTGCTCAAAAAAGTATTTAGCTACCTAAAAGTAGTTGGTTGTGCTGTTTTTCACACAAATGATATTGCAGTAGAACTTTTATGTACAGTATGCTGCGAATTTTATGAAATTCTGCACTTTAACTGTTTCTCTGTTGAGGTCGATCTGGCTTTACTCCGTGTGGATACTTACAAGAGGTGATATTAAGGTTTCTTACTGTAAGGTACACCAGCAGTGCATTGCAGTAGAGTATCGTGTTTTTTCCATTTAATGTGTCATGTTAGAAATATGTTCCACTGTGAATCTTGCCTGAAAAGAAATGGGTGCTTCTGTGATTATTATACTTTCCTTTGCCTTCAACTCAGTTGCTGATCTAAGGTTTTATTTGGCTTTACTTTAAATACAGTATGATGTATTAGAGCAAAGACTCATTTAAATATTAATCAGATTCAATGAAAGTTTCTGTAGAAAACAAGGTCTATAAACATAGTAACACTGGTTTCTGTGGTATAAAGATGGAAGAAAGATGCCACTTATGTATAATGCAGATCTTAGATTAGAGCTTAGATTTTACCCCACAGTACCATGTTGGCAAGTAAATGCCAAAGATCAATATTTATATTTCCATGAAAGGCAAGAGAATATAAAAGGTTACGAAAGAAGTGCTTTAAAGAGCAATACTGTTGGTTTTATTTCATACCATAGACAAATATTGCCACCCATTTTTGAAGGCAAACCATAATATTTTAGTTATTCTAATGTGTTTCTTCCTCTTCTCCAGGCAGCCAGTTCATTGCACAACAGTATGAATTCAATGTGAGATTTTGACCTTGTTTGAGATGGGTAATCCGTTCGAGTGATTTATCAAATCTTCACTCCCAATCTACTCCTAGATTAGATTAGACTATACCTAGATTACTATGCACAGATAATGTAAGTCAAATGCACACCGGTATACAATGTGCACTGTGATTATGTTTCCAGTCTCTGAACATTGACTTTCATACTGTACAGAAATGAGTTGTGGCTGTCTGGAGGGTAAAACAATAACAAATCTAAAACTAAGTTTTTCTTCAGTGTTAATAAGAAATGTGTCTTTATTTGAAAGCCTTATTTTGCCAAAATGTATTGATATTGTTTGAAACCAAATCTGAAAAATCAAAATGGTTGCACAGGATTCTAATGTTTTGTATCTATATATTTGATATTCACCTTTTACATCAGAGAATTTCAATATTAAAAAAGGACTTTCAGTGTAATTTTCTCTTGTTTTCTGGGGACTGTAGAGCATTTTGTCTTATCTGTAAGCAGGAAAGATGTTCTGCTTCTTCAGGGATGTCCTCATTTTATTCACCTACTGAAAGGGCCTTTGAGTTTACTGCAGTAAACAACTTTATTGCAAAGATATATAAGTAAATACAACAGTGGAAGTTCTTTATCAAATATACTGATGGCTCAGATGTTAGTATATATGTATAATTTCTTTCCTTTTATTAAGAGAGCAGAATTTACAACAGTGATACAGGAAAAACAGGATACCCCTCCTGTAGGGGCGTGGGCTGTACTAGAGGGGATCTGACCTGCAACAGGCCAGCAACCTCCTACAGTAAGGGCCTGGGGGCGGCCTAAAGCAGGCAAGAAAGCAAGGAAGAGGAGAAAGGGGAAAGAATGAAAAAAGGAAAAACACAAGCAAACAAACTAAAACAAAAAGAAATGAGGGGAAAAAAATAAAATTCTGCCCTGACCCAGCTGTCCTGTCCTGGATCCACCCTGGCACCTTTTAGTCTTCGGAGCCCAACCAGAGATGCCCTCCAAGAGCATTGTAGCTGTTTGTTTTTTGTTTGTTTGTTTGTTTGTTTGTTTGTTTTTTCTTTCAGTTGTTACTATCTCCCCCTTTTGCTCTCCCTCCACTCTATATCTTTCACACAAAACACCCACCCACACAAACACACACACACCTACCTACCTACACACATGCAAAGGACAATAAGAAAATCTAAGCCGATTGATTCTGGTTGTCCCTCTTGTCATATATGTCTTCATGTTAATCACTTCTAACATTTAAATTTTTTTTTAAAATGAAAAGAGATAAAAGTTTCTTCATACCTTTTACAAAAAGCACACCGAATCATATCCAAGTCTAATTTATATTCAATGTAATATCAGCGGGTATCATCTCTGCATTATTTTAAAATACATTCCTTTTGACTTGTTTGTTTGACAGATGTATTTTCCGACAGCCTCACCAGGAAATGACGTATGGTGCTTAGAGTTGTTATGTGCAGCTCTAATGTGTTCCGACGAGGGACAAACGGTTTAGACCGCGGTAGATTTAATACATAACTGGCACCTATTCGTCTGAATTTCTTTGCATTTCTCGATTTTCTTGTGTGACAGTTTGACAGTTGGAAATATTTCCATCCAAACTACACTAAATGTGCGGGCAGTTTCTTGTCAGTAAAACAATGTATAGCTAAGCTAGCTGACACCAGCATCGACCCCGAAGCCTTTCAGCAATATTTCCCATCAGTGGCAAACCAGCAATGCAGAAGACATGACGATAAAGCAGACAGCCTCGTCCTTTTGTCAGTGAACGTGACTTGCAATATCTACTCTGTGTCGGTATGTTTTCCTCTGGTGATGCATCCTTATTGCATCTTATGAACTGACATTTAGCATGTAGAGCGACACGTCGAGCTAATGTTAGCTTTCCTGCAAATTTTGATGAAATTATATTGGCCACGTTACTATTTTTGCTCCTCCAGCTCTACAAATTTTTCACCCTGGCGGGGTCAACTTTCACTTAGGGGTAGCTGAGTACATCTCTTAGGTTTTTCTGGATTCATCCTGTACATTCATTCCCTGCACAGCCATCCTTAGTCTTAATTTTTTCTTTTAACAAACTTAATTTTATAGTGCTACGTTTCAAGACTGACCTTTACAAGCACTGTGAGCAGAGGCCATTGTAGTATATGCTGGGATGCAGATGCTGTGTGACACTTTAAAACGATTTACCCTATATGCCAAGCACCAAATTGAATTTTTTGTTTTTTTTATTCGTTTTTAATAAACCAAGTCTTAGTTTTGTATTTTTAATCATCATTCCTATGTCTTATACATTAAGTAAATCTCTGACAGCTAGGAAGGCGGCAACATCAGCCTACAGAAAGTTCCTCATGTCTCAGCGATGCAGGTGGTGAGATGTCAATAGGAAAGATGGTTAAAACTATGAGAATAAGAGAGAGTTTTAAAAGCTGTCATTTTGCTTTTAGAAACCAAAGATTGTGAACACAGAGCCGTAGGTTGAACCATGGGGGATGTCAGCTTTTATATACACTGTCACTGTCATGTTGTATGAATGGGTCCTTACGATTGTTTCTCAGATAATGCACTGTCTACCACCTTTCCTAGATCGTTCATCTTGACAAAATGAATTTCTTGCGTAATCGTCTTGTTGTCCTGGGCCTGGTGTTGTTGGCCACGTTACTTCTGTACCTGCTGCTGCCGTCCATTCGCCAGGGCAGCATGGAGCCGTCCCTTGAAGCGCAAAGAATGGGTCTAATGGCCACCCCTCCTCCTCCACTTCCGACCATCAACGTGTCCATTCGCACTGGACAGCTACCCGGGGACCCTCCGCTGTTCTTCCGAGAGGCTTTACCTGTCGATGGAGCTGGACGACAGATATTGCCCAGGTGAGACGACACAAGCAGAGACCTTCTTGAATCATTTCATGAGTTTGAGATGCTTTTCATGAGTTTCAGTGCTGCTAACCTACAGCTGTAACGTGCCATATTTGTCCAGTCTGTGCTAGTTATAAAATCTTGAGAGACCTTGAGAAATGTTAGTCGAGAGAAAACAAATAGATTTTTCTCTGTGCAGGCTGCAAGTGGTCCTTCTGCATGGCCAGGCCTTCACATCCAAAACCTGGGAAGAACTCGGTACAATGGCCCTGCTGGCAACTAATGGATATCAGGCCTTGGCGATGGACCTGCCAGGTAGAGTTTAAGCCTTATTGCACATGATGAGCACTAATTATAGTGACAGTAATTATCACTTAAACCTGATTATACACATATTTTATATGATATGTATTATATGGTACACTAATAAATTAGATGAAAATTTAGAAAGTGTCTTTACCCAGAACTGAATCTAAATACAAACAAATACAAAGTCTGAGGTTGTACAGTGTCAGACATGGTTGAGTGACAGCACAAGGAAAATGAACAGATAAGGAGATTAACACACTCAGTCTGAAATAAACAACACCAGGTCACTGCAGGCTTTTCACACAAAGAATGTAATTTATTTATTTTTCATCATTGTGTTGATTTAGCAGGCTTGGCTTTCCTGGGCTGACAGTGCACTCTTGTGGTTGAGAATCAGAAAATGTTTTTACCTGCCTTAATCTGAATGTAGTCTGTTTTTTACATAGATAGGGACTGAAAACTGCACACAGGATGCTAATTTCCCATCGCACAACTTATGTATTCCTAAATTTGGTAATATAGGAACACTGATATTAATTATCATAGTGTGAGGTGTATACAGTGTGTTTGCAGTGGTCAGACCTTTTCACCTGTTGAGTTTGCTATGTGAGTCATGCTTTTGGTACTAGCATTTTGTTTACCTGCTGCACAAGCCTTAAATTTTGGATGACATAAGCAGCACAGTTAGTACATAGAGTTTGGTGACCTCAGGTAATTCCCAGCCAGAATAACAGAAAACACCTGTGTTAGTGAGCAGGGCTTTTGAATCAAAATGTATATGAAAACCTGTTCAAATACTTTAAAATCCCTCTGTATACATGTTTAAAAGCACACTGATGTGAATGGCAGCACACACATTTCTTATAATTACATTTATTTAAAAATACATTTTCTTCCACAAATTCTTCTTCTTCTTGGAGGTTATGGAAAATCACCAGACTCAGAGGCTCTGAAGACTGATCAGAATCGGGTGGACCTGCTTTCGAGGTTCATGGAATCCTTGGGTGTCAGGGCAGCTGTGCTTCTTAGCCCCTCCATGAGTGGACATTACTCCATCCCCTTCCTCATGAAGAACAGTGCTCAGCTGCACGGCTTCATTCCTATAGCCCCCGTTGGTACCCGAAGTTATACTCCTCAACAGTACCAAAATATTCAGGTGAGGGAAGTTGAACTGTGCTGATGTGATGGTTTAATATATCCAAATAGAAACTACAGACATAATGTAATTGTGCCATTAGATGTGTGGTAAATGAGTAAATAAACATCTGTATTTCTCATGACATTAAGGTTATTAGATGGTGGTTAAGTTTCCTTTTTTGCGTGAACTGTTCCTTTAATGTTGAATACATACAAGGGAGGTATGGCCAGAGTAACCCACTAGGAGGCCCTAGAATGAGCTATGGACCCCTATTGAACTGCTGCCTCAGTGCATTGTGTATGTAACATGTTACCTTTTGAAACTGTAAGCACAGTTCACACAGCAAACTTCACATGGTAGTTTTATTAAATTTGTGACGACATACTACCTGGCCCCAGGTTTGCTGTGTGTCAGTTAGTTTGTTATTTTAATTCATCAGAAATGTATTTAGGAATATGCACCATACAAGTAATATAATTATAATATAATTTACTTGGAATAACAATAGGTGTAGTAGGTCTTAAAACGAGATTTGACACAGGCCCGTCTCTAAAACAGGCTCTAAAGATAAATCACTCCAGTTGATTCTGTGCTTTCGTGGTTTCATATTCCTGAATTATCTCAAACTAATTGACGTCACACAGCGATACTCAGCCCGCTTTGTCAATAATCCAGCCTTGCAGTGAGTGAAATATTAGTGGAAAATGAATCATTTATTTTAATAATTGAGAAATGTTTAAACAGTTAAAATACTAAACATTTGTTGGTTATAACATTATGAATGCTAATAATGCTAATGCTAATCTTTAAAGGACTAGCCTGACTTTTTGGGAAATATGCTTATTCGCTTTCTTACTTTGAATTAGATGAGGAGATCAATACCACTCATGTCTGTACTGTAAATATGAAGCTACAATCAGAAGCCTGTTAGCTTAGCATAAAGTCTAGAAACACTCCAGGATGTAACTATTCCCTGCCAAGACATAGTCTAGCACATAACCCCACAACGTGTTATCTTTTGCACTTTGGTCTTTATATGGATTAAACAAATGAAATATAACATGTTAATTAGTTAGCTTTATGGGTGCTGGTGGGTGGATTTTCTTAGCTTTCCCTGTCTCCCGTCTTTATGCTAAGCTTACCGACAGCTGGCTGTGGCTTCATATTGATCGTACAGAAAAGGGGGGGGGGTATCGACCCATTTCCACTGTTTATCTTTTTGACCTCTCACTCTGGTTTTGTTCCCAGACTCCCACTCTGATAGTCTTTGGGGCCCTTGACACAAATCTGGGTGCCCAATCCCATAAGAACCTCATGCAACTTCCACATCACTCCGTGCTAAAGTTAGAGGGAGCTCGTCATGCCTGCTACATGGACAAACCCAGAGAATTTCACCAAGGACTGATCGACTTCCTCAGCGAACTGAAGTGAGATGCGTAGCGGAGGAAGAAAAGATAGACAAGAGAAAAAGAGAAAGAGGAACACGTGTCCTCTAATGAATGGTTCAGTGTGGTAATAATTTTGCTAAAAAATAAATGACCATTATTCTCATACCTGAAGCAAAGAACATTGGCTTGAGAATAGGTTTTAATAAATGGAAAATGGCATGTCAAATCTTGTAGTGACAGTTCACAATACAGTATTTCAGATGTTTCCTAAATTAAAAATGTATCGTTATTTTTTCAGTTTCCATTGTGTCACCCAAACATACGAGACTAGTTCAACTCAGCCTGTTGTAAAAATAGCCTCAGACTTGTATAGTGGTGAGTTTTGTTTCATGTGTTTCATGTCTCTGTTTGCATGTAAAAACATGGAATGTGTTTGCTTCACTGTTACCATTTTTGTAGGTGACATGTAGGTTACTGTAAATATGCAAATGTACCCGGTGCCTGTGTTTGAATAGTTTCTGCTCGCTTCACATTTGACAGATTTGTATATTAAGATCTGGTAACCATTCCTGCTTCCATGAAGACATGATGTACTCAACAAAAGAAAACAAAATGAACGCACACTGTAATAAAAAAAATGTTTAAAAGGAACATTTAAAATGGTCACAAAAAAAATCCACATTTATTTATATAATGATGATGAAAGTGATATGTAATATATTTGCAATAAGTTTGGACAATCATGCAAAAAAAGAAGAAAATCTCAAAATGACGTGCATAGCTTACAATAAAAACAGGAATTGTGTGTTTTGTATGTTTCAGTTGATAAATGCCACACTGTGAACTGAAGGTTAGTTATATTTATTTAATATGCTGTTTGGAAGATTTTACTGCTGTTCATACCAGCCTAATTCATCTTTATGTAAAAGTTGTTCAGTTTGAGTTACAGCCGCCACTTTTTACACTTTACATTAGCTATAACTCATTTGTTCTGAGCATAAATACATTTACTGAAGCACTGAAGTACAGTTTTGAGATACTTTACCTGAGTATTTCCATTTTAAAATACTTTATAATCCACAACGTTTCAGAGGCAAATATTTTACTTTTATTCATTTACATTTATTTGGCATTTATTTAGTTACCAGTTACTATTCAGATTAAGATTTTATAAAATACTGTACTTTGAATAATAATCTGTTTGATATTGTTTTTTACACAAAAAAAGATCAATTATCTTGCTAAAATTCTTAAAATTACATCTACTCCTTCTCCCTCATTAAAGAGTCCAGAATTTATGAACATGTATACATACTTAATGAAAGGGAGTGTTGTTAATGAAGTTCTGCTCATCCAAGAAATAATTCGAGGTCCACAGAGTAACTGTCTTTAAAAATGATTATTATCGACCCGGATCAATCATTGTTACAGAGTACAGATATGACAATGATATGATAAAGAGAGGAGTGGTGTGAGTCCACTTAATATGTATAGGCTTCAAGTCAACATTGTTTCTTCACTCAATTCCTCCTCCATACATTAATTTGACATAGGGTCCAAACACATATGGTTCCTATAAGCTATTTCAACACAATTCCAGACATTCTGGCGCCAAACCCATTATGTAATGTCAGTTTCTAAGAAGTGTTGTTCCCCATTTTAGGAAACCCAGAAACCTTGTGACCCCCCAGGCCTCTTTCTTAACAGTCAACATCTGTGGCTAAGATATCTGATAGTTAAGAGCACACTGAATATACACTGGACATACATGATTGTAAAAACATGCTATATCATTTAATTTCCAAAAGTTTAACTGCTGGACACAAGATGTCTCCTACTTCACTGCAAAGTCCATTCTTGGTATTTGTGCACTGGAGGCTTCAAGTTTCCACATCACACTTGTGTAAGCTGAATATTGGATCAGAATTGGCTCCAAACTAGTTGTGATGTCACAAATCATGCTCATAGGCCCACCCCTGAAAGGACCAGTGTGTAAGATTTAGAGGCATCTAGCAGTGAGGCTGCACATTGCAACCAAATAAATACACCTCCCCTTCTAAGTATGTAGGAGAACCTACGGGTGCAAAACTCACAAAAAAAACTTGAAAGGCCCTCTCTAGAGCCAGTGTTGTCTGTTCTAGGCTACTGTAGAAACATGGCGGTGCAATATGGCGGCCTCCATGGAAGAGGACCCGCTCCCTATAGATATAAAGGGCACATTCTAGGGTAACGAAAACACGATTCTTATGTTTAGGTGATTATACGCTAAATAAAACATATTTATGAATATTATATTTCATTTCTGTCAGTTCCACTAGATGCCACTATTTTCTACACACTGCACCTTTAAAATCTGATTTTCAATGAGCACAGAGAAACTTTCCACTTTCAGCAGATGAATGTGAAAACAGTCTTCTAGTGTCAAACTCTGCACATACATCATTCTGCACAGTGAAGCTCAAACATCCAACTGAAGGAACCAGAAGAAAAACATATTTTTGAGTGGAGGGGGACTTTAAGGTTTTTTTTAATCACTTTAGAAAAATCGTTTCATTCAGGATCTAGGACTTTCATTTTGAAGAGCAGGAACATGCGCAGTCAGCAGCAGTCAGCTGACACACACACACACGCAAACACACACACACACGCAGAGAGAGAGGGAGAGAGGCTGCTTTACCTGACGACAAGTTCACTGGCCGGGTGAGTACTGTGAGTTATAACTGTCACCAATAAAAAAAAGGCTGAAATAAATTAGAGGTCGTGCGCTGTCATGTGATCCCTGCTCACTACCTCCAGTCGTACTAACATGCCGCTAAGACGCAGATAGCTTCAACCACAGCTAGAGCGAGAATAATAAGTGAACTTAAACAAGGCTAGCTAGCTGCTTTAGCATAAACTGGTCCTGCGGCAGTTGTGCGTTAAACAGGTAACGTAACGACAACTAACGTAAACGTGTTTCAGGCTGCTGGCCTAACGGCTAGCGTCATAGTAACAGTCCGTGATTTGCTTTTTGCGTTTAAATTAAACATTGCAAGACAGAAGACACAGTGGAAAGCCGTTTTTTAAACCACTGACTGGCCCTGCCGTGTTAACTACTACGCACTATGTCGTGTTTGTTTTAATATTATTACCATATCTGTCCTCAGAGGAGTGAATACAACGTGTCATGCTGCCTGACAAAGATGGTCCAGGTGTTGGAGGTGGACAGAGCTCTGCCGCGGGAGAGGACCCCTCTGTGAGTCTGTTCAGAGAGTACCTCCGTCTCAAAACTGTCCACCCAGAGCCCGACTATGGTGAGACTCTTTTATACATTTATCCAAGCCATACCCACTGGGAATGTCTTATTTAGTGTATGTCATTCATCTTTATGGGGGTCATAATCAAAACAGAAGTTGGAATATGCACCTGGATGAGGGGCAAATGCAAACATATGTTGTGTCCCCTTCCCGGTATACACAGTACATAGTATTTTAATGTTTCTGCTACTTCACTTTAATTATTACCACTGTCAGATCTCAGCATTTTACACACCTACAGTAACAAATACTTTCAATGTGTGTTGTTTTTACTGAACTAAAATCCAGCCGCACACTCTAGCTCGAAGAAGTGCAGTGTGAAATCTGTTTGTATCAAATGTAAGCTATCATCTTATCATTTATCAAAGTTCATTTTTTATCAGTGTCAGTTGGAATTGAAGTTCATTCCAGTTACGTATGAAACTGGGCATGGAAGAGAAAGCTAAGCTCATAAGCAAGAGATTTAAGATTCAAGAGGTTTGTTTGTCACATGCACAGCAATGCAGCAGATGGCTACATTGAAGGAAGTGGAATTTGGCTTCTTTGATAGCATTCAATTCAGTAGTCTAACCTTATTTTTGATATTTAAAACTGTGGGTCCTGACCAGAAAGATGATGACCAACTGGTAAGAAATCTTGCAGTAGATCTATGGGAACACTGGAGGGAGTACATGTCCCAGTTGGCCTGTGACAATCTGGAATACCCTCATAGTGAGAGCCAAGGAAAGTAGTTTGGTCAGGGACCTTCGGACTTCTCTTCTGACCTGGTTGCTTCCACACACTAACCTAAATAAGTGGCTGGAAAATTAATACGTGATAAGAGACGGCTCTGTCTCGGTTATCTGTGACCTTACTAAAGTCCGACAGTACCACCACAACTATCTAATGTTGCCAAATTTTTACACAATGATTAATATTTAAATGCACTGTTCTGTTATCTGTTTATTCATTTATAGATGCTGCTCTTAGGTTCCTGGACAGAATGGCGGAGGAGCTTGGGCTACCCATAAAAAAGATTCAGGTGTGTGTCAGTGATGGTAATTTAATCCACGTTGCAACCATTTGTGTACGTGCTGTAAGTTCAGTACAGATATTCGTGAACAATGGGCCTTATCTGTTGTTCCTTCTGCCTTTAGGTTTGTCCAGGCAGAGTCGTGTCGATCATGACATGGGAGGGGACGAACCCGACATTGAAATCTATCTTATTGAATTCCCACACCGATGTTGTACCTGTCTTCCCGGTATGTTGTCCACCTGTGTTTACGGCGTTACAATCCTCTCATTACCTGTTATAAACATGAAAAAAATAGATTTGATATCAATCTCTTCTCCAGGAACATTGGAAATACGATGCTTTCAGTGCTTTCAAAGATGCAGAGGGCAACATTTATGCCCGGGGAACACAGGACATGAAATGTGTAACTATACAGTGGGTATAAACTGCCTTGATAACTTGTCTTATTAAACAGGATTTGTGCTCTAGTGTTGTTGTGATCTTCACTTTTAATTATGTTCTATGAGAAACACCTGTAACACCCACTCATCCAACCTGCATACTGTCAGTTCAGACTCTTTCTCTTCTTTTATTTCTGTCACAACTCTGCCGTTTCTACGTTTGTTCTCTGTAGGTACATCCAGGCAGTCAGAAGATTGAAGGCAGAGGGACGGAAATTGTTGCGCACTGTGCACTTAATGTTTGTTCCTGGTAAGATAATTGATTGCTTCTCTTCTTTATTTTTACTTTGTTCTTAAATCTTGGACCATTCACACAGGTGTTTTCACTTATTGTACCTGATTAGAGTTCTCCTCCAGTGTGGGCGTGTTCAGACTGTGCTTGATTGACACGGTCCTCACAAATTAGACCTTTTATCATTGGGTGAACTCCAAAACCAGACTAAAACAGTGCCAGCTGGGTGAGTGTAGTTTTCGCTCCATTTCAATTAGGCACACAAAACAGCACCATCCATCTCATACCAAAATACTAACAGTATTGTAAACAAAACAGATTAATAAGTACATATTTCACATGGCTTGTCATAGGTTAATCTGAATGGAAAAGGTCCTGTACTATTTCTTCCTATGCTTTGAAGCTGTGAAAAGATGAAATTAAAGTTTACCACAGCTTCTTTAATACCTGCTGCTGTTTCATTATTATTTGATAGAGAATCAACATCATACCTGCCGCCTCATAAGCCACCTTCACTCCATTTAACCCTAACCCTTGCCACTACATAACAAGCAGCACATCAGCATGGTCAAGAGGAGAACTGCAATTTCTATTGATACATGGAGTTTGGTGACTTCACAACAGCTCTACTCGAGGTCTAATCAGCCAGAATGATTGAAAACACCTGTGTTGGTCCTTAATTAGAATGTAATGTGTTCTCCTGAACTACATACTTGCTTGGCAGCAGCTATACTGTATGCTTTATAGCTACAAACATTTTGGCAAAATAAAATATGACATTGATAAATAAAATATACATATTTCTTTTTAGATGAAGAAGTGGGAGGTCACAAGGGAATGGAAACTTTTGTGACGCATCCAGAGTTCCAAAAGTTAAACATTGGCTTTGCCCTCGACGAAGGTAAATAAATAACTCTTTTGTCAGCATTTTTTAAAAGTTAATGAATGAGGACCTGAACACAGAAGGTAACTCACTCAGGTCACTTAGTAAGTTGAAACTGGGGTCAGTATTTGAGTTTATACAACGACCACCAGATTTCTCTTTTCTGTTTAGTTGGCAGGTGTCTGTTCAAATTGTACATCAAATTACATCATGTATTCCAGCTAATGGTGCAACACTCTTATTGTGCAACGTGAAGTACACTATATACTGCATACTATATATGTACTGTATATTAAACTGCAGGTTACTATAGCAACAGGATATTTGCTTCAACCTACATAACCAGTCCCTGCTGAAGCTAAGATAACTGACTTTAAATAAACTTACAGAAATTGACAATGATCCATGTTTCCTTTGGCAAGTGACAGTATACTGAAATAAAGGTTTCAGAGGTGGAACCGTCACTTCATATTGTGGTAACCTTTGCCTCCATCTCATTCCTGTATCAAGACACATCCACCTTCTTCTGGATTATTAATACAGGCTAACAGGCCATGTCATATGTATGTTTGAGTATGTGGTGGTCATTAGTGTTAAAGTCTGACCAAATATTCATGTTATCATATCACTGTTCCTAATTACCTTCATTGATTTTTAAGACAAAGGTAAACGTGTGATGAATTTGTGATTTGTGTTCAGAAATCCTGATGTGGTGTTTGGGTTGCTAATCTAAATGTTAATCATCAACATTTGTCCTCTGCCTCTTAGTTTGTCTGTTTTATGGTTATATTTACGCAGTAGACTTATGTTAAAAGTTAAAAATATTTACATTACATTTACTTTTTACATTATATCTGCGTGTGCTCTGTAGGTCTGGCCAACCCTTCCGAGGCCTTCACTGTGTTTTATGGAGAGAGGAACCCCTGGTGTGAGTATGAAATACTTACAGTAAAAAGACTTTCACCATCTGATCAGATTCCAGGATTTTCCGGATCAGATTGTAGTTGTTTTGTAAAATCTTAAAGATGATAAAATTGATCTTGAATCAAGCACAGTGACGTCTTCTTTCCAGGGATTACAGTCCACTGCCCAGGAAGTCCAGGTCATGGATCAAGGTTTGTGGAGAACACAGCTGCCGAGAAGCTGGTAAGTTTGATTGTCATGTTACCAGTTAATAAATCTGTTTTAATCATAAAAACCCTGTTGAAAGGACTGCTAGAGGGTGTCAGAGACAACAGTTGTCTTTCCTCTTTCTTACAGCGCCAAGTCATAAACTCTTTCCTGGACTTCAGAGAGAAGGAGAAACACAGGTGACACTGGAAGAATGTTTACATTTTCATCTATTTTGTATATGGTGTGACTTTTTTCTTTATAAAAATATTACTGCTAGTAAGATGTTGAACTGAACCTTTTAATGAGCCTAATTCATGTGCAAAGCTGAAGAAAACAAGCAGCCCTGTTGCTGTAATAATCTGCCACCTGTGCTCAAGCACATTTATCAAGATAATGACACTAAAAATAAAGCAACACTCATGAAACAGGGATGTTATTACGCAGTTTGTGTAGTAAATGTTTGTGAGACATTTAATGGATGTTCTACAAATACCTGATAAACAAAAGACTGTTTAAACAATATCTTAAGATCTGGAATTTGAACTAGTTTGTACAGTGTTTATTTTATATCCCTCTTGGAAGAAATTTTATGAATTTGTTTGGCCTCTGCTTATTCAAAAGAAATGCCAAGTGGCTCACCAGCTCACCATGTGTTGTTTGTGTCCCAGAGACATAAATTCATATGAGTGGAAACAGTGAATTGCCAGTTAGTTCTTTGGTACCTTTTCTTTATTTCTTTCTTTGATTAAAAGTCATGTTAGTTTTCAGTGTTGGTCTTGCAAAAATTGGACTTTAGAGTTCATTAGAATTGCAGTAATTTCATTACTACAGTGTTTGTGAATTTCAGGCTTAACACCAGTGAGTGTTTCACGCTCGGTGATGTCACCACAGTAAATATGACTATGGTGAACGGGGGCGTGGCCTACAATGTCATCCCAGCTGAAATGGATGTCAGCTTTGACCTAAGAATACCACCTACAGTAAATCTACAGGTATGTAAATGTGTGTCTGTATGTCTGTATCTGCAGACTTTTACATGCCATCCTGCTCAAGTTAACTCTACACTAACCGCTTAATTATTATTATTATTCTGGCAGGAGTTTGAAAGACAGATCAAACAGTGGTGTAAGGAAGCAGGGGAAGACGTCACTTACAAATTTGCTCAGGTCAGTATACTTACTCTCTGCTGTTTAACCGCTGTTGGTTTGTTCCTGTTGTCAAATGGATTAAATTGGCTGCCGTCCTCTGCAGAAACATATGAATCAGAATGTGACATCAACAGAGGAGAATGA
Organism: Scomberomorus guttatus; assembly: GCA_038419695.1. NCBI lineage: Eukaryota > Metazoa > Chordata > Actinopteri > Scombriformes > Scombridae > Scomberomorus > Scomberomorus guttatus. Next base: position 19,407,002 of record CM076446.1, read on the forward strand.
TCCTTGGTGGAGCGCCTTCAGTGGAGCCTGCAAGGCAATGTGAGTGCCCTGTGCATACTAACACATTTTCTTGTTTTCACCTTGTGTGTTTCATGTTAGATTGTAGATCCAGACGCAAATACAACATACTGTATGTGCCAGATGCTGCAACATGTGACAACTTTAACCTCAATTTTGGCTCCAATTCAACACGGGCGAAGGGAATTTTTAGAATTAAGTTAATTTGTCTTTAATGAGTGTGTATCCATGTTTTGTTTAGCCTTTCTGAGCAATTTTACCATCTGAACTGTCTAAAATGTACATCTGTTACAGTTGATAAGCAATCAGATACTCGGATTTCTCAAGAATAAAATGTGTTCATGGTATTAGTGAATAATAAAACACATTTTTTGTGTCCTCTAATTTTGCTTATACAATCCTTTTAATATATTCGCTCCATGAGTCTTCACACCTTAGTTGCAAATGTTCACACAGCTCCCACAATATTCTGTTCTTGTCTTTGTCTACCCTGTCTACAATTACTCATCTGAGCATCTGAGGAAAAACTAATTTTTCTTTTTTTTCATTTACTATGTATTCTACTGGAAATATAGAGGACTTTTTGGTCATGTCTGACATACTGTCAACTGCACTTTTATCAGATAGCTGTAGGTGAAAAAGCCATAAAGGTACTGTGTCATGTAAGATAAGTCTCATGTCGTATCTCTCCACTGCAGGAATATGACTCTGGAAAAAGAGATATTTCCAGCTGCCACAGATAGCCGTTTTATTCGGGCGGTGAGTATCGGACAGGGACAATAAGAACGTACCCTCTGTGAAAGTTAATTCATGCATTTATCATGACATTTGACATTGTTGGGCAAAAGCTATTTTTGTGCTTCAGTTCTGTTTGTTTCACGACTCTAGGTGGGTATCCCTGCTATCGGCTTTTCCCCGATGAACCGGACACCAATCCTGCTGCATGATCACAACGAGTATCTGAATGAGCATGTCTTCCTGAAAGGCATCGACGTGTACGAGAGGCTAATCCCAGCTATCACCAGCGTACCTGCCTTTCCTGATGAGGCTTAGACAAGTCCTCTATTTTTAATGCTCTGTTAAACATATTTCACTGATGATCTTAATTTTTAACTTGAAAGAGATTTCAGAGATTACCAAAGAATGATAATAGTAATAATGTATATCATTAAGCCAAACTGAGCACTTAGCCTTTGGTATTATTAATTTTTTAAAATTATTTTTATGATTCTCAGGATAAATGCACAGTAAACTTTGCATTATTCAGTATTGCAGCAGTTTAACAGCATACTGACAGTTTGTTAACGTTGTTGATTGAGTGTGCCTGTGTGTATGCAGTCTAAAAATAATATCACCTATTGTGTAAACCACGTTTTCCATTAGTATGGGGAAAAAAAAACAACTTACAGTAATGTGGAGATGACTTTGATTGATAAACTCTTTGATCAAATGTCATTTAATTGCCACTTTTTAAATTTTGTTTGATTTTAAAAGTAGGTTTACAGAGATAGAATTTTATTTAATAAACTGGAATTGAATAAATGTTTTTTTTTCTGTCTGTCACACTGACATGCAATTAAAAAGACCTATGAATGAGAGGCAGGATTAGAGCTGTGTTATGGAGGAAGATCTCTGACTGCCTCTGGCAAGGAACATTTAACCTCCAACCAACCATCTGCTTCAAGGGCAGGATTTACCAGAACTACATCAATAAAAAAATTCCAAACATCAGTTAAAACACGGAATCCATCAGTGCAGCCTTCAAATCATCAGAAAGTGCATCAGAATGACCATTAAGTACAGTGTTTGTGTGTTCTGATGGGAGTCCAGCCTACACACCACAATGAGTTTGAGCATTACCGTATGTACTGAATGCACTTTGTGTCAGTGGTAAACAATGACGGACAGAATTAAAGCTAAAGTTTACACAAAATATAGTTGTTTTTTTTGCAACTTAAGTTTTGACTTTAAAACTTACCATTTACAGAAAAGGTTGATCAACAAACATAAATATATTTATAAATATATTGTTTAAAGTATTTTTTGCATTCAGTATTCTCAAGGAAGCAAAGAGGCTGAATGATGGATTGTGACATTCATGTTCCCCAGAGGATGAATACTAATGACTTTAGTATCCTCCTGACTTTTCCTCAAACCAGGAGGTCAAAGTTTTGTCATATCCTGTGAAATATCTCTACATCTACCTAGATTAGGACATTGGTTTGACATTTGGTGGGTCATCACCACTTTGGTCATCCCCCGATTCCAACTCTAGAACAACTGTGAAGCTGTCAATTGTGGTTTAAAGTGAAATATCTCAACAGTTACTAAATGGATTGCCATCAAATTTGGCATTCATCATTAATATCACTTTGGTGATCCTTTAACTCTTCATCTATCACCATCATCAGGTCAAAATTCCAACTTGTCCAGTACTTTGGTTTCTGACAAAATACCTTCAAAAATAATGGCATGAATTAGTGTTTGTGTTTAGTACTAATTAGCAAATGTTAGCATGCTAACACGCTAAACCAAGATGGTGATCATGGTAAACATTACACCGGCTTGGCATCAGAATGTTAACACTGCTGTGCCTAAGAACAGCCTCTTCTTATCATATTTAATGCAGTCAAATGATTAATATTTAGTTTTAATTAATTAGACTCATACATTCTGTATTGTTCATACAGATAAACACAAATAACCACATTTCAAAATCTATTGTAACATGATTAAGTGTTGTGACTGTCACTGTCACTATTAGCCAGGCCGGTACATTTTGTGTTCTTACAGTGAATCACCTAAACAAACGATGACTCGAGAGAACTTGCATTAAATGACGTAGATAGAATGGAGAATATTTGTTAACATGCATGTTGTGAAATGAGGTGCAATAAGGGAAATGAGAAATTTTCTTTTGATTTGTACTGCTGTTTACTTGAGGTAAAGGTCGTTCTCATCTACAGTGCAGCTCCCTTTGGAGTTGTCATCCAATTAACAGTGTTAGGCTCTCCAAGGGGGACTGGCAGGAAGACTGTGCAGTCAGTAATTAGTCTTCTCTCTCCCCAGGACATGACAGCTGTATTAGCACATGGGGCCGTCAGGGAGACGACTAAAGCTGAACCCACATCCTTCCTCCCAGAGGGGGCAGGAATAGGTGCAGTCATCCTGTCGGGTCAGCTGTCAAGCATCTGAACGCCTGGCTGCAGAAACACAGACTCTGTTAAACAACGTACAAGCTCCATGTTCCTCTATTTGAGGAGAGCTTTTCATTAAGTCATTTGGTACAGCACAAACATCCCCAATGTAAAAATGCAGCCAGTTCATTCTGTTTTGAGACTAAAATTATATTTATATGCATGTTATTTCTCTGGTAATACTTAGCCCCGACAGTTGCTCCCTCAGTCAGAGGTCAGGATCAGCCTCAATAACATGAGGCCTGGGTGAGGTGGGGGTTCAAGTCTCTCAGTCAAGGTCACCTGAGCATGAAGCTTTATTGCATGGGGAGCTTTAACCTGACTCCTCCAGTCTCTCCATACACCCTGCTTTGGTCTTATCAGGATTATTATTATGATATACACTCTCGAAAACATATAGGAGACTGACTTATGTCTATAATGGCTGTGAGCCGGCCTATAGGGATGAAATGAGAATGTGAGAAAAAGAGTATATTCTTTACACCACTGTGGAATAAAGCAGATCACTATAAATAATGAAAGAAAACAATCTTTATATCACTGCTCGTAGAGCTGCTTCATATTCTGCGTCTTTGACATGCCAGTGTTGAGACTCAGTACTCCTGTTTTACAGCTTGTGGGAGAAAGCTGTTAATATTCACAAGTGCTGCAGTGTATGAAGCAACATACATACTGTAAATTCTCCAGCTGAGAGCCATTTCTCTCTACTGCGCTCTCCTGCTGTGCAACTACAATTATCCTCTGGTGGTAATTACAGCCAAACCCTGCTGTGATGGTCACAAGATTCTCACTTAAATTGGAAATTGTTGATTTCAGTTCTACATTCACTGTACTGTGGTCAATACATTTTGTTGTCCTGTTTTTCATGGTCACATTATTTATCTGGAGTATCACGTTTTTGCATTTGAAACACTACTTATCACAATTTGAAGAGATTTCATCCTAAAAGGATCCCTGAGAAAAGGAGGTGAGAAAATAAAAAGACCCATCTGAGAGTAAAATATACTAAATAATATTGTAGGAGCCATTTATGTTTATTGTTGGCATGTCATATAATTTTGTTTAGATATATCTTGCAGTATCATTTTGGACACTTGGTGGCGGTCAGTAGATGCACAGGGTTGTATATGTTGGGGTATAGGTGACAGGAAATGGGAGGCATAGGTAGGGGGAGCGCACACAGTTCTCACCAGAGGCAACACACTACAACTTGCAGAACCGGAAACAAACTGATGTGTTCATCTCTTTGTACAACTAACTCAATGAACAACTAACTAAACAGCAACCACCGACTGGCAAATCTCTTGTATTGTGTCTGCGTAATTACAAATATACTGTTATTTCATATAATGTTATTCATGAATCTGTTTTTTGTACTGATTTTGGGCTACATAAATAAAACTGACTTGACTATTTATGTATTTTTCTATTTACTACAGTACTATTTATCTATAGTAGATCTTAAATTCTGAAATCTTAAATTATTTAACACAATATATTATGTATTTGTATGTAAGAATGCAAAAATGGTGGTTGTGTCTCGTGTGCACTTCCCATCCTATATTTAGTCAAGCTGCAGGATAAGAGATTCAGTAAAAGGCTATGTATTTATTTTTATATATATATTCACTTATACTTTTTTCACCTATGGTCTAGTGTTATTTTATCACACCTGGGAGTCCATAATTTAGTGCTTTATGTGCTCACCTCTGGAGAGTACATGGTGGGATTAATCTAGGAGGCCTGCAAGGAAAAAAATGCTGCTGGGCTCCTGATGACAACTCATCTACCACATTATGTATGTTCCATCTCGAATCCAAGTTCCTGTTTAGTACAGTGTCCATTTCAGACTATAAGTATACTGTATGTCCACAAACTTAGAGAACAACCAGTCCTCATATGCCGGAATAATACTGCATAGCCCTAGATTGTCTCTGTGGAGGTTAGTTTGGAGTAATTAAACACAATATTTTTGTGGGCGCACCATAAACAAAAACAATAAACTAGACTCAACACACACAAAAAAAGACAGGGCCAAAAGATAAGATAATGTAGGACCCACCTTAGTCGATATAGACCTTTTTCCCAGCAGATGTTGACATGTCAAAGCAGAAAAAGGCACAGGTGTGATGAACAACATTAACAATGGCTGCATTCAGTGGTAGTCATGGTCCTGGTGTTGCGCATGCTGGCTTACAAAAATGAAGAAGAGCCATCATTAATTCATTAATTAGTAACACCTGTGTTTATCCAGCTATGACAAGTCAAAATGTCTGCTTTGGAAAAAAACCTATGGAAGCTCCCAAATCTGTACATATGGCAACTAATTATGTATATATATATATATATATATTTGGGAAAATGCCGCAGGGCCCCAGAAGCACTGCACTGCACTGGTTTTGGTAATTTAATTAATTGGGAATTTGCACCAGTTAAGTACAATATCAACTGTGGCAGGTCCTGCATTTTTAGATTTTTTACCTCATGTTGTGGCCTTGCACGACGCCCTTGTGTCAAATTTGTTTTAAAATCTGTGTTGTTGTAGCTTATGTTGTGCTCACATGGTAAATATTTCTAAATGTAGCTGTGTCAAAACAAACTGCCTCAAACTAGTGTGCTGGATAGTTCTGGGGTCTTTGTGTCCGCTATATCTGATGGGAAGGGTCAAGAGGGAGTTACAACAATTTGCTTTTTACACTCAGTATTTAGCTACATTTTGGAGTTATCTGATCATTTTTTACTACATTTTGTCAGTTTCATATTGAGGGATGAAAGAGCAGTTTAAAAATGTGTTTTTCTTCTTGTTCCTACAGTTGAATGCTGGAGCTTCACTGTGCGGAATGATGTATGTGCAGAGTTTGACACTAGAAGGCTGTTTTCACATTCATCCGCTGAAAGTGGAAAGTTTCTCTGAGCTCATTGAAAATCCAATTTTAAGGGGCGGGCCTACGAGCAGGATTTGTGACATCACAAATAGTTTGGAACCAATCCTGGTCCAATATTCCCCTTACACAAGTGTGATGAGGACACTTGAAGCCTCCAGTGCACAAACACTGAACATTGACTTAACAGTGAAGCAGGAGACATCTTCTGTGAAGAAGATAATCTTTTGAAATGAAACATATTTGCATATTCACTCACTCTGGAATTTTTAATGAGGGAAAAGGAGTAGATGCCATTTTAAGGATTTGAACATGGCAATTATACCTTTTTTTGTGGATAAACCAAATCAGATACACAATATTGTTCCAAGCAGAGTATTTAGTTTAGTTTTTATGGCTTAATACATGTCTGGAGGGGATCTTTTTTCCTCATTTTATTGCTATCAGGACCCCTGGAGGACTTTAACAGTTGCATTGCCTGGTCTTCAGTACCCCCCATACAGACGACCAGCATTCACTGTTGTATAAAAACTAAATTTATGCCGATGACAACTCCCACGTGGCTCTGCAGAGATAAATAAAGCCAAACCAGATTCTTCTACTGCTCCGCTGTTGCCTGGTGAGCGTGAACGCGCCTGGATCCACGGGCTGCTGATGAGAGAGAGAAAGAGAGAGAGAGAGGGGTGTCGTGAACGCGCCGGCCTGTGTGTTGGTGGTGGTGGCGGTGGTGGTGTACGTGGGAGCAGGAGGAGAGACTCTGCAGTGTCTTGGCAGCTGCATTAGTGCATCTCCCACCGTCCGCGATGCCTCCACGGCCAATGCCTGCCTCCTCCGCGTCCACTTGACAACAGAAACCCGATAATGAACTGGTGGGGAAACTGAGCCGGACGTTCACACCAGATAGCTATATGCCCAGGAGACAGTCCGGAGCTCTTCATTCACGCACCGAAACCCCGTGACGAGCATCTTTAATGGAAAATGGCGATAGGCAAAAGGTCTTGCAGCATCGTCTGCTTGGTATCTATCCAGATCATCTTGATTTTCAGCGCATCGTGGCCTGGAGCAGAGGGTCTCACGTTCCCCCAGCAATACACGTAAGTAACGGCCACCCATGTTGAAAACATAGCGGCTCTCTGGTGGGAGACAACTTTGGGCTTGTCCACTCAGCTCTGGTGTCAAGAGATACTTCAGTCCCCTTGTTCAATTTGGCGTTATTTAATTTGGCGATTGCATCAATGTAAACGCTCTGTATTTAAAGCTCAGTGTAAGGTGTAGTCCTCACAGTATGACTGGGCACACATAAGATATTCAGATCATTTACAGAGATAGATTAGGGCCTGTGCAATCACGTTTGAGTGTCTCAGTCAGAACAGAAGACTTTAAATTTTCCTTTTTTTTTAACATCAGATAAAATTAGTAGTATTTAGAGAATAAGTATAGCCACATATGATGAGTTATAACATTCATTTTTCTCTTGGCATGTTCCCTCATATCAGATGTCTGCGTTTATGTCATTTTAAAAATACAGTCATCATGCCTAATGTTTTGCCTTTCTGCTGTAGGAGACATCTGGGTTTTTTTTTCTTTTTAAAAAAAAGATTATGGCAAGGATGGAGAGATGTTTCCCATGTGACACTTTTACTTTGAGTAAATGCCAGTGAAGTTTTAGGTGAGGCTGACCATGCCTTTAATTAGTTGAAGCAGTCAGAGGTTCATTGCGTTTAAGTCTGTGCAGTTGTTGTTGTTGTAAAAGTAAAAAAAAGTGCTTTTCTTTTTCAGTGCTGATCTTGTGCGCCAGTGCTAGATTTATCCATACGGGCTTGCAAGGAAAAGGCAAAACAATGTCTTTCTTTTTGTGAAACACTTGGCTTTCTCACAATCTCTTAAAAAATCATCAGTTCAGTAATTGCTGCTAGTAGTACTCAGTAGTACTAGTAGTAGGCCTAGGCCTACTACTTGCAGAGAAGAAGGAGAAGGTGTGGTTTTTACTGTGAATTCTTGCTGAAGGCTACATAAGAATTAACATTTTCTCTCTTTTTTTTTCCGAATGATCCTGTGCTTAGTTCTCCGTTCTTAACCTTTAACCCGTTGACGTGTTAAGTACAGCTGGCACTAAACTTGAGACTACAGTTATCTGGGCCCACCTCCAGGCTCCGCAATCAGGCTGCTCTGGAGGGAGGAACGGCGGCCAGATGGTCCACTCATCTTCAGGGCACAGTGAGGGATTTCTGGCCAATCACAACTGGAGAACTGGAGGTGTATTTACCAATTAGGAAAGGGGGTCTATAAATCAGGGAGGAGTGAGCGTGTGTGTATGTGTGTGTGTGTTTTTTTTTATGATGAATTGGGTTATTTCAAGTAGGGTAGCCGTTGCTTTCTCCTCCTCCTTTTCTTCCTTCTCCTTCTCCTCCTCCTTTCTGCTGATTTTTCTGCTGAGTGCTCTGAAACAGCTACATAGCCTTCTGCCCTGGGTCTCCTCATGTAAGCTAAATGAAGCAGAATCGCTACGCTGAAGAACAGCATCTCATTCCAATTAAGAATTAATACTGCAGCAGTGAGGATTTATTCTCCCTCTCTCACTTCGCCCTTTTCACTCCCCTCCCCTTCTGTCTTGACTCTGTCTGTCTATGTCTTGCTCTCTGTTTCTGCAGATAGATAGATAGATAAATAGATAGATAGATAGATAGATGATAGATAGATAGATAGATAGATAGATAGCAACCATGTCTCCTACAAAATCTGTTTATACCCTACTAATTACCTTGCTAATGTATTGTGACGGAAACATCTCTTGCCTGGATTACTGGCAACAATTTTTCAATCCAGGAAATGTCAGGTAGATGGTTGGACGTAGAAAGTCAATAGTAGTCGATAACAGTTGATTAATCTAGTGGTTCTCAAATTTGGGGGCAGGCATTTGATTCATATGGGAACAATAAACAAACAGGAGTGATGCTATTGTAGCAAGGTTGTCAGTGTTCAAGTTAGCAAGATTTATTCGTACAAAACATGTTAAGTGCTTCATGCATGGAGTTTCAACAGAAGGACACAAAAACAAGCAAATGTCAGTCAAATCCAAAATAAGACAAATTCTGTCTTGTGCTTGACTTTACTGTACGTTTAGTGGAAGAGCCTGGTGGCTTTGAGTCTTTGTGTTTGATAAACCTTTTTCATTTACTCAGAATTACAACACTCAATTTGAGAAATACTAAATTAAATGCTTTTTTGGTGCGACCAACAGTCCAAAACCCAAATGTATTCAATTTACAGTGATAGAAAACAGAAAGCAGAGCATCCTCAAATTTGTATTGGCATTTTCGCTTCATAAATGACCTGAACAATTAATCGATAATCATAATTGTTGTAGATTCATTTTCTGCTGATCACCTAATTGAACTATCGACTAATTGTTTTAGCACTACATGCTTTTGTCTCGTCCCATCTCAGGCCTCTAGCCAACATTGACTTTTTCAACATTTAATCTTTCCCTAATGTTAAAGTCCAACTGAAATTAAATGGCATGCATTTTTGTTATGCTACAGCATACATATCTGCTCAGTAAATCACATGTCCTGTGTTCTCCCAAAAGGGAGAAATGTATATTTTCAATTGGCGATAATTTGGCGATTGCATCAATGTAAACGCTCTGTATTTAAAGCTCAGTGTAAGGTGTAGTCCTCACAGTATGACTGGGCACACATAAGATATTCAGATCATTTACAGAGATAGATATTTCTCCATCTACATAGATGCAGCCAATCAAATCACTTAATTTTAAACCACATTTGGATAAAGCAGTGATGTTACTGTTCTATCACAGGCAGAGCAGACGGTCACACTGAGCCTGATAGCAGCCGGCTACACAACACAAGAGCCACAGACAACAACAACCCACATTAGCTTTCCTGCTATAGTCTCTTTCTCATCTTACTTACAAACATGAACACATTTTGTCCTGCACTTTAGCTTGTTGAATGAGCGACCAAACAAACATTCATCAGGAAAAAGTGCACTGCTAACATCAGTTAGCAGGCTAGGTAGCTAATTAGCTGCTCAGCTGCGGAACATTAAACAGCATGTAAAGATACCTCAAAATGTCACTTCAGTTTGGTTAGATGCTGGTTCTTACTCTTCAAAACCACTGCTAACAACACACTGTCTGCCCATCGCTTGGGCGATGGACTTTAATCAAGTGTTTCGAGTTGCCTAAACATAACCAGTTGTAGGGAAATAAATAAAATGCATTGACACTGAATGTTTTGCAGATATGTTCAACATGAACATTTTGTGAATAGTTTACAGACACATTCTCTATAAATGTTTCCTTATTACTATAACGTAATCCAGATAGCATAACAATTCCTACAAAAGGTATCTGGTATTGCAAATGAGTTGTGCTATGTTGATGAATAGATAGATAAATAGATAGATAGATAGATAGATAGATAGATAGATAGATAGATAGATAGATAGATAGATAGATAGATAGACGTCTCCTCTATCTCCTCTATCTCCTTCTAATACTCCACCTATCGCTCCTGCTGCTCCACCCTCCCAGCCTCTCGCTCCCGCTGCTGTAAGTGAATATGGGTCACATCATGTAGTGCTTCTCTTTCTCTAATCCCAGGGGTGTGTGAGTATAGCAGGTAACAGAGTAGAGACACATATGCGCTGCGCTGCGCTGTTCAGCCACTTCATCGTACTGTAGCTCCGCAATACAGAGTTTTCTGATGTCCCACAGGGCTTGAGAGGAGAGGAAATGGAGCACACAGTAAAAAATTTAGGATTGTGCTTCAGCTGCACTGACTCACACAGTTAAAGCTGCTCCGCAGTTCTGTGGGCTACAGTCATGTAACAAGCCTGGTTTACTCATACAGAAGAATTTCACATGCATTGAAACCGTCTTTGGTTGCTGTAATCATCCCTCCTGCTCATACTGATCATAAAGAGATTTGTTCTTAATGGGATTCCCATGAAAGTGATGGAGGACATCCACAATCCACAGTCCTCCTTCTGTGCAAATATATGAGTCTTCAACAATGTGAGTTAGACAAATCAATCAGTTATCTGCCAACATATATTGTAAAAAAAAAAAAAAAGCTCCCTGTTTTTCTTACTGCCCCTCCACCACCGTCAAGGAAACACAGATGGGAATTTGGTACTAAAAAGACTGTTACTTTGAATGATAATCACTATATTTTAGAAACTCAGACTGCTGGAGCCATATTAGCTTCCCCTGAACTTTAGAAGTCATTTCTATGCAGAACGACGACTGTAGATTTTGTCTTCCCAAAAAGTCGAGTTAGTTATGGATCTCTTGGCGACTAGTATTGATGGGCAGGGGGAATAACTTCAGCAACCACAAACTCGTTCCTTGCACATATTGGTATGTGACTGTTGTATTAAGATAGACTTGAAAAAATGTCAATTTGAAATTGTAGGGCATACTAATGTGATCATTTATGTTAAACAGCCAATTAAAGCTATTTAAAGAACTAAAGGTGACAATGAAATTTGGAGGATAAAGTTTAATTAAATGTAGAGAAAGAGACTGAATTAACTCCAGTGGGCTCGTAGGAACAACAAAAAGTGAGTTTGACAATCATGAGAGAAACTTTGTGAAATCGCTGGTCGTTGATGCAAAAAGGTGGTCCTAGGTTGCGGTGTGATCACAATATGGCTTGAAATGCTTTTCATCATAGCTCTACGATAAACCAGGCACCATTCACCATCACATATGACTTCAGAATTGATATCTTACAGTCTGACACAGATTATAACCGAGATTTTACTTGCTTCATCTTAAACAGTTTGATATGCAATATACCTGCTAGATAGCTGTTATTGCACACTGTATAGGTGCCTTTAAAAGAACAAAAAGCAACAGATCCATCCATTAGGAATCATAAGTACGGATTTAACTTAAATGTCATTTAGGGGTTTTTTTTGGCTTTCCTCACCTGTAAGGGTCATTTATGGTATTCCCAATTATGAATTTGGAAACAATAAAGACAGACAAAATGTATAAAATTAGACTGATTTAGTCTCGAAAATCATCCCAAGATTGCAAATGAAAGTCTGGCTCTTGTCTGTGTGTTTTGTTTTTTTTAATCAGGGCTATTTTTATGTTAGATCTTTTGTTTCTGCCAAACAAATAAGAATTGTGTGAAAATCACAACATGCTGACTCACCATTGTTCTGTGTAATGTTTGGAGAAGCGTCTCTGTAGCAAAAGGGGCTGCTCAGTTATCATTTTCATGAACATGAAACTAAGGTGGCTGCAGTAATCACATTAACACACTGGCCTATGAATGACAACTTGATAGAAAATGAATGAAAACCAGAATAAGTTTCTAAAAGGGTTTTTAAAAATAAATATGTTATTCTGAATGTTGGTACCTTGGCAGTCAATAGAGAGAGGGAGAACCCCTCACCTTTTTTTGTGCAATTGGCTTGACTGCTTCAAACTGAAAATAATTTCACTGTTAAATAGTGCTATGCTCGTCAAAGACACTTTGTCAGGCATTCAGTCATATCCTAAATGTGCCTGATAGTCTTGATGTTGCCGGAATTAAAAGAAATAAATAGCTTACATCTGCATCTGCTCCTTTAACTTAACACTTTCCAAAAACCCAGAGGAACATTTTTAGTTGAAAAAGAAAAAACTGGAGTGTGAAAAGTCTGTACGCAGAGCTGGTTATTCATCATCAGTTCTACAAGTCTTTTAAGTCCCCCGTGTTCAGCTCATATTAAAATCAAAAAGGGGGGTGAGGGGGGCAGGAGGGATGGGTGGTATAAAATATTTAAATGCAGTCCTGATTACCTTGTGAAAAGTGGACAGTTGAGTCAAGATTTGTGGCTTGTCCTACACTAGAAACAAGACCAACAAGACTTTAATCTGTGATGTTGTCTCGTAAGTCTGCTGGGAGCTGTCTGACTGATAATGAATCGACTCTCTGGGCACTTACAGGATCCAGGGCTATTTTCTGGGTATTAAGATTTATTTCCTAGTTTGAACTCGTTCGGGGAGAGAGCCCAAATTAATGTTTTGCCTTCACAGAGACTTCTTGTATCCATTTGGCCGGGCTAAATTACAGGATCACCTGTTCGGGCAATGAATGGTTGAACCAGTGAAGCGAGGCAGGTGAACAGAGGGGAGGTGTGAATCTTTATGGAGGCTGCATCCATTCAGTGATCCTCAGGGTCTCTTGAGGATAGGGTAGCAAAGTCTGAGCATGCAGAGAGTCTATAACACGAATGCTATATAGTCTCTAGTCTCTTAAAGCATATTTTGCCCTTTAAACACTTGTATTCCTTATTCCCTGAGTCGATTTCCTCTCATTTGAAATCCCTTTCCAAAACACGTGCTATCTTTCAGCCACGCACAGTTTACTTTAATGCAAAAATAGGATCTATTATCTGTATAAACATAACATAAACAATGCAGGCAGGACAGCGAATTGATAGATAATTATTGAAATATTGATAGATTTTAATATCTCTCTTAAAAGAATCATATCTGCAGTCTTATCCAAACAAGATAAAAACTTTCAGCACAAATTTTGGTCCTGTTATGACAACTGCAAGAGGGTGGAGGCCTCTGCGATTCATCATGAGTTCTTTCATGCCGCCTCTCTTTTCCTTGAGATCTGCTTGATGTTTTTTTTTTCTCTGTTACTGTATGTTCTAAAAATAATAAGATTGCTCATGGAGGAAGAAGAGGGAGATGCACTTTTCTGGACACGTTCCCTACCGGGTCTGTTTTTCAGGTGCATGAAAGAAATATTTTTAAAATTAGAAGCCCTTTATTGATCTGTGTATCCTCCCTTTCTTGTTAATGCCACTTCAACATCAAGGATGCTATTTGTGTGGGCTGGCAGGGAATTAGCTGCTGGAGCCACGTGCTGATACAGTGCTGGTGGTGTTTCTGGCGCCTGGTGTGCATTGGATGGTGGGTGTGATTTCTGTGTTGGAGCTGACATTTAACAAAGAGATTTTTAGATGTGCTGATGCCGTTGGACACTCATTGGTTAAATAGCCAGTTACCCAAACATTTTGACTCTTCGAAAAATACATTTTCTTTTAAAAACATGCCGGCGCTGGCAGTCCAACTCCATCATCAGCTGCAGTTTTGTCATTGCCGCCGGTCTCTCTGCTGCTTAACTCTTGTTTGATGCACTGGCAACACAACTGGTTGCACTGCTATGATGATATATCCAGCTGCTTTCTAACAAATTCAGCTCATTTTCTTGCATCCTTTCACTTTGTCGCTGTTAGTGTGTTCAGGATCAGATGTTGCTACATTGCAAATTTAAACAACATAAACACAATCAATAGGCTGAGAAGCGGAGAAAAACGGGTAAAACTGGCAGACTTCCATTGTTAGTGAGGGATGAGTATCCAGTATGCAGTCAAATTCTGAACATAGTATACAACAGAACATAATAACAATTCTGAATTTAACTTGTTTATTTTCAAGGACAGTTTAAATATGATGTGAATATTTCTCTCACTGCTACAGAAAAACTTGACCTTGGATTCTCTGATTAGCATGAAATACATTCACTTTTATGGTGCATTTCTTTATGGGCACTATGGGTAAAAAGGTATATTTTAAGCCTTTTGGTGATATACAATGTATTTAAAACATCTCATCCTATTGGCAAAAGGATTTTTCTAATTGAAACAATAATTGAGTCTAATGTAGATATTTTAACCAGCTGTTGATAAATACTATTAGATATCCACAGAGCAGTACACACATTCTATCACTTAACATTATTAGGATTTTTTCATATTTTTTCAGACACAATATAATTAAAATACACATTTGGAGACTGAGTTAACTGTAACACGAAGGCAGAACTGTATGAAATGAGCTTCTGGACAAATAGCTGTATGTTAGTACAACGTGCTGCAAAGTTATAAATGAGCAAAGTTGTGGGTGGATTTTATTTGGGGCCAAAGCCACGTCTTCTGGTTCAGAACTGATAACACAGTGTAGGATAAGATGGACTTGGAAAGTCAAGCAGTTTGTGGTTGAACAAAAACAGAACGCAACCCACGTTTCACTGCAGTCTAATGAGCCGTTTCACCACAGAAGCTCATCACAGTCCCAGGCCTTATTTCACGGGTTTCTGACACGGAGCGAGACAGTTGCTGCTCTTCACAAATATAAATTTCACTGTCCAGATATTAAACTTTAAATCAAACTACAAGTTGTAGTTTCCAGAAATGTTAAATTACAAATTATACCTCCTCTCTGTAGTCATTTAAATAAAAGTTGCAGGGAATTGGGAAATGCAGAACGCTGTATTCAACTGTGATCAGACAGATTTTTCATTAAGAGAGATCAAAAGTGCACAGATCTGACCAGCTTTTTTGCCCTACAGGTCACCTGTCTACTTATTGGTTGAGTTTTACTGTCCTGCATTACTGGGGCTTTATTACAAAGAGCTAAAGAAAGTAATCCTCCCGAGTACAGTTGTCAAGTTGCTGGGAAATGAAGCAAGTTTTTGTAATTTGTGATATTTTTGTTGCAACATCACCACACACACACACACACACACACACACATATCTTTCCCATTTGTTTTCATTCTGTGACAGTCTGCCTGTGATGTTTTTCCACAGGATAATGCACTGGGCCCGGCGAATCGAGCAGGAGATTGACACAGTCTTTCAGCACATCACTGGAGCTCAGCAGTTGAAAGGGGTGAGTGTGCAGCTCTCTTTTTATAGTGTGCAGGTTACTTACTCATCACAGTGCTGCATTAACCCAATAAGAAATGCACCGAGCAGAGAGGTCAGCGTGCAAAACAGCTGTAAATCCATTAAGTGTAAGAGCTAAAGATAAAGAGGTGCATAAAACAAGAAAACAACCGCAGTCTTCCTCCTTGAAACTTTTGTTTTTTTTTAATGATTTTCTGTGACTCCTTGCAGAGCAATGAATAGCCAATAACTCGTGAATATTTTGTTTCCCTGGACAGACATAAAACTCTCTAATAGCGTTTATATTCAGCAGTTTTCATAATGTATGCTCTGTTTTTCAGAAGCTGCAGCCAAATTTTGCTGGCACTTTGTGTATTGTTCGCAATAATTATCAATCTTGCACACATTGTACGATTCCTACGAAGTGAAAGAGATGGCTGAACACACGCCTACAGTGGTTAGATTTAGAAAATCTAGTATTATGTTTCATGAAGTCATGAGCTCAGTAACACCTACATTCAGGAATACTCAGACCTTGTGTCAGCTCTCATAAGCTGATCATGTATTGCCTGCATATTAATGCACATGACAGGTATCGTTTATCAATCATGTTGTGATCATCATGATCATTATGTTATCATCATTTAAGTAATCTGATTACTCCTGGCTCTCTGCAGTAACCTGATTTCCACCCCAGTACAATGAAGGTGAAATGGATTTTGAGTCTGAATAGGATTTTTCAAAGGGACTGTTTCTTCCTTTCACCTCCATTGTATTGAGGTTGCACCAGAAATCTGAGACAGATATCTCTAAACCGGGACACATAAAAACACAACTGTATGCATGACTAAATACCACAAGAGGTTACTGAGGAAATATGATTATTTGTAATTTGGGTGAAATGACCCTTTAAGGGGTAAAAAGAATTTTTTTGTTAACACAGTTAAATCAGTGCTCAAGAAACTTTGATTATTTGGACATATATAGGCCTACCCCGGTTAATAACAGTCAGTCGATTAATCGACTAGTTGAAAGACAGAAACTTAATCTGCAACTATTTGGATAATAGATTTATCATTTGAGTCTTTTTTCAAGCAAATATTGTCTGTTCCCAGCTTCTAAACTAATTATTTTTGGCAGTTAGAATATGTACACTTGGGCTTTGGGAAAATGTGATAGGCTCTTTTTTTCTTTTATCTGGCATTTCATAGACAAAACAATTGACTGATTAAAGCATCCTCTAAATGCTCAAAGTCTCTAGTTTGTAGTTGTAAAGTTTCATGAGGCTGTGATTATCCTAGAGGTCACAATAGGTCATTTTATACAGTGAGGTCAAGTTTCAAAAAATAGTCTCACTACAATGAAATGGCTACTATGGGGACTAACATCATCACACATGAATAAAATTAAAGTCATGGAATCCACAAGAGTCTCAGCTTTTCAAGACTGTTTAGAGACCTCAGTATGCAGAAATATTCAAATACACCATTTTTAGAATTGGCGAAAATAACACATTTATACTGCATGCAAAACACGGCATGGTTTTTGCCCCAAACTGCATGGGATTAGCATAAAGTGGGCATGTCTGTAAAGGAGCGACTTGTGGGTACCCATAGAACCCATTTTCATTCAGATATCTTGAGGTGAGAGGTCAAGGGACCCCTTCGAAAATGGCCATGCCAGTTTTTCCCTCGCCAAAATTTAGCCTAATTTTGGAGCATTATTTAGCCCCCTTCCAGACAAGCTAGCATGACATGGTTTCGATGTACCAATGGATGGCTTAGGTCATCTAGTTTCATATGATACCAGTATCTTCATTCTAGCTTTAAAACTGAGCCCACTACAGCCTCTGAAAGACAGTAATGTCGGCCAAGCACGTCAGCATCCTTGTGGATGTCTGATTTCCTGCTTTCACCTGATTTCTTACTGTACATCACTTGTCCAATACTGTAACTTGGAAGTACTTTCACATCGTTGCTGTAACAGGTGGCTGGGAATAGGGGGCAGTCCCTGAAAAGCCAAATGCTAAAAAACTAGACCAAAGATCATCTGTAGGGGGCAAGAGTGGCCAGCTCTGGGAAGATGTGTGGGGGCGTTCCGTCAGCAGAGAGCAGCGGCACGTGTCCTCTCTGTTTGTGTCACAGCAGAGCAGATGGTCAGCCTGCAGCCTGCAGTAATGCCTTGATGTGAGACTCACTTGTTCATTCAATCCTCATTAATCCCTCCATGTTCCTGAAACAGTCTCGATCTGTTAAAGAAATTGTTCTAATCTGCCTGAGGAAATGCAGTGATAATGATAATGTGAATGAAACATCATATACAATTCCCCAAACAATAAAAAGATTTTTCATTCGATAGCCACTGTGATACAGGCCCACTGTACAGTACGTCAGATTTTCACCACTTAGACTGCTGGGCTGCGGTTTTTGCAGGACTATTTTTGATGGTGCTATTTTTGGATGAGATCCCAAAGTACTACAGTTTTTAATTTAATTTTAATTTTTTTCTTATTCCAAAGATGTGATAATATGATTATCCAGAGGTTGAAAAATTGTAATGCAAGGCTATGAAAAATCCCTCCAAGACCCCCTTAATACTAAGAGCAGTTAGATGCTAGCAGTTTTGTGAGGCTGTACTTTGGCACAGTAATGCTTTGAGCTAAATGCTAAATGCACAATGAAAATGCTAAAATGTTGATGGGTACAAGTTGTAATGTTTACCATAGATACCAACTCTTTTTATTTATTTATTTTTTTGCAAATGTAAGCATGCTAACACAGTTTGTGTGTGTGTGTGTGTGTGTGTGTGTGTGTGTGTGTGTGTGTGTGTGTGTGTGTTAGCATGCTTACATTTGCTAATTAGCAAAAACACAAAGTACAGCAGAGGCTGTGATTATTTTTGCAGGTTTGGACATAAACTGAAGTATTTGGACAAATTGAAATTTGGACCTGATGATGTCGCTAGACTGAAAAGTCAGGTCATCAAACTCTTTACAATTCATCATGAGGGGGACTTGAGACATTTTAGTCAAAACCAAAAATGTCAACCTCATGGTGGCGCTAGAGGAAAAGTCAGGGAATCACCAAAGTCAGAGAGATACAACCGCTGGTAACCAAGAATGTCTGTGCAAAATTTCATGGAAATCCCTCAAGTAGATGTTGAGATGTTTCTTTCAAGTGAAAGCTTTGACCTGCTGGTGGCGCCAGGGGATCAGGGGATAGACCTAAGTCATGAGGATTCATCCTCTCTGGGGACCAAGAATGTATTTTATGGTAATGCTGCATCCACTAGTTGTTAAAATTTTCAGTCGTGGACTGACTGACTGACTGACTGACTGACTGACTGACTGACACACAGACCAACATGAGGTTATAAAAATAAGGCGAATTATGTGACTGAGAATTTATCTTTTAGTGAGTTGTGTTTGACATAATCTCTTGGTCAGTGGTTTGCTTCCACCTAATAATGTATTTTGTTAAAAGCTTCATGCATCATTATTATTATAACTTTTATCTACAACATAGCCATTGTCACTAGTACATCTGGATCCTGAATCTATTCTACACAGGCCCTAGTTTTTCTCAGACAGCACACAGTTCCCACAGTGACACCCTGTTCATTACTGCATGTTCCCATCTGTGAGAGATGGAGGCAAGATGTCGGCCTGGGCCAGCAAAGCATCTGGTCAGTACACAACTTGAGGGATATCTTGAAGTTCATTTCCATGAAGTCCATTTATAGAATGTATGCAGGTTTGCCAAATTCATGCATCCAGGTCACTGTCTTCCCTCTTGTCTCTCTAACATCTTTCCGCACAGTTTAGACACTAGACAGACAAGCTTTATGTTACCCTGCAGGAGCCTTTTACTCCTGCATGTCTGATGACGATGAACCTCCTGAACTCCCAGTCACCACTGTAGTTTCTATATGCGACGTTTGTGTTGTTAGATACTGCAGGTGCTATCAAGCATACATCAAAAGGATTTATTTGATTTTGGAGAGAACTGCACGTGACTCTGCCATGAAAGTTCTTCCTTGTGCTCCTGTTTGTCCAAATTGACGAAACCTTTTCTACGCTTGGGTTCATCTGGAGAAATGAAATACAATGAAAATGGCATTTTATATATGTATGAATCTCCACTGGCACCTGCAGGAAAATACAATCCTGTCAGTTTTACTAGAAAACAACAAAAATAACAAGACATTTTGGCTGTAAAGGGGTAATTAGATGTAAAAATGTAGACTGCTAATCTTAAATATCAGACCTCAGAGAGTGAGCTGTTTAATATACAGTATTATAATTTAAAATGTTGTAAATACATGACATTTTCATCATATGGTGATAAGAAAAGTCAAATTTAAGTCCACATTTTAGACCACAGCTAAAATATTTACAAGGCTTCTTGGCACTAGTCTATGACATTATGCAGTTATAATGGTATTTGTCATACGTTTAAGTAGAAATCAGCAAGAGAATGTGTTTAATTTTTACACACATATTACAGATACAGACATTTGCTGCATCTCCTGTAATTCCCAGAAGTCTCCTGATGACCCATAAAGTCCTCTGAAGTAAACTGTGAAGTGTTTCCATGAGCGGTCTAATTTAACTTTAGACCCTCTGGTGATGGATGTCATCTGGGTGAATCTAGTTTCTTTCTGTTTGCAGTTGGTAGCCTTTTGAATTTAGACGTAGATAGTAGGATGTGTATGATATATTACTCTGTAATTCAACTGTATTGTTGGTTTGTAGTTTTGTGGCTAAATCACTTCAGTCTGAGGTTTAATCAGGCTCATAGATGCTGCTCTTCACTGGAAGACATTATTGGTAGATAAAATAAAGCTGGATGTCTCACTAGTCTTTGTTTCAAAAGCAACAATCGTGTTCTTGAACTTGAAATGTCTTAAATAAATGTTCTCAATGTGAGGTGTTTTTAGGATAAATGCCACATGGTGTAATTTTGGAATGAAACCCCAGTAATGTGATTCCTCAGTGAAAGACATTGTGTGTGAAAGGATCCATATTTAGATTTGTATTAAAAGTTCAAACACAACAAGTGGCTATCCCCCCGTGTCCTCAGTATGTAAATATATAAAGATTTTTCTTTTACAAATCCAGAAGCTTTGAATAATAATGTTCTCTCTGCTTTCGGGATTGTTCTGAGATTTTGACGTTCAAACTTGTCAACATTTTCTTAAATGTTTTTGTTTTTGCAGTTTTACAATATGATTCTTTTCAAATATTAAAGCATTACAGCACACAGCCGCACTAATGGTAACGCAGATTTATGCAAAGTCAGCTTAGACAATACATCACAAGGTCGCAAATTGTCAGTAGAAAGAGCCGAGGTCAGCAGAAATGACTTGCAGCTGTTATTGCTCTGACATTTACAGATATACAATGAAGAAAGAAGACGGTTTAGTCTGGTGAGGAATCAGCCTCGGAAGATCGTGGAGAAGGTGGCCTCAGATATAGAGAAACTTCTGGCTAAGAAGCGCAAAGCCCTCGATGTAAGTCTGTTTCTGACCAATATGAAACACTGGCAGTTTACTGATACCACAGACTGTGTCTTTTATTTACTCAATATTTCTTCTTTTTTTACTGTAAATGTTTTTTCATTTTCATTTTTAAACTACACAAACTATATTGTGTAGTTTAAAGTAATAATATAGTAGCTGCTTGCTAATTTAATGCGCAACTTTTGTATTTTTAGAAATATATATATATATATATATATATATAGTTTTATGTTTTGCTTATGCGGGAAATCCTTTAATGGAAAATGAAAATTTGATTTGCTCAGGATGAGTTTGCTGACAAAGCAAATGTTTCTTGCAACACTTGCATGAAAGACGTAGACTTAAGTATTATTGATCCTTGATTCCACAAACCAAAAGCTCAGCTACACGTTTTACATGTCCAGTAGATTCATTTTCATATTGTTTTAATAGCAGGTTTTAACCTAATAGCTAAAAAGATGGAATAACTGGAGGCTCTTTGACATACACAGCAAGAAAAAAAGAAATAAAGACAGAAAACTTTGATCGACAGCTTTCCTGATATCATCTGATTGGTTCTCATGTGGTACAAAATTCGAGACTGCAGCAATATTTGCAAACGTCAGTTAACCCATGGCAGGTTCAGAGGAATCCACCGTGTGATTTCTTGCACCTACTCTCACAATGTTCTCCCCCCTTTGTTTTAGAGAGACTAGACATGTAATTTAACTGTCTCCACTAATGTGAGTGTTTCTGTTTTTAACGTGCAGAGGTTAGCCAGTGAAGCAGAGCGGCTGCAGCGAGAGCATCTATGGCAGGATGGAATCAAGGTAAAGTCTTAAATATCTTGATATTTGTGCCTCTGGAAATTGCTTTTTACAGGCACAATTGCTTTTATTGAGTATTTTTGTCCATGCCATCTCCTTACTAAATCAAAATTTGAATCAAAAGAAAAAAGATCAACATATTCCCTCACATACTGCACATTTTACAACCTCAAATTTAACCACTGATTAAAATAATTCAAAGCAGATGGGTCTGTCTCTCAGCGTTGTGACTCTAAACCGGACGACCTGACAGAGAAAGAGTATTCCCCAGACAGCTGAGCAGATCCCTCAGTGCTCGACTGGCTGAAGCAGATGACTGAGTGCATTCAGCCGTGCAGCTCTGTTGAGGCCCAAACACATTGGCATTCCACTTTTCCACTTGGTCTGTTTCATCTGCCCAACAAAATGAGACAGCTTTAACCTCATCCTCTGACATGGCCTCCTGCATCCTTTTCGGAGGCACTGAATCCCTTCGTCGTTTTAAAAGAATACTGGTGGTTTTGCATGTTTTAGCCCATTCATTGAAACGTTGTGAAGTGAATTGTGAAGAAGTAGCTAAATTCTGAATTGAAACCTGAGCTTGAAAGTGTATTTTTGATCTTGAAAATACTGTAGTAGTTTAGACTCAATAGACTCAATGTCCACAGCGTTTTCCAGAGCTTTCAGCTGCTTCTTGCAGCCAAAAACTGTTTCCATGTCTTTTTTTTTAGTGAAAATCCATCTCAACCACAAGCATGGTCTCTGCTAATCATTATTCTTCTGTGTTCTCTGTGAAACAACTTGACTTTAGATGCTGAAATGTGTGTCTGTCAACATACTGTAGATCACAATAAACTGAATCTGCATTTGTGAATTTAGAAACAGTCTAACGTTTGGCACATTACCCTGTGTGCGTCTTTATGCTAAGCTAAGCTAACTGGTTGCTGCCTGTAGCTTCATATTTACCGTGCAGACGTGAGAGTAGTACTGATCCTCACACTTATTTCCTAAAGTTTTGAACTATTTTCTTTAAATTTGATTCAAGATTAACAATGACTGTGATTCAAGGTGATGATCTGAGACAAAAAATGTACAGTTTAAAAACTAGACAAAACAATCACACCACAAGGTCCATTCAGTAGCTGTTCTGGAGCTTTTGATCATATCATACCATCTTCCTCAGCAGATGAAGTTTGCCTGGTTGTCATGGATTTGTAGTTTTAAGGACTTCATCCATGTTGCCTTTAAAGTTGAGACTGAAAAAATTAGACTGACTGATATGTCCTCGGAGGAGGAGGACAGGAGGTCTGTATTAGTAACAGCAAGAAGACAAACAGCAGACAGAGGGAGAGTTGTCATGTTTAGTTGAATTGTAATATAGGCTAAAGCCCTCTTTGGAGATAAGATTTCGGTAATCAGAACGGGCCAAAAATAGAAACATATCGGCCTCTGAGTAGATGCCACAGCTTTTTCTGAAGTATGTTAGGTCTCTACAAAAACTAAGACTACCAGATGGCGATGCTCTACCCGAGCCTCACAGCCTGCCCACTAATTCATAATGTGACAGTACTAAGCAGCAAACAATAGTTAACATTTGGTGGTTACAGCTTTGCAAATGGGAGGATTTGCTGCTTTTCTCCATTTTTTTCATCATTTTAAACTGAACACTTTTGTGTTTTTTGGCTGTAAAATAAGAAAATTCTAAGCAATAACTTTGGGATTACAGAATTGATGTTAAATTGATTAATTACAAAAAAAAGATAGATTAATAATTTCAGTCTCAGCATTTAAACACCATTTGGCTGTCAATCAACACATCAATAGACCTGGTTCTTCTGAGCAAAATGAGCTATGATGCTCAGTTGTAAACCCCTCTTTATGTGTTACTATGGCAATCCAAGCAACACGATCCAAGGCCCATAATAGGTTTAATCAATAATGAAAAATAATTATTAATAATCTTCAATTGCAGCCCTAATTAAGTATCCTCAGTGTGTCCAGAGGTTGACTTGACCTGTACAAACACATGACTTCTAGTCCTCATAATGCTTCGTATCCCATCTGTTTTCTTCCAGGAGCTCGACATGGCATATTATGACTCCAAGGCAGAGCTGGATTATGTGAGTAAGGGACAAATAAACTGACACTTGTGTTTTATTTATAATTATTGAAGACATTCAACAGAAGGAAGATGATTTAAATGTTTGGAAATCCAGTGTCATTTAGAATTAAACTTAATAATGGGCAATTTAGCATTTTCTGAAGTAGAGGAGTAATGAGCGCTGATGAAAGGATGAAAGTTAATTTAATATGCATGTTTTCTCACGTTCTCATAGTATTCCATGGATGGAGAAGGAGAGGTGGAAAATCCTTCCCACATCAAGCTGGAGTTTGTTTACGATCCAAATTTCAAAAACAATGTCAACTACTCCTACACGGCTGTTCAAATTCCCACAGATATTTATAAAGGAGGCAAGTGGAGTGTATATGATGTTGTTTTTTATAGCATTTCATTTCATTTATCTGACATATTGTAAGGAGTGTATCTATGACTCTTTTCCCATTAGCTCCAGTCATTCTGAATGAGCTGAACTGGACGCAGGCGCTGGAGAAGGTGTTCATGGAGAACAGTCGGGAGGATCCGTCGCTGCTGTGGCAGGCGTTCGGGAGTGCGACAGGAGTCACCCGCTACTACCCGGGTAGGTTTTAACAACCATTTCTGTTCTTTCCCAACCTGATGTCAGATGTGACAGGTGAACTAAGGTGTGTTTGAGGGAAACGTTTTCTCGTTTTTACAGCTACACCTTGGAAAGCCCCAGATAAAATTGACCTGTATGATGTCAGGAGGAGGCCCTGGTACAGTATTCTGCTTAACACATTTTTTCATGATATAATCTTTCACATGAGCAGCAGATTTAGAGGGTTGAAGTACTCTACCCTCTATTTTCACAGGTACATCCAAGGAGCCTCATCCCCCAAAGATATGGTCATTCTTGTCGACGTGTAAGTAATTAATATTTTAAAAAGTTGGTAATTTTCTTGGGTTTAGCAAATAGCTTTCATGTGTATGCAGAAGAGGTACACTGGCAAATAATATATGTGAAGCTCTCTATTAACGTTTTAAATAATTAACTAGTGTTGGAACCCATCTGTGAAGTTTTTTTTCCCGTCTTCCCTAGCACTTCTTTCTCACTCACAAGTGAACACAGTGTTATTTCACATACAGTAAGTGAGCAGCTTCTCTGTGCTTCCGGTCCAATTGGCCAGCAGTACTGGAGAAAAGAGGCTGGACTGAAGTTGTATTGTAATGGAAAAACTGTGCACCTGGCACTGACTTGGCACCAAAAGCAGCTGAGAGTGCAGTTCATACCACTAATCATGTGTAGTCAGCCTAAAGGTCAAGTTAGAGATGATTCAGACACTAGAACAGAATCTAAGTGGCTTGTACAAGAGGTGGTTTTGTTCTCTATGGCTGCAGAAACAGTATGACATAATGTAGATACAATAGAACAGAAATAGTTCACAATTTGGGGAAAATACGCTTATTTGCTCTGTGACAGAGAAAATATCTACAGTATAGCCCTCTCATGACTTTCTGTTGAATATAAGGCTACAGCCAGCAGGCGTTTAGCTTAGGCTGCTGGCTGTAGCTTCATGTTTAACAAGAATTTAACATGAGAGCGGAATCGATCTTCTCATAGAGCATAACTCTATGCTCGACAGTGAATAAGCTTATTTCCCAAAATGTCCCAAAGTGATTGCTTTAAACTGTGGTTGCTATTTGTTGGCACTCTTTGTAAGGTTAATCCTACTGTTGAGTAAAAATGAAGCTACCGACCGGCCAGTTAGCTTAGCTTAGCATAAAGACTGGAAACAGAGGGAAGCAGCTAGCGTGGTTCTGTCCAAAGTTAACGTCACTCCTGGCAAGAAATAGGAGAGTAACCCTCATGAATGACCTTTCATCAACATGAGACATGTTTGTTTGTTTGTTCATCACATCAACATAGTCACTGAGGCAGACATGTTTTCAAGTACAAATAGGAAACAATGAGTCATGAACAATGGAAATGTTCTAACTCCATGTGTTATTATTATAATGTCAATGCATTACTGTTCACCCGTAGTGAAGAAATACTGCTGAAGAAACAATGGGCCAAACAACAAATTATGAGCTTCATATTTATTCATTCAGACAGTATTTAGAGACACGAGGGTATATTTACCAAAATGAGTGGCCTGTTTTTAGGTGCAGGCTAAATCGTGTGAAGATCCGATTAGGGTCAAAATGTCCTGATTACATTTTGTGGCTTGGAGGAAGTGTGCAGGTTTGCAGTTTTTTGCTGACTGATCAGAGGAAATCATGTCTGTGATTTAAAGCGTGAAAGAAGCACATGTAACATTTTCGGCATTACGGAAGACTTTAATCAGGCACTCAGAGGCACAGAGAGTGATAAGAGAGAATTATAACTGAAGCAGATAATTGCCTACTTACAGATAATTACTTATTACTGTCCTAATTAAATAGGCCTATTGGATTCTTTATATCTGTTTACAGCAATAATCATGTCAAAGGAGTGTAAAAGATTTGATCAAAAAATCTTCTTCATTGATTCTTTTGTAAATCTGAGAGGATTCTGATCTTTTTGTTGCGCTAATATTTCCTCACATATCCTTCATTGTTGTGGGAAGAGTGCATAAATGCAGCTAACATTTATTTTTTCTACAAAAAACACTCTTAAGTTCAGTGACAGAGAACACTTCATTTTCTGCTCCACTGTTTTGCAGACATGCACAGAGTGTGTCATAAACAGCTCAGCATCAGGTCCTATTTAGCGCTGCTTTATTCAAATGAGCTGCATCTGGGCTCATGTACAAATGTAGCGTTAGTAAAGACCCTGTTAAACTGAAACATGCTGTTACATAATTTCGCAGCCCCATATGTAGTATTTTCTTTCTTTTTTTTCACATATTTGACCACATGACTGGGATGATACTTGTGTGTTTCACCCCTCAGGAGCGGCAGTGTCAGTGGACTCACCCTGAAACTGATCAAGGCGTCAGTGATGGAAATGCTGGACACTTTGTCTGATGATGACTATGTCAACGTGGCTAGGGTTAGTCTCTGCTACACTTAACAGACTCAGCATCACCGATTCTCTGTTACTTCACATGTGTACGTTTTGGATTTGTTGAACTTGCTTCCTTGATTGCCATATTTGAGCCCTGCCCGTGTCTCCTGCTGTGTTTCAGTTTAATGAGAAGGCCGAGGCGGTGGTGCCTTGCTTCAAACATCTAGTCCAGGCCAACGTGCGCAACAAAAAGATCTTCAAAGATGCGGTGCAGCAGATGCAGGCTAAAGGCACCACTGACTACAAGTCTGGATTTCATTTTGCCTTCAACCAGCTGTTAAATGTAAGTGACATATTTACTCAGATTAAGGTTTCCATGTGCTGATTGACCAACCCAGCTGTTCATTCTCATTCATTCATTCCCCTTTTTATTTTTATTTTTATTTTTCAGAAGACAAATGTCCCACGGGCCAACTGCAATAAAATAATCATGCTGTTCACTGATGGAGGAGAGGACAGAGCTCAGGACGTCTTCATGCAATACAACTGGCCCAACAAAACGGTCGGTTTCCTCTCATCGTCTCACCATAACAGACTCCTTTAAGCCGCATGCAGCGTTTGAACAGGCGCACTGTGCTATCTAAATTTCCCTCCGAAAACTGTGTGTTTAATTTTCTCTATTATCTCTTCCTAAGGTTCGAGTTTTCACCTTTTCTGTGGGTCAACACAACTATGATGTCACGCCCTTACAGTGGATTGCATGCACGAATAAAGGTGAGCTGAACTTCTTCAGTCACCTCATTTTATACCCCACAACATAACTGAATTGGCCCAGATTATCTAAATAATAATACTACAAAAGGTTTGACTGCAGTCTGTGCTTCACTTGCATTACAGTAAAGAATGTGCAGAGTTCAGTGTTGGCAGAAGCTGACTGAAGTGTTCTTACTTTTTTGGCCTTGTCCAAACACTTTAAAACACTGGTAGATAATGGATGTGTTGTGTGTAAAGCATCAACAGTAAACTGAGCACATGGATTTTTAGCTTTGCAGATAACTTTTAAATTCATTGCTTTAATAGGTTCACTCAGTTTGTTCTTTAAAATGCTTGTGTACTTTAAATTAGTTAATCAAAGCTTTGACAAAATAAAAAGTGCACAAAGAACGAATAAATAAATCACTGAGCCTAATGTACACATAGTACATACTGTGCTGTATAATGCACTGACCGTACTAATGGGCCTGACTGTCAGATCTGTGAGTGGACCAGCGTTGGCTCTGTTTGCTCACGTCAGTTTTACTCATGTAGCAGATTTGTTCTGAGCTGAGAGCTGACATCGATCTCTCCAGGAGAACTCAAGTTTGTGAGGATGTTTTCTGCTCGAACAGGGATGGTGACTTACTGAATACTTGTGCACAAGAGTTGCCTCTTGATCATATAGAGCCGTTGTCCTTTGTGTGCAGCTTTTCTCATTATGATACGATAAGCAAACTGAGAGGTCATTGTCCCTTTTATGAGTTGAAATAAAACAAAATTGTCATCTGATTATATCCATCCCGTTACATTTTTACCAACAAAGCAACATCAGAATCCTCACCTTGTCTCAGTGAACTTTAAGACAACACATACAGTCAGTGTATTATGAATAATGTGATTTTATGAAATACATTAATTACACATGTTTTGTTATTGAATATCACAGTCTGAGTCATTTGAGCACCTTAAAAAACTATTTCTGTTCAATTCTAGTATAAATGTTAATAATCATGGGATTGAACTCAAGCAATCAGTCGCTTAATTGATTAGTTGATCGACAGAATATTATTCAGCAGCTATTTTGATAAACAAGTAATCATTTTTTTTCTTTTCTTTAAACAAGAATGATCATTTCCCCAAACATGAGCAAGATTCAGCTTCTAAATTGTAAGAATTTGCTGCTGTCTTTGTCACAGTAAAGTGCATTTGTCACTGACATTTTATAGACCAATTGATTAATAAATTAATTGAGAAAATAATAGATGATGAATAATATCATAATTAGTTGCTGAAACATGATGGTAGATGCTTGGGAAATTGGAAAACCGGATCCTATATTTAAAAAAACCTGTAAACGAGTGAGGTTTTTGGGTGCTACAGGAGCTTTTAGGCTGGACTTTCTGCTGATCTAATGGTCTTGACCGAGATGTATAAATACAGAATGCTCAGTTTTAAAGCTCAGTGGTATTCCTCTTTAAGCTTCCTATCTGTGGGATTGAAGTGGCTGAGTCACTGGTCTAGTAACATCTAGTGAAATCTGGAATATTTATGAGCGCCACTCCTGTGTTTTCTAATAGCTCTCGCTCACACATGCTCTTCCTCTCTCCCTCTCTCTCTCTCTGTTTGTCTTTTTTCTCTGTCGCTTGCCAGGTTACTATTTTGAGATCCGTTCCATCTGTGCTATAAGGATTAACACCCAGGTGGGTTTGTCTAGTGCCTCCGACACAGCTGATCCCCGTTTCTCCTTCTCCTTGTGGCGCTCTCTCACTCTGTAGAAACATCTACTTTCATTTGTTTGCACACCCACTCCCCCCTGCCCCCCGTGGCCTGATGTTTTTGGCTGTTTTGAAGCTGCAGCCGATCACGTGCAGTATCTCTGTGTTTTGTCAGGAGTACCTAGACGTGCTGGGACGCCCCATGGTTCTGGCAGGCAGCGATGCCAAGCAGGTCCAGTGGACCAATGTGTATCAGGATGCTTTGGTGAGACAGCATGACCCCAGTGGCTGGACTTTATCAATAAAAAATGCATACAAACACACTGAAAAAAGCTAATAATTCATATAACTTGGGGCTTTATCTTTGGACTCTGTAGGGTCTTGGCATGGTAGTAACCGGGACTTTGCCTGTATTTAATCTCACCATGGATGGAAACTCACAGGTAACAAAACTGGAAATAACATGACACACACAAAGTGATTTTATGTTTGCATATTGCAGGTTATGGTCCCTTTGTCTTTTTGTATATAATAAATATCATAGCAGACCAAACCTATAAAAGGAATAGTTTAACATTTTGTGAAACACGCTTATTCGCTTTCTTGCCGACAGTTAGGTGATAAAATCGACACCACTCTCATATATGTACAGTAAAAGTGAAGCTACCGACAGCGGCCGGTTAGCTTAGCTTAGCATAAAGACTGGAAACAGAGGGAAACAGCTAGCGTGGTTCTTTCCAAAGTTAACGTCACTCCTGGCAAGAAAGCAAAGAAGCGAATTTCCCAACTATTCCTTTAACTCGCTGTATATATTGCTGCTGTTGTCTTACCAGAATCAGCTGATATTAGGTGTCATGGGAGTTGACGTGCATCTTGATGAGATAAAGCGACTCACACCACGTTACAATGTAAGAACACATTTTTTATTTTGTATATTCGTACTCTTGATGGACGATACAGACACACACATTATTGCCATTCCTCACTTTTTGTGTCCAAAACAGCTTGGAGCCAATGGATACATATTTGCTATTGATCCAAACGGATATCTTCTCCTTCACCCTAATCTTCAGCCAAAGGTGAAACATACTTTCACAGCAGGATAATATTCTGTTGATGTTTAGCATGCTGCTCTACCTGTTTTACATTTATGTAAATGTCTTTTTCCCACTCAACTCCTCTCAGCTTGTGAACCTACCTGAGCCTGTGACGCTGGACTTCCTGGATGCAGAGGTGGAGGACAGCAATAAAGAGGAGGTGAGCACATTTTCTGTTCCTTGCTGTTGTTAAGCTCATGTTCAAAGTTATTACCGGGCCAACAAACAACATTATCTGCCTCAGGTCACTGAAGGCCCATGTAACATGTTTTCATAACATGTTTGTGGCCGATAAAAAAAAACGCTTTGTGCTTTCGTTTTCTAGATCCGGCGACAGATGATTGATGGAAAACCAGGAGACATGCAGATCAAAACTCTTATCAAGTCAATTGACGAGGCAAGTCAAATCTCTCTCTTCTCTTTAGGTCTGACTGTAGCTGCCGTGTAGAGTTCACTGACATGTTGGATAAACTGTTCAATTGACTTAATGCTTCAGTTACAGTGCAGTTGGTTACCATTATATATTACATTTTACTCATTGGCTTCATTGTAGTGATCGCAGACCTGGTGACACACACACACACTCACAGATTTACAACGTTGTCTAGTGTGTCCAAAGAAGCTGCTCACACAGTTAAAACAAGTCTTATTTACATTTATTATCCAAGCTACCTATTTAGAAATGAGAGGTGTAACTGTAGAGCCACTCAACTTACCACTGCACACAACTCATTTTAAAGTTAGGATTTAAAATCCAAATACTGGTAAACTTGCTGCTTTTGCTTATTTGTCAGACTGTTATAGTGATGTACAGCATACAGAATGCAAAGATGAGATAAGTGCTCCTCCTGCAGGCTGAGAAAGTACCTCTGCTGTGCAATAAATGAAATAATGGACATTTAAAGTAATCATTTTCAACTTTGGCTATACATTTATTTCCAAGTAAGTGGTTCAGTAATTGTGTTAAAAGAGCACTCCACCAATTTAGCATTGCGCTCCTGTAACACTGTCGGACTCAAGATGGGCAGATTTAAAAAAAAAAAAGGGATCAAATTTGATACAGAAGAAGCAGAGATTTTGTCTTTTTTATTTCACGCATTCTTCCTTCTTGTCAAAGGCACATTACCCACAATGCAACTCGACTCGATTGACTCGACTGTACGTATTTGAGTGTGTGATGCTAATCTGGTAGCATCACTTCTTTCTGACTCCACACCCCCAGATTTTTTTACATTTTCAAACTTGTAGTCTTTAGCCTCAATCGACGCTGCCTCAAGTGACATCAGACTTTGCACAGCTCTCTGTGGAGCCTCAAAAGACTATAGTATATATAGACAGCAGTACATATGTAGTATATATGTAGTACATATGTATTAGTAGTACAGACTTTGATGGGTAAAATCAATGGAATTCCCCTTTAAAGGCCCAATCCTTAATTTTCTGACTGTATAAATGTTTTGACTTTGTAAAGTGAATTTGAATTCAGAAATTTCACACAGTGTTTTTAGAGTTAACTAATTAATTAATAATTCATTAATTAGTTGATAAAAACTCATCATCTTGTTGAGAAAACAATCTCACCACAAGGCTCTTTTAGTAACTGTTCTCTTCTCTGTTGGCTTAAAAGCATATTGTGATAATCATCATCTTGTGATTTCTTTCTACTAAAAACAGACATTTTTTCTGTGTTTACAAACATAATTGTCATTTAAAAAAACTGTTACAGCATCAGAAAATATTAATAGCTGTCATTTACTTTGTTATCTTTGACTGAAGTGTGTTTAAATGTCACCTTTATTGTAGCAATACATTGATGAGGTGCACAGGGGCTACACCTGGACTCCTATCAACGGTACAGATTACAGGTGAGTGGCTATAATGATATGAAACACAAATAAAAACAGCTGCAGGCTGATGAGAACTGTGATGGATTCACTCTGTACAGTTTAAGACACCCTTCCTATCTATGTCTCCTCATTCATTCACCCATTTACCTGTTGGGATGCTGCCACCTGCAGTCTTGGTTTGGTATTACCGCCCTACAATGAGTACTACATCCAGGCAGACCTAAGTGATGTGATGCTGCAGCTCCAGTGTGAGTACCTGTAGGCAGAGCTGTCAAGTCTGTTTTAGAAAGATGTAACCCAGAAATTAGATTAAAAAAACGCATCATCATCCACTTGCTCTGTTACAGATATGCAGTCGTTGCTGCCCAGCTCCTTTGAATCATCAGGACATGTGTTTCTGGCTCCTAGGTGACTTTTCTTTTTCTTTCTATCTCTCAGTCATCTGCTCTTTCTCTATCTGTAAGTAAATGACAGATTCTGATTTATTCTGCTCTCTCTGTAGGGAATACTGCAAGCGTCTGCATCTTTCTGACAACAACACACAGTTTTTGCAGAACTTCCTCTCTCTCATGCTGGACATTTCCCCAGAGTCTGATGAGTGTGAGTTACACAAGTGTAATACAGCTTTTAGTAGTATTTTTGGCCACTGTTTAAGAGACGCAGATGCGATTATCTGCAATTCTTTTTGTCTCAGGTGACCAAGGCCTCATCCACAACCTGATTTTGGATTCTCGGATTATTGGGCAGCTGGCCTCACGCGTGTGGAAGAGCAAGGATCTTAATTCGTGAGTTGTTGCTCTTCACAGCATTCCTCACACACTGTTCACTCCTGCAAAACACTTTCCTTTCAGAACAAGACAACTCATACAAAAGTAAAAATCTGTTCTTACAGGTACGGCTTCCTGGCTGTATTTGCGTCCACAGATGGAGGAATAACACGTGTTTTTCCCAACTTGTGAGTAAGATTAACGTACTCACTGGAGCAGAGAAATATGGAAGTAATCTCACATACTTAAAACATTGAATGCTTTGTGTTATGTTTGTACAGGGCTTCTGAGTTATGGGATGAGGATCCTGAACCCTTCAATTCAAATTACTACAGACGGAGCCTCGACAACAAAGGTTACATGTTCAGAGCTCCATCTAGAGCCTGTGAGTAACTGAGCAAACCCATTTTAACCCAATGTACCTGACTTCAGTTTAGAGAATGAGGCTTTACTGTAAATGTTGATTAAAGTGGCTTTAATCAATAGTTCATAATACCAAAGACTCAAATGACCAAAATAACTATCACCTGACTCTACAGTTGGCCCTCAAGTCTACGGAGCCCTATAGTGTCTTTTAGCCCATTGTTTTGGTTTTGCGGCCCACAACTTTACTGTTTTGATTCAGTATCAGTGCTCTCATAGTGCCATTCTGGCTCCACTGTACACTACCTGTACCATCAGACATCAGGCAGGCAAAGTTAGTGACTGGCTGGTGAACACAGTGGAGCATTTAGCAGCTAAAGGACCACGTATTTCCCTCAGGATTGGTGGAGACCAAAAACAGAGCTAAAAGGAGAGTGAATATTGGACTTACATTCACCCGGTGGCCAGAAACACAACTCCAAATGAATGATAATGTTGCTCTGTAACTGCTGGATGTGTAAATAGGCAACTATTTGCTAAAAGGTTTGCCACATCAGCTTAAAAGCTGATAATATGTCAATGTTGTGTTTATAGCTTGTTTATGCTGCCCCCAAGTGGCCAAAAAATGAGTTAGTGCAGCTTTAATGAACAAGATTTTAAAAGAAACAAGAAATGACTATAAATGTTGATTGAGTGACAATGAAAATCTAATTTTGAACAACCCTGACCTTGGGATGAGTTTGTGGGACAAAATGATGTCATGGTCTTTATCAGGGATTGGAACTACCGCAAGTGTCATCGTATGACCTAAGTATGTCTTCTGGCAGGGGTTACAATCGCTCCCCCATATACAACCACCTGTTATCATGTAATCAATGCCCCACACATAGGTCAACTGATGACACATGAGCCAGTTCCAGTTGCTGATGAAGACCGTGAGATGTGGTTGAATGCTTTGAACTTTGGGTTGAGGTCATTTTGTTCCACATACTCAACTCAATTGTCACTCAACTGCAAAATAATACACAATTTCAGTCAAACATAAAAAAAATGATAAAATCAGCATTCATATCTGTGTGACATCAGACTATGACCTCACATCATGTTTTTTTATCTCATGTTTTGTTTCTGAATAGCCTTGGACGACCCTGTAGGTGCAGAAAACGGCACAGTTGGAATTGTGGTTAGTTCAGCTATAGAGGTTAATGTAGGAGGCAAACTTCTCAAACCTGCAGGTAAGAAAAGTACTGTCAACTTGATGAGATATCTTATAGAATGTGGTATTCCCAGCATTGTTTTTTATCTAAAATGTTTTTCTGAAATTTTAGCCACTACTGCTGTTCCTCTTACTACAGTACTTGCTAAAATGCTGCTTCTTGCCTCCTTGTTACTCTCTCGTCAGTGGTCGGAGTGAAGCTGGACTTGGAAGCGTGGGTGGACAAGTTTAAGATCCTGGCCAGCAACGTGTCGGACAATCGACAGGGCACACACAAGGTACAACACAATGTTACTATTTACAAAAAAACACAGTTTTAGACTTAACTTTAAAAAGTGGCATTATTGTCTCATTAAACTTTTTTTAAACAGTGTGGACCATCCAGGAGTTGTGAGATGGACTGTGAAGTCAACACTGATGTAAGAACTTTACTTATTTCACACAACAGTTAGACTGTAGCAGACAGAAACTAAAAATAGATATTTCAATGTAATTCACCCATGGTCCTTAATTTGTGTTTTGAATGTGAATCCACAGACCTGCGTACAGTCTGTTTGGCTGTTAGTTTAAATTTTATTTTGTGAGATATTACACTGCGGAAAATGTCCATCTTAACCAGTAATTTGCTCAGTAGGGATTCCTAAAATCTAATTTCCTTAAAATATGCAAAAACTGTCAGTGGGGTGAGATAACCTGTTTACATATCAGTTTGTTTTAAGAATTTTCTTAAATCCGTGAACTTTGTTATTAGTGATTTGCAATAGTCTATTTAATTACTTGAAAACTTGGAGCAAGTGTAATTATTACTTTTTATCAATCTTGTTTTGACCACATAGTCTTGAATGCATATTTTGAGACCAGTGTAATGTATTTTATATAGAACATATTCATATACTCTACAGTTAATAAATGTCTTCCAGCATGTGTGAAGTTTTACTTTTTAACTGTGTTTTTAAGTGTGTTTTGCACACTTGCCTGCAGGTTTTTACAATCTGCTTTTTTCTCTTATAATATCCTTTTCTGCTATTTTAGTTCATTGATACACTAAACAGTTAAAAACTGGTGCTGTGTGTGCGGCTCTCTTGATAACTGTTAACTGTGTTGTCTGTAGGACCTCCTCTGCTATCTCATAGATGATGGTGGGTTTCTGGTTATGTCCAATCAGAGAGATCACTGGAAAAAGGTGTGTCTGCTGGTGATGATGAGCTTACTCTTCTCTATCATCTGCTCTCTGCTTCTAGTAGAAAGTACACTGTGTGTTTTTAAAAGAAATGCATAGCAAAGGTATCAATATGCAAAATCAGGCTTTCAGGGACACTTGTAGTCATCCTGCTCCACTACTCCCTTTGAAAATTATATATAAATTTTGTAAACAGATCTCATTGATAGACGTTGTTATTGCATGTTTTGTATCATGTCTCTCTTAACTAGAATCATCTCAAAGCATCTTTTCAGTTCAGATCAGTAGGACTAGAATGAAACCAGCAGTAGGGTTTATGTTAAACCACTGTGTGGTGTTGTTTCCCTAAAGCACTTTCTTCACCTCGCTGTAACTGTCTTTCCTTTCATTCCATCACAGATCGGCCTCTTCTTTGGCGACGTGGACCCTTACCTAATGCACGCACTCTACAACAACTCTATCTTCACTCGGCGTCAGTCTTTCCACTACCAGTCTGCGTGTGAACCGGTCAGCAGCAGCCACACCGGTGCAGCACCGAGAGGCATCTTTGTGGTAAGAGGCCATTCAGATTCTGGGACATTTTATTATTTGTTTTAAGATGATGGAAAAGTCTCCTCCTAACTACTCGCTGGTTTCTGCAGCCGTCCATCGCTGACATCCTCAGCCTGGCCTGGTGGACGTCCACATTGGCATGGTGAGACTTTGTTTACCACAAATCAAATGACACCGAGAGCATG
Source organism: Scomberomorus guttatus (assembly GCA_038419695.1). Taxonomy (NCBI): domain Eukaryota; kingdom Metazoa; phylum Chordata; class Actinopteri; order Scombriformes; family Scombridae; genus Scomberomorus; species Scomberomorus guttatus. Next base: position 19,443,861 of record CM076446.1, read on the forward strand.
CGAGGTGCCCTTTAAAACAATCCTAACTGTGTCCAGACTTCTGCACATGAAACCAGGAAGGCAACCTTTTTTTTTATGCTTGTCAGCTGCCGCGCTATGCTGAACTATTTTCAGTTCAATGCTACTGTAGCCTTGACATGTGTTTACTGTTATTTATTGATGTTTCCAGAATGCACTTTGTTCTTTAACAAGGTGCAATGTGATCACCTCTGCAGGTCTGTGATGCAGCAGCTACTGTACGGACTGGCATACAACAGCTGGCTCTACCGAGGTGGATTTGTGCATCTTAATGCAATCTTTCTGTGTGTATGTGTGCGTGTGTGTGGGTGTGTGTTTGTGGGCATGTGTGCACATAAATGTCTCATTAATTGATTAATCAGTGAATCTATTACTGAATTCAATTTAAGATTCATCACTTTCTGTTGCTATTTTTTTTAAAGAAAGTCAATATGGAAAATATAATTTGCAGCACAAACATTATGTTTTAACCTTTTATTTTTTGTATTTACTTTAAAGGTTTTTTGTAATAAGAGAATGTTGTTGCAGGTGAACTATGTGTTCTTGCACCAGGAAAGTGTGGAAACAGCAAGTTTTGTACACAAAATCTGGGTGAAATTAGTGTAAAAGGAGTCCCTGCAAGAACTGAAAATGATGAGCCGTAAGAATGTTTCATAAAAACTATATAAAATACTAAACTTGGGTGTATGTTTGCCTTCTAGATAATGTCCTGGTAGAGGGTTTTGAGACAAAGGAGAGCAGCTGCGTGACCATCCAGAGCCAGTTCTACTTTACAAACACCACCAACTCCTACAATGTGCTGCAGGACTGTGGAAACTGCTCACGGTGTGTTTTTCTTTTCTGGAGCGTCAGCAGAATGTGTTCACAGTCTGTGTATGCCACCACACCTGTAATGTACACACAGTACTCTGTGGACTAAATATCCATCACTGTCTCCAACAGGCTGTTCCACGCGAAGCGGATAGAAAACACCAACCTCCTCTTTGTGGTCGCTGAGACGCTCCCCTGCAGCTCCTGTGAGATAGAGAGACTGACGCAGGTCAGGACAGAGTGTATCCTTTCACATACTCTGTGATGCTGTCATATGTGCTGAAGGTGCAGTATCATCCACCTTGTGTGGCAGTTAAGTTACTGTTACCTCCCTTAACTAAAGACAAACAGTCCAGGAGGAGAATCCATGTGAAGTACTGAGCAACGCACGATATCGTAAAGGCCCATCTTCCTGTTTTGACTACAGTGCCTTAGTAAGTAGAAACAGTATAAATGCAAACACACAAATTATTATTTTAATTTACTCCTTAAAGGAATAGTTAGACATTTTTACGCTTATTCGCTTTTTTGCCAAGAGCTAGATAAGAAGATTGTTACCACTCTCATGCTAAGCTACCGCCAGTAGCCAGTTAGCTTAGCTTAGCACAAAGAGTGAAAACAGGGGGAAACAGCTAGCCTGACTCTGTCCAAAGGTAACAAAATCTGCCTACCAGCACCTCTAAAGCTCACTAATTAACACGTGGTATAGCTTGTTTAATTTGTACAAAAAATGAAGCATTCACTAGAGAGTCACTGCGACTGGTCGTGAAATAGTCTGTGATTTACCTTTGGATAGAGCCAGGCTAGCTGTTTCCCCCTGTTTCCAGTCTTTGTGCTAAGCTAAGCTAGTGGTAGCTTCATGTTGAGTGTACAGACATGAGAGTGGTATTGATCTTCTCAACCAGCTGTTGGCAAGAGACTGAATAAGAGTATTTCCCAAAATATCAGACTCTACCTTTAATCTACATAATATTATGAGTCATTTATTGTTCACTCTCATTGCAGGAAAACACGTCAGAGTGTGGACGGGGTCATTCTCTGCAGTCCTCCATAGGAGTCCTTCTCTTCATTCAGCTTATTCTGCCTCTCTTTCATCTCTGACACGTGCAAACACTCTAACTGACATCTTTCATCTCTTTGGGTTTAGGCTCGGATCTACTGAAGGTCAGATCAAACCGCAACTGCAAAATTATTCTTCTTTTTTGATCTACAAACAGCACACAGTGCATTGTCCTTCGGAAAAAAAAAAAACCTGGATCAGCTCGTAGTGTTTTTTGCCTTACTGCTTATGCATTTGTTGGTGTTTCACAGCTTTAGTGCAAAATACAGGAGGAGAATGTGTTGAGTGTGCATGCTACTTAAACTAGGACAAGCATGTTTGGAACTTTTTGCACACGGGCTCGGCCATGTATACAATCACCAGAAAGTCAGGGAGGCAGCTGAAATGTACTTTTTAACAAATAATCTCCCAGCTGGAACTGATGTCAATTTTTGGTGCGAAATGTGTTGGTGACAAATTTGGGGTTTTTAGAGCTCTTATCATCACTTTCTGACACCCGGCTGACCAACTCTGAATATGATTGATATGGATTTTGTGCTGAAGGTTTAATATTATTGTGTGTTGAAAGCAGACCAGTAGGTGAGTTTACTATATACATAGATTTACAGTTTCCATACAGTAGAACTGCTGGGTAAAGCTCTCTGGAGGCCTGTACTGTATCACGAAGCAAGATTAGTGGCTATCTTTGGGCTTGACTCAAGTTTTTAATCAAGGTAGATCACCGTGGTAACATACAGTACACAGCTTAACTTCAGAGGACCAGATCAAACCTATCAACTGACCAATCAGCTCGTTCCTGTATGATCCTGACATGAATAAAAGTACTGAGTTTGCAATAAAGTGAGTAATGAAGACCAACAGAGGCACTTTTATAGATCATTAGAATCACTTTAGCCACCATGATGATAATGTAAACTATAGGAGAAATGGTTTTTGCACAAAAATATTACCAGTGTGGGTTTAAAACAGCACTTAAAACAAAGAGAGTTTACCACACTAACAGCATAATGAATTTCTGCATATTAATTGTTTACATTGTGAATTAAAGTAAATTATAAATGCAACTTTTCAGTCAGACAGACCTCGTCAGGTGGTTATTTTAAATTATCTTTACGTTTCCTCTCTGCTTTGGTTGCAGGAAGATGTTTACTTTGAGCTGTTTTTAAGTGTATCACTTATTCGTGACAGCTTTTTTTATCATGAGACAAACGTAAAATATTTTCCAAACTAATTCTAGACTACTGAACATGTATAAAAATGCCGACCCTAGTTAGAAAGGCCTATATAATAATTCCTAAAGACTTACTTTCAATACTTGGATATTCGTAATGTTTCTACAGCGTCTTGTTGTTTTGTAGTTTTGTGATTATATTGTATATCTTTTACCTTGCAGAGTATCACTTTGTGCTGCAGCAGTTCTGTTGCTGTTACGTGTAATTAAAAACTCCACTCGTTTCACATGAACGTGCTCAAAGCTGGATAGAAAAGAGTCAACTGAGCCAGCGTTGGGCTCAGTGACGGTAACCCAAAGAGAGCCAGACTAAGTCGATTTTGCTTCGTGATACAGTCCCCAGGGCATTTACACAACTGACAATTTTACATTGTGCGCACCACAGATGGAGCTACAGCATGAAAATGAAAATAAATAATAAACAGGAAGCTGCCCCTGGGTGAGCCTCACAGTTGAATCTCCCACCTACAGTTTGCTCAGATGTTGCTTGTGGCAACTTTTGCTGTTCTTAACTCAAAATGAATAATCTGCGCCTGTTTTCATTTGCATGTCTGGTCCTAGTCAGTGTCTTTGCACATGCAGGAGCTCCTGCACCCACAGCAGTTTTTTACATGACAGTAGATCCGGGCCTTAACCTCACATTCACTTCAGTGTCTTTGACCTTTGCCAAGACAGTTTCAGTACATCACACGACCCAGAATGATTTCCCTCTGCCCTCTCGAGAACACTGTCTGTTAAATCTACTAAATCCAACCAGATATCAGGCAGAATTTAAATGAAAAGTATTTTTTTCCCTAAATGTATTTTCTCAGAGCACCTTGACATGTGAGACAACAGATTAGAAAAAGCCAGTATGATGAAAAATACCAGTGTTAGACCTCGTAACACATATCAGCGATGAAACGTCTGTGGAGTAAGTGAATATTTAGTTTTTTTGAAATGCTTCCACAGATACCTGGTATGTTCTTGAAGTGCTTCCAGTCAAATAAGAAGTTGTAAGAAGTTGACAAAAACAGACCAAAATTATCACAAAAAAAAAGAAGGAATGTAGGAACATGTGACAATGCACAGTGTTCGGTGCAATAATGCTGTGATGATTGGATTCTAGGAGTATTTATCATGACTTACATTTCAAGTGATCTACATACATTATCTTATGTAGTCTTTTAGCACAAAACACGCCCAGAAGTCAGTGTGTCAGTGGCTGATATTTCTTTAAACCTGCTGCATCATTTGTTTGATTGATGGGAAGCTCTTTGTCCATTTTGTCCCATCTTGTATTGCCACTATTTGTCAAATCTGAATTTATGCACTTATGTATGCTTCTATATGGGGAATGTAGCTTCTAAACAGCTTTCAGTGTTATCAATATGTTATCGGTATGTGATGCTTTTTGGCCCTCTGTCCAGATTCTCTCGATCTCTTATTGAAAGTGATGATTCGCTGTGGCCGTACGTTTCCGTTTTATCACGCGTGCCTCGTCATGATTGCTATAATCTGATTCAACAAGTTAGTAAGTTAGTAAGTTTGTTAAATTTATACAATTAAATGTATTATTTCAGGGTTAAATCTGGTTTAACCCTGAAATAATGACAAGAACTGAAGGGAATAGTTGAGAAATTGATTGATCAATAGAAATGAACTTAATCACCAACTATTTTGATAATTGATGGTGTTTTCTGATGATTAATTGAGGAAATAATTCTCATATTAATTCATAATGAAAATAATCATGAGTTGCAGCGCTAATAATGACAACATATATTTTTTGAATAGAGATCTGTGGCTGGAAGTTTTATTTCATGCTCAAACACTGATTATTCATGTAATTTGGCAAAAATGTAACTCAAACATTCTTGCCAATAAAGATTGTTTGAATTTGTCACTGCAGTAACTCTCCATTTATCGCTCAATATGACAAACCAGGCTGCAGTATATGTGATGTGAGAACACATTCAGGTGGAGAAAGTGACAGAAAGTGACTAACAGTGTCAGTTCTGTGCATCCTGTCAGCTGCAGGTGTATCAGAGTCTCATTCGTGTGCAGTTACGCATGATGGAACCCTGGAAACATTCTCCCACAGCGATTCATCAGGCCCTGATGTCTTTTTGTTGTTACCATTTGATCTGGCTACAGAGTTAATGGGGGATATTTTTTAAAAAAAAGCTTTTTTGACAAAATATTTGTAAAACGCTGTTTTTCTCCGTCTGCCTGGTGTTCCACCCAGCAGTGCCTTGTTGCACTCGTTTTGGATGGCAGGAACATTTGGATCATCTTAGATGCAGACGCTCATCCTGCAGGCCATGTGAAAGACGCACTTGAATTTCAAGGGTTGCAGCAGTTCAAATCTAAATGGACTTCTCGGTCAGGGGAAAAAAGGAGAAGAAAAAAAAAAAGATGGCTCTCCATGAACTAATGAAACATTTTTAAAGAGCACAACAGACGTGTGTTCAGCAGCTGGCCTCCCCTCCTGCCTTTTCATGGAAAGGTGTTTGAGAACGCACCCTGCTGCCCTTCTGCTACGCGTCGTTTATCTCTACACTGTGGTTCAGCCTTGAATCAAAGCACAGACACTGTCCATTTTCAAAGATTTCTACTTTGTCCCATCTGCACACTGTATATTCTATATTTGAAGCCTGTCAGAAACTTTTTTCCATTACGACTGACTGAAACAAACGAGTGAATGTTTATGTACAGTACAGGTACTGTCGTGCATCTCCGCTGTACCCGAGCATGGTGGGGACCCGGAGGAGCAGATTAAAGCTCAACACTGTTTGGAGACCTCAGCAACAACACTGCTTTCAGAAAAAAAAAAAACAACAACAACAAAAAAAACTGCTTCTCATCTGAGACCTGCAGTATTTACTTTATTGCATTATAAAAACAACACTGTTGTACATTGAGGAAAGACATTTTGTGAAAGTCTTTATAGCCTACAATATATTACTACTGTTGAGGTCAGTGTTGTAGTTTCGTTCTAAATTTACCGGTATTTATTTGCATGATCTTTTGAACAATCTACAGATTTGTGTACATAGTCTGATGGATATTTTAACATTCCTTTCCACATCCAGCTCTCCAGTGCTGTGGGGAGACGTGAGGGAGCCCTCTGTGGATGTTTTTCGGGTGATGTGCGGGGCCTCGGAGCCCTTCTGCTGTGTGTAAATGAACAAAGCTGAAAGTTTGACTTCAGTGAAGCCTACAATAACTGTCAGTGTTTGCAACTTGGGTCTTTTGCAGCAAGTAAAAGTTTAGAGTTATGAGCAACATACTGCCTGATTAAACATTTGTCATTTATTTAGGAAAAATGTCTCCAAGCGAAATAATAACACTGGAAATGATTTATGCATTTAAAGGCTGTGTAACAAATAAGGCAGAAGCATGTGTGGGGATTATTAATGAACTTTGTTTATGAAAAAGTGTTGCTTATTTAATTTATATATGTATTATTTTAATTATTTGTTGATTTATGTATTTCTTTGGGTATTGTGAATAATATTTGTATTGAACAGGAAAGGAACTGAATGTGTTTGAAGCTTGCGTGGGCACAAAAAGCAGTTTACAAAAACAAAATCGCAAAACAGACAAAAAAAAAAAAAATATATATATATATATACTGTACGTCTATGTCCTTTTATTTATGGAGTATCAAAAAGATAAGAATGTTCATGTTTTTTGCTGTAACTTTGCTTTTCATTTTGCTGACGTTGTCGTTTATCGGGACAGTTTCCTCTCTTTGTGCCAGTCTCCAACGCCACCTCATTTTTGTACAGACGATGTGAAGCAGTCAGCAGGTGATGAAGGCTAACTTTGTAAAGATTTTGTCAGTCACATTACGAAATGGATATTTAAATGTTTATATCTTTGGTGATTAAAATGCTATTGATATTTTTCACTTCAGCTCTGGATCGTTATTGTTCCTCACTGTTTAATATCCTGCTTGGACAGTGCTGGAGCGCACGTTGACTTCATGCAGCATGGAAAACAAATCCTTTACAAAACCAGTCATGTTTAATATATAAAGGGACATGAAATTGCCCTGTTTATATTATTTCATGCTTAATGTTCATGTTATTGGTGTCTTGTGTCTTAAATCATATTGTGCATTTGATTTATAGCCAAAAACAGAAAAATTATGCCTTTTTTAACCTTAAAAATAAGGACGCCACCTGGTTTGATACTACTGATATTTACTTGTCACCATTTAGACAAATATTTTTAGTTAATTTCTCATTTGCTCTTCTCATTTTATAATTTTCCACTAAATCCAGAGTCATAGAACAGATGAAACAGAGATTAAGGCTGTAGATTATAAATATAGGGCTCAAAACAAACAAGCACACACAGGGTTATAAATGATATAACACATAAGGTTTCTTGAAGTGTCTAACAGCAGGTCATCTCCTCAGAAAGTCAGCTATGTCCTGCTCTGTACTGCAGGTTTAAAATGCAGTGAAGCTGCAAGTCTCACTGCAGTATATCCAGTGAGCAGGCCCCTCCATTGATCTAAGGCAGAGAGACTGTGCTCCTGTGTCAGCTGTTGGGGATTAAAACTAAAATTTCAGGCGGCTACAGGCATGGACCAGAGGAGGAATCCAGCTTGTGTAGTCATGATGTGCATTTGCTCACAGTGTCAGTCAGTAAGGATATCAAACATTAGGCCGAAGGCTTCAGGGGAAAGATGATAGGTCACTGGCTACTTCACTAAAAGCTCCGCAGAGAGTTATGGGATGTTTTGGCTTCTCTGGTTCAATAAAGCAACAGTTCTGCAGGCCCCGTGCTCTCACTTTTCCTGTTTGGATAAGTGATACCTTCCATCCAGCAGGCACAGAGCCCTATCAGCAGCTTAAAGAGAAATACACCGTCTGATTTACTGTAGCTGTCAGTGCTTGGCAAAGGAGTTTGAATGTTGTCATTTCAATATCTTAATGCGGTAGGCTATATCCAGCAGACCTCACAGGTTCGTCTCTCACAAGCTGAACGTAAGAGACGCTGTGCAGATGAAGCTTTCAGGAGGTCTGCTGCAGAACTTGAACATCCTTTTGGGTAAAACTGTTTTTAATTACAAATTATCAAAGATTTCAGCATCAGATGTTCTGTCTAAATTAGTCTAAAGTTGAGCAGCTCATAAATGTGAATTATTTCTGCATGTGTTTCAAAGTTATGATGCACTTTTAACAACTGCTGGAGCCAATTTTACTTTGACTCTTTCCATGATTTATTTATAGACAAATAGTTGAGATACAGTGATGAAAAACGGGGTAACAAGTGTTAACATGACAGAGACTTATAGGAGGACACTATATGAAGCATGTCCATGTAGAGGGCACAGTTGTTGTCTGTGTTTTTTTTTTTTTTTGTAAATTCAATACTTCTCTGACATGGGTACAGTTGCTCGGGGTGGAGTGGAGGGGGGGGGCTCTAATGTAGCGTACTTGGACCAAAGGGCCAAAACGCAAACTTTAAATGGACAAATAATCATTAAAATATCTTATTGTCTCCTGTGTGAGTAGTAAAGAGGCAATAACATTGTAGTATAGAGTATTGTCTGTCGCACATGGTGCCACAGATTCAGAAGTAAACAGGCACATACAGATTAGTGTTAGTGGGAGACGACAGCTGGACTTTGTCACAATGTCAACGAAATGGCTCCCTGAAGAGGAAGCACATAGCAGCAGGTCGCTGCTTCGCCCCCAAAGGATTGTGGAATTTTTTTTTTCTCTGCTGTCAAGAACACCACACTCATCTTTACTCCCACTTGCCACACAATTTGGCTAAATGATTTTCTTAAATTATATATAGGCACATGAGAATTGAGATTTTGTTGTAAAAAAAAGTTGAATTGATTATTGGATTTTCACCCCTGTGCAGGATGAACTCTGCTCTTCATTGCAGGTACAATAGACCTGCCCAGTATTCAAGGTGAGAAACCCTGTGCAGGTATGTGACAGATAATTATGATGATGTGTTTTTAAATTCACTAGGATCCAGTTTTGTTATAAAAATAAAAGCAAGAATATTTGTCCCAACTTAAAGCTGTTGAGTGTGCACAGTGAACAAACTGGAGTGTGTAAATGTACACTTTAAGGCCTCATTCACTGCGGAATTGTACTAGATTTGGGTCATCATTGTATTTGTATGCAGATGCTTATTCACTCATAGTTTCTGTCATGTGACAGAAGGCCAAAAACAGTTTTGGACATTTGAATTTTCACTTAGTATGAAGTTGTTGAATATCAGAATTAAGCAAATAACATCAACAAAAACATGGACCAGGTTTTGAATTGTGGATTCAGATCCCTGACTGAACAACAGCACACCTGAACTCAGTAACCCCTAACCCATGACACACACACTTATCTAATGTTTAGTCCTGGAGTGTGTCAATGATTCCCCCCTACACTTCTTCCTTCAGTCCTAGCACCAAGTGTTTTGTTGTGCAAAGAAACATTTAAAGGCAGCAGACTGACAACATATATTTATTGAATATAGATCTACAATATTTAGTGAGAGCATTTCAATGAACAATCATATTTTATGATTCTCATTTGTGTCTCTCATTGAAGTTGCAGCTTATTCTTCTGCGTCTTTTGCCTGAAATGGATAGAAAAAAAAGAATGAATGCCATTTAAAATCCCATTTGAATTCAAAAGAAAACAGTCACAGCTTAAGTGCTACAGCAAGTGTTTGTTACTTACTTTTCCAATTTCCCGACTCTTTGCCCTCAGCTTGTTGACCTGGGACTCTGCGATGTCGGCCCGCTCCTGAGCCTCCTCCAGCTCGTGCTGAACCTTCCTGTACCTGGACAGGTGAGTGTTGGCCTGCTCCTCCTGTGGGGAAATTCAGCACTAAAGTCAATATCCATGAAGACTAAGGATAGGAAGATTTACCTTTTCTGGTAGTTACGAGAAGAGAGAACTTGTGTTTTTCTGTTTCCAGGTCTGCATGTACTCACAGCCTCCTCAGACTGTCTCTTGTAGGCTTTCACTTTCAGCTGCAGCTTGTCCACCAGATCCTGAAGTCTTGCAACGTTCTTCTTGTCCTCTTCAGTCTGCAGTTAAAATGAATTCATGAATAAAATGTATTCATATGCACAACTGTCAGACAAATGTAACAAGCAATAGGAAAAAATAACAACTACCTACCTGATAGGTGAGCTCCTTTACTCTTCTCTCATATTTACGAACACCTTTGATAGCATCTGCTCCTCGTCTTTGCTCGGCTTCAACCTCAGCCTCGAGCTCCCGCACCTGTGACATGAACAATAGTATTACTAAATTTGAATGTTAAGCCAACAGTTGAGATCAGCTTGGAGAGCAAATCCATCTTTACCCTGGCCTCCAGTTTCTGGAGCTGTTTCTTGCCACCCTTCATGGCCAGATTCTCAGCCTCATCCAGACGGTGCTGCAGGTCCTTCACTGTCACCTCCAGGTTCTTCTTCATCCTCTCCAAATGAGCGCTGGTGTCCTGCTCTTTCTTCAGCTCCTCTGCCATCATGGCAGCCTGAAATACAACAACCATGACTGCAGCACAACACCACAAAGGTGTAAAGAGTTATATTTAAATCGCCTCAACTTACATCAGTGATGGCCTTCTTGGCCTTTTCTTCAGCATTTCTTGCTTCCTGGACAGCATCTTCCACTTCACCTTGGATCTGGACGAAGTCAGTCTCCAACTTCTTCTTTGTATTGATGAGGCTTGTATTCTATTTGAAATAAAAGCAATGATTAACTTTCACGTGTTCAACTAAAGAACTACTTGTTTGTCAGCCTTTGAGAGTACCTGAGAGTGCAGCAGCCCCACACGCTCACTGGCATCAACCAGCTCCTGTTCAGCCACTTTGCGGCCTCTTTCTGTCTGCTCCAGTGCAGCTCTCAGCTCCTCGATCTCAGCAAGCATCAGGTTGTTCCTGCGCTCCACCATGGCAACCTGCTCCTTCATGTCTTCCTGGCTTCTTATGGCTTCATCGAGATGAAGCTGGGCATCCTGAATTGTAAAAAAAAATGATACTGTATATCAGCACCTGCTTTCTTATGTTCAGCTGCTCTGTCAGAATTTTTCCAGTGGATGTACCTTAAGCTGTCCCTGGACGTTTCTCAGCTGTTTCTGGGCTTCAGCAGCCTGGCGGTTGGCATGGCTCAGCTGAATCTCCATCTCGTTGAGGTCTCCCTCCATCTTCTTCTTGATTCTCAGGGCATCATTCCTGCTCCTGACCTCAGCATCCAGAGAGCTCTGCATGGACTCAATCACTCTCTGACTGTTCCTCTTGATCTGCTCGATCTCCTCATCTTTCTCTGCAAGTTTTCTGTCAATTTCACTCTTGACCTGGGTGAGTTCGAGCTGAACGCGGAGAATCTTGGATTCCTCGTGCTCCAGGGTGGCCTGTGAACAAGTGTGACCTTCATCAACTAAAGCACAGAACAGTTCCTACATTAAAAATACAGAAGGCTGAGTCACAGTGAGGAAAAATAGCTCTTGAGTCTTGCACAACTGTGCTCTAAAGCTCTGCTAATATTTAAACACTTTTTCTTTCACATTTTTATATCCATGCTTCATATTTTTTAATGAAATTTGGTCTAAAATGTCACGTTTCAGTTTTCTTTACATCCTCCCCTTGTACAATGGATGAATGATTTAAACAAGGTCACAGTCACTGTAAGTGTAACAATAATGATTAATATGATGATTGAGTTTTACCTCTGCCTCCTCCAGGGCCGTCTGGATTTCAGACTTCTCACCTTCCACTGTCTTCTTCCCCTTCTCAAGCTCATGAATTGTCTTACCGGTCTCTCCAAGTTGTTCACTCAGATCTGAGATCTCCTCTGTTGGAGAAGTTTACCATTGTATACATTTTAGATCATTGACCAATGTAAAAACATTGTAGTTAAGTAATAGAGACACTTCAGATAACTTGATTTTGTGTTTAGAGTGTGAATCTTTTGGGAAAATGAAATAAGAATTCACAAACAGGATCTATTGTCTTACGTTGCAGATTCTTGTTCTCCCTCTTCAGGGTCTCCAGTTGGTCGAGAGCTTCTTCATAGGAGTTTTTCATTTTGAAAATCTCAGTGCTTAGTGACCGAGCCTCCTTCTGAGCTCCTTCCAGCTCTGCCTGGCTCTCCTCATACTTCTGCTTCCACTCAGCAAGAACCTGAAAGAACAACAAATATTTTAGTTTTCATATTACACCTCATGTTAACAGTCTACACTGCGGGTCTACACAAAAATATCTAACCTTGTCAAAGTTCCTTTGCTTCTTGTCGAGGTTGGCAGCCAGAGCATTAGCTCTCTCCACATCTATCATCAGGTCTTCCACTTCACCCTGCAGTCTCTGTTTTGTCTTTTCCAGAGAGGCACATTTTGCGTTCACAGCCTCGATGGATTCCTCTGCATCCTGAAGACGCTGGGCAAGCTTTTTCCTGTTAAGAATATTTGAATTACAAACTTCATGATAACTTGAACTCATTACTAGTGTGCAGAAGAAGTTAAAATTGTAATGACTTACTTTGCCTCCTCAAGCTCCTCAGTGCGCTGAATGGCATCAGTCTCGTATTTGGTTCTCCATTGAGCCACCTCGCTGTTGGCCTTGGACATTGAACGCTGCAACTCAGCCTTGGCCTCCTGCTCCTCCTCATACTGCTCTCTGAGCAGGTCGCAGTCATGACGAGCTGATTGAACAGCATGAGCCAGGGCGTTCTTGGCCTGCCATCCAAACAAGAATCTGATTAATATTTGATACCAATCGTCTGGTGGCCTTTTCCTCTGTGATTACCCTGCTGATTTCATATATTGTTACCTTAACTTCCTCCTCTATGTGCCTCTTCAGCTCCTCAATCTGCTGAGTGTAAGCCTGCTTGCCTCTTGTGAGCTGAGACACAAGAGCTTCTTTCTCCTCCATCTGACGCACAAATTCACCTAATCAAAGATACTGTATTTAGTAACATCCAAACAAAATGACAACAGAAAATCAGAAAATGACACCAAAGAAAAATTACAACTCATTATGAACATATTAGTATCATATGCTGATGTGTGCTCTGTGGAACAAAACCTCAAATTTGTTGTGCAGGGAACACAACAGGGTTGTTAGAGATACATAATAAACAATGGGAGGTCAGTAAGGGTTTGATTTGAGGACAGATTTATCATAGGTTCATACCATTTTCAGTCTGAAGTCTTGCTTTTTGTGCACTAATGTCATTTAGTTGACGAACATTCTCATCATTCTTGGATTTAAGCTCACTTAGTTGATCTTCTAATGTCCTGCACATTTTTTCAAGATTGGCCTGGTGAAAGAAAACATTTATTAGTACAAAAATAAAAATATTACCATTAGTTTTTTTTACCTGTATGAAATGATAGTGCTCTCACCTTTGATTTGGCAATGGACTCCATATTGCTGCTGAGGTCATCAATCTCCATCTTGTATTCACTCTTCTCTTTCTCCAGTTTCTGTTTGACCCGCTGAAGGTTATCAATCTGTTCCCCCAGTTCTGCCACACTGTCAGCCTGCTTCTTGCGGAGAGCTGCAGCGGTGGCCTCGTGCTGCAGGGTGGACTCTTCGAGATCACGACGCAGCTTCTGGAACTCGGCCTCGCGCTTCTTGTTCATCTCAATCTGAGCAGCAGTTGCTCCACCGGCTTCTTCAAGCCTCTCACTGATCTCTTCAAGTTCCCTAGAGAGATCAGCCCTCTGTTTCTCCACCTTGGCCCGAGCTGCCCGCTCAGCCTCAATCTCTTCCTCCAGCTCCTCAATACGAGCCTGAAACAGACGTGGTTTAACTGAAAATCGTTGAAGATATTTGAATGTTCTTTTATTTTGACTGACATTTGCCCAAATTATACCTGAAGTTCCTTTATCTTTTTCTGTAACTGGATCCCAAGAGTCTGCTCATCCTCAATCTTACCCAGGAGCTGGCTTATCTCGAAGTCCTTCCTGAAGAGGATGAAAGTAATTCAGTGCATTAAAGTTGTGTTTTAGTAGATCCTGCAAGTAGGTTTCTTTTTTTTTTAATTCTTACTTCTTGATTTTCTCATCAGACTGCTGCTTGTCGTTCTCCAGATCCATTATGGATTCCTGGGCCAGTTTCAGATCTCCTTCCAGCTTTCTTTTAGCTCGCTCAAGATCCATACGGAGCTTCTTTTCTTGCTCCAGGGAACCTTCAAGCTATCAAGGATATGGATGTTTAATAAAACTTTTGGTATGGCACATTCATGGTCAACATTTGCTTTAAAATGTGGATGACTCACATCATCCACTTGCTGCTCCAGCTTGGTCTTGGCCTTCGTCAGAGTGTTGACTTTGTCCTCCTCTGCCTGAAGATCATCAAGGGTCTGCTGATGGGCCTCTTGGAGAGCTTTCTTCTCTTTGGTCAACTTGGCAATGGTCTCATCTTGAGAGGCCATCTCCTCTGTTAGGTTTTTGACCTTTAAAAGTTTACATGAATTTGAGTTTACACAAGGTTTTTGATCTACTCTGAAGTAAAAATGTATTGTTAAAGGCATCTTCTAACCTTGTTCTCAGTGGCATGTTTCTCTTTTTCCACTTTGGCCAGGGTAAGCTCCAAGTCATCAATGTCTTTCTTCAACTCAGAGCACTCATCCTCCAGCTTTCGCTTCTTTGCAGTCAGCTCAGCATTGATTTCCTCCTCATCCTCCAGTCTCTCAGCCGTCTCTTTGACTTTGGCCTCAAGCTGGATTTTTGCTTTAATGAGCCCCTCACACCTCTCCTCTGCATCAGCAAGGTTTTCCCCTTCCTGAAAAGTAAATGCAAGCAGGTTCGTGTCATTGCTAAATCAGTTTAATGTAGGATATTTAGTGGACAGGCACGAAGGAAGACATGGTGTGGGGATTTAACTTACAGACTGCACTTGCAACAAGAGGTCATTCTTCTCCTGCAGCAGAGAAACCATTTTTTCTTCAAGTTCTTTCTTCTTAGCCAGAGCCTTTGTTAGCTCGTCTTTGGTTTTTCCAAAGTCCTCTTTCATTTGGGCCATCTCTTTCTCAGTCTCTGCACTCTTCAGCAGAGGCTTAATCTTGAAGTAAAGCTTCATCCATGGCCACGTTTTGACATTCATGAATGAGCGGATGTTGTACTGGATGGCGAAAATGGCCTCTCTAACAGAAACACAGAAAATTATGAGTTAGAGTGTTTTATTGTATATCTTAAATTTCAGACAAACAGGGTTTGAAGTTAGTTTACCTGCTAACTAGCAGCAAATGTCAGACTACATCAATAACAGACACTTTACCTCCTCTCCATCATCTTGACAAACTCTCGTCTCATGAGGTAACCTCTGGAAAGAGCCTGAGTCATTGTGACCAGCTCAGCCAGTTTCTCATCTCTCATCTCCTCCAGAGTACCCAGCAGACCGGCTTTGAAGAACACCTGAGAGCCAATAATTATGAAGTCATTAATCAATGATAATGCTTCTTTCCACAAGTTTGTCTTAAACTATTGCAGTATTTTCAAGAGTGTCTACCTTGGTATGACCAAACTTGTACTGAGAGTGGTCCACATTGATGGAGCCCAGGAGTTTCTCTGAGGCCTTCTTGTTGTCAATAAACTGACCCTCTGGGATGACACTGGCGTTTAATACTTTGTATCTAAGAGTAAAGATTTCATTCAGTTAGAACTCACTAATTTGAAGGTAAGTAAACACTAATCAACTATCAAGGCAATATTTCTACCTCTGCTTGAAGTCACCATAGAGGATTCTGCTAGGGAAACCTTTCCTGCAGATCCTGATACCTTCCAGCACACCGTTACACCTCAGCTGGTGGATGACCAGGAAGTTCTCCATCAGACCTTTAATAAAATAATTTGTTAATTGAAAAACAGTCAAAACACATGATTCATCTTCATCATCTGGTTTTTTGTCTCCCATTAGTTTGTTTACTTTATTAACCATAACATTGAGACAAAGAGTACACACCTGGTGTCTTTGATTCATTGGGAATCAAGCAGCGTACAAAATGAGGATGTGTGCTCCTCAAGTTCGTCATCAGCTTGCCCAAATTCTCCTGAAGAAATGAAAGGACATTACATTTGCAAAAGGCACTAAAATAGACATAAAAGCAATAAAATACGTTGCTGTTGCCAAATTATATTATTTCTGTCACATCTTACCCTGAACAATGCGGACACAGTCTGGAAGGAACCACCCTTCTTCTTGCCACCTTTTTTACCACTGCCACTCTCAGCTGTCAGAGGAATGACAGTTGCATTGATATGAATAAATTCAGTGCATTTTAAATTTTAATATCTCATGATAGATAGATAACAGAATGTACCTTCTGCGGAGGCATGGGATGCATACAGGAAGGCCAGCAGTTTGACTGAAGACTTCTGGTAGAGCTGGACAACTGAGTCATTCAGGGGGTCCTTGTTCTTGTCCAGCCAGCCATTGATGTTGTAATCAACAGTGCCAGCATAGTGCACCAAAGAAAAGTGAGCCTCAGCTTTGCCTTTGGCTGGCTTTGGCTTCTCAAAGGACTTGTTTTTACCAAGATGCTGGTCATACAGTTTGTTCTTGAAGGTGGTGTCTGTAGCCTTGGGGAACATGCACTCCTCTTCAAGGATGGAGAAGATGCCCATTGGCTGTAAATGATAACACAAATTTAAATTCTGTATTGTCTATAGTGAAGATCATTATTTTTTCTTCATTATAAAAAATCTTTCCTGTAGTACCTTCTCAATCAGCTCAATGCAGGCAGCCAAGTCCATGCCAAAGTCAATGAACTCCCACTCAATCCCCTCTTTCTTGTATTCTTCTTGCTCCAGGACAAACATGTGGTGGTTGAAAAACTGTTGCAGTTTTTCATTTGTGAAGTTGATGCAAAGCTGCTCCAAGCTGTTGAACTGATTTTCAAAAAGAGAAAAGTTAAACAATTTAACATTTATTTGTTACAATCCCTAGTAATATCTTTAATGATAAACAAAGTCCTTAATGCGAAAGCAGCACACTTACATCAAAAATTTCAAACCCAGCAATATCCAGGACACCGATGAAGAACTGTCTCGGCTGTTTTGTGTCCAACATCTCATTGATTCTGACAACCATCCACAAGAACATTTTCTCATAGACAGACTTGCAGAGAGCCATGACAGAGTTGTTTACCTGTTTATACAAATGAATGACATCACATTAATAAAGATGTTGGAAGAACAAACAGTTACAGAGTTTGATACAATCAGACTATATGAGCACATTTTACCTGTGGGACTGTCTGACCCTTAGTCACAAACTCATTTCCGACTTTTACCCTCGGGTAGCACAATGCCTTCAGGAGGTCAGCTGAGTTCAGGCCCATGAGATATGCGATTTTATCAGCAACTGAAAAGAAGAGAAAAGTGACCGGTGAGATTTTCACTTGATAGAAAATGCAAAAGAATCGGTTTCATGACTGTTGGACAGCGTTCAAAAGTACAACGCACCCTCAGTGCCATCAGGCTCAGCCTGCTCTTCACGCTGCTTCTGCTTGAACTTCATGTTTCCATGATGCACCACAGCTCCAGTCAGCTTATACATGCCTATCTTCTCTTCTGCACTAAAGCCCAGGATGTCAATGGCAGTCTGCGGGTATTCAAAGAAAATAGAGAAGAGTCTGCTTTCAAGGAGCAAATGAAAACATTCACAAATTCACAAAGTTTTATATGATGGTGTGGATTTTATGATCTTCTTACATCAGTGGCGATAAACTCCTCAACGTCATTGATACTCTTAACAGTGATTTCACCCTGACTGATCATGTGATAGTCATAAGGATTGGTGGTGATAAGGAGAGCCTCTGAGAAAAGGAGAACATGTGATTAATTATTGCAGGTAGCCATACAATATATGGCAGGTAATGACTTTAAAAAGTCAAAAAGTCCTACCCAGCAGCTCAGGTTTGTGGCCTGTCATGAGCTGATAGAAGATGTGGTAGCTCCTCTCAGCAGACAGCTGGAACGTAACTCGAGACTTCTCCAGCAGATCTGTCAATCAATTGTTACAGTTAGAGACTTTTCAGTTCTGTTCAGTGAGCTGAAAGTACAAACTGAGGTATCTGCTGTATCATCTCTAGACTTACATGTTTCAATGTCTGCCGAGGCCAGCTTCCCACTTGTTCCGAAATGGATTCTGATGAATTTACCCTATTTAAAAGAAGACTGTGGATCAGAATTATAACTTCTTGCACTCTGATATGGTTTAAAAAGATTAACAAACACTTACAAAGCGGGATGAGTTGTCATTCCTCACAGTCTTGGCATTACCATAAGCCTCCAGCAGGGGGTTGGCAGCAATGATTTGATCCTCCAGCGATCCCTTCATTAAGGAAACAAGACAGGGCAAAAAAAACATTAAGGCTTCATACCTGATGACGAAGATTCACACATTCAATGTGTCTAACCAGCAGATCACATTACACAACTTAAGTTGATTCTTTTAAAGTAATATTATATATATGTTAAAGGATTTTTGCTGTTTTGTTGACATTTAAGAAAGGATGTGTTCTTATACCTGCATCTTGCTAGCAGTTTGTTCAGTTTTCTTTCCTCCAGCCACTGCGATTGTAGCAAAATACTGGATGACACGTTTGGTGTTGACAGTCTTTCCTGCACCGGATTCTCCACTTGAAGCATAAACAAGTCAATTAGCACCTGAATCTACTTATTTTAGATGAATAAACAAAGAACTGTTCAGAAGAACTGGTGTAGTTCATGCTGTCCAGTCAATATTACTGAGTTTATGTAAAAAAAAAAAAAAAATTAAAGTGCTGAAAACCATCCTTAGACATGAATTTACATTAATTGCAGACTCATTGTGCGTTAGGTGAATCTTTTATAAAACAGTGTAAAAGAGGCAAACATACGTGATAAGGATAGACTGGTTTTCACGGTCTGTAAAAAGAGAAAAACATATTTATTTGCCTTATTGGTATCTGCTTTGTGTTCATTATTTTGCCTAATTATTGCCAAAATATGTTTCAATAATGTGGAGTAATACTCTACTCTTCAAGTTATGTAATATTTTTAAAAAGGGTTTCTGTTAACTACACAGTATGTTCTCACACATGCAAAGGATAATCTTAAAGTTCAAAACATTTTCAAAGATTGCTGCTCCCTATTGGCACACTTCTTACATACCGGTGAGCATGAACTGATAGGCGTTATCAGAGATGGAGAAGATGTGGGGTGGAGCCTCGATCCTCTTTTTGCCTCTGTATCCTGATACAACCACTGAGTCATACACTGGGAGCCACTTGTAGGGGTTTACAGTGACGCAGAACAACCCAGAGTAGGTCTGTTAAGACAGAGAGGATTGTTACTGACGCACATCTTCCCTGTAGCGCTCATAAGTTCCAGCTATTGATGTGTTGATCAGGTCAAACTCACGTAGATCATCCATGCTGCATAGCGCTCTTTGAGGTTATACAGCACAGCAGGCTCACTGAGGTGGGTCATCATGGCCATGTCCTCAATCTTATCAAACTTTGGAGGGTTCATGGGGAAGACTTCAGTTTCTTTTGCAGTGATAGTCTACCACAGAGATAGAAAAGGGACAGAAAAGAGGTGCTAGTTATAACATGACCTGGTCACTATTCATTATAATTTATACAACAGTCAGAGATCATATTTTGTAAAACCATAAAAAGCATATATGCATGGCACTCAAGAATCAGTGTTTACATTTCCCTTTGAGGGCTGATTACAGAGAAATTATGTGCTGAATATATGCTGCCCCATCACAAGACAGGCACTAAATCTCATTTTTAAAAATCTTTATGAACTGAAATTGTGTTTCTTTCAATCCAAGAAGGAAAGCTTAAATCAGAGGAGAACACAGTCCTACATACAAAGATCAAGATCAGATGTTCACTGACAAACATTTGTGAAATTTAAAGTGATGTGAACCAAATGCATTCATATGACAAGCTGCATTACTTTTTAAATTCATTGCCACCGCTCTCACCTTTCCACAGAGAGTTTCCACGGTGGCTTTGCCGCCCTCTCTATTCAAGAGTTTCCCCTTGAGGTACATCTCGTTGGGTTCAGCCACAAAGTAAGCTGTTTTAGCATCAAAGGGAGTGTTTTGAGCTTCCATTCTCTCCTTTTCTGGCTTCCGGAGGTAAACGGCCGCCGGGCCAAAGCACTCCATGTCTGCGTCCCCACTCATGATGACAATTTACTGCAAGTAAGTTAAAACAAAACAGCCGACATTTATTTCAGTCACACGTTTATCTTATAATGGTACCTTACTAATGAACAAAGGTGAAGTGCTGTTAATGTTCTGAATGTTACACCAAGAACATAGAAAAATGGACATTATTAGATCTTACTAATGTGTATTCAAAGTGAAATGAAAAAGTAACAAACATAAGATAAATTTACAGTTTGTAACAACAGAACAGCATCATCTTGTAATTTTCCATTAATGGTATATTATCTTTATTGTGCTACAACCTCTTTGTTATTAAGTTTTACACACTTAGTGTTAATAAGCAAAACACAGTAACATAAACACACAATGTAATAGTTTCTCTTTTCTTACTTAAAGATGTAGACTCCATTAATTGAGATGCACATAATTGACTATGTTAATTAACTTGTTCATCATGACAAACACGGTAAAGGTTAAATTAAGATGTTGAGATTTTAAAAAGTCTTCACACATGTACTGAGATGTTGATTAAAAATGTCTTTAGACAGTTTGCAACAGTAGAAAAAGAAATAACTTACCTTCTTCCCTCCCCCAGCAGAACAGATGATGATGGTCTGATGAGGATTCTTAAGAAAGAAACACAAATACTTTAAATGTATAATGACCGCAATTAAACGATTCTGTATTAAAAAATGAACTTGCTGTATGCTGAAGTCCTGGCATAAACACAACAGTTCTGTATTAACTTTGTGGCGTCTGGGAATAAGTGGCCATGCCCTGCATTGTTCATTAAGCTGCTGGCTTTCCTCATTCTAATAAAAGACTAAGTCACTCACCTTGACTCGTCGCCTGTCAGTCCTTGGGGGCGTCCAGCCCTCCTTCTTATATAGAGAGATCAGTGTTCACTCAGCAGAAGTGGCTTTCTTTATTTGGTCATGTAGTTTTATGCTCTTTGCTCAAGTATTTTTGCCTCTGAGCTGATCCTCCGCACCTTTTTATCACTGATCACTGACCTTTTTATCACTTTTTTTATCACAGATGAAACTACTATGTCTTTAACTGTTTCACAATCATCAGTTTACAGAGGCAAATTTAATGCAATGATAAGAATTTAAATTGGAAATAAATACAAACTGTCCTTTGAATGATAAAATGATTATTGTTAATGAGCGAGTATAAATGTTCAGCTCTCCCTTTCGCTGTCATCACCAGATTAATTGAGCTTTACCAACTAAAACATACACAAACATACACGAGTGTTGATGTGATGTTTTCCCCAGACATACATGAGAACTGTATTCTGTTTCATTCATTTTAAATAGAAACAATCATGTCTTTAGAGAGAACACATAAAACATGTTTCATTGTAAACTATGGTGCCACATAATAGACACTGTTAAACTGAAGAATGAATTTAAAGGGTATAAATAGATCAAGACACTTATAATGCAGCATTTTTTAACCTTGTGTAAACATTGTTCTGGCAGGCGTGTCGGTTTCTGAAGTTCAGACATTGTTTTGGTCTTTACAGTAATCTCCTTAATGCACCTTGGCACTGCAGAGGATCCGACTTTAGCCGTGGAGAAGCTCTCATATGTCACTGGTATTCTGTTGCAGAAGCCTTGCAAGTCTTTCCTGTGACAAAGGAGCAAAATTAGGCCTTACTGTTGCTAATCTAAGAACTTGTGAAAATGATGATACCTTATGATAGCAGAAACACTTGCCGAGGTCCGCGGTTTTATGAAATCCCACAGTTAATTAGATTTGTTCTGTAGGGAGGAAGGACAATAGAAAGTATAACAATATTCATATTTATAGCGCTTTAAACTCCTCTGCTCTTATATTTGTGCATCCAGTCGGTATTCATGTATCCAGAAAAACAAGACAACTGCACCCTATGAAAAAGTTGCCTTGAAGTTCTCTTTATACAAAATTCCCTCATAAATCAAGCACTTCATGCATTGTTACGTCAAACGTGACCACATCATATGAACATTTCAGCCATTGCTGCAAATAAGAACATCACATTATCTATTTATCTATTTTATAATATTTTCATTTGAGTAAAAATTATGCAAAAAATACAGTGTGAAATCCTTAAAAAACAACGACTATGCCAACTTGAATGATAACAATGACTTCCAAAGTGTTTAATTATCTAATCATAACAACTAGTGGTGAAAATCTTGGAGCAGTGCCTGTATTTGAGTTCATGTGATAAGATTACAAATGTCACTCATACACCTTTTGAGTTAGGCAAATATCACATGATGTGTGTAACACATTTGTATGCCTTAAATTATTACAAATGCAAATTGAACTTGTAAAATTGTAAAAAATTCTTGGAGAACAAAACTGATTTTACCAGGTTTTATTTAAATTTGTCTAAGAACAGCAGTCCTGTGACTAATGACTAATTATCCTAAAGAATTTAAATGCTGTTTTTTAGTTCTTGTGATCTTTTGCTCTCCTTTCCTTCTTTTCTGTTTCTGTAGGTTTTGTTTTTGTGTTTAAATGTTTTACCTTGTAAAACACCTGCACTTGTGTGAAATGGTGACATACAAATAAACTTGAAGTTGAACAACAGGACATAGTTGTTGCCATGTCTATACTGTCTGACCTCTGATGTTAGTGTACATGACTCCTGGTGAGCTGTCTGGATGAAAGCAGTGTCAGGTTTCCATCAGTGCCTTACTGGCGATACTCCAACACAGAGCAGAGCATGATTTAACAAGTTCTGACCCACCACAGTTGGCCCTAAAAGCTGATTCTGAACCTACAAAATGTCACATTTGTGTGCACAGAGACCAGCTGGCTCAGATGTTGGAGTTTTGTTGTGTTTTTTTTGAGGGCGTGATAATGCTAGAGATCAGACTGATGACAGACATTTCCATCCTAAACGATCCTCGAGCAGAGGTCAGAGGGCTTCAGCTTTCTAGAGACTGCCTCAAACATCTGATGTCTGTGAAGATTCTCAGTCATCCAGGTCATGGTTATCCAAGGAGGACTGAATCAAGTGAAACTGGACTCTCATCCAAGGGGCTTCTTCAGTTCTAACTCAATGACCTTGACAATGACCCCACAGAGGTTAAATACCTGGGGTCTCCCCACCAGTCAGTAGAGCTGAAGAAGCCCCTTGTATGAGAGGCGAAATGTCTTCAAGTATCTTCAGTCAAGTCCAGTTGGACTCGATTCAACTCTCCTTGGGTATCAAACATCTGACATTATTGCACATCATCATATTATCAGGGCCATAAACGGTTATCTAAATATTGTGAGAGGGACAGTTTAATGTGTATCGTTATTAACTGTATGAATTCATTTTCAAACGTAAAATCTGCATTTTGTGTTTTTCAACTGATCATTAAACACCAGTTTTTATATACATACTGATGTAAATAAACCTATTACTGATTTGATTTGGTTGTTTCATTGTTTTGATTTTACTTGTAAAAAAAAAAGGTAACAAACTTAAGATGAACTGTGAACAAACTGTGTATGAATTTACAGAGTTTACAGAATTTAAAACTGAAACTATTTGCAATTAATCAACTTGAGGTTTGTTTATTATTGAGATATTTTGTTAACTTGTTGTTTAATGAAACTAAACTTTGTTAAATTACATTTATTTATCATTTAGCAGGAAAATCGACAACCAACAGCCACCGACAAACCTCCTCAGATGAGTTTCAGATTTTATTTGTAATTCAAATATAACAGCAGACGTAACAAAAATGACTCAAATTACATGGAAAACAACCTTTAGTAGCACGAATGATGAAGGTAAACTTGAAATCAGCACTTGTTTGAGTCACCTCAGTTTATCATTTCTTTTTACTTTTGCCATTTTCATCATGCTGTTCTTCAGTTTGACCTCCACCCTCCACAGCTTGCTCACATAAAGAATAAAACTTCAAATGCTTACTAATCAATGATTTGGAGAAATGATGACAAAAGCTGATAAACAAATCACTTTCTTTCGTTTTTTTTAACTCTAAATTACTTCATCACTATTTTGCATTCCTTTTGCATTTTTGCAAGCAACACTTTTTATTACTTTCACCCATCATGTTTCTCACCATATCAGATTACGTCTCTGCATTTCTGACAGTATAACCAGTCAGTGAGTGGGCTCAGACGATGACCCACCCGTCTCCCCTCGGTGCTGTGAAAAGTCAAAGGTTAAAAGAGAAGGACAGCTTCATCTTTAGGTGACATGTCAATTGTCAACTGTGACTCTCTGACACAAGGAGCTTTTTTGATGTTTTTAGTCTTATTACAACACCTATAGCAGTGGTTCTGCAGTGGGCTGGGGACCCCCAGGTGTCCTTGAGGGGGTTCCAGGGGCTCCCCAGCAAAAAGGGGAATAATTTACTTTCACTACAAATCCATCCATAAGTAACACAATGACAGAATGAATGACTATTTTGGTCATGGGTTTCATACACTTTCTGTAATAAAACATCTAAAAGCAAAAATCTTTCCAGATGGGGGACCCTGGGACAAAATCTTACCAAATGGGGGTCAGTGGTCTAATTTGTGTCAGTTTAGGGGTCCTTGACATGAAAAGGTTTGAGAACCACTGACCTACAGTATACTATTAGCTCGTGTGACATGGCTGGCAGCTTTAGAAGCCGTTAAAATGTGCTTCATGAAGTGTCATGGTTTATTTGCCTGTAGAAAAGTCAACTCTATAACTGTCTTTTACAGGTCTATTGTCCGATGTGGAATCTGCAGCGAACAGGTGATTCAGATTCATGTCTCCAGGTTTTTCGAGACAGGCACTTGTGTTGTCTCAAGGGTGCGGATGTATTTTTAAACCCTTTCTTTAAATGGTCTTGTTGTACTGGGAGTCCTGACAGATGAACTGAAGACAAGGCTAGGCTTGTAGCTTGACCTTCCCCTAAGTCAAGTGTTTGTTCCCCATAGGCGGCAAGTAGGGGATCATGTTATATGATGTGTGGTAGTTTGCATTCTTTCCTTGTTGAAAGATGACACTGAACTGGGAAAGATAGAGAGAGGGCATTAGGAGCTAAATACCGAGGACTTCACACCCTACAAAATAGGCCAATATATTCAATAAAAATGTGATACTTGATCTCTTATGCTCACATGTGTGCTTATTTCAAGGAAATACAAATATAGCTGTCTCCTCAGCAATGCTCTCAAGCTCAGCCATTTGTCACTGCCTCAAGTCTTATTGTGGAACAACCTTTGATATAAAACACTCACTTGGTGGTCTTAGTCTCAAGTTTAACAAAAGGGCAGAGGTGTTCACAACTGTGGGTCCAGTTTCAGAAGTAAATAAATATAATAATAAATAGGTCCACTGATGCTTATGTCAATTTAATTCCATAGTTTCCAGATTTCTATTGTGTTTATGTTCTGTAAGTCTTCGAATTACAAAAAATATTATTTCACTCCTTCTCATACATCATTTTGCTTGTGATGCACACCAAGTTCAACTCATTTTAAAAGTAGAAAATTGTTCAAACAAGGTTGTATTTTCATTATTGGCTATTTAGCAAAATGAAAAATGCTGCAATTTTTATTCTAAAAAGCACAATTAGTAACCAAAGAATTTGTTTATAATACATTTTAACCTACAGTTACATAAGCAGCAAGAATAGTATCACTCTGTGTTGTGGTTCACTAATAGGTCTATTTTCATCACAGGACCCCAACTTGACATAGTGCAACATATGTTTGAAGCACATAGAAAAACTGTAAGGTCACTAGACTGCGAGTAACATTATCACCACACGTGAAAGATTTGCAGTTATCGTAACCTAGAGAACTTTTACGTGATAACAGGCAACAGTTGACCAGGTTATTTTGAACGGTTGAACCACACAGCAGACGTTTGGATATAAAGTACACTTCTCAAAATCACCTTTTAATGCCACTCTTACTATTAACTATTAGATTTATGTTCTTCTGATAAACGTAGGTCATTTGTCAGATTTCTGACAATGGAAGAGCTTTTTGTTAAATGTATAAAGAGTTGTAAATAACTGTCTTGAGTCATTCTTTATAGTGCATAATCATGATTTTGCCATGAATCTTTTTTTTAATTAATCATTTTTGGCTTTAATAAAAGAATCTCTGCATTTAGTTGGTGAAAA
Source organism: Scomberomorus guttatus (assembly GCA_038419695.1). Lineage (NCBI taxonomy): Eukaryota > Metazoa > Chordata > Actinopteri > Scombriformes > Scombridae > Scomberomorus > Scomberomorus guttatus. Next base: position 19,470,248 of record CM076446.1, read on the forward strand.
TTAATAGACAGATTTCTTGTGCGATAACACAAAACAGTATCATCTAAATAATCCAGAGGGATTTTCAGAACAGTCCCCAGAGTTGAGACGCTGCCTTATTTGCGTAAAAGTGTCTGTCTACTTGCATTAAGTGTCATCCTTATGTTTAGACAGACTTTTTTGCAACGTTTGTGTAAAGCTAGTCCTCTCCATATAATACTTTGACATTATTAATTGGAACAAACACATACTGTAACAGCAAAAAACACCATTAAAAGACATTAAATTGCTTGCAACTTTATTTAATGTTACACACTTGACACATCAAGCAATATCATATTGTATGATTTCTTGTATCGTGTCTCATCAATACTGACGTTCATTCTTCGGCGTCCTTTCCCTTTAAATGAATACAGAAGAGACAGTAAGAAGTCAGACTTTGTCAGAATGTTCTGTCAACATACTGACGTTCATTATTATTATTACTGACAGTGGAATCACTACAGAAAGAAAATAATGGAAATGAATATACCCTGAACATTTCACGGCTCTTGGCTCTCAGCTTGTTGACCTGCGACTCAGCGATGTCGGCCCGCTCCTGAGCCTCCTCCATCTCATGCTGAACCTTTCTGTACCTGGACAGGTGAGTGTTGGCCTGCTCCTCCTGGACAGAACAAGGTTGAAGAACAGATCTTACCATTTGTATATGAAAACAACACAGTCATTAAATCATACTGTATCATGCTGTCAGTCCTCTGGTGTTAAACACAGCTTAAGAAGGCGTTACTGGTGTAAAGCCTATTTGTATCACATGTGTCTAATATTTCACAGAGAGCACTCACAGCGTCCTCAGACTGCCTCTTGTAGGCCTTAACTTTCAGCTGAAGCTTGTCCACCAGATCCTGAAGTCTTGCAATGTTCTTCTTGTCCTCCTCACTCTAGAGGTGGCACACAGTATAGTCTGTTTGATACTAAAACTACAAGGAGTATAATCATCCCTTCTTGTTTTATGAATATCTTCAAAACCACTCCAGAACATTCGGTACATTCGTATAGATCTTCCACAGCTGAAGACTGACAAGAGGGAGTAAAACCCAACAGGCTGCATATACTGAAGAGATGAATGAATGCACAACAGCAAAGAAATGTGCATATTTTCACTTTTACCATTTGCAGAATGTCTTGAGGGGATCCTGCAGTGCTGGAAAAAAACACTGTCATGTCCGTCAATCAAGCTGCATGAGTTTACATACAAGAGTTCCTCCTTTTTCCAACTTTTCACACATGTAGCATACTAATAATAAGTACACAACTGTGTGTATTTATAGTAGCAACAGTAGAATATTTATTGTTAGCTTTGGTCTACTCTACAGTATATCATTTCAGTATGTCAAGCACTGTTGGTGCTTCAGACATACTGTATGATGGTGATTCATGCCCTCTAGGGGTTTAAAACACATTCTGCACCCAGCCGCTCAAATTAATGGAACTCTTAGAAAAATAGTATAATATGATAATAACCAGGTGTTAAAATGTGTTTCCAGGTGCAAAATATAACATTAATGTTTTGTTTCGCTTTACCTGATAAGTCAGCTCCTTCATCCTACGTTCATATTTGCGGACACCTTTTATAGCTTCAGCGCCACGTCTCTGCTCAGCGTCAACCTCAGATTCCAGCTCTCGCACCTTAATAATAAGAAGAACAGAGTTTAGGACTGAATATGTTTTAACAGGGCAGTGATATAATGAAACTTTTGTTTGGGGTTTGTTACAAAAAGGCAACAATTTCCCTATTCTCAACCATGGTTTCATTTCATATCCAAAGTGCGGGAATACAGAACAAAAACAAAGCAAGTGAACCTACTCTAGCCTCCAGTTTCTGGAGCTGCTTCTTGCCACCCTTCATGGCCAGATTCTCAGCCTCATCCAGACGGTGCTGCAGGTCCTTCACTGTCACCTCCAGGTTCTTCTTCATCCTCTCCAAATGAGCGCTGGTGTCCTGCTCCTTCTTCAGCTCCTCTGCCATCATGGCAGCCTACACATGGAGTCATTTTAAGAAGGCCAAAAAGCAGAATGTTAATTATTAGCCAAACATAAAACAAGAGTTGATTTACTACAGAACACTATTTAGGTATAAACATCAAACAACACACATGGACACGAGGGATTATAATGTCCATAAAGGTTAATGTCATAAAATGTTTGTCACATACAGATTTGGGTAAAATGTATTGATCATTAGTTGTTGCCTGAGACCAATTTTCAAGTTAATTGATTGTTATTGTTTAATTTAACAAAAGCAAACACTGTAAATGTACTTCTTTCCTACCAGTGATTCCTGATTGTAAACCAGAAACATCTTATATTCAGTTTGAATAAACAAAAAAAAACAAAAAAACTGGAACAACCTGTTAACTTGGAGTTAGAGCTCCTCCTAGCTGCTACTACTGTTACCCAACCAAGCTGCACTGACCATTTGTATGTATATATTCTACTTTATCTAAAATTTGTCAGGGGATCAATTTAATTTTGATATCTGTTCTTCAAAAGCAGCGCGCTACTGGCTGCTCTGCACTGGAGTGATTACTTGTGATAACTTGGGTTGGTAATCTGTTGGACCTATGAGCAGCTGGGTTTACAAAGAATGAAGCAAACTGTATGTAGGTGCATGCTGAAGTATACTGTCACACTGAGGACAGAAAATGGAGCTCACATCAGTGATGGCCTTCTTGGCCTTTTCTTCAGCATTTCTTGCTTCCTGGACAGCATCTTCCACTTCACCTTGGATCTGGACCAGGTCAGCCTCCAACTTCCTTTTAGTGTTTATAAGATTTGTATTCTAAAAGAAAAGACAAAATTAAGGTTTTTTTCTTTACATTTACAAAAGTATCTTGTATTTCAACAGTATTTGTAAAATATATTTATAGTACCTGAGAGTGCAGCAGCCCCACACGCTCACTGGCATCAGTCAGCTCCTGTTCAGCCACTTTGCGGCTTCTGTCTGTCTGCTCCAGTGCAGCTCTCAGCTCCTCGATCTCAGCCAGCATCAGGTTGTTCCTGCGCTCCACCATGGCAACCTGCTCTCTCAGGTCTGCCTGATCTCTCAGAGCTTCATCAAGGTGCAGCTGGGCATCCTGAATTTAAGATACAAGCTCTGTTTAGCAATTTACATCATGTACTGTAGCTGTGTTTTGATGCATATTTATGTGTTTATCCGTATGCCTGACCTTAAGCTGTCCCTGGACGTTTCTCAGCTGTTTCTGGGCTTCAACAGCCTGGCGGTTGGCATGGCTCAGCTGAATCTCCATCTCGTTGAGGTCTCCCTCCATCTTCTTCTTGATTCTCAGGGCATCATTCCTGCTCCTGATCTCAGCGTCCAAAGTGGTCTGCATGGTTTCAATCACTCTCTGACTGTTCCTCTTGACCTGCTCGATCTCCTCATCCTTCTCTGCAATTTTCCTGTCAATTTCATTTTTCACTTGGGTGAGCTCCAGCTGAATACGAAGGATCTTTGATTCTTCATGCTCCAGTGTAGCCTGCGAAATGAAAAGTAAAGAAGAAATTTCACGAATTGAAGCATCAAGTATCCATCAAGATGGATGTACTGTATACTCCAGCTCCTCATCTGTGTTTGCAATGCATCATTTTGAATACTGTACCTCTGCCTCCTCTAGAGCTGTTTGGATTTCCGATTTCTCACTCTCCACTATCTTTTTCCCTTTTTCCAGCTCATGAATTGTCTTTCCTGATTCCCCAATAAGTTCAGTCAAATCAGTGATTTCCTCTGTTGAAAAAAAGGAAAAAAAAATCAGGAAATTCACATTAATTCTTTATCAACACAGTAGTTAAGTGTTATAATCATGTTCTTCATCATATATTTATCTCTGTTTATTTAATAAGAACTGGCCAGTCACAGAAGCCCAAACTTTAATATTCATGTTTACAAAAACTATTTAGGTCACAACCTTGTATGTGCAACATATTTGGAAAAGAATGTATTTTGTAGCGTTGTATACTGTATAATGAATTTTCTTGATATTTAAAGTGGATATTTTTTTAGAAAAAAAGAACACAATCACAAATTAGATTTGTTGTCTTACGTTGCAAGTTCTTGTTCTCCCTCTTCAGGGTCTCCAGGTGGTCCAGAGCTTCTTCATAGGAGTTTTTCATTTTGAAAATCTCAGTGCTTAAAGCACGAGCCTCCTTCTGAGCTCCTTCCAGCTCTGCCTGGCTCTCCTCATACTTCTGCTTCCACTCAGCAAGAACCTGAACATTTGACAAACAAATGAGTGTCTTCTGTCACTTCATGTAGAAATGTTTATACAACAATATCTAACCTTGTCAAAGTTCCTTTGCTTCTTGTCAAGGGTAGCAGCCAGAGCATTAGCTCTCTCCACATCGATCATCATGTCTTCCACTTCACCCTGCAGTCTCTGTTTTGTCTTTTCCAGAGAGGCACATTTTGCGTTCACAGCCTCAATGGATTCCTCTGCATCCTGAAGACGCTGGGCAAGCTTTTTCCTGCAAAGACACATCAACTGGTTTTTATGATGATTTACAGAATCAATGCATGTGGAAACCATGTGACTTCAGGACCGTTCATTACTTTGCCTCCTCAAGCTCCTCAGTGCGCTGAATGGCATCAGTCTCGTATTTGGTTCTCCATTGAGCCACCTCGCTGTTGGCCTTGGACATTGCACGCTGCATCTCAGCCTTGGCCTCCTGCTCCTCCTCATACTGCTCTCTGAGCAGGTCGCAGTCATGACGAGCTGACTGAACAGAATGAGCCAGGGCGTTCTTGGCCTGATAATGACATAACACCAAATGTGGCAAATTAGTGCTAATAAATACACTAGAGAATCAATGGCTACATTGACAAGACAACAGCATAAAGCAGTACCTTAACTTCTTCCTCAAGGTGCTTTTTGAGCTCCTCAATCTGATGAATATAAGCCTGCTTGCCCCTTGTCAGCTGTGAAACAAGAGACTCCTTTTCCTCCAACTGACGACCAAATTCACCTGATTGGAATAAAGAGAAAAGATTTATTCAGCATATTAAGTTAGTGGTTTGTGCTACTGTATACAATATTGTTTTCTAAACCATTTCTGATTCGGTTTTCATTGGTTTCAATCCCAGATGTTACACTCACCATTTTCAGTTGTCAGTCTTGCTCTTTGAACATTCATTTCATTTAACTGACGCACGTGTTCGTCATTCTTGGACTTTAATTCACTTAGTTGATCTTCAAGGGAACGGCACATTTTCTCCAGGTTACCCTACAAACAAAAGTCAGTAAGATGTAACTATATTATATACTCATAATGCTTCTGTAGACAATGAAACATGGATTGGGGTATTCACTGTATAATTATTTTTAAAGAAACATTTGTAAATTTTACCTTTGATTTGGCAATGGACTCCATATTGCTGCTGAGGTCATCAATCTCCATCTTGTATTCACTTTTCTCTTTCTCCAGTTTCTGTTTGACCCGCTGAAGGTTATCAATCTGTTCCCCCAGTTCTGCCACACTGTCAGCCTGCTTCTTGCGGAGAGCTGCAGCGGTGGCCTCGTGCTGCAGGGTGGACTCTTCGAGATCACGACGCAGCTTCTGGAACTCGGCCTCGCGCTTCTTGTTCATCTCAATCTGAACAGATGTTGCTCCACCAGCTTCTTCAAGCCTCTCACTGATCTCCTCAAGTTCCCTGGAGAGATCAGACCTCTGTTTCTCCACCTTGGCCCGAGCTGCCCGCTCGGCCTCAATCTCTTCCTCCAGCTCCTCAATACGAGCCTGTGAAGCAAAAAAACAGTACAGTCATGTTTCAATGTGATGTACTGCCTTATTATAAAGGCCCAATATTTTCCCTTAGAACTGAATTAGAACAGGACACTTAATAGTCTCAACCGAAGCCAATACCGATGAAATTCCTATAGAAAAACAACTTCACTTTTCTTTTCACTAATCCTTAGTGTTAATCATAAAAATGTAAATGAACCAAAATGTCCAGGGTTTGTAATGTTAGTGAGTGTGAAACAGTGAGTGTAAAATGTCATTACATCCATCTGTTTTCTAACTGATGGAAACTATCCATAAGAAGGAAGAATATTACAAACACATTACCTGCAGTTCCTTGATTTTCTTATGAAGCTGAACCCCAAGTATTTGTTCATCTTCTATCCTGCCAAGAAGCTGGCTCATCTCAAAGTCCCTCCTTTAATCACAAATATAATAAAAAATGTTAGAAGTACACTGTCATTGTGGGTATTGTGGAGGTTATAAAGTAAGTCCCCATTCTTACATACTTCTTGATTTTCTCATCAGACTGCTGCTTGTCGTTCTCCAGATCCATTATGGATTCATGGGCCAGTTTCAGATCTCCTTCCAGCTTTCTTTTAGCTCGCTCAAGATCCATGCGGAGCTTCCTTTCTTGCTCCAGGGAACCTTCAAGCTGTTTTTACCAAGATAGGGCATTATTTTTTGCTTTTAAAGTTTCAAGGGGAGTGAAATTATAGTCTGTTATTATTACATACGTCATCCACTTGCTGCTCCAGCTTGGTCTTGGACTTCGTCAGAGTGTTGACTTTGTCTTCCTCTGCCTGAAGATCATCAAGGGTCTGCTGATGGGCCTCTTGGAGAGCTTTCTTCTCTTTGGTCAACTTGGCAATGGTCTCATCTTGAGAGGCCATCTCCTCAACCAAGTTTTTAACCTATATTGGCAATATTGTAAAAATAATTTGAAACGGTTTTAGTGTTCCCCAAAGACTGGACTTTAAGGCCTTAGGACTTATACACCAACCTTGTTCTCAGTGGCATGTTTCTCTTTTTCCACTTTGGCCAGGGTAAGCTCCAAGTCGTCAATATCTTTCTTCAACTCAGAGCACTCATCCTCCAGCTTCCGCTTCTTTGCAGTCAGCTCAGCATTGATTTCCTCCTCATCCTCCAGTCTCTCAGCCGCCTCTTTGGCTTTGGCCTCAAGCTGGATTTTTGCTTTAATGAGCCCCTCACACCTCTCCTCTGCATCAGCTAGGTTTTCTCCTTCCTAGATGTGAAATGACATACAGTTAAAATATTATTTAGTTAATTATAAAAACCTCCGTCACTGAAGAAGCAATTCCCTCTTTCTATTTAACGTACAGACTGAATTTGTAGCTGCAAGTCATTCTTCTCCTGCAGGAGAGTAACCATCTTCTCCTCCAGTTCTTTCTTCTTAGCCAGAGCCTTTGCTAGCTCCTCTTTGGTTTTTTCAAAGTCCTCTTTCATTTGGGCCATCTCTTTCTCAGTCTCTGCACTCTTCAGCAGAGGCTTAATTCTGAAATATAGCTTCATCCATGGCCACGTTTTGACATTCATGAATGAGCGGATGTTGTACTGGATGGAGTAAATGGCCTCTCTGGTGATACAAGACAGAAAAAAAGATTTTTTTTACTTGCCCAGTTTAAAAGAATACATGCAAATTTATTTAACATACAATGATGATTGAGAGAAACTGTTTCTTATTGCTGTAATATCAGGCATTTTTAGCAGCTACAAGGAAGGTGGAGGCTATAGACCAGGCTATAGATGAACCCCACACAGTTTGTGTTTAGAAATGGATTTCTGGAGCTTAAAAATATTGCATGTGTGGAAACATGTTAGTGTTGTGGACAGTTTGACCTCTGTGGCCAAGTCTTCACAGAGGAACTCCTAGCCAGTGAATATAGCTCAGAATACATATACATATATACATTCCCCTTTCTTGTCCCAACATTAAAGAGCTCAAACTAGGTCAGGGGAATGAAGAGAACGCAGCCCACATGTGGAGGTTTCTCCAGGTGTCAAACTGATAATTAGGGAGGTACTTGCCCTCCAGTAGTCCACCCGAGTGCTTGTGGATACCATGGTGCGTGAGATATAGCACATGCAAGTATCCAATAATACATATTATATTCTCAGAGTTTTTCAATGAGGTTCTGCAACTCAAAGTAAAGAGTAAAAAACTGTAAAAGCAGTATCAGATAAAACTAAAGCTAAATAACTAAATAACTATGAAGACTTAGTAAACATGTCCAAAATTATTTATATCACCCATCTAGATGCTCTGCAAAGCTAAAGGTGCAGAATCCAGTGTCTCCCTGGATCTCATTAGGATGTCAGACACTGCTGCAGTACCAACTGTACCAAACTGTATTAAATATTAGCCAGGGGCAGCCGCTTTGAAGCAACTCTACATTTCACCGTGTACTCGCTCAGGCCCACAACAGTGAGTCAGTCCACCAGCAGTAACTGCTATCTTCATTGTGGAAAAACAAAATCCACCATGCATTCAATTTTAGGAGGCATTTGAGCTTGCCACATTACCTGAAGAAAATAAATGTAACTTTGACAGTGTTATGTAAACACAGAAGTATGAAGAATGTGCTGACATGTCCAGCCTACACAACATAATGTAGACTACATACAGTATTCTGATCAGAAAAAAACGTTTAGTTTACAGCAATAAAAAACAATTTCACTTTATAGTCTCAATACTTTTACTTCTGTCTTAGACAGAATTAAAGTACATTTAATAACTTTGTGTAGATACAGAATGATACTGTATGATATATGCTAAGTTAAAGCGCTGTATTATGCAATTTTACCTGGCAGGAAAGTAAGTAGTAGTTTGTCAGCCTTCCAGTATGAGCACTGGACTATAATTTGCTCAGCTTTACATCATAAATATACTGTATATTACATGTTTTTATTCTCCAGTCTTTTAAAACTGTACCATGCTTTGCGTGACATTAATTTTTTGGTATATTTTTGTCAATGTCCAGGCCATTAACAGAATAAAGCAAACAAACAATTACAGTACTGCTATCATACTTAAATGATAGCAGTACTGTAATGTTACAGTAAATGAGCAAAAAACATGTCAAAAAAGAGAGCGAATCCATTGAGATACACTGAGAAGACATAATGTGAGCTGTAGATTAATCCAAACCTGCACTGAAACATCTATGGCCTTTCGATTACAGTAGGAGAAACTAATCAAAGTACCACAATTTATTTGTACTTTACAAAATAGTAAAGCTACCTTCGTGCCATCATCTTGACAAATTCTCGTCTCATGACGTAACCTCTGCAGAGAGCCTGAGTCATGGTCACCAGTTCAACCAGTTTCTCATCTCTCATCTCCTCAAGCGTACCCAGCAGTCCAGCCTTGAAGAATACCTGTTGATAGATGTTATAACGTTGAATTAGTCTAAACTTTATTCTGTTTAAAACTACAAGGAGATTTCATTACTTCATAATTATACTTAAGTCTGTTTATTTACCTTGGTATGGCCAAATCTATACTGTGATTTGTCCACATTTATGGACTCCAGGAGTTTCTCTGAGGCCTTCTTGTTGTCAATGAACTGTCCCTCCGGGATGACACTAGCATTCAATACTTTGTATCTGAAAGAATTTCCTTAAATCAGATCAGTATGAAACAAACTCATTGTTCTCATGTGTGAACTACAGGAATAGCTACCTCTGCTTGAAGTCACCATAGAGGATCCTGCTAGGGAAACCTTTCCTGCAGATCCTGATACCCTCTAGCACACCATTACACCTCAGCTGGTGGATGACCAGGAAGTTCTCCATCAGACCTTAAACAGAAACAAGGACACCCAGTGTCATAGACATGAAGCTTCGTGCACAGTTCAGAAGTACTTTAGAGAGAAGGTGTGTGAATGATCCTGGTTTAATGTGTCATCTAAAGACATTGTCCTGCTTTGTGACAGTGACTGTGGGGCAGACAGCTATGTGCAGCACCGGTCAAAAGTTTGGACATGCTTGTGTCCAACCTTTTGACTGGTGCTGTACTTTATGAACATGAATGAATGAACAGGTAGGTGAGTGAGGTATGGATTCATGAGGTGATGATCTACAAAATAATAGCATAAACCTCCTTCATCTGAATTTTTGTGAGGAAAATGAGATTTGCTGCTTTTCATGTACACTCTGCACTTTTGTCAGTTAGACACATTACTTTTTTTTTTTTTGACCTACCTGGTGTTTTTGATTCATTGGGAATTAGGCAACGCACAAAATGTGGGTGAGTGCTCCTCAAGTTGGTCATCAACTTGCCCAGGTTTTCCTGTTGAAGGACAAAACATTTATGACTTCTATTTGCCCAAAAAATGTTGACACTGACAGTACTGTACAATGAAATTAAAAGCCATACATATACAGTACCAGTCAAAAGACACACTTTCTCATTCAAGAGAAACAAACGTTTCTCAACACAAAAGTAGAAATGGCAAATAAACAAGCTTAAAATTGAAGTTTCAGTTTGTAAAGGTTGAAAGTTTTTGTGTGCTCTCAAAATTGAAATATATATTTTGTTTTTTCCCCTAAAGAAGTTTTTCATTATTTAATGTTTGACAGATAATCTGAATAAGAAATATGTCATTTTGCTTGCTTCTCCTTCAGGTTGCTGTATCAGGAAATTGAACCCGGACCACCCGTGCTGAAGGTCTGACTAATCAATACACCACATTCATCTGCAGCAATTGCACATAGGTAACAAACCTCGTCTGCAAAGAATAGAGTGCCAATGAGTCATTAATGTACTAAATGCATGATTCTTGCATAAGGCTTAGTGTTACAATGTCTTATTATGAGCAATCACCTGCACTTTTTACACATAGTCAAGTTTTTCTAAATGACCATAAGAAGTATTTGTTATAATAAAACTTACCCTAAAGAGAGCCGACACAGTCTGGAAAGAACCACCCTTCTTCTTGCCACCTTTCTTTCCACCTTTAGCATCTGTCAATGCATTTACAGGGTAATTGTTATTTTGCATACTCATTTAGCAATTTTGCTAAATTAATTATTTCCAAGTATGATGGACTTGATATTGCTAATTATATTTATTTTCTTCGTATAATCCCCCTCAGTTTCCTTGTTGTAAGTACTCATTATGATTTTAATGGTGAAACCCCCCCCCTCCCGAAATCTATGTACAGTTGGTCATTATGTTAATATGAAATGCATCCATTAGATGCAAACAGCAAGGCCACCAGCTTCACTGAACACTAGAAACACATCTCCATATTTCTTTTTCAAAATATGATCCTTACCATCCCCAGAGGCATGTGTTGCATAGAGGTGACCCAGCAGTTTGACCGAAGACTTCTGGTAGAGCTGAACAACTGAGTCATTCAGGGGGTCCTTGTTCTTGTCCAGCCAGCCGTTGACGTTGTAATCAACAGTGCCAGCATAGTGAACCAGGGAGAAATGGGCCTCAGCTTTGCCTTTGGCAGCTTTTGGTTTCTGGAAGGGGGCGCTTTTACCAAGATGCTGGTCATACAGTTTGTTCTTGAAGGTGATGTCTGAAGCCTTGGGGAACATGCACTCCTCTTCAAGGATGGAGAAGATGCCCATTGGCTGTAAATGATAACACAAACTTAAATTCTGTATTGTCATTCTATAGTGGAGATCATTATTTTTTCTTCATTTAAAAAAATCTTTCCTGTAGTACCTTCTCAATCAGCTCAATGCAGGCAGCCAAGTCCATGCCAAAGTCAATGAACTCCCACTCAATCCCCTCTTTCTTGTATTCTTCTTGTTCCAGGACAAACATGTGGTGGTTGAAAAACTGTTGCAGTTTTTCATTGGTGAAGTTGATGCAAAGCTGCTCCAAGCTGTTGAACTTGGGGTAAGAAAGAAGATACAATGCCAATGTTTTGTTGTGCTGGTTCACACTGCATAAACAAGAGCTACTGTATGTACAGTTTACTTACATCAAAAATTTCAAACCCAGCAATATCCAGGACACCGATGAAAAAGCTTCTGGGCTGCTTAGTATCCAACATCTCATTGATTCTGACAACCATCCACAAGAACATTTTCTCATAGACAGACTTGGACAGAGCCATGACAGCATTATGCACCTAGATTTAAAGATTGAAAGAGTTGGAAATGTGGTTATATGGGACTACTGGTATTTTCATATTGAATAATGAATTGGTTTTCATAAGCTAATATCTTTATGTAATTTACCTGTGGCACAGTTTGACCTTTAACCACCATTTCATTGCCAACCTTGACTCTTGGGTAACATAAAGCCTTCAGCATATCAGCAGAGTTGAGGCCCATGAGGTAGGCGATTTTATCAGCCTCTGACGAAAACAGAAACCATTAAAGATTACCCATTACACAAAATCTTCCAAAGGTGACTGGTGGTGATCTGAGAATCTACAGTATTTCTATCAAATGTATCCATCCTCTCTTGCTTATTTGAGTCCACATGATGGTGACAGCGCGCTAAGCAGAGAACTCCTCTGTTGCTCTGTGTTTACAACACCCTAGACATGTGAGAGCATGACTGAATACAGGAACTCTGATTAAATAAGATGTCATAAAAAGATCCAGTATGTACAGCATAAACATATGTACGTATAAAAATATATATGTATACAGTATGTTAGTAATGGTAAATTGGTTGGTTGCTGTAAATGGAGAAATTTACTGCAGCACTTACCCTCAGTGCCATCAGGCTCAGCCTGCTCCTCACGCTGTTTCTGCTTGAACTTCATGTTTCCATGATGCATCACAGCTCCAGTCAGCTTGTAAATGCTTATCTTCTCCTCTGCAGTAAAGCCCAGGATATCAATGGCAGTCTGCAGAACAAATTGACAAAAACACAGATTTATTGTAATATGTTTGTCTTTCATTTTTGTCCTTCAATAAAGACCCTTCATTACAAACAAAGGTTATAATTAGGGTTCACTGTTGCTCACAGTAGCTCTGAAAAAAAAACTTTTTTGAAGTTTTAGATTTTGCAGTGCAAAACATCAACTCACATCAGTGGCAATGAATTCCTCAATGTCATTGATACTCTTGACAGTGATTTCGCCCTGGCTGATCATTGGATAGTCGTAAGGGTTGGTGGTGATGAGGAGAGCCTCTGAAAAATATTTATTGCACTTCAGTATACAGACTCAAGTGAAGCCTGTATTTATAGTACAAATACAACATGAACAGTACATCAAATGATATATGGTCAAACTCACCAATCAGCTCAGGTTTGTGGCCTGTTGCGAGCTGATAGAAGATGTGGTAACTTCTCTCAGCAGACAGCTGGAACGTCACTCGAGACTTCTCCAGCAGATCTATAAAACAAAGCAATAAAGTGGTTTACAGTTTGTCCTTTTATCAAACCTTCTGGATGATGAATAGCTGGAAACTTACATGTTTCAATGTCAGCTGAAGCCAACTTTCCAGTTGTTCCAAAATGGATTCTGATGAATTTACCCTAAAGAAGAATGCTGTTGTCAGTGTGGGCATATTTGTAACTCAATCTAATGATGCAGATGCCTAATACTTGGTAGTAAATGTTGTGTATTTGAATGCTAGCAGACATATGCTGTGGTGTTTACTTTATATATTTACATTCATTTCTACCTCAAACTATGTGGAAATATTTGAAACCTTTCCTACCACCAAATTATTTAGTAGCATACAGGCAAAATGTTAGTGACCAGAATGCTTCTAAATTTTGATACTGCACTACATACTGTGACAGTGTGAAAACAAACTAAAATATTAAGGGTAGAGGAGTCCTGGATCATCTTAAAACAGACACTATTTCAAACCAGAAGGATTTACAAACTTACAAAGCGGGATGAGTTGTCATTCCTCACAGTTTTGGCATTGCCATAGGCCTCCAACAGTGGGTTGGCTGCGATGATTTGATCCTCCAGCGACCCCTTAAAATGACATTACATGACAGGTTTTTTTGTGATTTCAAATTTCACAGATATCATACATATGTATCATGTATTACATATTACCTGCATTTTTCCAGGAACTGGCTCAGTTTTCTTTCCTCCAGCCACTGCGATTGTCGCAAAGTACTGGATGACACGTTTGGTGTTGACAGTCTTTCCTGCACCGGATTCTCCGCTACAATGCAGACAATTATACATGACACATGACACATGAATAGGCGTGAGTCAGACATAATATGGACCTCAGTCTGAGTTATGTCATTTCAAGTTAACTCTCTTTAGACTTACGTAATCAGGATTGACTGATTCTCCCGATCTGTTGAGAGAATGTAATATGACCACACTGTATTATTTCATTCATGTTTATTGTTGCATTATATTACAGTAGTGAATGTTACTAAATGCCTGTAAAAACAAACTGCTATGGAAGATAATTCTTAAAATTATGGCTCCATGTTGAGCCTCTATAGATTGTTGCTTACAAAATCATTGATACCTTGGAGCATGAACTGATAGGCGTTATCAGAGATGGAGAAGATGTGGGGTGGAGCCTCAATCCTCTTTTTGCCTCTGTATCCTGATACAACCACTGAGTCATACACTGGGAGCCACTTGTAGGGGTTTACAGTGACGCAGAACAACCCAGAGTAGGTCTGTTTTAAAAAGAGGACATCTATAAATGTCACCTTCATACTTGCAATATACAGTATATACAGTATAACTGTATGTTTAAACTGGTCTTACATAGATCATCCATGCTGCATAGCGCTCTTTAAGGTTATACAGCACAGCAGGCTCACTGAGGTGGGTCATCATGGCCATGTCCTCAATCTTATCGAACTTTGGAGGGTTCATGGGGAAGATGTCATCATCCTTTACAGTGAGGGTCTGCACCAAAACAGTGAATGATTATTACTAACAGTCTGCAGCATCATTATGAAATCAATGTGAGGATGTGTAGTTCTTATGTTAGCTGAGTCTATTGTATGTTAATGGTCTACAGTACATACCTTCCCACCCTTAACTTCAACTGAGGCTTTGCCACCTTCTTTCTTCACGAGTTTCCCCTTGACGTACATCTCAGTGGGTTCAGCCACAAAGTAAGCTGTTTTAGCATCAAAGGGAGTGTTTTGAGCTTCCATTCTTTCTCGTTCTGGCTTCCGGAGGTAAACGGCTGCCGGGCCAAAACACTCCATTTCTGGGTCTCCACTCATGGCTCCTCTGTGAGTAAAAACAAAATATAAAAATTTGTATTTAAGCGATAGTTTAAAATTAAACCCAATAAATACAATAAAACTGCATGGCTTATTAATGCATCTTTCATTTGATTTCACCAGTTGTATGAATGCCATTTACCTTTTTGTTGCCAAGTGATGCAGTTGCTGTGTGGATACTAGAAAAAAAAGTCAAATTAGAAACAGAATCTTGCAAAATAACTGCTCTTGAGCAACGAATTAATTAAAAATACTGATCACTGATCACAAGTATGAGAAGACTCACCTTTGTTGGAAGCCTGTCAGTCCAAAACTTTTGAGGAGCCTGGGAGCGCTTCTTTTATACTGACATCTCCAGCCACCGCGCAGGAACAGCCCTCCTCTTTAGGTCAATGAGCTTCTCTTGGAAGAATGGTATCAGATGTCTTCCCCACCTCATCACCACAACTGGTGTCATTGTATCCCATTGAACAAAAAATGAACAAAAAAAAAAAAAAAAAAAAATGATGATGATGAATGAGATGATGGCACATTATGACTATATATTCTAATACCTCAATATATCATACTTTGTGCACAATGGTTTTACTAGGAGGAATAATTGATGTATAATGTATTTCTGAGATAATATGGGATTTTTTTTTTTGTATAAATGAAAATAAGGAATTCAACTATTACTCGAAATCTGTGTGTATGTGTGCCAGAAAGTCTTTTTCCAGGTTTGTGTTGTCCATCTGCATGCACATATAAAAGTCTGTTATACCATCAAACAGATATTTGGCAGTGACATTGTTTCAAACATCTCTTGAGCATCGGGCCAAGTGTTCAGTTGTAGCTAATTTAAGATCCCATAATGGTCCATTATGCTGTTGTGCTTTCTCTCCAGAAGAAAGATGACACCTAAAACACTGCAAAAGTATTCTCTTGTGGTGCGATTAGGTTGCAATAAAAGATGATATTCAATATGTCTGGCCTTTCTTTGCAGTCATATTAGGACTTAAAACAAATATAGTCTCCAGCTCACAAATACCCAAGCTATTACAATTGTTTACAAATACATTGAACGCTTCTGTTAATTACATGTCAGATGTATTTCAGCATCCGGTTACTAAGCACCTCAAAAAAATGTCCAGGCTATGAAGCTGACTAGGTCATAAACTCAACAAGTTTAATTTAGATAGGTTCTGTTTCTTGGTAAGTAGAAATATAAAGAAATGAGTTTATGTCTCTGTTCCTCCATAGTTGATGAGTTTGGTGGGTGCATGCTACTAGCACTGCTTATTGTTTGGTTCCTGTGGGGCCTCTGATGCTACAAATGTTTGTGCTGTACATTTTTGGAAAAATGTGCCACCCAAATAAGGTATGTGTAACTGTGTGTTTCATAGTTTTTGTAGTTAAGAAGAAAAAAGCTACTTAAATTTCTTAATTATAGTAAGGTGCAACATGCTGGTGGTGACACGATGCTAGAAAGAGTCAGATGAACTAATGTGCTTTGCAATTTCAGTCGTAACAAATATTATCTTTGAAATTTCTTGTGGTTTCTCAACTGCCGTTAATGTTCGTCTTCATTTTATGCACAGTTTATGTTCCTGTTTGGTCTGGATAAACACGTAGAGATTAATTTATGTAAGCAAAATCGAACTAACACACTATAATTTTACTCCTCATACATTTTTCCACCTGTTACCTTACTTTTTAAATTGCATAGGATGGTCTTTATTGTTGTGTTAGCCAGTACTGTCAAAGCTAGTCTGTTGTTAACATTTATAATGCTGCAAACAAGAGGAGGAGATGAGGTAAGGAATCAGACCGACAGAATAATAAGACATACTGTAAACAAGGAAAAGTCTCTACAAAAGGGCAAAAAACAAATAAAAACAGTGCAGCTGTCCCATTTCAACATGCCCCACACATACAAATACAGCACATATAATGTTATACTAACAGTTGTCTAGTTGTTTACTATCTCAAGATGTATTTTCTAAATCAGTTGTTTATACTGTAAACCTTTATTTTTGACTTGACTTTTGCATCCACTGTGCTTTTTAAAAGAAAACAGAAACAATAGTCAACTGCAAATATTTGTCTAAATGAAGGCAAATTAACAATTTGTTCACTTAATGGACTGTTAGTGAATACTGTCAAGTCTTCAGGGTGGTCAAACATTTCTAAATTCCAAAGCAACTAATATTCCCTTGTGTGCGATAAATAAGACATCTCTGTGCAGTTGTTACGCAGCACACTGAGAATTGTGTGTGTGTGCGTGTGTGTGTGTGTGTGTGTGTGTGTGCGTGTGCTTCCATTTACGAATGTGCGTATGAGAAATTCGAATTAGTAAGGGCAGAAAGGGAGTGAGGAAAAGAGATGTTGAGAGTGATGCTTTTCTTTGTTTTTTTCTCGATTTGACACCGAAACAGAAACGTTAACATGTTTATAATACTGAAAGCAGCAAGTTCAGGTAAGTTAACTACTTACAACACAGCTTACAAGTGGGCATTCACATTTTTTGTTGTTATCACCTGTAAAATTGACTTATCATTGACCATATTATGTATTGCTTCTATGGAGGTGGTTACCGGTAAAGGTTAAAACTCTTATAATAGGTTTGATTTTGGGTCAGTGGTGGATGATGCAACGTTTGTATATGTGTTGATAGTATCATATTTCATTTCCTTACAAGAATCATGAAAAATGTATCATCCGTCTGCACCATATCATAACCAGTCTGTTTTGTAATGTAACAGAAAATGTTAACTTCTTGATACTCATTGCATTTTTTTGCTTCCTATCTTATTAGAGACTTTTTGTAAATGTATACAATATAATGGCTTGTAGTTAATATGAGATGCGTGATTGTACACAGCACACTGGACGCCCTGAAATGACATGATGGGGACTTTTGCATCAAATTATATTTCTAGGTATGTAGGAATATCACTTCCATCACAATATTCTCTTCACTGTGTTGGTATAATATTCTACTTATTTATGAACTCTTCAAAATTCAATACTTTTAGGACCTGACCGATACTGGATTTTTGAGGATGCCAATATTGATATTAGGGAGTAAAAAGATTCTGATATCGATATATCGGCCAATAATCTTATATATACAGAATATATACATAAATGCACATTTTTTGCAATGATCCCTCAAATGTGGTTATCAAACAAAAGATATGTAATGGAGTCATATTTTAGAGCTTAACAATAAACTTTATTATATAAAATGACATCAGTGTAGTGAAACAGTAAATAACCATAAATTAGGGCTGCGCAATATATCGATATTATATCGATATCGATATCATGATATGAGACTAGATATCGTCTCAGATTTTGGATATTATAATATCATGATATGGCATAAGTGTCGTCTTTTCCTTGTTTTAAAGGCTGCATTACAGTAAAATAATGGAATTTTCTGAACTCACCAGACTGTTCTAGCTGTTCTATTATTTGTCTTTACCTACTTAGTCATTATATCCACATTACTGATGAATATTTATAAAAAAATCTTGTTGTGTGAATATTTTGTGAAATCACCAATAGTCATCTCTATAATATTGTCACAATATCAATATTGAAGTATTTGGTCAAAAATATCATGATATTTGATTTTAATTGATTTTAAATAAAAAAATACAGAACAAAAAAAAATAAGTACGTATATATCAATCTTGAATTAAGAAAAAGGATAAAATCTACATAAAATGCTGTCTATATAACTTTAAAAAATAAAAGAAATATCGGCGCATATCGGACAACATATACATTGATACCAATATATCTGTGATAGGCCAATATCGGCTGACCAATATATTGGGCTCTAATAACTTTACATCGTGACAACAAGGTCAGTGTAACAAGCAGCTTTTTACTCCTTTATAGTCGAGGTTGGTTTCTGACTGATGATAATTCGTTTGAATGTGTGTGTGTGTGTGTGTGTGTGTATCCATCACCAATGTATGCAGTAAAAAAAATAAAAAAGTTTAGTTCATGCAACAATTGCAATTTAGTTCATACACCTTCAACTCTGGTTGAGGTTAGGCTACCAAAACTACATGTTAAGTCCTAGGTCATCTACTGACTCAAAAATGTTTCTTGCTTGGTTGTTTGACCTTCATTGTGCAGAATGATGTCTGGCACAAGAAGGCTGTTTTCACATTCGTCTGATGAGGGTGGAAATCTTCTCTATGAAAAGCAGAGTATTTTAGAGTATGTCTTAAAAATGCCTGGAGGGGATCTTTAAGCTTCAGTCATTAGAAAACGTGCCATGGGTTGGGAGTGAATGCAGCTGAAGGTACAGTAAGTGTACGCTGCCCACCACAGCACATCCTTTATGTACTCCCTTTACAGTGAGAAAATATTTTTTCTTATTTTCATGAGCAGTGCATATTTTTACATTTCATCAAATTTTAAAAAGCAGACTCAGGTAAGTGTGGAGTGAGGTAAGAAGCCTGGTGCGATGACGGTTCGTTAAGCCAGCCTCATGTCTTAAAATGTAAATACATGCTCTGTATTTGCATTTCAGCAATAAAGGATCTCTTTGTTGACCTCAGAATCAGCAATGCCAGGTCATTCCTGTAAATTTCCAGCTCATTCTAGACCCTGCTTTACCGGAGGTGTGAGTGCATGCAGCAGTCAGTGATTAACTATGACGCCCTTCAGTAAGCGTGCATAGTACAAATACTCTATTAAAAGTATCCTTTTGTTATTGAGTGGTGAACTTTTGACAAAAATACTAATCAATTTCTATCCTTTTGAAGAAACAGTATCACATATTTTAGATCCCACAAGTTAATTACTTAAGTTTTACTTCCATATAATACAGCTCATTTAATAACATTTTGAGTGGCATGTCAAGTTATAGTGGGATGTACTTCAGTTCTATTTAAATCGGTAATTTCAACCAATTTACTTAGTTGTCTCTTGTCATAGTTTATATATATATCTTTTATTTATTTGCATGTTTGTAATTCTGGCCATTTTGTGCTCTATAGGTACAGTAAGTCGTTCTCACATTCGGATACAAACCAGTGTACAGTTCATCCAGTTCAGTTGTTCACTTATGAACAATCCTCCCTGTGTAACTGTACATCCCAACCCAACACTCTGTCATCCAGGAATACTTTGAATACACAAAACTGACAATCAATTAGTTAATTCCATTAGTTGTGCACACCAGTGCAAATAAAAGTCACTTGGGTGATCTACTTAGAGTTGTTTGTATTATTTACAGACACATTATCACCTAAACTTACAGCTTGTCTTCAGTGATGCATAGTGGTGCAATTTACAGCAAAAAATACAGAATTGTTTCAAGTAGTTAGTTTTGTACCTTCAGCTATCTCTCAAGTTTCTCTTTGATGTTTCTGTCAGTTTGCATTAATAAGCAGATGTTTCATTTCACTCTTGTCTCCTTTCTTCTTCCTCTTCTTCTTCTTTTTCTTCCTGTGTAAATTGAGATAATTATATTTGAGCATCAGTTAGTTGGTTTAGTTAGTTAGTTTTCTTGATTGGAAAAGTGTAATCTGCACGACAGTGCAAATCTAGTAAAAATGCACATGGTACACAGCAACTGTAAGCCAAAACATTGGAAACAAAAGATAGTTTACTGTGCATTTAACAGTTAATTTATGTTCTACTTAGTCATATAACTAATAGTCAAACACTGCCATGCCCACTATTAGCCCCTTAGACAGGTTAACGATGACTAAGCAAATGAATTGGTGAATATTTAAGGAGTTATCCTATGTCTAAACTGGGTGCGTTAACATCAGTAGCATACAGTAAGTGGCAGCCTTTGTTAGCTACACAGCTTAAAAAAGTGTAAAGCTGCACACTCATAATTGAATTATTTTAACAGACGAAGATCAACGTTTCAGCAAACTGCCTTCTTCAGGATCAAGAGCTATTGCGCAAAACTGCAAAATGATCTAATATTTCAAGGGAAACAGACTCACAAATCTTGATAATCTATGCCAAACAGACAAACTACATGACACAGAGGAGCAGCAGCCACAAGCTGAAATTATCCAACAGGGATATAGTGAGTAAGCAGGGTGCAGCTAAATGGCAAGCAACTTGGTAACCTACCTTTGTAGGACCACTCGTAATGGTGATCCAATTACTTCAAAGGTCATTTGTCATTAGGATGTTTACATTGCTTTGTCCCCCCCCCCCCCGTAATTTAAGGTGCAGTGTGTGAATTTAGTGGCATCTAGCAGAACGGACTTGACAGAAATGGATAATATTCATAAGTATGTTTTAATTAGTGTATAATCACCTGAAATACGAT
This sequence comes from Scomberomorus guttatus, assembly GCA_038419695.1. Taxonomy (NCBI): domain Eukaryota; kingdom Metazoa; phylum Chordata; class Actinopteri; order Scombriformes; family Scombridae; genus Scomberomorus; species Scomberomorus guttatus. The sequence continues at coordinate 19,491,487 of CM076446.1, forward strand.
GAAATGTGAGCCCCCTTCTACAGATGTTTCTACAGTAGCCCAGAATGGACAAACCAAACACTGGCTCTATAGAGGGCCTTTCACATTTTTTGCAAGTTTTGCAAAAAATGTGAAGGGGGGGTGTATTCAGTTGGTTGCAATCTGCAACCTCACCACTAGATGCCACTAAATCCTACACACCAGACCTTTAAAATTAAATAGGAAATTTAAAATTATATTCCAATTTTAAAAAATGCATTCTTTCTGCAAAAACGTATAAAGACCACATGTAATTTTTGCCAAGGGCATTACTGTCAAAAAGAAACATTGACATTGTAGTGTAAATTGTAGAGAGTTCTACAGTAATTAGCTGTGAATTTTACTTTGGACTCCATACATCTAAAAAGAATGCATGCAAGTAATGTTAATGGGTTCAAAACTCTCACTGCATTAAAACATAAAATATTCACATCAAGTACCTCTTGCGAAAAGCACAGGCAAAAGCAGACGGTGTGACATGTACACTACGTGAAACATGAACAGAATGAATATCTACATCTGTGAATATGTCATACCATCTTTTAAGAGGGGTCTGATGGACTGCCCAAGTTGTTTCCCTGCCTTCTGCCCAAAGCATGGTGGGACAGACTCCAACACATGCCTATGAATATTAACAGGAACAAAATGATGAAAAAAAAACATACATGAATTCATATTTTTAAATTGGTGTTCCTATCTTATTATGTTATTTTAGAATACTTGAGTAATTACTCAGTGCCCACACTCAGTTTGAGTTGGTGACATGGAAATGTTGAGAGTCCAGAGGATTCAACAGAAGTTGGTAACATTAGAAGTGTGTTTGCACTTTTGAAATTTGAGGCTCCCTCTGGTTTTTATAAGATGCCACCGGCCCCCCACCAACATTTACACACACACACCCTTGCATTAGTCAGTAGCACAAGGAGGAACAGACAGCACACCAAGCAACCACTCTTAATGTAGTCATATAGAGAGGCTTCTGTTTAATATTACTATAAGGATGTTCACAATGAATCAGAATCAGCCTTTAATTTGCATTATCCAAATGTCAAACAGACCAATCAACATAATTTAAAGAATTTCAAAAATAATTTCCTCAGTGGCATGATGATGCCAATTTTCATCCAAATGAAGCCAGCTGTTTCCAAAATATCATGTATGACTAATGCACTGTTGGAGACAGACCTAATCCCAGCAGCTCAATTTCAAGATGAACAAACAGCAAGGGTCACAATCCAACACTCAGACCTAATTTTAACCAACTAAACATAAAACCCTGTCAATGACAAATTCAAAATGTTTTGACATTCTTAAAAAAAAAATAATGGCAGTTATAGTCACAGCCCAGCATAATCTAAGTGTGCATTGCAAGATTGCAAGATAATACCACGATGTATGTCCCGAAGCATGAATAACACAAGAGCGGTTTTAAAACGACATAAATGAGAAACATGTTCTGGAGACTGTTGAGGACCTTGAGGCTCAGACTGCACAGTTAACGAGCTTCACACATCTTTGTTTTATAAACGAAAACTACAGGAGCTTAGAAGGCTCTAGATGTTTTACTTTCAAAAACTACTGGAATTGCAATTCAAAACCGTCCAAATGATTTGCCACACCAAAACATAACAGCCAAACTCTAAAATAGGGCACTACTGGTGCACTTTAAAAAACTAAAAAAAACAACTCCTTTTATGTAGAATTTATCTTACTATACAATAACAATGTTAAATCATAAGCACACTTCACAAATATATTAAAAATGATTGAAATACACCAAAAAAAAACTGTACTTACAATGTTAAACATGGATGTTACTGTTACTGTAAATGTAATATCCCTGTTCTTTGTGGCCAGTTAGTAGACTGGAATGTTACTCAAAACTCACCTTGGTTTGTTATTCTGAGCACAGTTGTTGCTGCTTGACAAATGGAGAAACTGACAGATGACGATCAAAGGCCATTAAAACACAATAAGCCTCTTGAGCATGTGGCATTTGGCTTGACTATCAACACAAGCCTGCTGCTATATTTGAGTTTTGCCCTAATAAGACAGAAGATGTCCGAGCAGGTATCGTGTAACGCATGTACATTGAAGACAGAGCCTCATTATATCTTGCTGGTAACCACTTTAGAATTTCTTCTTCTTATTCACTGCTGTAAGTAGATCCTCTTTCCAATGGCAACAGTGCCTAGTGGCTGTCTCCCCACAATTTTAAATTGTGCCGGCTGTGTGCCACAAAAACCTTTGGCTACAAGTATACTTGCCATCTTTGACAATATCTTCTGTCTCATCTCATAAAGTACACTTTTCCCACAGAATGGAATACCCTAAACAATGTAGAGAGAAATATGCTACACTTAGATAGACATACACACACAAAAAAAAACATCCTCAGGGTGAGGTGATTTGTAAAACATACATCTTAAAGAAAGTGCAGCTGGAATCCATCATTCAGTTGCACTACATTTAGGGATTGTCTCAATCTCCCTTGTGTATCCCTTAAGAGCAAGAATAAGAACAGCTGTTGGCTCTGCTGTGAGAAATAATCCCTTGGCAATCCTTCCTTTTCTTCAAAGCTCGTTGGCACTTATTTTATTTTTTAATAATTTCTGACTTGTAAGGACTCTGAAACAGTATATCAGTGACATTTTAAGGCTTCTCCAAAGCGTAGCATGGGACTACTGTTGTGCCAGGGAGCATTAAAAAGAGTCATTAGTCATACCTTTGGACTGGCTGCAACTGCTAACTTAATCTTAAGCAAGAACTGAACCAACTTCACATCTGTACAGTACTTCTGCATTTGCATGAAACTCACAATAAGCAAAAACATATGTATAGATTTCTAAAACTGTTGCTCCCATCTTCACAAGTGATTTTCAAGGTATTTTTGTTCTAATAATCACAGGGATAAGAATATTTATGAAAACTAAAACTATTCTAAGGCAAATTCTAACACTGTCAATGATCCAACATCACATAAGCTGTGTAATATGACAGCTAAGAGCTATTTCACAAATGCCAAGCAACATGACCAAATAGAGCAAGACACGTGCGATGGGCCCCCATCACTCTATATAAAAAGGCAGAGCAAACCACCGCCTAGGACAGACCCCAGCAAAGGTAGGTTCCTCAGTAGCTCAGATATTTTGAGTCATTAAACTACTGGTACAAAATGTAGAAATACTGCCATGCATAACTTGTACAGTATCAAGTCAATGTTGTGTTCAAAATATACAAGGATAAGCATTTACATGACTGCAAAAATATTTTCTGTGAGATTTAAATTCATCAATACAGTTAAATATTCTTTTCCTTCACTGATTTTGAAATAAAGTATCATGAAGGTAACTTTAAAAAAAAAAAATCTTTATTGTACATCTGTGCTATGTTTTTTCAGAAGTCTGCACTGAAGTCTCCCAGAAAAACATCTGCTCACCTGGTGTCATCCAAGGTAAAATAGGCTATCAATTTGTCTTGGAGAATAAATCAATATAAAATATTGTTTTAAATACCAGTACTATACATGAAAAGGTTGTCCCCTATGAACATACTAATCTTGCCAGTACTTAGCTAAATTCTGGTATGGCAGTAGCTACCTGTATTTAACCATGTAGGACATTCATTTGACAACAGTAATAGCAGACATTTTAGAAGTCACGACTTGTGCACCTATCTTTTTACCTACCTTGCTTTTAAAATGAATGACTATTCACTTGTTTTTACTTCCTTGCAGTGAAGAGTCATCATGAGTGACCCGGAAATGGAGTGTTTTGGCCCGGCGGCCGTTTACCTCCGGAAGCCAGAAAGAGAGAGAATTGAAGCTCAGAACACTCCCTTTGATGCTAAAACAGCTTACTTTGTGGCTGAACCCACTGAAATGTACCTCAAGGGGAAACTTGTGAAGAAAGAGGGTGGCAAAGCCACCGTGGAAACTCTCAATGGAAAGGTGAGTATGAAGACACTGAAATAAAATAAAAATTACATAGTGCTAAATAATATTTTTGATGTAGAATCTGGACTGAAGTGACATTATACTAATTCTTTGACATGGTTCAAATTTAAATTAATTCAATTTCTACTGTCCATATTGGTTAACAGACACATCCAATTTGTGATTAGCACCCAAGATTTTAAACAAGACAACATATCACAGTCACTAAACTTATTTCTGTGCCTCTTCTGTGTAATTGGCAGTCTCTCACTGTAAAGGATGATGACATCTTCCCCATGAACCCTCCAAAGTTCGATAAGATTGAGGACATGGCCATGATGACCCACCTCAGTGAGCCTGCTGTGCTGTATAACCTCAAAGAGCGCTATGCAGCATGGATGATCTACGTGAGTTTGACCTGATCAACACATCATTAGCTGGAACTTATGAGCGCTACAGGGAAGATGTGTGTCAGTAACAATCCTCTCTGTCTTAACAGACCTACTCTGGGTTGTTCTGCGTCACTGTAAACCCCTACAAGTGGCTCCCAGTGTATGACTCAGTGGTTGTATCAGGATACAGAGGCAAAAAGAGGATTGAGGCTCCACCCCACATCTTCTCCATCTCTGATAACGCCTATCAGTTCATGCTCCAAGGTATCAATGATTTTGTAAGCTATTATGTGTCCAAAAATACAGCAGCTGCACTAACTGTTGTACACCTTTTTGATATCTTACAGATAGAGAAAACCAGTCAATCCTGATTACGTAAGTGCAAACATTTTTATATCATTCATAAGTATTGGCAATAATATAATAATATCAGTCATTTTTAACAATATATATGAACACATCCCACAACCTAGTGGAGAATCCGGTGCAGGGAAGACTGTCAACACCAAACGTGTCATCCAGTACTTTGCGACAATCGCAGTGGCTGGAGGAAAGAAAACTGAACAAAGTGCTAGCAAGATGCAGGTAAGAGAAGTTGACCAATATTAACATGACATCTTTTGAAATTAGAAGAAACTCAGTATTGTGAGATTGACAAAATAATGTTATTTCTAGGGTTCACTGGAAGATCAAATCATTGCAGCAAACCCACTGTTAGAGGCTTATGGTAATGCCAAGACTGTGAGGAATGACAATTCTTCACGTTTTGTAAGTTTTTTTTTTTTGTGATTTCTCTTATTTGAATTCTTTTGTGATGACAAACATTCACCATAACAGAGTTTTAATTTAAATGTTACTCTGTGACTGCATAGGGAAAATTTATCAGAATTCACTTTGGAACAACTGGAAAGCTGGCTTCAGCTGATATTGAAACATGTAAGATATTTTTTTCAAACTCATTGGGCATTATCTTGTTTGTAATTCTGTCAACAGCTAGTTGTGCTTCAGGGGAGATTTTCCTTAATATTTCACAACTTAAATCCATACAGATCTGCTGGAGAAGTCTCGAGTTACGTTCCAGCTGTCTGCTGAGAGGAGCTACCACATCTTCTATCAGCTCATGACAGGCCACAAACCTGAGCTGATAGGTGTGAGATTTGTAGATAATCTTGTAAATGAGTCAGTTATTCTACAGCAAGTGACCAACAATGGCTTATCAGTTATATATATATATATTCTGGTATATTTACATATGTTTTTTCTTTCCTCAGAGGCTCTCCTGATCACCACAAATCCATATGACTATCACATGATCAGTCAAGGTGAAATTACTGTCAAGAGTATCAATGACGTTGAAGAATTCATCGCTACCGATGTAAGAATAACTTCACTTTAATGACTGAATTGATCACAACCAGTTTATTAATTATACAATCTACAATCTAATGCAAGCCCTCCAATAAATCTTATTGTTGTGAAGATTATCATATAAAGTTTTAGAAACTTTGACAGTGAGGGGTTGAATAAATTCTATTGGAAATTTTGAGTCCGTAAATAGCTTGTCAGGTTTTAGAATTTAGAATGAAGATGACTTTCCTGAGAAACTCCAGCTGTGATTTGTCTTATAAGGGATTAGATGTACTTGGGTGTTAGTCCAGCAAAAGCATTACAAATAATCAGTAAATGTTAAAATTAGTTTTAATATTTATAGGCAACTAGTGTAGATGAGGTAGAATATAACTAATAATATTACACCTTTCAGATTGTATCAAAAGCTTGCTTATGTCAACATTTTAAATTTACGCTTTATACTGCAGACTGCCATTGACATTCTGGGCTTCAATGCAGAAGAAAAGGCAAGCATGTATAAGCTGACTGGTGCTGTGATGCATCATGGAAACATGAAGTTCAAGCAGAAACAGCGAGAAGAGCAGGCTGAGCCTGATGGCACTGAGGGTATGAAACCAACACACCATGAGCTTTTAAGTAGTAGCACAATTTTTCTGACTTGAAAAAAGTTGGGACTTTATACATTTATCCTAATGTGGATTATTTGTGTTCTTCTTTTAGTGGCAGATAAAATCGCCTACCTCATGGGTCTGAACTCTGCTGACTTGCTAAAAGCATTATGTTACCCCAGAGTGAAGGTTGGGAATGAGTTTGTGACCAAAGGTCAAACTGTGCCTCAGGTATATGATGTCAACAAGAAACAAAAATTACATCAAATTACCACATTCAAAAGACTCCCATCTTCATGTCTTCTCTTACTTCCTATCTTTTAAGGTTCACAACTCTGTCATGGCTCTCTGCAAGTCTGTCTATGAGAAAATGTTCTTGTGGATGGTTGTCAGAATCAATGAGATGTTGGATACTAAGCAGCCCAGAAGCTTTTTCATCGGTGTCCTGGATATTGCTGGGTTTGAAATTTTTGATGTAAGTATGCTTGTCTGATACTACCTAATCTTAAGCATGCTTCACTTAAATAATGCCCAATGTTACAACTGGCATTTCAAAATCAGGGTGCAGGGTACATCCATGCTAAGAGTACAAAACTTTCTTGCTAACCTTTGATATCTTCATTTCTTTAGTTCAACAGCTTGGAGCAGCTGTGCATCAACTTCACCAATGAAAAACTGCAACAGTTTTTCAACCACCACATGTTTGTCCTGGAACAAGAAGAATACAAGAAAGAGGGGATTGAGTGGGAGTTCATTGACTTTGGCATGGACTTGGCTGCCTGCATTGAGCTGATTGAGAAGGTATGCTGCTTTTGTAAATGGCATATTTTCATAAACCTTGTGCACACATAAATTAAAGAAATATGATAATGCAATGATGAGTCAATTTTACATGCAATTTCAGCCAATGGGCATCTTCTCCATCCTTGAAGAGGAGTGCATGTTCCCCAAGGCTACAGACATCACCTTCAAGAACAAACTGTATGACCAGCATCTTGGTAAAAGCGCCCCCTTCCAGAAGCCAAAAGCTGCCAAAGGCAAAGCTGAGGCCCATTTCTCCCTGGTTCACTATGCTGGCACTGTTGATTACAACGTCAATGGCTGGCTGGACAAGAACAAGGACCCCCTGAACGACTCAGTTGTTCAGCTCTACCAGAAGTCTTCGGTCAAACTGCTGGGTCACCTCTATGCAACACATGCCTCTGGGGATGGTAAGGATCATATTTTTAACAACAAAATATGGAGGTGTCTTTCTGGTGTTTTTATTACATTTTACAATACACTGGGTGATTTGTATGTAGCTGGAGTAACAGAATCTATCTTAAATAAACATTTATTAAATGTAATCTTCATGTTATACCAGAGGGTGGCGGAAAAAAAGGCAAGAAGAAGGGTGGGTCTTTTCAGACTGTATCTGCTCTGTTCAGGGTAAGCATCACACATGTTTTTAAATCTTTATTTGAAAACATTTACATGACCACAGTATAATATGTACTATAATATGTACACCACTACAGTATATTCCCAAGTGCTACTAAAGTTCAGGGAAATGGGCCTTGCCAGTTCTTATGTATCAATTTTAATTTTTTCATATTTCAGGAGAATTTAGGCAAGTTGATGACAAACTTAAGAAGCACTCATCCCCATTTTGTACGTTGTTTGATTCCAAATGAATCAAAGACTCCGGGTAAGCCTAATATGAGTATTAATTTATGCATTTACAAAGACTACTGTGATTATGCAACACAGGACTGAACTTAACATTTCTTCAAGGTCTTATGGAGAACTTCCTGGTCATCCACCAGCTGAGGTGTAACGGTGTGCTGGAAGGTATCAGGATCTGCAGAAAGGGCTTCCCCAGCAGAATCCTCTATGGTGACTTCAAGCAGAGGTACTTACTATGATTACCCACATTTTTTGACAATTCTATGATCAATTATTTATTAACCATCAATTTCCCTCTAATCAGATACAAAGTATTGAATGCCAGTGTCATTCCTGAGGGGCAATTCATCGACAACAAGAAGGCCTCAGAGAAACTCTTGGGCTCTATTTCTGTTGATCACACTCAGTACAAATTCGGACACACAAAGGTAATCTGTTTGTCTGTAATGGGTGTGAACATGAAAAGCTAACCCTGATATTGCGTTATAATTTACTTACATTAACACTGTCTTTCAGGTGTTCTTTAAAGCTGGTCTGCTGGGTCTCCTGGAGGAGATGCGGGATGAAAAACTTGCTATCCTGGTAACCATGACACAAGCTGTCTGTAGAGGTTTCCTCATGAGGAGAGAGTTTGTGAAGATGATGGAAAGGAGGTACAGCAGACATTAAGCTTCATACATTAAAGGGCAACTGTGCAACTATAGATGACAACTTGTCATTTCTGTCCAAAGTATTTATCTTGAAAATCCTAATCAATACAGCTTCCAAAATGAGTACACAGGTTTATTTTCCTCTATATCTGTTATTCCCAGGGAGGCTATTTATTCAATCCAGTACAACATCCGTTCATTCATGAATGTCAAAACATGGCCATGGATGAAGCTATATTTCAGAATTAAGCCTCTGCTGAAGAGTGCAGAGACTGAGAAAGAGATGGCCCACATGAAAGAGGACTTTGAAAAAACCAAAGAGGAGCTAGCAAAGGCTCTGGCTAAGAAGAAAGAACTGGAGGAGAAGATGGTTACTCTCCTGCAGGAGAAGAATGACTTGCAGCTACAAATTCAGTCTGTACGTTAAATAGAAAGAGGGAATTGCTTTTTCAGTGACGGAGGTTTTTATAATTAACTAAATAATATTTTAACTGTATGTCATTTCACATCTAGGAAGGAGAAAACCTAGCTGATGCAGAGGAGAGGTGTGAGGGGCTCATTAAAGCAAAAATCCAGCTTGAGGCCAAAGCCAAAGAGGCGGCTGAGAGACTGGAGGATGAGGAGGAAATCAATGCTGAGCTGACTGCAAAGAAGCGGAAGCTGGAGGATGAGTGCTCTGAGTTGAAGAAAGATATTGACGACTTGGAGCTTACCCTGGCCAAAGTGGAAAAAGAGAAACATGCCACTGAGAACAAGGTTGGTGTATAATTCATAAGGCCTTAAAGTCCAGTCTTTGGGGAACACTAAAACCGTTTCAAATTATTTTTACAATATTGCCAATATAGGTTAAAAACCTGGTTGAGGAGATGGCCTCTCAAGATGAGACCATTGCCAAGTTGACCAAAGAGAAGAAAGCTCTCCAAGAGGCCCATCAGCAGACCCTTGATGATCTTCAGGCAGAGGAAGACAAAGTCAACACTCTGACGAAGTCCAAGACCAAGCTGGAGCAGCAAGTGGATGACGTATGTAATAATAACAGACTATAATTTCACTCCCCTTGAAACTTTAAAAGCAAAAAATAATGCCCTATCTTGGTAAAAACAGCTTGAAGGTTCCCTGGAGCAAGAAAGGAAGCTCCGCATGGATCTTGAGCGAGCTAAAAGAAAGCTGGAAGGAGATCTGAAACTGGCCCATGAATCCATAATGGATCTGGAGAACGACAAGCAGCAGTCTGATGAGAAAATCAAGAAGTAAGAATTAAAAAAAAAAGAAACCTACTTGCAGGATCTACTAAAACACAACTTTAATGCACTGAATTACTTTCATCCTCTTCAGGAAGGACTTCGAGATAAGCCAGCTCCTGAGTAAGATTGAGGACGAGCAGACTCTTGGGATCCAGTTACACAAAAAGATAAAGGAACTTCAGGTATAATTTGGGCAAATGTCAGTCAAAGTAAAAGAACATTCAAATATCTTCAACGATTTTCAGTTAAACCACGTCTGTTTCAGGCTCGTATTGAGGAGCTGGAGGAAGAGATTGAGGCTGAGCGGGCAGCTCGGGCCAAGGTGGAGAAACAGAGGTCTGATCTCTCCAGGGAACTTGAGGAGATCAGTGAGAGGCTCGAAGAAGCTGGTGGAGCAACATCTGTTCAGATTGAGATGAACAAGAAGCGCGAGGCCGAGTTCCAGAAACTGCGTCGTGATCTCGAAGAGTCCACCCTGCAGCACGAGGCCACCGCTGCAGCTCTCCGCAAGAAGCAGGCTGACAGTGTGGCAGAACTGGGGGAACAGATTGATAACCTTCAGCGGGTCAAACAGAAACTGGAGAAAGAGAAAAGTGAATACAAGATGGAGATTGATGACCTTAGCAGCAGTATGGAGTCTGTCGCAAAAGCGAAGGTAAACTAAAACCATTGTATTCATGGGCAGCAGAGTCAACAGACAAAACTAGAAATATTTGATCGGCAATGTAACCCAAAATCCACAATGTTTGCTGTTAAATCTGTTTATCCACTTATCTCAGACCAATCTGGAGAAAATGTGTCGTACTCTTGAGGATCAACTGAGTGAGATGAAGACCAAAAATGAAGAACATGTGCGCCAGCTGAATGACATTGGGGTACAACGGGCAAGACTGCAAACAGAAAATGGTGAGGAAAACATATTTTTGTTTCCAGTATTATCCCTCTGTTTGCATTTAGATTAGTTAGATTTTTCTTTCATGGTATTAGACATTAATAAATTAATGTCTCTTATTAGGTGAAATCAGTCGTCAGCTGGAGGAGAAAGAATCCCTGATCTCTCAGCTGACAAGGAGCAAGCAGGCTTATACCCAGCAGACTGAAGAGCTCAAGAGGCACATTGAAGAGGAAGTTAAAGTATGTGAGCATTAAGAACAAACAGGCTATCAATGAACTGCAGTGTTACATGGTTACAACAGCAGTTTAAGTTCTAAGCTTGAAGTTAGCTACTTACAGAAAAAATGTCTCTATTTTTTGCAAGGCCAAGAACGCCCTGGCTCATGCTGTTCAGTCAGCTCGTCATGACTGCGACCTGCTCAGAGAGCAGTATGAGGAGGAGCAGGAGGCCAAGGCTGAGCTGCAGCGTGCAATGTCCAAGGCCAACAGCGAGGTGGCTCAATGGAGAACCAAATACGAGACTGATGCCATTCAGCGCACTGAGGAGCTTGAGGAGGCAAAGTAAGTCATTACAATTTTAGCTTCTTCTACACACTAGAAATTAGTTTAGCTTATCATAAAGTTTGTAATTCAAATATTCTTAACAGGAAAAAGCTTGCCCAGCGTCTTCAGGATGCGGAGGAATCCATCGAGGCTGTGAACGCAAAATGTGCCTCTCTGGAAAAGACAAAACAGAGACTGCAGGGTGAAGTGGAAGACATGATGATCGATGTGGAGAGAGCTAATGCTCTGGCTGCCAACCTCGACAAGAAGCAAAGGAACTTTGACAAGGTTACATTTTTATTCATGCATTTTGCATTTAAATAAAGATCATAATTATGAATTATTGAAGCACATGGGTCTTCTGTGTGTTTTCAGGTTCTTGCTGAGTGGAAACAGAAGTACGAGGAAAGCCAGGCAGAGCTGGAGGGAGCTCAAAAAGAGGCTCGTTCTCTCAGCACTGAAATGTTTAAGATGAAAAATTCATATGAAGAAGCTCTGGACCATCTGGAGACTTTGAAGAGGGAGAATAAAAATCTGCAACGTAAGCAATGTTTTTAAAAAACTGAATATTCTAAATGTCTAACAGAGCAAACAAAATGATTAATTAAGGTGACACCTCATGAAATATCCCCTTATACCTTGTTTCTTAAAGAGGAGATCTCCGATCTAACCGAGCAAATTGGTGAGACTGGAAAAACCATTCATGAACTGGAGAAAGGGAAAAAAGCTGTGGAGACAGAGAAGTCAGAACTCCAGACCTCACTTGAGGAGGCAGAGGTAAGATTTGACAAATGTTGTCCTTATTAAACAAATTTTTAAATAATGCTGGTGCAATACAACTTTTTTTTTTTTGTCAAGGCCACCCTGGAGCACGAGGAATCCAAGATTCTCCGCATTCAGCTTGAACTCACCCAGGTCAAGAGTGAAATTGACAGGAAACTTGCAGAGAAGGATGAGGAGATCGAGCAGATCAAGAGGAACAGTCAGAGAGTGATTGAGTCCATGCAGAGCACTTTGGATGCTGAGGTCAGGAGCAGGAATGATGCCCTGAGAATCAAGAAGAAGATGGAGGGAGACCTCAACGAGATGGAGATTCAGCTGAGCCATGCCAACCGCCAGGCTGCTGAAGCCCAGAAACAGCTGAGAAATGTCCAGGGACAGCTTAAGGTACAGGGGCTTAATGATCAAAATTATAGGTAGTGTTCTCTCATTTACCTAGACTGCATTGCAAATGTTTATTTATTGTTCATTTAGGATGCACAACTGCACCTTGATGATGCTATTAGAAGTCAGGACGAAATGAGAGAGCAGGTTGCCATGGTGGAGCGCAGGAACAACCTGATGCTTGCTGAGATCGAGGAGCTGAGAGCTGCACTGGAGCAGACAGACAGAAGCCGCAAAGTGGCTGAACAGGAGCTGACTGATGCCAGTGAGCGTGTGGGGCTGCTGCACTCTCAGGTAAATTATGACAGAGATTCAAACAGTGACATGTGAAACACCTGAAAAATGAAAATTAATGAATCCAAACTTTAATTTGTTTAGAATACCAGCCTTATCAATACAAAGAAGAAGTTGGAGGCCGACCTTATTCAGATCCAAGGTGAAGTGGAAGATGCTGTCCAGGAAGCAAGAAATGCTGAGGAAAAGGCCAAGAAGGCCATCACTGATGTGAGTCATCGTGATGCATTATATATAACTAATTATAAAGTATGGTGCCATTTCTCCACCAAATCTAGCAGCAACATTAGACCACAATATACTTATGTCTAACAATACAAAATTCTACAACATATCAGGCTGCCATGATGGCAGAGGAGCTGAAGAAGGAGCAGGACACCAGCGCTCATTTGGAGAGGATGAAGAAGAACCTGGAGGTGACAGTGAAGGACCTGCAGCACCGTCTGGATGAGGCTGAGAATCTGGCCTTGAAGGGTGGCAAGAAGCAGCTCCAGAAACTGGAGGCTAGAGTAGGTGTCATGAGGACCAGCCTATTCATATTTACTGTCAGCCAGGACAACATTTCACATTTTGACAATACTGCATTGTCCTTCATCCAAGGTTCGTGAATTGGAGGGTGAGGTTGATGCTGAACAGAGGCGTGCTGCTGAGGCCATCAAGGGAGTGCGAAAATATGAGAGAAAAGTGAAGGAGCTCACCTATCAGGTACATTTATATTTTCAATGCCACCAACTTCTACTAATAATATGACAAAAAATAATAATATGCAGGAATGAAAAGAGAAGGCTTAGGTTAGTTTTGTATAACAATATTCTGTCATTCCTGATTTACAACAGACTGAGGAGGACAAGAAGAACATTTTAAGACTTCAGGATCTGGTGGACAAGCTGCAGCTGAAGGTTAAGGCCTACAAGAGACAGTCTGAGGAGGCTGTAAGTACACCTGATTCTCATAATGACACATATTATGAAATTGCCAATTCAGTCTACAGGTTTTGACTTCACTGTGGCTTATTATATAGGAGGAGCAGGCCAACACTCACCTGTCCAGGTACAGGAAGGTTCAGCATGAGATGGAGGAGGCTCAGGAGCGGGCCGACATCGCTGAGTCCCAGGTCAACAAGCTGAGGGCAAAGAGTCGTGAAATTGTTAAGGTAATAAAGACTGAAGTTTGTTGACATTTTCATTATATTATAAGGAATCAACATTGCAGTTTGCTTTAAATTCAGATGATCTGGCCAAATGTTTTACATGCCATTGTTCTGTCATTGCAGACCAAGGCAGCAGAGGAGTGAGGAAGAAGTCAATGTTATATAGTAACAAGGAGTCATACAATATAAGTATCTTGTTACTTGTTCACTTTAGCATGTTAAGTATGCTGTGAAGTCAATAAAAGGTAGATAGTGTATGGCATCTTCTTTGTGTCTGTCCCTTCCTTTTTGCATGACTGAAATCTTTCAGGCATTGAGGGGCTTATGCTATGAATCAGGAAGTATGCTCCTCAATACAGGGGGGGCATACAGTGCAGCGCCACACAATTAATTATTTAGTTAATTATCAAAGGGTCTGCTTGAACTGTACAGGGGAAACCAGGTTTCAAAATAATCTCAAATAGGGCTGCTCAGTATAGTATAATGCTGAAACGCATTTCCAAACTTGATTCCAACTCATTCCATAATTGTATTTAGTATCGCTGATCATATTAGCTATTCGTTCCATACTAAGATTTTAAAAATGAAAGTAACCATGTTTCTATTGAGAAACAGTTTGACTTGCTCTTTTTCAATCTTCCAATTTAACAAAATCGTTCCCTTAGCAGCCAAAATGGCTGGTCCTGCTATCTTCCTGTTTCACACCCTTGCTGTGCAGCCCTAGAACCCAGCAGGCAAACAGGGCAAGGAGAGAGATTATTTTCATTATTACTGAAATTGAATTAAACACTTCTGTCCAGAAGGACTAGACTGCAGAACAGTACCTGAGCATATGAATCAACGTACCAACTTGTCCACAACCATACCAGCAGAGATCAGAGGTGCTTGGGTCCATTTTTTTTAAGTCTAGAGGGAGTGATACAAGCCCTGTGAAGGATTTTCAAATGTATTACTGAATCTGACTAACTTGGATATTACTGCACGGTCCCTCCATATCCTTTCCCACTCTGCAGAGGTGAGTGAAACCCTTAAGTCTTATTGAATGTTGAGATGTTTGTAATATTTTGTCCACCTCATTATATCAGTGAGGGTGGAAACACCTCTCAACACAACACAATTCAACAGCATCGCAAACTACAGCATCCAAAATGACCACAAAGCCGAATCAACACCTTTTAAAAACAGATTAAATTTAACATTTACTGATTTATCAGGTGTAGCTACCCAATAACCTGTAACAGTAGAATGAGTGAGTGAAGCTAACTTATAGTACATGGCACCATGTTATACAGACTTATGTCCCAGAAATACTATTTTGAGTCCATTTATTTATTTTATTATTTATTACTTAGATAAAAATGTATCAGTGCAATAACTCACAACAGAAAGAAAAGAATCAAACAGAAGCACTCTTCAACTGGAACAAAAAAGTCTTAAATGGACTTTCCCATGTTTCGATGTTACTTCTCTCTCAGCTAAACAAAGATGGCAGCTGGAAGTGACAAATCTCTTGAACTGCTTGTAAGAAGCATCAGCAGAATTGAAGGTTAGCCTAGCAAAACTAAATATATTCATTTCTAAACAGTCATCATTGGGTCCAGTGTGTAGAATTTAGCGGCATCTAGCGGAACAGACTTGGCAGAAATGGAATATAATATTTAAAGTATGTTTTAATTAGTGTATAATCACCTCAAAATAAGAATTGTTGTGTTTTTGTTACCTTAGAATGAGCCCTTTATATCTACAGAGGGAGCAGGTCCTCCTCCATAGAGCCCGCCATGTTTCTACAATAGCTCAGAATGGACAAACCAAACACTGGCTCTAGAGAGGGCCTTTCACGGAGAATATATTCAGTTGGTTGCAATCTGCAACATCACCGCTAGATGCCACTAAATCCCACACACTGGTCTCCCATCGCCTTTTGGCCTTAGTCTGGTCCTCAGAAGTGAAACACCTGCTCAGTTGAATGAGGTCAGGTGACTGAACTGCTGAATTGTTATTTTACCATAAAAAAAATTCCTTGGTCGCTCGACTGTATGTTTAGGATTTTTGACCTAAAATTTGAGTTTAAAAGGTTTTCACGTCTTACAAAGCTAATGTCAGCACTTTAACCACAATCATTGTTTCAGTCATTCAACCTTATTTACACTCAGGAGCCCTACGAGTGTGTCAAGTTTACAACATGAAAACAAAAAAAAACAGTAGTAAAGTGAGGTCAGTTAAGCAGTAATAAAATAAAATAATCATAGACATAATCATTATGAAGATGTAAATTATAAGTAGTCATAAGCATCACTATACAACTAAGATTAATGATGCCCTTAATGAGATCTCATTATTTCTTATTTGTTTTCTTCTCTGGAGCCAAGGGCTATAGAGTATAAAGGGCAGGTTTTTGTTTTGTTTTGTTATTTTGATATTGTTAAACTGGACTTAGATGTTGATACATCTTGTTTGCATTCATGATTAGATCATATGTAAATATTTAATTCTAGAGTCAATGTTCCTTCCAGTTTGTTTTGTGTTATGTTCCCTGTATCCTCACTAAGTTAAGTGGTAAAAAGAAATTATCATTGGTCACAAAAAAAGAGGATTCTGAAACTAGAGTATTGACCTTCATGACCTGTTGTTTTATTCCATGAGGATTGAGCAGAATATCTAAAATCAGACTTTCTAAGCTCACTTACTGTTGGGACCTGCAGGTCTAGCTGAAGCCAGGCCACCAAATCATGTTTGGTACCAGTGAGATCCGACGTAACATGGTGCTCTATTTAGAAGACCTAAGTAAACAGGAGCCAATGATGAGAGAGAGAGAGAGAGAGAGAGAGAGAGAGAGAGAGAGAGAGAGAGAGAGAGAGAGACCTATCTGGAACATTGGAAAAACAGAAACTAAAAGCCAAAGTAGATCAGAATGTTGTCTGGCCCTGAAAAGAGATTATCAGTTGGCAGAATATCTCTCTACTGTCAGAGACAGAGAGCAGAGACAGATCCTAACCAAGTACAGGCTCAGTGACCTCAAACTGGCCATCAAAAAAGGACGACACAAAAAAAAATCATGGCGACCAAAAGAAAATAGAATATGTGGTCACTATTCGACAGGTGAGGATGAGACAGAGATGCACTTCCTCCTACAATGTAAAACATTCAGTAAAATAAGGAACATTTACTTTACCAAATTCAACTCTGTAATTTCAGATTTCAAAGAGCTTAATGACATCTCAGAATTAAAAATACTCCTACGAGAAGGAGACAGGGCATTATCTTACTGCCCAGTATGTATCAACATGTCACAACCTGAGGGGCAGTGAATGACCTACACACACACACACACACACACAAATACATGCATAGGATATACTGTATATATATATATATAGATACATAGATATACTAAATATAATTAATATATGTCAATCTTAATGTTATGTTAATGTTATTTTGTTTCATTGACTCTTAATGTTTCAATATTGTTGTTGTGACATTCATGCCAATAAAGCAAATTTGAATTGAAGAGAGAGAGAGAGAGAGAGAGAGAGAGAGAGAGAGAGAGAGAGAGAGAGAGAGAGAGAGAGAGAGACTGCACTACGGTGCAGAACCAGTTTAGGCCAGCAGAGGTCAGCATTGTGCGGTAGGCAGACAGGCTGTTACTGTCTCGGGCTATGGCGTGTTTAATTAGCGGAATATCCCCGAGACCGTGTTGTTTTGTTCTGGCCACAGATGTATCGCTCATTTTGAGGGATGATAGCGGTCAGTCGATGCTGGCTCAGATATACTGAACAGGTTTTTCAGATGAGCTCGGCCGTGTTGTGGATGCGCAGTGCGCCTCGCTGCCGCTGCTGACTGCTGCAGTGTAAACAAGCCTGTCCGCGACTGCAGCGCTGCTGTCTGTGGGTGAAAAGATAACAATGCCTATTGGTAGTTGACTTCTCGGCTTAAACGACACACAGTTTCACCATGAACCGTCCATGGATGGTTTTTCATTGCGCAACGACTTCAATGCGGAGAAACTGGCCCAAAGCGCTCCTTGAGGATTTGATCTTTTAATTAAACTGGACATCTGTCAGTCAGCTCATCTGTGCAACCCGCAAACGTTCATCTCGTCGTTTGATTTGTCAAATGGACAGCTGATGAAGTATCAACTCATACTTGAATCTCAGGGAAATGAGTGACACCCAGGAAAGCACAGACACCGAGGACACGACTGCGCCCGGGAGCGCGACCTTGCCGCTCCGGCCGCCGTGCGAGCGCCTCTCCTGCCATAAGAGCAGCGTGTGCTCCCGCTCATACTTTGTGGTAGTGATGGTGTTTTTTCACGTATACATCATCAACGTTATAGCACTGTTGTTCTACGTGCACTACAGCAGCGGGCAGGAAGATGCCACACGGAGTCGTGATGCTCCGAGCGGCGATCAGCAGCGCCCCGAGGCTCGACGTCCGCCATCAAAAGCCGAGTTTCTGCGTGATGTTTCCCTCACACGCATCGAGGGTATAAGGGTGAGTGGTGCGATGATGCATCAGTGCCACTATTACATTCATTCTCTCTCTCTATCTGACACACACATACATACACACACACGGTCACTTTTGGGGACATTACATAGACTTACATTCATGTTCTGTAGACTTATCTTAACCCTAACCATAACCACTGACCCAAAAATCAGCTTTCTCCCAATTGGGGACATGGTTTTTGTCCCCAATTGGACAAGCCGTCCCCAATTAACTGGTCCTAAGTCTGAAATTTGGCCCCAAAAGTAGCCTATAACAGACCACACACACACACACACACATATGGACCACCTATTAATCACCTCTCCCATTTATCTTTCAGGTAGGACATGTCCAGAAGGTGTCATTAGTGCCAGATAAAGTGCATGAAATGCGAACTCTGAGTCTGAAACCTCTGCTGTTTGGTAAGAGCCAAAGTACTCTATGGTACAACAAATCTACAGCACACACTCATGAGCCTCTAGTGGCCAAACGTGATTGTTGTTGTGGTGAAAGCAACTATGAGGCCATGATGTGTTACACGCACCACACTTTCCCTCTTCCTTATATTTTCATCTTCATATACATTAGCCTATGTAATGTATATTATATGCCAACATCAATCATGGCTGCATGGAATAAGCCACTTCGCCCCAAATATGTCCTGAAGCAGCCTCAGCTCTGCACATGAGATCCAATTAAGGGCTTAAAGCTCACTGGCTGAAGAGCACAGAACAGAACTACCAATGCAGAACTTACCTGGATCAGGTGTCCTGAAGAAAAGAATTTGAAAAGCCTTTTTTACGTGGAGAATGTGTTCAATTTGTGATTATTTTAGCTGCCTCCTAAAAGCTGTAATCACTAATAATTCACTTATTTTGGAGTCTGTTCTCTTTGTGAGTGTTTTGTATTGGCAACAAGCAAAATGAAATCCATTATCGCAGGCAGCAGATAGATGAATTAAATGAATGGTCCATCTGTGCATCAGTGGGTCTGCAAAATAATCAGTGATTAATCTATAGTCTGCATAAAACTGGAGCCATTTGTAAAATGGAATATTAGTTGTACAATACAATATGACAGCGTGGAAGATCTGAAAATGAGAAACATGCTGCAGCTATACAGTATCTCTGTCTGTCTCTGTGCATTTCTGCAGAGATCCCTGGGTTTTTGTCAGAGGATGAGTGCCGTGTCGTGATGCAGCTGGCGCAGCTAAAGGGTCTAATGGAGAGCCAGCTAATGGTGCAAGATGGCCAGGAAGAGCTGGCCAAGGAGCTCAACCTCAGCCCAGAGGAGATCTTCAACCTTCTTGACATCAACCAGGACGGACAGTTGCAGCTCCATGAGGTGTATGTCAATTTGCGGATTGCGAGCACATCGTGTCACATGCAGTAGTTTCTTGGTTCAGAGTCGGTTATCTCATCCTGTCTTTACCGCCGCGCCTCCAACAGATACTGACTCATTCTAGAGTGAGGGACGGCATCTGGCTCACCCCGGAGAATCTGAAAGAAATCTATGCTGGGCTCAAAGCTGACAAAGATGGTAATGGTAAGAAGTCAACTTGGTTTTAACCAAGACTATTTACTTATTACCAATCTTCAGTGTCACAGAAATGTACATATTTACATAGCTACTGTTTTGAAAACGTTTGGGCTGCAGATGTGTAGTTCTTGTTCATATCACAGTTACTTAACAATCGTAAATCTCATTTGCATTTTTGTTCAAAATTGGCCCTGCAACCAGTTTTGCAGGGCCAGGAAAGATGTACAATATACTGTATGTAGGGAGAACAGTGGTGGGCTTTGGCTAAACGATGGGTAGAAACAATTAAATAATCACTTTTGAAGTTTTATTTTTTCAGCGTGGCAGTACATATTTTTGTTTTTAAAGTGGCAACCTTGAAGATCTCTGTTTCCTTCTCTTTGGTGGCACCATGTGGCGTTAAGGCAGTAATTGCAGGCGTGTTTTTGGACCTCATTCGACCTCACTTTATTCTTTTAAATGAAAATTATGACTTTAAGTACATTAAAAACAGCATACATTGATTGAAAAACAATGTTTAAATAGTACACGTTAGAGAAATCATTTAGTATTAATATGATCTAAAATGTAGATGCATTTAATTTCTATGTTGATACTTTAGTGTAAGGTGTTACAGGGATGCACTTTAGTGATATGATATACTGTGCTGTATATACACACAGTTCATGGATATGAATACGAGGGCATATTGAACTTATATTAGCTTCAATTTGAGTATTAATAATCAGTCTCAAAAGAAGAAACCTAATTTCCCTAAACGACTAATGCTGAAAAATCTGGGTCCATATCCTTTGGAGAGCATGTTTAAATGTGACAATTCAAGATATATGATTATTATAAAAGGTATGAATAGGACCAATAATGCATGCTATGATGATCATTTAAAGCTTCAGTGTCAGAATGTGTGTACACTCTCATATGTCGGACAGGTTTGCTGAGTTTAGAGGAGTTCAGGCTCCTGAGCAGTGATGCCTTCCAGCGCTTCTTGCTGCAGCGAGGGGTGAAAAGGAGTCAGCTGGTGAGGAACAGCAGACACACCTGGCTGTACCAGGGCAAAGGAGCTCACCAGGTCCTCCAAGACATCAAGGCGAGGTGAAGAAGACATATCACGTTATGATTACTGTTGTGCGTCCCTTTCTTGCATATTACAATTAGCATGACTCGCACATAGAACGGCCAATTTCAAAACTTTCTTCATCTACTTTTCTCTAACAAAGGGTGACTCGCCTCACCCGGCTTCCGTCCTCATTAGTGGACCTCAGTGAGCCGCTCCAGGTGGTTCGCTATGAAGAGGGAGGGCACTACCATGCCCACCATGACAGCGGCCCCGTCTATCCTGAAACCGCCTGCACGCACACGCGTCTTGCCGCCAACACCTCCACTCCTTTCGAGACGTCTTGCAGGTGAGGTCACCGAAGTCTGCAGTGTTGATTGAGTTAAATTCAAGCGGCTTTTCTTGACAAAAAGTCTCGCGTATGTACAGATCTGAGTTCATCTGTCCGGTGTGATTACTAAACTGTGCTTTGACATTCCATTGTGACAACTGGCATGTTAGTTTGTGTGACTCTACATTTTCAGTTCGGAAAAGATGTGTGTGCTTGCCACTTGTTTGCAAAGTGTCTGTATGTGTGTGTGTTTGTGTAGGGTATGTTTGCACCATACATGTGTGTGTCAATTTAAATCTGTGTTGCACACTTAGGTACATCACTGTTCTCTTCTACCTGAACTCTGTTGAGGGGGGCGGGGAGACCGCATTCCCTGTGGCAGACAACAGGACCTATGATGAAGTGGTGCGTAATTGTGTGTGGGTCTGGAAATGTGAACGCACACAGCCCTGCAAAAGTATTGTGTACATACTGTGCATGTCTTTCATATCTGTGTTAGCTCACTCGTTTGTCAGTGAGTGCTTGAGGCTGAGGTCACTGCGAGTGTGTCGCTGAGTTTGATCATGTGTTTTAGTCTCTCATACAGAATGATGTCGACCTTTTGGACACCAGGAGGAATTGTGACAAGAGTAACCTAAGGGTGAAGCCTACCAAGGGGACAGCTGTTTTCTGGTACAACTATCTTTCCGATGGAAGAGGTACCATTGCCAGCACACGTTAGCCGTAACAAAAAAGGAAAATGTTAGTAGTGTCACAAAGGAGGATCTTGGCTAATCTAAACTAAACTAAACCGAACTGGCTCCACTGTAAAGTCAGCTGAGAGAACCAAACTGATCTTTATCAACCAGTCGAAGTGGTCAGTGTGTGTTTAAATGAATTTGTGGTAACCAAAATATCAGTGTACACCCTTTAAAACACAGGAATGATATAAGTTCTGTTTTCTCTCCATAGGTTGGGTTGGAGAGCAGGATGAATATGCCCTACATGGAGGCTGTGTGGTCACCCATGGCACAAAGTGGGTCGCCAATAAATGGATCAACATTGATCCAGATTACCAGCGACAAGCTCGCTACCAGCAGCTGGTGTCACAGCAGCCAGAGGATGAGGACGACGAAAGTGTGACTCTGAACCCTGACACACAGAGTTCTGATATCCATCAAGACTTGTAGCTCATAAACCAAAATTTTAAAAAGATAAATCTACCTAGCCTTCCTCAGTCCTGTGCACAACTTCTTTGGTATCATCCTCTGTGGCCGGTATGTAGAGACAAGATTTATTCAGGGAATGAGGTCACAGTGGGTTTATGCAACTGTAAAGAGATGCTTTTGTCAAATATTGCTTGGATATTGTTCTCCTGTTATTTTTTTTTTTATATCTACTTTTATTTCCCATTTTAGGAATGTTGCACTAGAAACTCATCTAAGAGTTGAGATACAAAAACTTCCCTTTGCATGCGTTAGCTACACAAGTTTTGCAGTTGCTATGAGCAAAGAAATTGCACTTGATTGAAATGCCTACTGTAAACATTTCAATGTCCTACGTTGTTATTGCTGCCATGACCAAAAAAGGCTCACACACTCGCAGTGTGATGCATGTTGCCTTGTCTTTGTTCCTTATTATTTTCTTGATTAAAATACATAAGGTATTGTTCAGATTTTATTCATTTATGTTTTTTTCTTTAAAATGCACTGTATTTCTCTCCATTTAATAGTTAAATTAAGCGTGTCGTGTTACAATTCAGCGTTAGTCTTCCTTTTACATACCTTAAAGACAAAATGTATAAATATTAATAAAACTCAATAAAATGAAAGAGATATGCTAAAACATTTAGTCATGTGATCAGTAATTTCTATGTAATTATTTGTTTTAAACCTTACTCAGTGTGAGCATCTATTATTAACATGATTATTTTATTAATTTAGATGTTGGGGATCCTCTGTGCTGACAGCTGGATGTCCTGTTTGGCTGAAGTCGCTAAAGTTTCGTGCTCCCCTCCATGTCCTGAAAAAGCAGTTTTAAAAAAGTAATTTAGTTAAATTGACACGATCAATTGTTTTAATGCATCATTCAGTATGTTTATCAGTCACACTGGTTGGATTGTTCAAAGCTGATGATCAACTGATGAATAAAATGTGTCACTGTAAAGTGCACTTACAGCAAACAGCCTACTAACTGTGTCTCCTTTAAGTCAGCTCATAGTCAAGTATCAGCATTGGACTGTCCAAACAAAGTGTCACCTGAACATCATACGCACTACTGATGGCTCGTATCTGGGGAAGGATGACGCTCCACGATGGTCCAGACAGTAGAGTACAGCATCATGGACGGAGGCAAAAAGATGTCTCTTTGTTACTGACTCGGAGAAGAAGTTACCAAGCTCCAGCTGCTCCACCACAGACGCTGAAGAGAACAGTTTACAGGCAGACATTCACTACCACCGAGATAAAAACCAGCAGTATTTGTAAAGGATTTGAGAAGTTATACACTTACCCTGACAACCAGTCATGTAGATATCTACATCAATCTCACTGAAGTCCTGGAAAATCTGCCAATATAATAAATATTGAATACTTCTCCTGTTGGCAGTTCATCAGTATTAATTCAAGTGTATGAGTGTAAAACTGCACTGTGTCAGTATTTTAAAGTAACTGCCATCAGTTAATAAACTTCCATCCCAGGGGCACTGACACTTTTTAGGACTAAATTCAATCAAAATCAGTGCTCATTAACACTGATAAATTTGCTGTTTATAAAAACCATAACTCTTAAGATCCCCCTTAAACTTCAAAGGCAAGATCTAAATGTTGCTTGTGCTTCTCATTACACTTAAAGTTGCCCTTTCCACAGCACTAATCTTATCTTCACCTCTTATGTCCATTTTTGGAAATGTTCCAGAAGAGACACAACTACCTTCAGGGGGTCAAAAGATAAAAAAAGCGTTAACTACTGTTTTGGCATGCTGCCTTATACTTTTGTTTTGAGATGTGAGAGAGCTACTCTATCCACAATTACTCACTGGATTGGCGATGTAGGGCTCTATTTTGCTGCCGATGCAAAGCCTGCACAAAGGCAAACGCAATTTTTATACAACTATGCTCAGACGCAAGTCTATTTTTTTGCATCTGCGACCTTCTTCAGGGAAATAGGGCTCGTAAACTCAAAAAATCTGCAGAAAGCTCCTTCTTAACATTCTTTTATAAAACCTCCACACAAGTACAGGAATATTCTTTTATTTGTTTTAGTATTTATTAATAACATATTATATGTCAGGTGCCATGTACTGGATGTCAATTATTGGAATCTGCATCTAGACTTTTGTATGTGTGCAGACCGATACGTGATGTAAGGCAACAGTAACACTAAGGAGGTGGGAATATTGGTGGTGTCATATTGTATTTGGTATGGTGTGGGAGGGCTGATTTGTTTCTAAAACTTTTAAAATCAATAAAAAGAACACAAATGATTGATAAAGGGGATTTGACCTGAAACGTCAAAACAAGGGGAAATGTTGGGGCCTTTTGCAGCCATTTTTTTACCCTTTGCTCACAGGATGTTTGTCCCTTTAGTACTTACATTTCTCATAGTCTTGATAGCCACTGTGTCAATGAAGTTAGCCGTGGAGAGGTCAAGAATGATCGAGTGAATGTCCCAGGTCCACTTGCCCAGGGACCCGAGAGAGACGCGCTCCAGGTCGTGACTCAGGGTGTCCTCACTGCTGGAGCCCAGAGTGGTGGTGTCTCCGTCCTGCAGCTCAGACATCCACCCTATGCTGGTGCTGTCTGGATCTCCTCCTTTTAGGTATTCCCATCTGCTGTGTCCGTCTGGTGTTCGGGGTGTGGTTGGTATGACAAACACTGTCCCATTCTCCCTCTCGGTCCAGCCCTGCTCCTCCTTATCTGTAACATTCCCGTCCATGCATGTGTCCCTCCAGTGACCAGCCTCTTCCTCCACAGAGAACACCGGCGCTCCAGGCAGCTGTCCAGCTGCCCTCTGAGCCCGCCGCTGAGGAGTGGTCAGTAAAAAATATCACTTTGTTGACTTGTTTGGGAGTTTGGCCATTGGACACTTTAAATGTTTTGTAAAAATTGACAATAACAATCCATGTTGCTGCAATTATGTTATACATTTCCAGCATATTACCTCTCTCTTGGCTTGCCTTTTTGCCCGTCTCTCTGCCCTCTTCTCTCTACGTTTCTGCTTGGCCTCCTGCCTTCTCTTATAGATAATCATTTTACTGATGTCAAGCCCACTCTGAAAACACAAGGAAGAAAAACATGACATAACCGTCTTACACAAATATATCAAAACAAAGAAGAAGAGAACAAGATTGTTAGACTAAACAGAGAGAGCAAACCTTCTCTTTCAGGGCCTCAAGGTAGAGATCAGCATTAGCAAAATATACTGTAGCAGAGGAGCGGAATATAGTGACACCTGGAATCTCTCTCGCCTGCCAAATAGAGAAACATCGTTAGCTTTTTTTGCAGTCGGTGTATAAAAGCTTTTATTTACGGTTTCCCATCTTTCAGTTTTACCTCTCTGTGGGTCTCTATATCCACATACAGTTCTGTACCTGGAACGTTTCCCAGAACAGAGTATGTTGGCCTAAGAATGGGGAAATAAACACAAAATGTCATTACAGCAGCAATTTAGTTGCACACAGTATTTTTCTAATCATCTTGCAGCCCAACATCACTTATTGCTGTTGCCTCTGACAAGCAGTATGACTTTGATATAGTAGTGAGAAGTATACTGTGCTGATGTGCAGAGAAATCTTACAGCTGAGTTCTGAAGATGACAGTCAGCAAAGCAAAAGTAATGGATGCTGCCAGACCCATATCCAGATTGAAGAGCAGGGTTGACACCCAAGTGACCAACCACACCACCTAGGGGACACAGTATGACATTGTTGTAGTCGCCAGTGTTGCAATAAGAAGACTCAACATCACAGTTGACACAGTGCTTTTAAGGATATTTTACTCACCAGATCGATCTTGCTGCTCCTCCACAGTGTAACAATGTCAGCGTACTGCTTGAACATACCCTTCAGATTTACAAAGACGATTGATGCAAGGACTGCCTAAAACAAGCACATCCAAGTTTTTAACATACCCGGAAACATGAAAGAGGCAAATCAAAAAATCTATTACATTACACAAAATCAGTCATGCATGACAAACTTTGCAAATCTGTGCACAACAAAAACAAGTGGTGCAGCAACAGAACCTTTGGCAGCTCCTGAAACAGGGGTCCAAGTTTCAGTATTGTCACCAACACAATTACAGCTGAGGCCATTCCAGCCATCTGCAGGAACACAACAAAGGCTGTTAATGCTGTCATTTAATATGTGTGTTCAACAGGCATGTTGACATATTACATATCTTTCTTAGGCGAGCAGCTTGACTATATGAAAGCACATATTTCAAACCTTTAGTGGTAACTATTAAATTTTTTCTCCAATAATTAAGCATATTTGGTTATAGATAATAAATACATTTGGTATGTTGCCGAATAATACATTGATGAACCTTAAAACTTTACAACATGTTCTAGTAGCATCAGTTTTTTTAATTTCCACATGGTTCTTATATACATAAAATTCAAATTTCTTTGACTTGAAGTGAAGTAGTCTTTTTGTTATGTTGTTTTTTTACCTCCGTGTTCCACTCACTTGTGTTTTTCCTCCAGTGGTCTCCTGAATGAGACTTCGAGACATGGAGGAGCAGACAGCGTAGCACTGGAAGAAGCCTCCTACTACATTACTGAGACCCAGCGCCACCAGTTCCTGCAGCGGGGTGGAGACAAAAATCACAGTGAGCAGAGAAATATGAATACAGAGAAATACAGGATGTGAAAATCAGCAGAAGTCATGAGATATTTTATGTGAGTTCTGGTTCACCTGATTACTGTCCACTTTGTACCCATGCTTCAGTGCAAATGTTTTTCCAAGTGAAATTGATATCGCATATCCTACAATGGCCAATGCAAAAGCATCACTAATAACTTCTCCAAAAATGCTCACATCTGGTACCCCAGGAGGACTTAGCCTGGTGAAAAGAAGAGGACAAGAGGGAAATATTGTAAATCAATACTAATCAAGCTGGGAACATGAGTCAAAAAATAATGACAGCAATGCAACTGAAATCCAGATGCATACCCACTAGGAATTTCTCCGACAACTGGAACAGTGTAGTTGCTGCTCAAGTAGGCAAAGTTTGATATCAGTGTTCCTGCCACAATCTACAGCAATCACAGAAAAAAAAACATACAGATCATAAACACAAACACACAAAGAAGCCAATTTCACAACACATTCCAACTCCTAAACATCAATCATTAAACATCTAGTCAATCATATGCTAAATGTGGAACAAATTATTAGCCATAAGTATCCCCTTTTTGCTGTGAACTGCACAAAATGCAGAGTCCCTGACACTACCGCTGATTCAGCTCCTTGGTTCCACTGCGTCTGTGCTTTTTCATTGCTGTAATATCAGCATCAGCACAGAGCACAGAGGTGATAACATGAAGTGAGGCCAGAGAGTGTGTCCTCGTGTCAACTGACTGTGATTAGCTCCACTGGGATGGGCACTGGCAGCTTTGGACTCAGGAAGGAGTTGAGCTCCTTGGCTGCGATTAGAAACACAATGGACACAGCACTGACCACCAGCGTGGGAAGATGAGTCTTTGGCAGCAAGGAACAAACATCCTTCAAAGTCTGAAAATTAAGAAAGGTAAAGCAGCATGTGGTTAAGGCCTGCTGCTACACACAAAAAGACATACATGATGAGCTGTACACTCGTAATGGTTTTTAAAGTCATATTTGAGTATAAAATGCCCTTTTCACCTTCTTAGCTAATATTCAAAGTCATTTTGTACATGTATCTCACAGTAAATAGCAAAGTAATTTATTTTTACTGCAAAGGTCCATTGCTTTTCCTTCCTGGAAAACTGTGTGCTGACCCCATGTCCTATTGGTTTACACATTTCAATACGTTTCATCCCAACATCCTGTTTCCAGCACGAAATACATTACATAAGTGAATCTCAACAGCATGCTACGGCACCTTGTGACATCAAATGTTATGTGGTAATGAGGTATTTCTATGGCCAGAAAAGTGAGAGTCATCTTTTCTCTGATTAATTAGAGCGCGATTTGTTTATTCCTATTAATTGTATGGTTAGAGGCAAAATAGAAGTATTGTTGTTGGATCAAACCAGATGGAAGATATTGCTGCCTTCGTAAGACAAACAGTGCTATGTATTGTGGGTTATTGCTTCAATAAAGTTGGAAGGAATGGAGACGAAAGAAAAAAAGTCTGCATAAAGGGCTCAAAAATTCACTGGGAGAGTCATGTAGCACTTACAAGTTTTACAGTGAAACAACCCTGAGCCTCTTATCAAATTCTTTTGTGTAGATAAACCAATTGGATCTTTTTTTTTCTTCACAATTTACTTTAATCAAAATGTGATGAATCACTATAATACAATCAGATCAGGATTGTTGTATTTAAAAAAACACAGCAATCAGAAAAAAAAGCTTGACAGTACTCACATACACCAGTGACAGCGGACCACTAAACCGCGTTGGTGACACTCCAAAGATGTATTTCAGTTGTGCAACCACAGCATGGGCTGCAGCTGCTGTTGTGTAAGCCCTAACCAGAGGTTCAGACAAATACGTTCCCACAAAACCAAACTTCACCAAACCCAGTACCACCTGTAAACACAAATATTTATGTACATATGAGGTTTGGCAGCAGTAACAACAAAATAGGACATTGTTATTTCAGTGGGATGTTCTGTTTTTCAGACCTGAATAAGTCCTGCTAGGACAGTAGTAGCAGCTGCTACCTGCACCCTGTGTGAGTCCCGAGCAGTTATGTCCACCTCTGCAGTGAGGTTGTTGTCATTCATTTTCAGGAAAGCGATGTCTGGAGCAAGTCTCTCTGTCACACTACCCACCATGATGCTGAGTACAGCAAATGTACCTGAACACAGTAAATTGGAACAACACGTGTTATCACAAAGACTATAATTCTCGTTGTACAATGCCTCTTTCTACATACCTATGGAAATATGACGTGATGTTCCAAAAAAGAAGTAGATCAGTGCTGGATAGAGGGATGTGTAGAGCCCAAAAACAGGAGGCAAAGAAGCCAACAATGCATATGCCATACCTGTGGAAAGAAGGAGAAGTCTTTGCTACAGCTGCATTAGACATGAGAACTGTATGTTTATGAGTCTGTACTGTTTAAACCTTGTGGACAAATGGAATATCCTCCAAAAGTATGAAACAAAAAGAATATGTAATCAAAAATTTGACATTTACAGTACTGTGTGTTGTTAAAATTACATGTTAGGTTTTTGTCAAGTGTCACAGACCCACAAGTGACAATATTGATGAAATCGATCCGACCATCATAGACTATCATTGTACCTTGTGGCAGGTGCATTATGCCCACACTGATGCCAGAGACGAGGTCTGGCATGCCATAGTCCCAGACCGAGTATTTGGGCATCCAGTATAATACAGGCAGGCTGCTCACCACACTTCGTTTCAGTTTTGGTACTGTACATCTGGAAGAGATTTGAGGGTCACGCAGAGACAAAAGTGAACGTCTTTATATTGGCTGATATTTTAAAGTATGTCATCTCTGACATGATCAGACCGGACATCTACATCTACAGTACAGTAAGTGTCAAAGTCACAAAATCAAGCCATAAAGTTCACCTTACCTTAAGGAATGTTTAAGTTGTTCAGTTAAAGAAGGGTGAGTGTCAGAGTATGTTTGTCTCTGCGTTACCTCCTCCAGTCTCTGCTCATCCAGCACTTCCCTCTCCACTCTGTATTTCCCAAATCTGCGTGTAGAGTCCATTAGGGCTGAATCTGTCAAACTCTGCACAAGTTTAATCTTTGTGATCTTTTAATATGAATATAGTATATTTATTCTAAAGACCGGTGTTCACTGTAAACTGTCCAAGAGACTGTCTACCAAAAGCCGATGCTGCAGTACTACTGCCACAAGAACAACTGTATCTGCATAAGTACATCATACTTCCTAATGGTTAACTTTAGTTAGGATGTTGTGGGCAGAGTAATGATTAGTTGGCTTTTTATGACAGTGACAGCAAAGGCAACTAAAATAAACAAATGGTGTAATTATGGTCTGAAAGGGGAAAAAAATTAACTTTGTTGAATTTTAATGGATGTTTGACAGGTGTATCTCCATCCTTTCTGTTTTTCCATTCAAAAGCAAAAGCAAAGCTAATGAACCATGAAATATCACCTTAAGTTCACACCACAAAGGTCAAGTCTTTATGGAGGGCTACATCAGAACATCATACTTAAAATATGTCAAATACAAAAGCGGTTTCTCCTGGAAATTCACCAGTGGCCAGTTAATGTCCAACAAAAGTCAAAAAGTAAGACGTGTAAACAAATTTAGTTTACAAATTTTGTGTTTGTTGTTGCAACAGTCTGAAGAATTTTGAATGTAAGAATCAAACTTAATACACAAGGTCTGATTTCTGAAACATGTGGGCATGCTGTGTACTGGGGCTTTAAGAAAGCACCGCTATGAAATCTGAATCTGAGCTGGGAGCAATGTTTTATTTCAGTCACTGCACGTGACCCGGGAAAATAGACTGCAACAGAGGATTACCCCAAACAGGGTGAAATTTGATGTGAGACAGTCAAATTATAAATGACAAAAAAATTTGCAATATTTGTCCCTGTCAATGCTTGAAAACCTATTCTTTCCTGACCACTCAAATCCTTTTGACCCACTTCTTGTCTGCAACAACACTGTCTATTTTTGGGTTAGTAGCTCAGAGGGCCCAACGCTGGAGGGGGTACATATCTTTGTCTCTTGCAATTTCTCAGACCCTCTCTAACCCCCCTGACTCACACATTCAGCAACATCAACACATGCAGTCTGATGAAAAACATGGATATTTACTGGTCTTTTTAGATCGAAGATATCAGCAGACAAGAGGAGCTGAGGACCTTGGTAAGAATTTTTACAAAGGAACTGAATGCTGCATGTCATGGACAGCTATAATACTAACTTGTAAAAGTGCCTGTTATATTGACCAACGGGATTTTGCCAGTATTTGTTATGTCTAATGCAATGTAGAAAGTTAGAGAAGATTTCTTAAAATGGTGGCTGCTGAAATATGAAGGTAATGAAAGTAATGTCAAGTTCAAATAAAGTTATTACTTATCTCTTATACACATTTTCATGTCAAGAAGGCTAAGATTAAGAAGCCTTTGCAAAATCCAAAGTTGACTAAACACTACCTCTCACTTATTGAAATGTAGTTTAATGATATTGATGTCAGCTCAACTTAGTTTTTTTCTTTTGTTTTTCAGAGCAAGCATCCTCACTAGTTTTTCTCCATGCCTAAAACCTCCCGTGTAACTTTATAAATATTATTCTTCCTAAAAAGTTGAAGCAAAATGGATTTTACAGTCAAACACGGGCTGGTGCTGCTCGACCAGCTGAGGAAGATGAGGGAGTCTGAGCATCTGACAGATGTGGTGCTGGTTGCTGAGGGCATCAGCTTCCCCTGTCACCGGGTTGTTCTATCTGCCTTCAGCCCGTACTTTCGCGTTATGTTCACATGCGGCCTGCGTGAGTGCAACAACAGAGAAATATTCCTGCGTGACACCCCTGCAGACAGCTTGGCCCTCCTCTTGAACTACATGTATTGCTCAGATCTTCCTCTCACTAACGCCAATGTACAAGGCATCTCTATTGCAGCTTTCCTCCTGCAGATGGACGACGTCTTCACTCGCTGCCAGCAGCACATGACCGAGAACATGGACGCTTCCAACTGCCTTGGTGTGTATTACTTTGCCCGTGACCTTGGTGCAGAGGAACTGTCTGACCAAGCTCAGCGCTTCCTGAAGCAGCACTTTGTCCAAGTCTGCCAGAATGAGGAGGTGCTGGAGCTGGAGGCCCATCAACTGGGAAAGCTCCTCAGTTCTGATGACCTTAATGTTTCTCAAGAAGAGACCATCTTGGATGTGGTCCTTCGCTGGGTCAAACACTGCCCTCTGATGGATGGGGAGGTACGTTTTCGGCATCTCCCAGAGCTCCTGAGGAAGGTCCGTCTGCCCCTGATAAGCTCTGACTATTTAAGAGAGGCAATGAAGAGGAATACGGCTCTGCTGGCTGACGCTGAATGTCTGGAGATGTTGAATGAAGCCTTACAAGCCACAGCGATGCATCCCTCAGCTGCACCACGCAAACTAAAGTTGCGGTATGGGATGGAGACCACAGATCTGCTGCTCTGTGTGGGTAACGACAGTGGTGGGATTAGGTCAAGATATGGCAACTTTGGCGAGCGCAGCTTTTGCTATGCCCCATCCACAGGCCGAATTTACTATATCACTTCACCTCGCTATGGAGAGGCTCTGGGGTACGTGTGTGCCGGAGTTGTAACTGAAGAAAATAAGATTGTAGTGGCAGGAGAGGCAAGTGCTCGCAGAATGGCCCGGCAGAAGGACATGAATGTTGAGCTCTACAGGTAAGAAACATATTAAGTGATATATTTGATAATCCTGCCCCGCACAGATTGCACTGATTGTTGTTGTCTGGGATTGCCAGTTACAAAGTAGAGGCCCAAGGGAGCTGGGAGCGCCTGACGTCAGCAGAGTACCGTGACTCTTATGGACTAGGATCACTGGGCGACACTCTGTACCTGATTGGTGGGCTGATGAAGCTGAAGAACCAGTTTCTCATCACTAACTGTGTGGACCGGTGGTCTCTGCAGGGAGGACCGTGGCGCAGCGCAGCACCCCTACCAATGCCTTTGGCCTATCACAGCGTGGTCAGACTGAAAGATCGCCTTTATGTGATTGGTGGTCGAACCCCACAGGTGATGTATAAACACCTATACACACTGCATGAAAAGTGAGACTTGTGAAAGTTTCTTTTACAGACCGTATGTGGAAATAAGCAGATCAGAGTTGTGTGAAAGGCAAACGTTCCACAAACACTCAAAGTGTTGAGTTTAAATTCTTTCACACTATTTGCTGGCTGACCTACAGTTCAGCTGCAGCCTCTCATATGTTATGACGATGGCAAATAGGATACACTTTCAATAACAAGCCTATTATCAGAACTGGTCTAATGCTTGCAAACAGTTAAAGGTATAAAGGTAAATTCACACATATGAGTTAAATCTTATAAAATTCTCAGTTATTCTTTTCAGCCTTTTGAGGCTCTAAAGAGAGAAACATTTTATTACAGTATAGATGAAACTTTATTATGCACTACACATTTTACTTTGACTGGTTTACTCTGAGCTTTCTCAATACACTTGTGTTAACTTCTTCGTTTTGCTCTTCTTAGGAAATCTAAAAAATTACTTAATTTAATATGAGCCTTTACACTATCTGTATGACTCTTTTCTAACTGCACCTGCTCTGAATTGTCATACCCTCTCTCTCTCCTTCTTGACCATCCAGTCATACCGGATGGATGATGAGCCTGACCATCTTAGTAACCGCCTTCTGGAGTACGATCCAAACACAAACAAGTGGACAGAGCTGGGTCCCATGAAGTACTCAAAGTACCGCTGCAGTGCTGTTGCGCTCAATGGTGAAATTTTTGTGATGGGTAAGATTGTTTGTTCGCACATTAGTTTAGATTTACTTTGCCTTGTGTATATTGACACAATATTGTCATGTGTCTACTAAACAAATTTTATTGCACTGATTCTGCGAGAATTTGCTTGAAAATCTTTGATGATAAACTCAATTCGCACCTTTAGGCGGCATTGGCTGTGAGGGTGTGGATCGTGGGCAATCACGCCACTGCCTCGATGCTGTGGAGATCTACAATCCAGATGGAGATTTCTGGAGGGATGGACCTCCTCTCCCCTGTGCCCAGCTTTCACTTCGCACCAATGCCTCAAATGCAGGAGTGGTGGGAGGAAAGATTTATGTGTGTGGATACTACAAAGGAGCAGGTAAGGGAAAATATTTATCCATACATACAGTATGAGAATGAAAAATGTTTCTGTGTGAGTGTTAAACCCTTCTGTTTCTTAACAACTTTCAGATCGTCATGATGATATAACAAAAGACATTTTGGAGCTGGACCCGTGGGAGAACAGATGGACAGTGGTGGCTCGACACGCTCTGATGCATGACAACTATGATGTGTGCTTAGTGGCAAATCTCAACCCAAGGGGACTCATGTCCCCACCTGCAGACTTAGTAAAACTGTGACACCCACATCAACTCAGAACAAAGTCTGTTTGGGAGGATTTGAGGCGGAAATTCATTATTAATCATTAATGCACTTATTGCTGGGCCAAAAGCTTTCATTTTTTTTTAAGCAGAAAAGGTCTTAGTGCTCTGCATGAAAAAGTATCTGCAGTTAATTAATGACTTGCATTCTGTCAGAATGAGAACATAAAATAGGTTGTAAATACAAAATTTTTGTTGCTTTTTATCATTTTGTGTAACATCTGCAAAGATTAATTTCCTGTGTCCTGCAGCTGTGTGGCGCATAGCTGAAATATTATCAGCAACACAAGGAAATGATCTCCATTGACATGAAACAGACATTAATTATGGTTATAATAAATAATTAATATAATAATGGACTTCTGGCCTAAATATGAATCCAATTATTTCACTATTTTTTGCTAATAAACATGCACTTTATCCATGTTGTGGAGCATGAGTGTTGTTGTTTGAACACAAGACACAATTTATACTGTAAAAGTACACTAAGTTACCAGTTTACTGGGTACGACTAATACAGCAGCCCTGCAATGACTCTTACCTTCATCAAGGTTATATTTTTATTAAAACCTTTTAGATAAAAAGTTCATTCTTAAAATTTTCTAATAATTTTGAAGGACTTAGTTTATGATGCAGTTGAACAGTACTGATTATACAGAGGTGTCTCTGATATTTAGTCTATACTAACTGATATAAATAAATCTAATAAAACAAGGTTCCAACGATGACATGAAGGGGAAATCAGAAAGGCTGCCTGCCACATTACTATTGAACAAAGCTCTTATATTTTGACATGTATAACATAATATATTTTTACATGGTCAGGATTCAAACACTGATCTCAGAAATTATACATCAGATACATTTGGTTCCCAATGATTAGCCAAGAGAGGTGATTTGTTTTCAGAACCTCTCTGTTTATTTTGTAATGTTCAGTCTGCAGAATAAATACAGAATAAATTAATCGGAATAAGTTAAATTAAAAAGTCAGCAGAGAAGCCTGACTGGAACAGTACATTTTTCATGTTCGCAGAAAAAAGAGAAACTTGAACAAGTTTTTAAAATAGTTTTTAAGGTTTGTGTAATGCTTCGTGCATCACTAATCATTAACTTGTCATTAATACCTTTTTAAAGATCTCCACAGCTTCTCTACTCTAAGACAAAAAAATCAACGTGTTCCTTTTTCAAAAACTGCATAACTTTAAAACTTAGAACATGGGTCACAAGAGCCAAATAAATATTTTTTGGCTTTTATTCCGCTGGACACAGAAATAAGAAAAACAAATGCTACTGTTCTGAGTCCTTTAGTCATCCAATAAAATCTATATATCAGAATCACAATCCATGTCAAACAACTGCCAGAAGCTTTCAGGTTTCACCGGGGTCTCTGTTTTGGACTCGATTCCTGTAAGGCACGCAGAGCTGTTACTGTCCTGAGACCAGCCACTGAGAGGGGTGAAGAAACATCCTGCAGCTTCACTGGATCTGGTCTCCCTCTTTAGTGGCATTAGACAGTCTGGTTTGAGACTGTCTTGGCTGGTTACCCTGTTCAGATCACGACGCTCGCACCGAGGTGTCCAAACATTTCGTTGTTTGTGACAGTTCACGGCAGGTTGACTGTTTTCATCCGAGACAGTGTGCTTACTCCTCTGTGAGAGCACCAGCGGTCTCTTTTTGCGCCTCCTCCTAATGCCTCTCAAAGGGGATTTCCTTTTTCCAATGATGCAGCTGGGATCCTGAGGGGGAACCTCAACCTGATTGCGTTCAAGGTTGTATGATGTAAACTGTGTGCCTTCAAGCTTGTTGTCCTGCCCTGGTGACGTCTGACTGGCAGAGTCCATTACTTTCCCAGGACTGGGTTTAGCCGAATGCTCTAAGACTACGGCGTTAAGCAGCTTCAGGGCCTCTTCAAGCATGCTTCGTTCTCTTTCCTGCTCCTGTCTCAGACACTCCAGACTATTTTTTAAGCTTTGCACACTTGAGCCAAGTTCTGCAGTTGTGTCTCCGCTCTGAAGAATATCAATAAACAATTACACTCATCACTAATAAGACATTTATTAGCTACTAAAATTTGCCAAGC
Source organism: Scomberomorus guttatus (assembly GCA_038419695.1). Taxonomy (NCBI): domain Eukaryota; kingdom Metazoa; phylum Chordata; class Actinopteri; order Scombriformes; family Scombridae; genus Scomberomorus; species Scomberomorus guttatus. Next base: position 19,528,149 of record CM076446.1, read on the forward strand.
TTAAACTACAGTTTTCTTGACCATAAGCTACAAACTATTCACCTTTTGCACCTTTTCTTCCAGGTCTGTCATCACCTCTTTCTGGGAGTTCACTTTATTTAGCAAAGTCTCAAACTGCTGTGAAATGTCACTCTGGAGACTGTTGACATTATTTTGCACTGGGAGAAATGAATAAAAGGATAAAAATTAGTACATAAAGTCCCCCTGACAAATGCTTCATTTCAAAATGAACAATTAAGTTAGAGGTTAGGCAAAGAGCACCATCTACTGGTGATAAGAAATGCCTCCTCACTGCCTTTTTTTACTACACAGTATATAATATACCAGCTCAATTATTACTGTATGCAGTAATCCAGGAGGTAATTTTAAGTACATTAAAAGTTCAAAAAAATTACTGACTTAATAGACCCCATTAGGAAACTTACATGCTGATGCAAAGTTGTTAAACTTTTCAAGGACTGTTTGGCACACAGCAGTATTTTTCTCTGTGCCTGCGACCAGTTGTTGGATCTGAGAAACATTGCAGCATTTTTTAACATTTTACATCTAGAAAAGAGGAGCTATGATAGAAAAAGCAACAGAATGGATGCCTATAATCACTTACATTGTTGAGAGTTTCTTGAATATTTAGACATTCTTTGGCTAAAATATCACTGACAAAGCAAACAAGACAGATTTAAGAAGTGATTACAACTGCTTTTAATAATCGAGTTGCATGTTTCAAATCTGTTCTCTATTCCTGATATATAATATAAGATATAAGTACCTGTCAGTTTTTTCTTTTGCCTTTTTCTTGTCCTCCTCAAATTTATCTAGTAATCCAAAAGCTTTGGTTTTGTCCTTCAGTTCTCCAAACAGGAGAGGTTTGGTGTAATAACTGCTTGAAAACTTTGGGTCACTCCCCTAAATAGTGACAAAAAACAGAAGTTAACAGATATAAAAACAAGACAAATAATCTGAGAGATGATAAATTAAACTGTATTCACTCATAATCCTATGAGTGAATACGTGTGTGATGTTTTCCATGACAAAATATCCTATCCACAAAATGGGAAATATTTCATGCAAAGAACGAGTTGAAACATAATGGTGGTTTACTGAATTACTCTGCCAAAAATATATATGCATGTACAATATGTGCACTGGATCTATTTTTAAACAGCTCCTCTGACTATAGCACAGCTCTATAACAATACCTTTGCTTTTTGTCATACTGCCAAACCCTAAAAACAAGTCATGTGTTGTGGTATAGGCTGCAACTAACAATTATTTTCATCATCAGTTAATCAGATTTTTTCGATTCATTATTTTGTCCAAAAAAATCAGCAAATCCTCACATTTGAGAGGCTGAAAACTACAAGTTTGCCATTTTTGCATGAAAAATGACTGAAACTATCAATAAATCATGATAATAGAGGCAAATTTACTTTCTATCAATAGACAAATAGGTTCAACGACTATAATCATTTCTATCATTTCTGTCTTTCTAGATCTGCATCCACTTTTGTTTTTTCTTTTCTTGACTTTTTTTTACTTTTCTTACAATACACACATCAGCTGCCCCATTAGACCCATTACTCACTTATAAATGCTATAATGGCATTAAACTAGTAGGACTGCCTTCTTCATGCATCTAGTTACTAGAAGATATTGCTGCCTCACCAAGAACCACCTACAAGATGAAGATGTTTAGTCTCACCTCTTGTGAACTTTGTTGAGAGGTCCTGGATGACAAACTCATATCCTGAGATGCGCCTTGTGAATTTTCAGGCCAAAATTGAGACCCAAAGAAAAACTGAGAATCTGTGCAACTGGAGTAGCCGCTGGTGGCCATATTCCTGTTGGTTGTTTTATTCCCACCAAGTTTGCAGAGTAAAGAAAATACAAACACACAATACGTTTGTGCAGCAAAACAGAGAAAGTGTTTGTGGGAATTAGGTTAACATACAAATGTTGGTCTATGCAGTTCGTGATACTGTATGCAAGTATTTGTTTAGATGAAAAACTAATTCAACAACTTCATATATAACTTTACAATAGGTGAAAAGTAGCTAACAGCTAAGTTTAGTCATTAAGTAACTTACGTGTTAGCTAACCACCTGCTTCCAGTTGGGATGCTCAGCATTTCTTTTATGTTCCTCACATGATTCATTGCTTTTGGTTTCCTGTTTGTACATATAACAAGTTAGTAGAATGTTTAGCTACCTAGCTGATGTCTGTATAGCATTAGCTAGCTAGTTTAGACAAGGCTTCGTTAGCTAACTTTAATTAACGTAAAGACAATTTAAACTTAGGTTAACTGTGAGGTCCTATCAAGCTTTTATCAAATGCTAGTTATAGTAAGTTTATTAGTGTACCGTGGTTATCGTGGATTAAGTACAAAACGATAAAATTAACTCACAATTCGCATATTCTGTGATGAAGATGATGACGCGAGTAATCAAATCTCCCGCCGTATGAGCGAGGCGAGGCTGATGCATTCAGGTGCCACCGGAAAACTCTAAACTACGACTTGGTAGCACCAACACACCACACTCAAACAGTGTTAGGTAAATACGTGATTTCACCATGAGTGGAATATTTCAGTACCACCTGTGGTCTCTTCAATCAACATTTCACCAGCAAGTATTCTGGTGAAATGTTGATTGAAGTTCTTAAATATATCAAAATAAGATTGTGTCAGTTTGGTATAATGTTCACTGGAACATTGTACATACATTTAATGGTAGACAACAGAGCATGTACACATTGCACAGAGGGCAGTAGGCAGTGGTGGAAAGTAACTAAGTACATTTACTCAAGTATTGTACTTAAGTACAGTTTTAAGGTATTTGTACTTTACTTGACTATTTCCATGTTATGCTACTTTATACTTGCACTCCACCACATTTCAGAGGGAAATATTCTACTCCACATTTATTTGACAGCTTTAGTTACTTTTCAGATGAAGATTTGACACAATGGATAATATAACAAGCTTTTAAAATATAACACATTGTTAAAGATGAAACCAGTGGTTTCCAACCTTTTTTGGCTTTTGACATCTTACAAAAAGCAGTGTGTAGTCGGGTCACATTTCAGATGTCTATGAGTTGTTAACAGCTCCACCAAATAGTGATTTTTTCCCTCTAAACTTCTCACATGGTTTCATTTCAATAAATGTTCAAATGATCCAATATTTCAGCAAAAATCAAAGATTAGAGAAAAAGTCCAAAAACTGAAAACAGATTTGTGTATCAGAACTTTGTTTTTTCTTCTTTTCTCTCCCATTAATCGTCTCACGACCCCTCAGATTTATCTGGTGACCCTTTGGAGGGGCCTGACCACTAGGTTGGGAACCACTTGACTAAACTAGCTAACTGCATATAAAGTAGTTCAAACTAGCTCCACCTCCAGCAGCTACAACAGTAACATGCTGCTTACACACTGATGCTTCAGTATTAATAATCTAATGATGTCATATATAATAATATATCAGTCAGAGGGACCAAACCACTACTTTTACTGCAATACTTTAACTAGATTTTGTTGCTAATAATTATGTACTTTTACTTGAGTAGGATTTTTACTTGTAAGGAAATATTTTTACATTTCTGTATTGGTACTTTTACTTAAGTAAAGGATCTAATACTTCTTTCACCACTGACAGTAAGTGAGGTGTGACTATAGGGACCGAGATCCCCCTAACAGGTTAATTAGGCCTAATTGTAGGGCTGATATTGACCTTTTCACAGCAGACATTTTGACTTGTCATTGAAAGAAAAGCACAGGTGGAACTGATCACATTAACGATGGCTGAGTTCCATTCAAGTGTCCAAGGAAGCAATACTGGTGAACCATACCGGGATCATGAATCTGGAAAAAAATAAATGGGATTCAGTCATCATTAATGTCATTAATTACACTCGTGCTTTTCCTGCTTGACATGTCAAAATGTCTGCTGTGAAAAAGGTCTATTGTGACTTCTTAAACACAGGTGTAATATCATTAATAAAGCTGCATTCCATTCAGGTGCAGTGTCTCTGTTGATATTTAATTTCATTATGATTTAATTTCATTGCAGAGACACACCATTGTATTTAATTAACATTTTTATTATCAATATACACTCACCAGCCACTTCACTGGGGTGCATTATATTGAAATGTGTTTTTAATATTTTGCCCCCCTCATGTATGTTAATGGGGTGGACAAAATATTAGGAACACCATTCAATATAATGCACCCCAGTACACCACCACCCACTACGACCTCAGTAATAAACATAAAGCAGAATTATCACCTTTCTGACAATGTCATCAAAAACTGAAAATGTATAAGCTTCGTAAATGTAGAATTTATGGCAGAGCTGTTGTATTGGATTGCATTAGGTGTTTCTAATAAAGTGGCCGCTGAGTGTATGTAGTCATTAATGGTACAGCTGGGGTTTTGATAACGAAATCCACTGCAAAAGAAATTATTATATTTGTGAGAATTTACTTATTGGAGCCTAATAATAATAATAACAATAATAATAATAATACATACAATTATTATTACCTATTATTTTTTATATCCATATTATTATTATTACTCATTGTGTTCATTTTTCTTCTTCTGATATGTATTTGATTCTTATTTATTCTTTATCTTTATATTTTCCACTCAGACACAGCTGGTGTTGTTTATTCAGAAAGTCGTACCCGGAAGTGCTGGATGAAGGCGAGTGGCTGACTGACTGTGAGCTGTGAGCTGCGAGCTGCAGGATGATCTGTGGCTGAACTGCAGAGGTTTGTTGATGACAAACCTACCAACAAATGTAAGCGACTGTCTGTCTGGTAAAACCTCTGAGGCGGACGGGATTTGACGTCGATTAAAAATCACACCCAGGAGTTTCAGTCAGGCCAGAGCCTGCTGTTTTTATCTGGTGAGTGAACTTTTTGTGTTTCCAAATTCAGCACCGTGCCGAAGCTGCTCAGTCTGTGGCTGTAAACATATCCGATAATGTAAAAACAGACTGATATAGATTAGCAGGTCGGCCTCACTGGCGCTGATATGATGATCGTAGCTGCCTGCCTGCTGGCTCAATCACAGCATAACTTCATCCCACTGACAGGTGCTAAGCTAGCAGGCTAACCATCTTCTGTCGCTCAACTGACGTTAGCTCATTTCGTGCCTTTTGTGACATTTAGCTACGTTTCTACGCGCGATATACATGAAATAATTACTTTTTACTTTAAAACGATGGTGTCAAAGTTGAAAATTGTAACGTAAAGGCAGACAGAAAAGTGACAGGTGTATTTGAAATCATCTTTAGTGGAAAACTGCCCTCTCATGAATGTGTAGAGCTGCAATGATTAGTCAATTTATCTATTAGTTGTCAACTATTAAATTAATCGCCAACTATTTTGATAATCGGTTAATTGTTTGGAGTCATTTTTTTAAGAAAAAAATGTCCAAATTCTCTGATTCCAGCTTCTTAATGTGAATATTTTCTGATTTCTTTAGTCTTCTGTGACAGTAAACTGAATATCTTTGAGTTGTGGATAAAAAAAGATATTTTAGGACGTCTCTTTGTGATTGACCTTTTTCCCATTTTTTTAAACCAAACAACAAATCGATTATTTGAGAAAATAATTAACAGATTAATCAATAAGGAAAATAATCATTAGTTGCAGCCTTAGTATACACTTGTGTGGGTGACTTATTCGTTTAGTTTGAATGCAACACTGATTAACATCAAACATCTTCTGCATCTTTGTGTAGCAGTGTTTCTAATTAATGTCCTAATATCCAGCCGGACTTCAGCTAGAAGATTAGTTTAACCGGACAAATGTATTGTTGTATCCAAGCCAGGTTAAAGCAATGATAGTAGCCTTTGTGTTTAAAAGACACTGATGTTTTACTCTGCCCTCTTTCATGACATATGAAGGGAAGCAAAACTTGTTAAATTGGGAAAATGTTTCACAAGTGACAAGGGCTGCAACTAATGATTATTTTTATTATTATTTTATATATTATTATTATTGATTAATCTGTCGATTACTTTCTCGTTTAATCGATTATTTGTTTGGTCTATAAAATGTCAGAAAATGGTGAAAAATGTCTATCATATGTTTCCCCAAGGTGACGTCCTCAAATGAAGAAAAGCAGCCAAACAAATATTAAATGTTGTCTACCCGCTGTTAGCTGTAACTTTGCCTAAATAAATACAGTTTAAAATAATCAAGAGTATGTGATTAAAGAATAAGACTACAGATGTGGGCAGGCATTACACTAACCTTTTGCACATGACAGTTTTTAATACAGCTTGCAACAAGCATCAAAACAGTGAGGCAGCTTGATACCCAGTCCTTGTTTTTAAGGTTCATTTGGTCAATAAACAGCAGTTACCACAAGACAGAGAATGACCTTAAATTTCTTTGAATTATTCTGTTGATCCCAATAATAAAGTTTATATGACACATTTATTAGATAAATGTCTAACCAGTCAGTCAGTTTATCACTCTTGTTTCTTGTGGTATTAAATGGGTAAATGTCTGCATCTACTCTGTGCCCAGTCACAGTGATTGATGTTTATCTAATTCTAGTCTGTTTGATCTTTAAGGGTTCGAATATGGCTCTGTCATTCCTTTTGGTCTTGGCTGCAACTGTGATTCTTATCAGACCTGAGACGCCTTTAACTAAGGTACAAAATGGATGTTATGTTACTAAGCCAAAAGTCTGATGTCCTTTGCACCGGTTATTTGTTAACTGTTGTTCTGTCGACAGGCCCTACATCAGAATTCACTCGAGTGCTGTGGTGAGAAACAGAGAGCGAACAATTCATGTTCAAATGACACTCACTGTGAACCAGGTAATGTAATGTTTGAAGGACTAACAGCTGTGATGTGATGTGATGAAGTTGGTACACATATGAAGAAAGTCACTATTAACCTTTTAACATCATTATTTCATTTTTATTTTTATCGTCATCAGTCAGAGACTGAAGTCATATCTCATAAAGTTACTCTGCTAAATTGAAATGCTCTGACGGTTAAAATCCAAGATATTTGATTGGATTAGTAAAACGGAGTCAGATGGAGAGCCCCCTCGAATTTAAACTGACTACATTACAGTACGATAGAAATGATGGACTCCTAACATCAGTTGGTTGAATGCTGAATTGATTCTCCTATAGGGTGTGTAAGGTGTTTGGTCCAGTTTATAAATGTTGCACCTTACGTCTCATTCTGGAGGTCAGAGGTCACGGCTTTCTGGTTTTCTTCTTGACTTGAAGGTAAAACTGTGCCAGAGAATTTATGTGAGTTTGCTGCGTTGCGTGTCTGGTGGCACGCAGGAGATTTAATCTGCTGCGCCTATAATAACAATTTGGTTAATGGTTGGATAAGCCCAGTCAAGTTAAACACACACAGTATATCTGCTATTATGCTATACGAGTGCAAATACAGAGCATAACATGACACTGAGGAGATGTATTGAAAGACACGGGAGATGTTCCAAGAACAGACTGAGTGACACACAAATATTGTTGTTTTGAGTCAAGTCGTTCATTGCTGTACTTTTAAAAATGAAAGAGAAAGTATGGTTGTAATGATGTTTGTAATGAGGCAGTGTGGCTCCTGCCTGCTGGAGGGACTGAAGGTTTTAACTTACAAAAACATCCTGCCGTGTCCCTGTGCTTCTGTTACTCTCTTCTTTGGCAACATGTAATAAAAGGGAAACAACCCTTTTTGTTATTTTAAGACTTAAACCTGGATTAGTTTGGGGAAATGTTTGCATTAGTGAATTCTGAAAGTACAGTATACACAGCAATTCATATTTTGTCTTCTTTTCATTGTTGATTAAAATGTGAAAAATGTATCATTTTGTCAAGTTCACTTCGATCTTGCATTAATCAAACTGCAGGATGAAATCAGCACAAGGGTGTTGAAGGTAAAAAGTGGCAAATAATATTAATATATTTTTCTTTGGATTGCCTCAGGATGCTTCTTACGTGTCCTTGAGAACAGCAACACTGTTTGCATATTCTGTGACTCTGCAGCTGTGGATTTGGAGAACATAACAGTCTGCACCTACAGTAAGGACCAGGAACTATTCACTTAATGTTTAAGCATCAATAAAAATGTCACTGTTACATTGTGCCATGTTTTGTAATTTGGCCTTTTTCTGTGCTTGCTAGACTACACAGTGGAGAGGAAAAATCATACAACAGTAACTACTGTCATTCCTAAAATTGGTAAGGTATCATATCTGCAGTCATTATGGGCTTATTTTGTATAATATATACTGTATTTATTTAACTGTAATGACATGTGTTCACCTGTATAGATTATTTGGAAAAACCCCTATGTTAATTCAGTTTCAAGCAAGTGTCTTGCATTGTTGCATGTTATTTTTCAATGGAATAAATGAATCGACTTTAAGAACTAATATAGTCTTCATTTGCTGTAATGAGTTTGAAATTAGTCAGTAAAATGAGTTAGAGGAGACCAAACAAGTTCTTTCTATGGGTAACGGGGGTGCATGTCTGTGCCACTGCTAAAATGTTTCCAGTGTCGTCAACCACTTCCTGTTTTGTGCTTTGTTTTGGAGCAGGAGGGCCAGGTGTGGCTGCCTCTCTTCTTCTGGGAACACTGTTGATCAGCCTGTTTCTGATTCTCTCTGTTGCCTCATTCTTCTACCTCAAACGCTCCAACCGACTCCCGAGCATCTTCTACCGCCGCAACAAGGGTAAGAGCTGTACAGTACAGCTGTGACACAAGCAGACAGACTAATAAATCCTGTGTAATAACGCACTGAAGAACATAGAACATGGAAATCACAATGTTATTGTCATGCTTCAGTCAATACTGTATAAATCAAATGTAAACATCTTATGTACCTTTTTTTTTACAGCGTTCATATTCCAACCAAGTGAGACAGTAAGTCATTTTTATTGTTTATTCAAACCTAATCAGACATTTGGAGGCTTGTGTAAAGACTATGAGACTATCTGTTTACTGTCACCTCAGTAATATTCTCCTGTACTACAAAGACAATGACTCCTTTGTGTTTTTTCCCTTGCAGGCTGTCATGATACCCTCCTCTACAGGTAAGACTGCCAGCTGTCTTAATCTGCAGGCTACCTGTGCTGTCTTGAAACTGTGACTCTCTGATCTTGCTGAACAGGTTATAGTATTAGCTATTTAGTAATCCGAAGCAGTCAAAACATTACTCAGCACGGCGCAATGTTGCAGAGTGTTGCATTTTTGCAGTTGTAACATCAAAGGCTTGCAGGAAGAGCTTATCTTGCCCCTAAAATCTGCTTTTAAAAAAAAGCGAAAGGTTAGCCATTATGAACAATTCAAATGTATCCCTCCTTTGTCTCTGCCTCTCACTCATTATTCTGTGTTTTCTTTTTGAAGTGAGAAAGCCAAGATATGTCAGAAGGGAGCGGCCGTCTGCAAATTCAACACTGAATAGTGCCATCATACCCACAACGTCCACTACTCAAGTCTATAATGTGTAGGAGGAGGGCTGGAGTGCTGGTGCAGGTACATAGGAGAGAAAGCTCAGGAACGATGTTCGATTTTCTTTTCACGTTGAAGGTTCAGCAGCGCAGACAAACCAGTTAACTCATTCATAGGTGGCCAAATTTAACTGTAGCTGCTTCTGCTGCATTCTTGCCATGTGGGCTTTTACTTTTTCTGTATTTCACTAAAGTGTAATAATGAAGAAAATCAGTATCTCCCTGACACCATCTGAATTGTTCATGTTTTTTTTCTTTGACAAGAGGCAGGCACAACACGCAGTGAATGAGATGCATTCATCAATCAGGATCGCTCCTTCGTTTTTCAGTAAGAACACTGAAAAACTGTCATTAAGCAGCTTTTATCTGCTCTTTGACAACGTGGGTTAAACTTAAAAGAATAGTTTGACATTTTGTGAAATATGCTTATTCGCTTTCTTGCCAAGAGTTAGATGAGAGGATCAATACCACTGATATCTGTCTGTTAAATTTGGGCACTTGGGGGAAGCATAAACAAGCGGTGAACACAACATTGACATATTATCAACTTTAAAATTGAACCTGTTAGCAAACAGTTGCTTATTTACACATCCAGCCGGCACAGAGCAGCATTAGCATTCATTTAGAGTTGTGTTTCTGACCACCTGCCAAAAATAAGTCCAATATTCACTCTCCTTTTAGCTCTGTTTTGGTTTCCATCAGCTCCTGAGAAAAATATCAATGGTGTTGGACAGGAACAGGTTTTTAGAGCTTCTTCGACGAAAACAGCTGCCTGCTGTGGCCGAAAAAGGATGTTATGAGAGCGGTGCGAATAAACCAAAGACAGTAAAATTGTGAGCCAGAAAACCAAAACAATGAACTGAAAGACGCTAAAATGTTCCGTATATTTTAGGAGAACTGCACACTCAAATGATAATTATCTGTGGTTTTGTCACCACAAGTGACTCCTTTCACCTACACGTAGTCATTGTTAATATAAAAAATGTCGATTATAGCTGCTAAAAATACGAAGCTGCAGCCAGCAGGCGGTTAGCTTAGCTTAGCTTAGCTTAGCTTAAAGACGGCCAAGAAGTAGTCTAGCACACAGCCCCCAATAAAACCACAACTTTACACTTACAGTTTTTGTACGGATGAACAAACAAGATATAACGTGTTAATTATTGAGCTTTAGAGGTGTTTTTTTTTCTTCTTCATCTGGACAGAGCCAGGCTAGCTGTTTCCACCTGTTTTCAGTCTTTTTTGTTAGCTAGGCTAACCGTCTCCGCACAGATATGAGACTGCTATTGATCTTCTCATCTAACTCTCGGCAAGAAAAGCAAATAATTTCCCAAAATGTCCAACTATTCCTTTAAGTGATGGGTTTCATGAATACACGGATCAGTCTGTTTAAAGCTAAGATGAATCGAGCCCCAGAGCAAACTAAGTGACAGTGACAAACTGATTTTCAGGACAAAGTAACAGCCCAGTGACATTTGTTGACGCCTGTTTTTTTTTCTTAAACTTTGCTTATTAGGATGTTTTTTACATGTGTGATATTTATTTGCATTTTGTAACTGTGCACTGAGTTTTACTGATTAGAATCAGACCAACAGAATAAACTATGTGTGTAATAGCAGTAGAGTTTCTCTGGTAAACCAGGACATTTTAGACGCTTTATTGGTGATTGACTGATTGCATTTTGTATTTTTATTACCGTGTTTGTATTTATTATTTTCGTCAGCTCAACCAAGGTGAATGTATTTCACAGGTACAACAAATCATGCGTCGCAGTTGCATGCATCATCTATTGCATTCCACAACAGACCACAACAACAATAAAATCGTAATTGCTCATAAGAAAATCTGTGATCTTACGAAAAGCTTTTAAATGTCCTCATTTTGCTCAATGAAGAAAATTTAAATTCTAATAGATTTACCTCTCAAAACATAGATTTACTGGATCTTAGTGCACTTTATTTGAGGTCACCAGCTAATGTTGGACCATAATTTTGATAGAAATACTTCAGAAAATCTTGTTGCCATCGAGTGTGATTGAGATTTTTTCGTTGTATAGCTGGCAACGTTATTGTTGCATTGTGAACATTACTTGACTACTATTACCTTTGCCAAATGTTGTCTGAAGAAAATGGCTTTTCCTGTATGCCATTACTGTGATAACTGTGCCATTTTGAGCTTTAAACACAGCCAGGAAACGTTTAGTCACCTATCTGTGATGAATAATTGGGTATTTTAATTATATCCAGTGGCCTTTACTGTATGTACAATTTTAAAGCGATGCTAATTATCCAAGTTTTATTTGCTACAAGGTATTTTATTTCATATAGTTTTATATCTTGACACTAAGTCATTTACATCTTTAGTATATGTGGAGCAACGTGACGTGAAGCTATTCCCAACTAGATAAAAGGCAGCAGTCATTCCATGAATATTTCCCCTTTTGCTTCATGTGTTTGCTGTTGTACAGCTGAATACATGTACATACTGTTTTATACAAATGATGTATTGTTTTTGTAATTATGTACATATTCTTCTTTCAATGCCATGAAGAATGCTCTCAAAGATGTGTGTAATGTTTGCAGAAATAAAGCACCTTTCCATAATCATTGTCTACGTTTGGTGTGACTGTGCAGCCATATGAACTCTTACACCGCTGAATCATTTAGGTGTGTTTCTCTTTCCTGTGGAAGACTGTAATATCATTTCCCTGGCGTCTTGTGATTTATGAGATTTAATAACATGTACCTGGTAACACTGAGAAATCTCTCTGCTGCTCACGGTTTAATTGAATTGGATTTTATTGAACTGAATTAAGTGCCTCCAAGCAGTTGGGCAAATAAACCAAACAGAAATGAAAACACTGAATGTACATTGATTGTTAATATAATACACATCAGCAACAAATGCATTATATTAGTGAGGAGGACTATCACAACTTATTTACTGTCACTAGTGGTGGTCTATATTCAACCTGTGAGAAGTTATTTCTATTATCCCTTGATAAAAGGAGAATGTTAGTCTTAATGCTCTGATTTTGTTCATGTGTGTGTAGAAATCATTTTGAATATCACAATTCAATAATTCATCAGGGTGGATTTTAAAAACTGATTCATATTCAAAATGATAATTTCTCAAAATCTCTTTTTTTAAGTTAATGTTCTCTTGCCTGTAACAGTAACAGGACCTGAGCTGTCACAAGAATTAATGGTAAAGTTGTAGAATTTGCATTTTTAAATTACAAATAATGAACTTTATTAAAAATTTAGTTTGCAAAAGATATGTGAAAGGTGTTCCTAGAGACCAAGGCTGTAATATCACTGAAAATGTTGTGACAGTAAAACAGTATTTAGCAAGAAAATCCAAGTTGAGTTTAAATATTAAAATTGTCATCTATTACAATGGAAACTATTAAAGCGTGCATAACTTAACAGAAAATATTTCACATTTGCTTAAAGTCTCCCTCCACTCAAAAATCTTTTTATTCCTTCAGTTGCATGTTTGAGCTTCACTGAGCAGAATGATGTATGTGCAGAGTTTGACACTAGAAGGCTGTTTTCACATTCATCTGCTGAAAGTGGAAATTTTCTCTCTGCTCAACGAAAATCTCAGTTTAAGACGTGTACCTACGAGCAGGATTTGTGACATCACAACTATTTTGGAGCCAATCCTGGTCCAATATGCAACTTACACAAGTTTGATGTAGAAACATGAAACCTCCAGTGGACATACACAGAGAATAAACTTTACAGTCACTTTGTGTCCCGCAATTAAACTTTTGAAATTAAATATATTTGCATATTCATAGATCCTGGAATTTTTAATGAGGGAGAAGGAGGAGATGTAATTTTAATGATTTTAACAAAACAAATGAACTTTTTTTTTGTGGAAAACACATCAGACATAAATTATTATTCATAGTAGAGTATTTTATATACATCTTAAAACATGTCTGGAGGAGATCTCTAAATACTTTGTCATTTTAAACTAATACAGTATATGTATATAAGTGTGTCACTGCAGTTGTATGTCTATTATGTTTATTATACATTAAATATCTTACCTCTAATAAATGTAAGAGGGCTCGTATTGAAATGTCACTGAAATGTCACACCTCTGGTAACGGAGGGAAGGACGTTTGCATCAGAAGCTACATGTGACTGGACATACTACTCTATTTATAACAGCTGAGTGCAAGGCCCCAGTCTGACATTATGCAAGGACAGACGGACATCAGAGCATGTCCCTGCAGGGAGAAAGCACTGACGCCTTCGAACTGGACTCTTTGTGCAACAGGTAGGCTCCTTTTTACAACAGAAACTCATCAACAATGACTATTGTATTGCAGCTGTGCTTCATATTGGTCAGTTTAATAATGTAAAAATACAAGATCTTTAATGACTTTGACGTGGAGGCGTCGTTAAATTTAACACCATCTATTATACTGAAGACTACATAGTAATCCTAATAACTGCACACCTGAAAATAATGAAAACATTTTAACTTGTGGCTGAAACAATTCTGCAAAAAACTGTGTTGATCAAATACAAAGTGTAAGATTCACTTTCTGCAATGACAGTTTCACTTTGTTTACAAAAACACCCCGCTGAGTATGTTTGTTAAGATGATACTGTGTGTCTTAAACTGACATTTAGACAGCTGAATATTTCATGTCAGGTCATGTGACCTGTTTTCTAAGAGCAGGGCCGTGGAGTATTTTGGGGTTTGTTATGGAGCTTGTGACCATGGTGCTCTGGTGTTGCGTTGCTGCTCTCTGAGGTCGCCTTTTCTCAAGTTTTGACTTAATTTACTTTCAATAAGGAACAAGAGCAGTTCATTTGCAGCACATAAGATACACCTAACCTTTACTCTGCACAATAGTTTTCTAATGACAGCTGATTACAATCAATGTTAAGCTTCAGACAAATGCATGCGCTCTATATTTAGCTCAAATGTGTTTATGTACCTCCAGCTTTAACCCACCAAGGATACAAAGGATGTACTGCTACATACTGCAGAAGGACACCTATTATTAACAAAATAAATACCTAAATCTGTAACCTACCTTTTCAGACAGAAGAGCATGTGAGGTATCAAAATGGACGATTTGGATCACAGCATACACATTGCAGAGTACGACTGGACGAGCTTCTGTGAGGAGAGTGAGGAGTGCAGTCTGCTGCAGCCTTCACTCGCCTGCCCTGATAACTCAAGCGATTCAGAGGATTCAAGTTCAGCCTTCAAAGAAGGCCGGCAGGAGCCGCAGCACAGGCCCGCTGCAAACAAAGATGCACCCGAAAGCAACACCACAGGATGCAGCACTGAAGAAGAAAGCTGCACAGGTTGTATACTATCAGTGCAGCTTAGTCAGAGTGACACAGGAGGACAACGGGATGATGTTACAACTAAAGCCGAAGAGGACAGTGTAACACAGGTGGACTCTGAAATGTGTCTCGATGGAGGAAATACTGCAGAACACATCACAGAGGTGACAAATGACAACATTACCAACACGCTGCAAACTGAAGTCATAGATGTTCAAGCTTCTGTGCAAACAGAGAGCGACACTTGTGACTTCAAATCCACACCTGAGCCTGATCCAAATGTAAACAATCTAAATGTGAATGAGCCACTCACTGCAGAGAGAGTTGTGGCTGTGGGTGAGGACGCCAGCAGTGCTCCTATTAGAGCAGAGAAAGAGCGCTGGTTCGTGACAGTGAATGACAGTCCTGCACGACACCGGTCACGTGTCACCTCTGTGAAAAAAAAACGAAGACAAAAAAAACTTTGTAAAGATAATCACACGTGTAGCCCCGGGCAGGAGAAGGCACTTGGATACGGCTTTGAGTCAGAAATAAACACAGATAAAAATGAATCTGAGGGAGAGAGGGACACGGAGTTCATCACGCGATCACACCAAAACTCAGGAGGCCATCCGAGTGCTGAAATAAATCCTGAGAGCTTTCAAAGGGGACACATGTCTTCTTTAACTTCTGGTGAAGAAGACAATGTGTCACAATGCCCCAAAGAAAACACAGTTGAGCCAACGATGGACAGAAACAAATATGAAATTTGCAGCTCAGTAGACACATTTACACCCAAAGACCTTTCACAGTTGGAGAGCATGGAGTCAGATGAGTTTGAAGACAGTGTCGAGTTCTTCTCCATTCACAGTTACGATTCTGAAAGCTACCTGTCAGCTGCTGAATCAGTGGAGGAACCTCTGCATCTCATTAGAGACCAACACATCGAACACATGCAAAACCAACAAATGCAATGCGGTGCTGACAGTACACAGGACAGAGAAATGCATTCTTGCGATGGCGCTCTCTCCAGCAATGCAGCAGCTACCAACTGTGAAGGTTATGAAAGTGACCGAGCTTATGTTGAGCCTACCCTGGCATTTCCATCTGCTGGCCACAGAGCTGACAAAATGCCAGACAACAACTCCACATGTGATAATGACACACACAGCACGGTGCCCCGCATGCGCTCGGATACACCTGGACTCCAAACACATGAATTGCCAACTGAAGTAAATCTTCCAGCATCTGGTTGCTCTCTGGGAGATCAGCTCGGATCTCCTCCTCTCCCTGTTCCTGATTTAACTGTAACACCTTGCTCTGTGGCCGACAGCCCTGAAACATACGCCGAAGCTGCGGGCCACACTCGGCCTGTGTACGCCATCTCGGCCTTTTGGGATGAGATGGAAAAACTGACGATAAATGACATTTTGCAGCTTAGGATGGCTAGAAGCACACCTCACATGGAAACACAAGAAGTCAGACCTAATTTAGACACTCCAACACATAGCAGCTCTCTGGCGGACACTGACGAGTATCACTTATCTGATGTAGGTTTAATGGACACATCCGACACAGCTGACTCAGACTATTGCACACAGCCTGACGAATCCAAGCCGGATCGCTCAAGCTGTGACTTCTCCACCTCCGATTTTGAAGAAGACTATTGGCAGTTTATCGGCGCCAGCAGGAACCCCAGTCCTGATCCTTGTAGCAAAGCCCAACGCAGCCAAAGGACGACTGACTCTCTTTTCTCAGCATTTGACGAGGATGGGTCCACGAGCTCTGAAGGAAAGGAGACACCGGTTCCTCTAGAGGACTTTGATGGGGAATCGAGCGAACTCGAATGGCCGAGACGGATGACGAAAAGCAAAAGTGTGCGCAACGTACAAGCTCTCAACACAGAGGACTTATCTTTGCAGGCTTTACTCGGTAATGATGAGAGCAGAATGTTTCTCAACAGCTGTGAGTCTCTGGAGGAAAACGTGGTTTTGGATTTAAGTGACAGTCTGGGAACATTAATACCTGCACCTATTCTATCCAACACAGACGTACTGGATGAACACTACCGAGTATCCTTCCCAGAAGTGTTTGAATACTTTTTCATGCAGGATAAAGCGAAGAATGACTCCAAGTGTGTCACTGTCTACGATCCAGAAGGCCTCTCAGTGGCTCCTGCGTATGACTACACTCTTTGTTCATTTGAGGACAAAATGTCATTCTCTTCCCTCCATGACTCCTGGCACCGCGAGGGGAAACCCATCCCTATCTTCTCTTGTTCACATCCTACCGTCAGAGAACTCACATTCCCAAAACCGGACTATGTTTTCCTGGGTGCAGACTCCTTGGAAGAGGACGACATCTCTCCTATCAGAGTTGTGTCTCACTCTTTCATCCAGTCCAGTGCTTATGGGATTGTGGGACCTCGCAGTTGGAAAAATTTGCTGTCAATAAGGAAGATACGCTTCCATGACAAAGGTAGTATCTGGTGTAGAAGGCCTGGTGCTTGGGTGTTCCCAGTTGAAGCTGAGAAGAGAGGAGATCCACAAATCCCCGTGCTCAGTGAGGGAAGAGTCTCCTCGGCTCAGTCCCAGTTGTTTAGAGAGCTAGCAGTGCAGCAGAGGATTCTGGACACCGTACAGGCAACAAGTAGGTGTAAGCCTCTCATACAGGATAGACAAACAAAAAATATATCCAAAGCAAAACTGCTGTTAATTAAATGGTATTTTTCTGTGCACATTTACTTCTCTTACAGAACAAGAGGGCATGTTCTCCACACTGAAGCAGTCAGATATGTGTCTGGTCTGCATTGCCTTTGCCTCCTGGGTACTAACATCCTCTGATCCAAAGGCTGCTGACGCCTGGAAAGCAGGTATGAAACTTCTTGAATCGATATTCTGTTGTTGTTGTTGTCTGATAAATTGACTAAAACTTTTTTTTTCATTTTAAAACCTAAAATAAAACATTCGATATTTAACATTAACAATGTGACTCTGTGATTTTACATCCGATTCTACAAACTAACCTTTATTGAAAATCTTTTTCAGCTCTTCTAGCAAATGTGAGCGCACTGTCAGCTATCCAGTACCTGCGGCAGTATGTGAAGAAGAAGACTTCTTTTCATGATAATCCCTGATACACACACAACAGACATCATTTCCAAACATTTTCATTTGGGTCCATTCATAAAAATATTTCTATTGTACATATAGTATATACTGTATATCATATCTACTGTCTCAATCAGTGTATACATTAGTTTGAAAGTTACAATACAGGATGTAAAAGTGGAAGTTTAGCTCAAAACCAGTTTCAGCTTGAAACTAGTTGAACATTTGAAGGATGTCTGGTGATGTTTTATCTTTTTGTTATTGTCAGCAAATCACACTAAAAGACCAAAACCAACAATTAATTTATCAGACTAACAAGTGTTTTATGTCCATGAACATGACCACAGTTGTAACAGTCTCGCTGCTGTAAACATTCCCCAAACACAACAAATCCGCAGCTGAAAATCGCCCCCAACAAATATGTTTATTTACACCTGTTTAAGTAAAATTTGCTTTTTTACAAAATTACTTTTCAAAAACTGACAGTATATATTATAGACCAGTTTTAAAGATTTTTAACCAATTAGCTGAGAACCACAGATAGACTGGGGAAGTCAGGAAGTATTGAGAGACCGTCTAGAACATCATAGGTTTTGGTCTTTTCATGGGATTTGTTGACAATAACAAAAACTAAATTCCAGCCCTATCCTGTGAGACATGAAAACATTTCAGCTACATTTTAAACGTTTAATAACTTTAATAACTGGTTTATCAGTTCTGGGTTAACCGATGTTAATACATGGACCATATGTAAATACAGAAGCTCATACGTTTTAACAGCCGCTGTTATGTCCGGTTGTCAGTGTCCGGTTCTGGTTCGGTGCTTGAAGGTGCAACCAAGCTAAGGTGTAACAGCAGCTTGTAGGGTTTTTGATGTACCAATGTGAAGCGTATGCAGGGTGTCTTTGTAGAGGATGAAACTGGAGATGAAACTCTGAGAAAAAGTCGAGTTTGTTTGTATAGTATGTTGGAAGAAAAGATTAAGTAGGTGACTGCTTGAACCTGTGCGATGGGGTAGCTTTGTCTAAAAATGTGGCTCTCATTTTTTCTGCTTTTGACTTCTTAGTACAAAGCCACCTCTCATCAAACTGTATGAGAGAGTGATTTTTCCCTTTTTAGACCATTTTATTTGGATAATTTTTACAACCCTCAAGAGATAAAACTATTCAGTGTTAAAAAAATACAGCAAGGTGAAAAAGCCTGAAAAACAATGTAACAACCTCTGCAGCAGGATTTTATGTCTTTTTCCTACACCAATATACCAACACACTCACAACTGGGGCTGCAACTAACAGCTTTCATTATCGATTAATCTGACGATTATTTTCTCAGTTAATTGATTCATTTCCCACAGCCTATGGCAACTTCTTCAAATGTCTTTTTTTGTCCGACCGACAGTCCAAAACCCAAAGATATTCGGTTTAGTATCATGTAAGATGATATCATCATGAATCAGATTCTCACTTTTGAGAAGCTGCAACCAGCAAGTACTTGGTATATTTTGCTTTAAAAAAAAAAAAAAAAAAAAAAAAAAAAAAAGACTAAACAATTATTCGATTATCAAAATAGTCGTCTCTCTGTTGATTGACTTATTGATTAATAGACTAATTTAGCTCTTCTCATGACCCCTTAAGAGTCATCTCAGGTCCCTTTGTGGTCTAAAATACTATCTAGTGAAACGATCAGTGCAGGATCTGCTGTGATGCAAAAACAGATCTGTCACATCCTGCAATGGAACAAAATGTAAGCCAAAAATATTTCTTATTACCAGCTTTGACATTTCCGTTAGGTGTTGCTGTCTCAAATGCTTTAATGTATTACCCCTAAATGATGTGCTGCTGTCTCTCACTGTCAAACAATGTTGTGAAAAATCTACAAGCAAACAATTGTTCACAGGATACTTCTTACCTCTTGCCAAACAAGACTGGGTACATATGATTTTCCATAAACGACAGATTTTGTGCAATAAAATCAATGAATGCACCACTGTACTCTTTAAGTTGATAGGTACAGGATACAACAGCACTAGCAGAAACTATTCTTATTTTCCCACAGTATATACTGCAGGCTGTGTTTCCTTTCTGCAAAAAATAACCCCAAGTGCAAAGAAGATAAGGTGTCATTGCAGAAATATTTATTGAAATAAATATGCAATGGATACACTTTCATATTATGTCACATAAATATTGAATTTCGAAGCAGTTGTTTTTAAAATTCCATTAAGATTTAGTTTCTCTCCAATTCAGTTATTCTCATCAAAAAGATGTAAATACATTGTTCTAATAAAACTTTCTGTCCGTAGCAACAGACCACGTTCCAATTAATAATTATATCACCTTATAATACTATATACTGTTTTAGCTTATGGTTTACTGCTATCGTGCTAAATCGAGGGTCAGGTGTTCACATCTACTGCTCTATCAATAGTACTCATTCATATAGAATATTGTGAACATGTAATATTTACAGTCTCAAAAATGAGCGAATAAAAGCTTAGGTTATACTGTGAAAAGATATCTTGATATATAAAACTTTAGGATTTAGACAAATATTTAGCAGATTTTAGAGTAAAACCAACCTCTACTATGCTTTCAAAGTCTAAACACGACGATGCAACTTGCTACTCTAGTTTGGTGAAAACTGAAGACTGAGTCATGCTAGGTCGTTACAATCATTCAAACACGGATTTTAAATGTCATTCTGTACAAGGAAATCATTTAGAAGTCATAGGAATATTTAAACTTAACACCAAAGTCAGTCTGTTTTCATATCCTTTCTAAGAGCTGTATTTTAGCAAATTTATACCACCGCATATGAAACAGTTTTACAGTTTGTTAGAGAAAATCTGTCGCTTTAAATCTCACATGAACGGGTGAGACTGCTCATTATTCTGATAATAAAACTCGTATAAAGTCTCAAGTGATATGAAAATCTCAGACAGACTTTGACAGTCCCATTAAGTGCTGAACAAGGAATGCACATAAAGATACACAAAGATTTTTCTAAAATATATTAAAACAAAAATTGACACACAAATATTCTCTTACAGTCTGGAAAGGTACACAGTATTCTATTGGGTATGAGTATAGGGTTTCAGGGCATGCACCACCTGCGACTCACGATGGCTTGTCACCTTCTTTCTTCAGACGGCTGCGGAAAATAGAAACAAATGTTAGTGAACACTCTGTGCAGCTGGCTGTGAAACACATTTTACATGTGTTTGACGGAGCAATGTGCACTGATGTTGGTCATTTTGGCTCCGTAGTGGAGGAATCATGCAAAAACCAACAGCCATTATAGCAAAAATGTTATACTTTTATCACTCAGCAGCAAAGGAAATTAGAGTAAATATGACAGAAATAAATTTATCCAGATCTCTTTAAAATTAAACAGATTTTGTTTAGTTCTTTTTCTATGATATTATTTATTTTTTTCTGTTATGATGTTTATTTTTGACTTCTGACACTCAATACACAGTATCAGCTCTTGGTGCAACTGTGATTACAGCTTGTACACTGGTCTGTTGTACTATAGTTCCATGATCAAAAAAAATTGTCCCCTTTAAAAGATTTAATACCAAACTTTTCCAACATTCAAAGACCTCACCTGTAATAATCTTCCTGACTGGGTAGAGGGCCTCCATGCAGGTGATGCCCATGCAGCCACTGCTGCTCCATCGCCATCCTCTGCAGCTCTGCAGACTGAGCATGCATGGCCTGGAGCTGGTGCGCAGCAGACATCTGAGGAATAGGACCCTGCAGCTCTCTTGGATATGCAGCTCCTATAGAGAGCACAAATATAAAAACAGCAGACTGAACGAACTGGACTCAGAACGCAGTCGAGTCGTGTGCTGTGTGTGCGTCTAAAGTTAACATTACATACCAAACAAAGGGTGGCGCAGCATCTCATGATCATGAGGAAGATCACTGAGTAAAGGGTTGGGGATTGGGCCACCAGGGAAGGGGAACCGAGCCAAACGTGGACCTGGAGCCAGGGGGTCCACTAGCGGATGAGGGCTTGAACCTGTATTAAAAAACAGGAAATACAGTAAATGTGAGCTTCACACCACCTGATGCATCAATGCTGACTTTTCAAAGTCCATGAAGTCAATATGTCCAGCCTCACCTTGACCGAGGGGATCCTGTTGGTGCAGGTGGAGGTGAGAGTGAATGTGAGAGTGCTGGTGATGATGCGGCGTCACGTTGAGCATCTGCAGCCTGGCGGCGGGGTCCGTCGCCACGGAGGCCATCCTCTCTGCGTGAAGCCGCTCTGCAGTTAGTCGCTCAGCGTAACTCAGCTCCGGGCGCAGTTGAGGCCCCGCCAGCGCCATCCTCTCCCGCTCTAGATGGTTTAGCCCAGGATGGAATTGTGCGAAGGGGTGCGGAGGCCCCGGTATGTGGGGAAGAGCCAGCGCTCCGTGTCTGGCAAAGTGCTCCATGGGGTTGGCCGAGGGGTGTAGGGTTTCCAGATCCGGGGGTTTGACCTCGTAGCCGGGCTTCATCCTCTCGCGGAGCTCCCTCTCTCGGAGGTTCCTCAGCTCGCGCTCTCTGAGGCTGGGCTCAGCGCTGTACAGGCCGGGCATGTGGTAGGCCAGCAACGGGTCCCCGGGGCTCAGGGACACGTAGAAAGGGTGGCTGCGGTTGGTGGGGGACATGACATGGGGGCGGGCGTATTCACTCAGGGTGCGTAGGGCAGGTGTATCGGGGCCAATGTAGGGGGGCACAGCGGCTACAGTGGTGGGCGGCTGCTCAAAAGAGGGGCGTCCGTGGGCTTGAGCCGTCATCTGAGCCTCACTCATACGACTGTCGTGGGAGGAGCTGGAGGCTCTCTGTAAGCAAAGACAGTGTGTGAGATAACTCATACATGTTCTGTGTAACAGAGAGGATGTTTTAAAAAAAATAGGAATGAAATGAATGTTGCACTCACAGCGTTTCTGTCGGCCTCTCTTTCTCGCTCTCTTTCCCGCTCTCTTTCTCGGTCCTTCTCCCTTTCACGTTCTTGCCGAGCACTGAGCTCGGCCTCTCTCCTGGATTTCTCCACAGCCTCCTCCCTTTTCTTGGCCAGCTTGGAGGATGAAAGCGGAGTGAAGAACAAATCTGTTCTGGCACAGGAGTTGTAGCCACGATCCAAGTGTTTAATAAACCTGAAGGTGATGACAGATGTGCGTTTATTAGTATGACTAATCAATTTCATTCACACAAATCACAAAATGATTCATTGAAAAGCTGCAGTGCTTTTGGCACTATATATGTGCAGCAGGATGAGACGGATGTTTACTTAACACTGCGCAAGACTATTGTCTTTTAATCTTTATCTGTCCCTGACTTTTATTTACATTTTGAAGAATGTGAAGCCACTTAAACCTGACTTTTATATTTGTAGTTTTGGTCAGTTATAAAACGACAGGCACCGACTTTACTGCTGACATTTGGGAATTAATTAACTCTCCAAGAACCGGCTTTACAACAAAGTTCATCAGACAGGTTTTAAACACACACACACCTACACACACATAACTGTATTATGTAAAACACAAATTTAGAGATGGAAACAAAGCTGAATGTTACAATTATTACCAAAACCTTCTACTGTAAACAGCCATTAGATATCAGAGAGCTCCTTCCTGGTTCACAGTTTTAAAATTCAACTTAAACTGTTTGGTTCACTTTTAGTTTCACCTCCCAATAAGCACTTTAGAGGATATGGTTACACTGAGGATTTATTTAAAACGTCTGGTTGTCTGTCCACTAGTGTTGCTTATTCTATCATGATTTAAGTTTTACCATAACTAAATGGTGGAATATTCCTTTAAATTTTAAATCACAAGAAAGCTGACAGAAGCTTGGTCTGTTCTCAAACACTGTGGTATAGCAGCTTTTACAACAGTACATAAGAATGTCATAACCTTCCCATTTTTACAAGAGGAGTGAACTTCTTATACAGATAACGTCTGTGAGACTGAGACTTACCGTGCCGACTGGCTGGCATGGCTTGCTATGTTGCTGATGGTGGGCTCTGGCGAGGGGCTGCGTGGTGGAGACGGTGGGCTTTCAGCTTCTTCCACTTCATCCAGTGGCTCTTCTTTAATCTGAATTTGTGATCCTCCTGCAGTGGCGCTCGGTGACGGCCTCAGAGGAAGAGGCGGAAAAGACGACTGCAGGCTTGGGACGGGGCCGACAGTGGATGATGTCACAGAGGTGAGGGGGTGCGAGGCCGCACCAGACAGGTTAGAAGAACTTGTGTTCTTTCCAGGGTGGGTCTGCACATGAAAGATCACTGGAAGTTGGGTGGGAAGTGACTGCACTGGTAAAGGCTGTGGCATGAGCTGAAGAGGGGGAGGGGGCGCACCTGGAGGATGCTGGTTGGGCAGAGAATTGAGGGGCTTCAGAGCAGGTGGAGGGGGGAGATTGGAGGGCATCTGGGGGAAGGGTGTAGCAGACTGGTGTGGTATCTGTTTGTGTGAAGGTGGAATTGGGGTGGTAGGAGGAGGCTTGATCTGTGGGCCAGAGAGAGGAGGCTGGGGGAGCTGTGACTCCCTAAAGAAGGGTGGGGGCCGCTGGGGGGCCTGAGGCTGTGAAGACACAGAGCTGAGAGCAGGTGGGACCTGAAATGCTGGTGAGAGAGGAGAGTCCTGAACCAATGCTGATGGAAGAGGTGGTGGACCCGAGATGGAGAGGGAGGTGGGCTGTGGTCGGCTGTTTGGCCCCACTATGGCAGCTGACTGACCGGCGGCTGACTGAGGGGCGTCTGGAGAGGGAGGAGGGGGGCTCTGAGCAGGATCAGCAGAGGGGGTGCTTTGCGGTGGCTGGGGAGTGACAGGAGGGCCCTGAGAGGGGAGGTTCTGCGCTACCGGTGTGTCAGCCAGGACAGCAGCCGGGGCGACAGGCTCTGACGGGACGCCGTTCGGCTGAGCAGATGAGTCGGAGTCGCTCTCGTTGCCCTGTTGAGGGCTGGGAATGCTGGGAGAGGAGCTGCGGTTGTCCTGATCGATGTCTTTGGTGTCACTGCTGCCATCATCCTGAGCACTGCGGCTTTCTGAAGAGCTCTCCTCCTCTACCTCGGCCTCTACCTCTGACCGGGAGCCCTGAGGATCCTGGAGGAACACACAAAACTGGATCATGTTAATTTACATCTTTCTGTACAAACACGTTATGTGAAATGAGCCACCAAAAAGCAGCTCATTTCTTCAGACATTTAAAGACTGATAGATGACATCTTACATGTCTTAATGCAAAAGAACAAAATGCAAAATGTTAGTGCTTTGCTGCTGCTCTCGCACCTGTGTCTTCGGCCTTTTAGGTGTAACTTTTTCAGGCTCGTCCGGCTCCTGAGCAGGACTCTCCCTCACGCGTTTTGTTGTCTTTGGTGATGCAACCTCATCTTTCATCTTCTGTAGACACAGCATAATATTTACGCATCAGTTGTATTAGTCACACAAGATGATGATGACTGATTGAGAAACCCAAAAGAGTTATACCTAATATGTTATGTAATGTGGTACATTTTTTTGGTAAAAGCTTTTCTTAAAATACATCTGCAACTTTATCGACTGACAGTCTGGTAACCGTCCGTGTGTAGATTATGTTGTATATATGTTGTATGTGTATACGTACCTTGTTTGTCTTCTTCATGGAGTCATTCTTACTCTCGGTGGAAGATGTTCTCAAAGAATGAGAAGTCACTCCACTCGGGGAGGTCTGGCTGCTGGACTGCTGATCCTCACTGGTGGGGGAGCCTGTGAGCCTCCTGTGGCCACTTCTTAAAGATGACAGCTGCTTTAAAAATAGTCACGAGTTAATATGGTTAAAACGCAAGCAAGAAAGACGTATTTCTCCTTATTGCTTAACAGAATTTAAACTTTCTCTTTATTCTCATTATATTAAATTTGTACAAGGCAGTAAAATTTATTATCAAAATGTTATTTTGACTACAAGATGAGATGTTTGTATCATCATCTCCTTGTAAATGTTTATTACTAGCAATAAAGATGACTGAAGTGTCTCCACTAGAACAGGTGCCAGCCTCCGGCTTACCGGTGCTCTGCTTCGCCGTGTCCTCATGCCATGCTTGCTGTTCACCTCTTCTTCCTCTTTAACAGGTTTAAACATGAATGGAGCGCCTGCAGACTTCTGAGCTGGTGGCAGACAGCCATGTTTGTTTTCATAAGTGCGGCAGGACGTGCACAACAAGGGGTTATCTCTTCCTCCTTGGTGCCAATCCTTAGAACCTGTTAGAGAAAAACGGGTTTAGGTATAAGTCATACCTCTTTTAAAGCCCTCAAGCTCATAATTCAAGCATTTCTCTCCAACTTTAAACTCTTTATAAGAAATCTGCAAATGATTAGTGTTAAATAAGATACTGAACTCTTCCCAAACTGCTAAATTATAAATAAAAACTCACTTGTTGTACCACAGTGGCTGCAGCTCTTGATTTCCTGCTCACTGTCCTCACTATCAAGATCATCCTCGCTGGCAGAACTTGCATCCACTGCAAAGATAAAAAGATCAGCTTAGACAAACACCAACTTGAATGACTGCCACACACAGTGGGGGGGGGGGGTGATTGCAAAACATCCCTGAGGAACATTAAGAAGCTCTTACCTGAATAATTTCGAGGCGGGGTGTTCACAGGAGCTGCTGCAGAGCGAGTCTTTGCCTTACGAGAGGACGGCTGTCGGCGTTGCTGTCGATAAGCTCTTGTTCCTGCAGCCTCGGGAGTTTTCTTCCAGTGGTAATAGAAAGTGATCAGCTCTCCCTAATGATGAGAACACAGATATTTAGTAAGTTATGTTTTTCATTAAACAACATTGAATTGCTGCATGCATGAAACATTTTTCTGTAAGCAAAAAACAAAGTGTTTAATTACAGTCTTTTTGCTGGGCAGAAAGTCTTTCCGAATCCGGAAGAAGTTCTTTCCATACTGTCTGAGGCCTTTGATGAAGCGTTTCTGCAGGAAAAAAGAAGGTCAGGGAGGATAAAATCAAATGATGATAAGTTGGGAAACAAAAGGCTCCAGTACAATTAATGTGATGATTCACAGTAGCTTTTATTAAAGATATATTTCAAGTTATCATTATAATTGAATTACTCTACACTGATCTGCTGTTTAAAACTGACCTAGTAGTTACAAAACACTGTTTTAAAATGACAGTGTTTTACCAGGTGAGGGGTTCGACTACTGAGCAGTGGAGAGGTCATGAAACAACTATGGACATATCAAAAGAAGGTAAGTAAACTGCCAAGCTCTGATCAGAGACAGTACATTTTACACTGCAGAGACAAGATATATTTAAAATTATGATTCCATGACAACTCAGCAACTCCACTTTCGGAGGAAAAACAGCTACTTGTACTGGATCTTGTAGTGAGATTAGTTTTATAAAGTGTTATTTCGAAGGTCAAGAGTGAACTTTCAAACTCATATCAAAAATATTTGAACAGCCTTAAGGCAGTGTCATCTTCAAGGATTTTTTTCCCGCCTGCACACAAACTGTTAAGGACTAAGAAACTATCAGCACTGACCTTCAGTGCTGTGTTACTAGCAAAAGGCGCCTCACCACATCATCCTCCGACCAGCATTTCTCAATAAGCTTTGGCAGAGGCTTCTTAACCAGACGCTGGAGAGCTTTTGCTGCATCATAATGACTCGCGTGTAGCTAGAATTAAGAAAAAACAAAGCTGTTGGTAAATTTGTAATACAATAAATAATAATACAATATAATATTCCTTGATTCAAATTGATAATGTTGAGTATAATTCTAATGCTCCGCACCATGTTGAGTGCATTGAGTGTGGTATCATCACGGGAGGCTGCTAAACATCCATCCTCTGTGGATCCACCGTCACACATCCCTGCAAACGCTGCCATGCTCCTTGAAAAATAGACAAAACAAATTTCTGATGTTATATGAAATCAGTATTGAAAAGTGCATTTTTACACTTTCACTGTACAATTTTCAGTGTGATTCCGATTCCCCCAATTAAAACCGGATTAAGAAATCAGGTAAATGCAGAAAATAGATAATAACCAGGTTGATTAACAGAATTTAAACTTGACACTTGTCTCTTGGCTCTGGAGCCATTTACTCAGCAGTTTCTAATGAACACAAATGCTGATAATAGAACAATGTGTTTGACGCCCTGGACAAATACATCCACCATCACTCATCCATTCAGGTTAAGCAACTTGAGCAACAGTTAATCCTCTCGCCTTTTCTTTCTCAGTTTAATTCACCTTAATCTTTAGTAACTTAAATGTAGTCTGGTGCAAGAAGCACAAACAGAAAAGCACAAATGAAACATGAATTATGCTTACATTGATTTAAAAGGAAGCTTAAACACAGTGGCGTTCACATGTCTAGACTAAGACTGGTTTGTTTTGTGTGTACTTCCCCATTTTGACACTATTTTGACTATGGTGATGTCAAAAGGCAATTCAGAAGTATCTGTTCTTTTTTTGGTTTAAATGTTGTTATTAATATATAATGGTTTTGTTATATAGTGACGTAGGGTTTGTTTAGGAGCAACAAGTTATTTCCTCACAGTTGCAGAAATGCTTAAAACACAAACATCCACGTTATATTGTAAGGGCAATATTTAGTGAAAAGTAGTATAAAAAAAAGCATTAAAAAATGTCACCTTTTGAAAAATATGCCAGCCTTTATATATGGCTTCTAAGTTGACACAAGTGCAGCTAATAATGACTGACCTGGCAGCTCTGAGGTACATGAGAAGGTCACAGTCATTGACCCCGGGCGTCCACATCAGCTCCTCACTCTCTGTCTGAGTCTGTAAACCGGGCGTAGGCCGCGGCTGCAACTCTGGGAGCTTTGCCTGCAGAAAAACCAAAGAGACAAAATCTAGTAAACACTAAACGACCTAAAAAGACAACAAACTGTGTGCCCTGCTCAGATTTATTTTTAATAAAGGTACAATTAAAAAGCTAAAAAAAAAAAAAAAAAAAAAAAAGATTTACATTTTAAAAATGATTAAATTGACTAAACATTGTATTAAAGTAACTGAGGATAAAGGATTTCATTATCATCACATGGACTTTTCTGGTATTTGATTTAATGATGATAATAATGCATGAATTATTTGAATTATTGTTCAGTTCTCGCAGGGTGTACCTGATGACTTGGTCCCACTCTGATCTCACCCTGTGTGCTGTTCAGGCTCCTGAAATGAAAAAGATGATCAATAGTGTTACATTTCATTAGCTCCTAATAGTCACAACTACCTATAAAAGTCTTACCATTGACACCAACATATAAGCTGTACAGTATAGGGCTGCACGATTAGTTGTTTGGTCCATAAAAGATACAATAAAATAATTTATTGTCACTGTACAAGTACAATAAAATGTCGTTTGGAGCAAGCCTATAGGTGCCTAAATAAGAATAAAAAACATTTAAAAATATAGACACTATACAGTATAAGATACAAAAAAATATAAAATAGATAAGAACGAAATACTGTATATACACAGAATTAGAAAAGTAAAATGTTCGGTAGCAAGTGGAGCTAGTAGTGCAGCAGTTTGGAGATATATTGCACAGAACAGATTATAGTTAAGGGAGGGGGTGAAATAAATAAAGGAACAGTCACTGTGGTTGATAAATATTTCCATTATTAGACTTGAGGAGAGGTAAGATGACTAATAAACAGTCACAGCGGTTGAGACATAATACAGTCAGCGCCAGTACGAACATTTGCACACGATCAACATCTGTAAGTGTTTAAATGTGTGTAATGTAGCTGAGGTCCAAATGTCAGAAAATGGTGAAAAATGTCGACGACTGCTTCCAGAAGCCCAAGATGACGTCCTCAAATGTCTTGTTTTGTCCACAACCCAAAGATATTCAGTTTAATGTCATAGAGGACTAAAGAAACCAGAAAATATTCACATTTGAGAAGCTGGAATATGGACATTTTTATCTCAAAACAATTAATCAATTATCAAAATAGTTGGCCATTAATTTAACAGTTGGCAACTGATCAATTAATCGACTAATCGTTGCAGCCCCGGTACAGTATGTCCACAGAGGTATGATCAATATGTGGGTAACTTCAGCTGTAGTCGGAGTGTCTTCCCTCCCACTGAACAGTGATTTCAGCAGCAGAAAAACATCCCGCCCCTCCATCTGTGGGAACCAATCTCAGCTGTGACCTACGACGTTTCCTTATATTACATGAATGAAATCCGACGCTAGCTACCGCAAAAGACTGTCAATCAATCATACAGGAGCTGCTAATTTTTTTACGGTCACCATTACAAGAACAGTGTGTGCTACTTTGGAGATCTTCACAGGTTGACAGTCGCCGGCACACTCCGTCACACAGTTAACACGAGCAAAAAGTACAGTATGTGATCGATAATAAATATCAATGTTAGCATGCACCACACACACATACAGAGGGAGAGCGAGACATGTAAATACACGTCAAGCCCGGAGGAATTAACAGCCGATTCACTAAACACGTTTGCAAACGATGCATAACGTTAACCCACATTATTTAAATGCTTCCTGCAGAAATTACTGTTCGCCACAGAAAAGCCGTTTGGCTAACAGGAGCTGGCTAGCTGCTAACGACACAGCAACATTAACGCTGTTATTTGGGCTAGCTTGTTAGCCAGACGCGAACTTCGTGACCACTGACACTCCGACTATTTCACACAAACGCCTCGCAAAGTAGCGCTACAAAAAGAAAAAAAAAACAGTAAAAACACACATTTAATGCCCGACAACCTCAATAAAAATGTAGACGGTGAGTTAATAATCAAGTTACCTCCGCGGACTGAACAGGTCGTCCATGTCGAGGGATGTTTGGATGTGGCTTGTTGACACTCCGCAGCGCAGTGGGCGACACACACACACACAAACTGTGCGAAGCCCCTATTACATGGCTATTCAAAATGGAGGCGGTGTAGTGGAGGGAGTCAGTCTGTGTTTTTTTTTTTTTTTTTTTTTCTCTCTCCCAGTGCAATGACCTCAGCAGCCACAGCTAAGCCTTCAAAGTTGTCTGGGTGTACATAACTGAGCATGTGCCGCGGATCAGCAGCAAGCAGCTGCAGCAGCAGGCGGCGGGTCTGCTCATCATCATCATCATCATCACCATCATCATCATCATCAGCTGCTGCAGCTGCTGTAAACAGGCGTCCATGAATCAAACAACACAGCAGACTAAACGTGATTATGTAAGCAGTTATATTAACCTACCGCCAAATAAAAACAGTCGAAAATTATATATTTATTAGCCATTTACAAGTAAATAATATCGTATTAATAACCAAATGGAAACAAATATATTTGAAAAAAAAACCTCCTTTACAAGCTTTGAATAAAAAATATTTATGCGCAGTTTATCTTACAATTTGCAGCCATGGTACTGTGATTTTTATAGCAACAATAATAATAATCATCATCATCGTTCAAGTTACTTTTAAAAAAGACCATAATTCAATTCATTTTACGTGACTTGATTTTACTTTTATTTGTTGTATGTATTGCTCCTAGTTCTTATCAGTTTTCCTTGTTTCCTGCTGTAACATGCAAATTTCCCCTCTGGGAACCAATAAAGTCTAACAAATTCTATTAAATCACCATTCATAAAGCATTGCAATGCTTATAAAAATACTGTGCTTTGTATAAAAATGTGTATGCCTGATGTGGTTTTTCCATAAAAAGTTCAATTACCTCGTTAAAAATTAACATCTAATTCTTCTTCCTCATTAAAAAAATACAATATATGACTATGCAAATATTTTTCATTTTGAGGCCAGTATGTTTAACTGCTGGCTGCGATCACATACACTGAAGTGTCAGATTGAACCATGGTTGGGCTGCAAAACTGTTGGGCTGCAAAATTCTGATTTTATGTACAAATCGTAAAATCAGATTTAATGTGAGCTTTTTAACTTTGCCCTCTTCAGCTGATAACTGTGTCAATGAGTGTGTCAAACATACATCATTCTGCACAGTAACGCTCAAAGATCAAAGTGAAGTAACAATATACAAAACACATTTTTGATAAATTAATAAAATAGATAAAATAAATCATTTACTTTATTGTTTTAAGCCATTAAGAAAGCAGCTCCTGGGTTGCCAGATTGTGTAAAAATCCCTTTGGCATTGATCTGTGACACTTCTATGTCTGATCATCAGGAAGAGCTGCAGAGCAAATGAACCAACATCTTTTTTTATTAACAACTTTTAACTAATCAGGGTAGTTTTAAACAGAAAAGATTTACTGCACAATCCTTTACTCAGAGTGCATCATGATAAACTGCTTGAACCCAAGTACAGCAGGCAGATATCCCTCTTGTCTCATTTTCAAATCTACAGTAAATAATCCAACAAGCTGACTGCTGCAGACTCACCCTCCTTCCTGTCTCTCACACTCACAGCAACTGCTCTGTATATGATTCTGCAAAACAGCATCATTCCTGTTGCCATTTTATATTGTCTTTTACTATTGCAGGTATTATTATTTTTATGTACATTTTTTGATCCCGAAAACATTTTATTGATTTTATTTGACAAGGCGCATCCTTACATGTGACAGCACTTTTCATCCATTGTACTTTATTTTTACTGTATCTGTTGTTAATGTGTGGACAGTAGCACTGAAGGAACATAATTTTATACTCAAAGTGTATACTGAATATTGTATATGGTGAGAATGACAATAACTTGAACCCTGACTGTCCCTGCACAGGTGCAAGTGGACTTTTAAATAATGCAGATGAGCGCGGGTGTGTGCATGAAAAAGCATTAATGAGAGAATTTAAGAAAAAAGTACCTTTAAAACCAAATAATCTCCAAGAAGAATTATGATTTAAATAATACAATGGTGCAAAGACTTACAAATTATGAATGTTGTTTAAAAAGCAAACAAATCAGAGCAAAACTGCACTGAATTTGACTTTGCCTTACATGAAAAAACAGGGCGAGACCAGATGAAAAAAGTCAATCTGAGATGAGCAGTTCAACATTTCTACACAGAATGAATCTCTGGAAGTTTTGGTCTTCACTTAGTTTGTGGGTGCTGTAATAATGTACATTGAGGAATATCTCTATACACTTATCGCACATGTGCAGTTCAGGATACTTCACTTATGAATCTTTTTTCCATATTTTGGGAGACTTTATGACGCCCCAAACATCTAAACACCAAACATACACAGGAGTGTAGAGGAAAATGAAACAGTGAAAAATAATCACAATACAACCTGTCAAAAAGAAAAACCTTTTTATTATTAGCTGTGTCTCCAAGTGCAGCATTTGTGATAATTAGTTTGTGTTGTAAATAAATATTACTCAAGTTATAATCAGGTCTATAATTTACTCCACATTAAAAAACAGAAAACACTAGAAGACTCGATTGAAAAGTGCCACAATTCCAATAACTTTCTTCCTATAAATTCATTACCACCGTTAGTATGTGAGTAGTTCTACATCAACCATTATTGCTCTAAAGTGTTTTTCACTATTACTCGATGTGTTTTTATGCATTTCATCCGTATGTGAAGTAAATGCTTTACTCGTTTACTCTATCAATGGCTTTCTGAAGTTTTTTCCAGCGAAACAAGCCTCGTCTCCCAGCTCCTCTTCAATTCTACATTTAAAAACAAACAAAAAACAAATCAAAAGTTAACTTCCTGTTATTTTTACAACAAGCATTTAATTATGTTACTGGTTTCATAACTTGGTGTTACAGTACAGTTACTATGCTGTTTAAAGATGAAATGATGCAAAATCAGATTTATGTACCAACCAAAACAGAATAAACAATATTATTTAAGATCAAGTTTCATTTTTAATCGATACAGAACCAGTAAGTAGTTGTAGTTTAGCAGGAAGCTATTGGTGGTATCTTATTTCACAAAATAAACATTAACACATGTAAGAACACATTTTATTAAAAAAAAAAAAAAAAAGACAGAAATGTGATAAAATTCCTCAGTTTGTATCAGAATGAGACTCACCTAAGAATCTGGTTGTATTTGGCCAAACGCTCAGAGCGACAGGGCGCCCCGGTCTTAATCTGAAAGTGTGTGAAAAACATTGTGTAAAATAATTTCAGCCACAGGTATCTTAGCTATTTTCTGTGTCCAAGTTATGTCATGATAATACCAGATTTAATATTACATTTTGGCTTTTAGTAACAGGTGTCTTATTCACTGAAGGCTTTTCTCAAAGAAGTTTATAAAGTCAATATGATATAAGGGAATTTATTACATTCTCATAAAATGCAGTCACGCAATTAATGTTTATATTTTTACCTGTCCAGTGCATAGGCCGACCACCAAATCTGCAATGAAGGTGTCCTCAGTTTCACCAGAGCGATGGCTGACCATCACGCCCCAGCCACTCTCCTGGGCCATCTTACACCTGGAGGCAGGGAGAGAGATTTAGATAACAGGTCATCAATTCATTCTAGACAATCCAGGTCACTGCACGGTAAATCTGACATTCATACATATGACAGACGTGAAGTAATTTCACTTACGCTCGCATTGACTCAGTAACCGAGCCAATCTGGTTGACTTTAAGCAGCAGGCAGTTGCAGGCCGACTCCGCCACCGCCTTGCTGATGCGATTAGGGTTGGTCACAGTAAGATCGTCTCCAACGACCTGGATGTCTGTGCTTCCAGTGAAGTTGGTCCAGGCCGCCCAGTCATCCTGGTCGAAAGGATCCTCAATGGAGACCACTGTGAATGACAATGTATGTTTTTAAAAATGCAGAGACTCTTTTTTTGGATAGTTATCAGAACAAGTTCAACTTTGTTTATGTTTCTTTCCCCGTTAACCTTCAATCATTTCAGATCTCAGAAATGATTTTAGTAAATCAGACTGCTTTAGATAAACAATATCTTAACCACTTTATTTTAAGGTAAAACTGAAAATCTGCACACCTGAAATGTCTGTACAATCCTTTATTGTACAGGAAAACTGTGTGTATGTGCAACTACAGCAAGTTTGGTAAACTGAATCAAAGTTGAACCAGGAAGTTGACTTATAAACTGTGATGGATGTTTACAACGGACAGTTTGGGTCATAATTTTAGTGTTCCAGTATGATCGCCTGACTGCTCGTGTTCTTTACCTGTCAGACTTTTTTTTTTAGTGATATTTATGTTATTGTTCTCAATAGGAAAGTTTGTAATAACACAGAATTATCCTTTAATTCTAGGATCATTTGAACATTTAAAAATACTCTTTAATTAAATCCAATCACCCCTTTTTAAAAGTACATTAACGCTAGAAAAGTTCAATTTAGCTCTGAAAATTTGCACTTATACAAATATCCACCAGTACAAAAGTGTGTGTTACTGTGCCATGATCTTCCAGTAACAATTAGAACACCTGTAGTTTTAAAAAAAAAAATCAAATTTGTGTGTATTTGTAAATCTTTGGCAGGCACAGACCCTCAAGCAGTTATTAGAGTCGATGAAGCAATAAATTAAGATTCCACAATTGATAAACCTACAGTATGACTGTACAAGAAATAATATAATATGTTGTTGAAGTTCTCAGAATCTGAAGTGACACCCTCTGCCTCTGTACAGGGTTATTATTTTGACTCCAAACAAAGACGATTGTTGTGATCAATGGTCATTTAAAATTTAAGCTCCTCTTGGAATTCACAATCATATTTGCCAGTGCTGTCAAAGTGAGTCAAAGGACAAATTTGTATGATTTACATTTTGATGAGTGCTTTTATTATATTTTATTTGCTTTAAAATAGAAAAGACCTTTTTTTCCCTCTCCTTGATCATTTAAGATCCATTTAAAATTTGTATTGAGGCATGAGACGCCTTTTGTTGTCTTTTATTTGAAGACTTGAAGATAAATTTCAGAAAAAAATACAACTTGTGAATGTTGCAGTTCTTGGCAGCTTTGTTTGACGTAGTAAACCAGTGTTGAAAATAGCAAACAATCAATTTGTCTGTCGTTCTAAGAGGAGGAATTGACAAACGCTAAGAAAGGCAGCTCATACAGTTACAGAACAACCAGATCCCTTCGCTTCATTAAACCCTGTTATATTGTGTTTGCTGAATAATGTGTAAAATAAGAAAGTGTCCTGGACGTTACCTGGATAATCCTTAACAAAGCTCTTGTAGAGATCAGCCAGCTCGTCAGGAGTGATGTAACGGCTGGGGTCGTCAGGAGACTTGAAGTCCAGGTCGTATTTTCCCTCCCTGTAGAATTCAGACGCTGCCACATCCATGCCGATCACAACCTCATCTGTGTATCCTGCTTTGGCAATGGCGTCCTTTATTAACTCCAGAGCTGCAGGGTTAAACATTGCATTAAAAATATGAAAAAAGACAAAACATATAATAGGAAAAATATGATTTAAAAAATATATTATTACAGAAAGATCAGTCCTCTTAATTTTGATGAAGCCAGATGCAGATTATTACTTATCATGATGTAAAATTTCAATAGAAACAGTTCTGTAACAAACAGCACCTTTGTAAAACATAACTTTTAACTGTTAACAGTTAATTGTTTTAACTGTTCTTAGGTGCTTTTAATTACATGATTTAGATTTTTTTTTGTTAAAATTTTTTTCTTCACCAAGTGGACGAAACACCTGTGAATATAATACAGTTCAATACAACTCTGAAACCAACTACAGTCTCAAAATGTAAGAACTGAAAACTGAGAACTGAAAATCTCAACAAAAATTAAACAAAAGTAAAGTTGTATTTTTTGCAGGTTAACTGTACTGAATTATTTCATACAGGTGTTCTTATTTTTATGGTCACTTAGGCCTTGTTCAGAAATCAGTTTTTTGGCTCATCCAGATTATATCCAGATTGTTTTTAGAAAGTCTGGACAGCAAAAAAACCACATGAAATGCGATTTTTGCACATCGGATCCAAACCACATATGGAGGTGGTTTGAAATGTGATTCCGATCGGATTTCTACAGATGTGTCTCAGTCGGATTTCAACATGTCTTTTGCGTCACTCGCAACGCAACAACGTCAAATCCTGAGTGACGGAAGTGCGTCAGAGCGGCTGAACAGAATCCATGCTGCTACTAGCAGAGCGGTATGGAGGACAACACAGAGGACAACAGTCCCTGAAATAAACTGTCTGCTGGAACTTTGGGGGGATGATGGATCTCTATTTCTCATGCTTCCACGTTGGAAAGCCGCGTCACCGGCATGCGTAGTTACTGACGCCTACGTCGTTACCACAGCAACCCATGCAGATAGATTGGTGATTTCTGGACATATAAATCCGAGTCACATATGAGCCAAAAAAAAAAAAAAACACATGAAATGAAATTACCTTCCTGGTTCTCCAGGATGTTTGGTGCAAAGCCACCTTCGTCGCCCACATTGGTGGCATCCTGGCCGTATTTCTTCTTGATGACGTTCTTGAGATTGTGGTAGACCTCGGCTCCAATGCGCATGGCTTCTTTGAAGGTGCTGGCACCAACGGGCAGGATCATGAACTCCTGCATGGCAAGCTTGTTGCCTGCATGAGAGCCACCATTGATCACATTGAAGGCCTAATGGAGGAGGAGAGGGAGAAAATGAGAGCTGTGACTTCATAATAAATTGGCAGGTGAACTGAATAATAATAGAAAAACATGAGGAAATGTATGCATGTAATTTGCTAAGCAAAGTCTCACCGGCACAGGCAAGATGACTTTTGGGTTTCCTGCAAGGTCAGCGATATGACGATACAGAGGAACTCCTTTCTCTGCTGCACCAGCCTTGCAAACAGCCAGGGACACGCCCAGAATGGCATTTGCTCCAAATTTGGCTGTTTGAAATAAAGCAAAAAAAATTGTTTGTATAGCTGCAACAATAAATCGATCAGATGATTGACAGAAAATTAATCAGCAAGTATTTTGATAATCGTTTTAGTAATTTATTAAAGCAAATATGCCAAAAATGTTGCTGCTTTTAGCGTCTCAAATGTGACAATTTAATTCTTGTCTTTGTCATACATGATAGTAAACTTTAGGTTTTGGACAGTTGTTCAGACAAAATAAGACGTTTAAGGACATAAATTTTCACTATTTTCTCACAGTTTATAGACAAAGCAATTAATCGATTTATCCCTGAATAAGCCCTATTTTTTTGTTTTTTGTGTGTTGGCATTTTTCCATGAAGAGGGCAGACAGAAAGGCGGAGGGTATGTAACAAGGGTCCTTTCTGGACCACTAGGCCACGTGAAGCATCTATGTATGTTTTTTAACCTTGGATGCAATATTCATTGATAATGTCACTGCTGATGGCAGCAGGGAGATACGTTCAAAGTATACAAAAACATCTTGAAACATCACAAATTCAAACATGTGCATCAAATCTCACTGGAAAAGATAAAAGAATAATAATAATAATGCTTTTAGGGTCAAACAGTGAAACGTTCCTGAGTGGTCAAGTTTGCCACCTGACCTCAATCTAACTGGGCAGCGTCTTCACTTGCTGAAGACCAGACTGTAGGCACAAATGCCCCAGAACAAGCAAGAAGTAAAGATGGCTGTATCATCAGAAATCTGCACTGCACTGTGTGACTGTTGTAGATTTATACGTTACAGTAGCTGAATGATGATTCTCACTTACATTTGTTCTCTGTACCGTCCATGTCAATCATCATCTGGTCAATTTTCTCTTGCTCAACCACAGATACATCCTGAGAAGAGGGGAAGTGATTCACATTGGCATTACAACCAGGAAAAACAAAAACCTTCTGAAACTTTATTGGTACAAAATTTGGAAAACAAAAACAGAGAGTGGGAATTATTTTCTTACTTGGCCCACAAGTGCGGGTGCAATAGTTGAATTTATGTGGCCTACAGCCTGTGAGACTCCTGTGACAGAGAGATTAGTGTGATTACTCTTTCACAACATTATGGGCAAAGTAAAATACACATGCAACTCATTTCTTACATACATATACTGAAACGGAGATGCGTGCACTAGTATAAATGATTATATTTTTATCGTTTTATTTTTTTAATAACTCCTATTTAAGATGTCAACACAGTTTTAATTCACAGTCAACCAACCCACAGGCTTAACATCAATCTTGGGATGAGATCATGCTTTACAGACAGTTCAGCATGCACATCATATCTGCCCGATTGCCAAAAGCATCCAATGATCAGTTGAATTTTTACGACTGTAATTAATCATTCTGCTGTCAATTGCACAACACTTAGTTGTTAATTAAGAGAGACAGGCGATGGAAACTCACTAACCCTTTCACATCTGGTAAAGAGGAAGGGAGAGAAAGGAGAGTAAAAATGACACAGAAAAACAGGGGATATAGTTTTTTTTCCTTTCAAATAAATTCTTCAAAATCTTCTAAAACAAATTCTACTAAAAAAGGAAAAACAAAAATGGTGCACAAACCTTTCCCAAGGTAGCGAGACTTGTCATTATCCCTGAGCTCCAAGGCTTCATAGATACCAGTAGATGCACCACTTGGTACAGCTGCCCTAAACAAGCCTGAGAAATGTACGAGAGCAGAAAGACATCACAGTTATGACTTTAATTTAAATTTTTTAATTTTAATTTTGTTGTTGAGGCACGTGGGAACATTAATTCATACATACACAAATTCATTCATTTGACCTGCATCCCACAGTCACCAGTCGTATATTCACACCTACCTTTGTCAGTGTAGAGGTCAACCTCTACGGTGGGGTTTCCACGGGAGTCGAAGATCTCTCGGGCGTGGATCTTGAGAATGGACATGGTGCAGGACCTTGAGATGAGACAGAGAAGTTGGACTTGTTATTTGGTGATCAAAGACACACCGTAGCCTGTAACAACTCTGGTTAGAGACTGAAGAATAATGCAAAAACACGTTTACAGCTTTCTAAAAGTCTAGTTTTCCTGTTACTGAAATACATCCGACGTACTTCTTTTTCACTCTTTCCTCCTTGAGGCTTACTCACAAAAATATCCTGACCTAGCTGCAAGCTTAGGAGTGGTAACAAGCATGCTACTATCCTAATTGGATTAGCCCTTCTCATCTGATTAATCACATGGCAGTTCAGATGCAGAAATTGCTGCATCCGAACTGCCTGTAACTGTTAAGCTTGCAGTTACAGCAAGACTGCGTGGCTGCAGTAAAAATGCATATGAATTTAAATTTGAGTGCACAGTTGTGACATTACCTTGATTACAACAGAATTTCCGGAACAGCAAAGTCACTCTGCTATGAACCACATATCCGCTATAATCTCCTCCTTTTGCCAGATAAACAAGCAAGCTAACAAACCAATACAATGACTCTTCCTGCAGACTGGGTTTGCACGCCATGAGACCATTAAGGAAACAGCAATTCCTGTTCCTACTACCAAAATGAATAAACACCAGATTAAAGGCAGACAGACACACCTAATCTGACTCACTGACAAAGAAGATTCACTCCATGAAATCCACACAACACAAACTGATCTAAACAATTCTGTTATATTACTTGGTGGGGATCATTTGAATTTTAATAGGAACAAAAACTCTTAACTATGTGCTGTGGTTAACATGTGTGTGTGATACTGATGATTTTCAAGATGAAACTCTAGTACAAAAACCAAACTAGCATCCTTGCTAAACTCTGATTGATAGCTATTCCTAATGAAACTACCCTCCCCCACATTATAATATATATTATAGATGTTTGGTTCATTTATCCAGCCATCTCTAAATGAAGCCAGATTTGTATTAAATCAACACCGATGGAGAATTGCTGTTGTAGGAATGATTGTGGAAAAAATGTTTATACTTTTAGCTAAACCTCAAGGCCTTGAATTAAACCTTTTGTACCACTTGGGGCTCAGGTATGAATGATAGTGAAGGAGGAATTTTCTCCTGTGACGGTGAGGCAATTAAACAACCAAAAACTATGTAACAGCGGACTCCTAAAAAAAGTTAAAAATAATCATTTTGCCATCCTGTTTTTCATACTGTAATTTTGCTATCTTGGTCTACTCTGTGCACGACATCTATTGTTTGTATGTCCGTCCTGGAAGAGGGATCCCTCCTTTGTTGCTTTTCCTGAAGTTTCTTCCATTTCTTCCCCGTTAAAGGGTTTTTCTCAAATTTAAATTTGTGATATTGGGCAATATATAAATAAAAGTTGACATACATATGTTTTTTTTGTTCTGTGTTTTTTTTTTTTTTAATTTATAGTAATAATTATGAAATTCCCAGTGAAGTCATTTCATACAATAAAGTTAATTGTTAAACTATAAAATATCATACCTCTGTTATATATCTTCGTCACAAGTGTTTCATTATCACATTTGAGGGATCATTGCAAAAAATGTGTTTATGTATATATTCTTCTGTATATATAAGATTAATTAATATATTTTTTACTCCCAAATATTGATATCAGCGCCAAAAATCCAGTATCGGCCAGGCCCTAATCAACAGTGACAATAAAAAAACCTCAGTTCTAATATTTCTAAACCTGCATTCGACGCAGTGGATCATGGGATTCTTCTTGAAAGGCTAAAAACTTGGTGGGTCCTCCAGTGGTTCAAATCCTACTTATATAATCGTGATTTCATTGGCCCTGTTTACACCTGGCATTAACATGTGTCTCGGGTGATCCGATCAAAAGTGGACAGCTCTAAGTACAGGTGTGAACACACCCAAGATGCATTGAGGACGCATTGAGATCCGATCACTCAGACCACATGTGGCCACATTCTTTTGGCAGTGTAAACAAAATGTGTCCTGGGCCACATTGAAGGACCACCTACTCAACTGACGTCCTCTATCACACTTGGGGACTTCCACTCCAACAGACACAAATTAGAGTGCGGGGTCACGCAGGGCTCCATCCTGGGTCCTCTTCCATTCAACCTATATATGCTTCCCCTTAGTTACATTATCAGCACACATAACATCAGCTACCATAATTATGCCAATGACACGCAGCTTCTCATCTCAATATCTTCCAACCCATAAACTCCCCAGTCAGCTGCTTGGAAGAAATCAACCACTGGGTGGCAGCAAACTTCCTTCAGCCGAACAGGGAGAAAACTGAGATTTAGGTTGTAGATGCTAAAGCTCAAAGACAACTTGTCTGCGAGTACCTGGAGTCCAGATCACTAAAAACAAGTGACCAGATTAAAAACCTAGCAGTAACCATGGATGGTGAACTCAGCTTTAAGGATCATATTAACAGAATCAGAGGCTGTCTTTCTCAATCTGGCTCAGAGAAACTCATGCATGTATTTGTCATGATGAGAAAGCTTGATTACTGCAGCTCTCCTTTTATGGGTGTCCAAGCAAAACAATCCATAGATTACAATTTACCCAGAACTCAGCCGCACAAGTCCTAACCAGGACAAAAAGGTCAGACCATATATCTCCAGTCCTCCAGAACCTCCACTGGCTACCCGTTGTTTTCAGAATACAACTCAAAATCCTCCTTTTGATTTACAAAGTACTTGCTGGTCTGGTTCCACAGTACATTTCAGTCAGTGTCAGTTTATAAAGAACACCTAAAGAACAGAACTTGGCTTAGAAACTAAAGACCTTCCTTTTCAGTCAAGCATTTTCTTAAATTATCACACCATATTTGTATGGTATGTTTGTTTGTATGAATGTATGTTTATGTGAATTTTTCTGTATGTATGCATGATGTTTCTGTTTATTTGCACATTCATGCCGTTTCTTTTTTTTAATGAAAAGCTATCAAACTAAACAGTTGTTGTCAGTGTATGATAAAGGTTGAACTTCAACCTTTTTATATATTCTATATGGGACAGTAAATTAAAGTAAAATAGATATATAAATGATATGGGTTTAGATGTTATATTTGGAAATCACTAAAACACTGGAAAATATCAGTTCATGCTTGACCTTTTGTCCAATTACTAGTGGATAAAATAAGTCAGTAAACGGGATTTTTCTTGTCAAATCACAGCATCTCATTAGAAAGAGAGGGTGTCGAGTTTATACTCTGACAGACTACTGATGATTTGTCGTTGTAAGCCTTATGAAACATTAAACAGATGTACTATGCTGTATGTAGGCTGTAACTTCTCAAACTTTTACTGCAATAACTGGTTTGGTTGGTTGGCTAACAGGAGCTAACTAATTATAGGCTACACCCACAGGGGAAACAGACTAATTAAATACTCCTTAGAAAGGACAAAGAAAGTAGAGACAAGTGACACCTCAGTAACCTACTTGCTGTCAACTGCTGACAAGTTGAGACAATCTCGGTGAAGTGAAGTGCTGCTGGAGCAAAGAAACCTGTATGCGAGTCGTGAAGCGTGCGTCAAAAAGGAGGAAGAAGAAGAAGAAGAAGAAGGAGAAAGAAGAAGAATAGTTTCTTCTTCTTCATTTCTGGCGCCTTTGTTTACGTGTTGCTGCCGTCTATAGTTTAAAGTGTGAAGTACACTGTAGATACAACAGGTGTTTTCTGTGAAGGATGTGAAACTGACAGTGGTGGAAAGCAACTAATTTATTCAAGTACTGTACTTAAGTACAACTTTGAGGTATTAATTTAGTATTTACATTTGATGCTACTTTATACTTCCACTCCACTACATTTCAGAGGGACATATTGTACTTTCTACTTCACTATGTTTGTTTGACAGCTTTAGTTACTTTTCAGATGAAGATTTGACACAATGATATAACAAACTTTTAAGATACAACACATTGTCAAAGATGAAACCAGTGGTTTCCAACATTTTTGGCTTTTGACGTCTTACAAAAAGCAGTGTGTAGTCGGGTCACATTTCAGATGTCTATGAGTTGTTAACAGCTCCACCAAATAGTGATTTTTCCCTCTAAACTTCTTACATGGTTTCATTTCAATAAATGTTCAAATGATCCAATAATTCACCAAAAATCAAAGATTAGAGAAAAAGTCCAAAAACTGAAGACAGACCTTTGTTTTTTCTTCTTTCCTCTCCTATTAATCATCTCAGGACCCCTCAGATTTATCTGCTGACCCTTTGGAGGGGCCCGACCCCTAGGTTGGGAACCACTAGACTGAACTAGCTAACTGTATATAAAGTAATTCAAACAAGAAACAGTTTACTAACAGTAAAATACAGACTGTGTACATATACATATACAATACACACTGATGCTTCAGTATTAATAATCTAAAGATGTCATATATAATAATATATCAGTCAGAGGAACGAAACAAGTACTTTACTTTAATACTTTTAAAGTACATAAGTATTAGCAGCAAAATGTGTTAAATATTAACATAAGTAAAAGTCATGCATTGCTGTATTGGTACTTTTACTTAAGTAAAGCATCTGAGATTTTAATATACATTTAACTGAGTACTTGTGCGCTTTCATGTCTGTAGTTTATGCACTCCACAAAAAACATGGATGACTTTCATTATGCTATTTCTTTGCTCACTTCACCCACCTTTTTTTAAAACAAGAGACTTAGACTAAACCTCCCCTACATGTTTTCACATCTACTTTTTTCACTTCAAATGTCATATCAAAAGTAAGTTACTGTCTTGTTTTCTCATATAATAGTGCTGAAAGGATTAGTTGATTTAGTTGATTAGCTGATCGACACAGTTAATCTGAAACACAAAACAGGTGCTCTTGATGTCTACAAAAAAGGGGAATAAATTCCCAAGTCAAGGCACATTGCTCAGTAAAGGTATAAAAGTTAAAAAGCCTTTATTATAGTGGTTACATAATAAAAACAAGACTAATCCATATCAACTGCACCGGCCTTCCTCAAAACAGTTTCTCCTTCGACTGTCAATATGTCGGTGTGACGGTCTTGTTTTTATCATGTAGCCACTATAATTTGGGAACTCATTCTCCTTTTATGTGGACAATAATTT
This sequence comes from Scomberomorus guttatus, assembly GCA_038419695.1. Classification (NCBI taxonomy): domain Eukaryota; kingdom Metazoa; phylum Chordata; class Actinopteri; order Scombriformes; family Scombridae; genus Scomberomorus; species Scomberomorus guttatus. The sequence continues at coordinate 19,572,877 of CM076446.1, forward strand.
AGATATCTTTAGGTTTAAGACTGTTGGTCCACTAGTGTAAAGTAGACCTATTGAAAGCTGAGTCAGTAGAAGAACAATCAGCACTAAGCAGACGTGGGACAAAGTCATTGTTTTACAAGTCACAATTAAGTATCAAGTCTTTGCTGTGAAATCCAAAGTCAAGCCCAAAGTCAAAACCAACAAGTCCGATGTCAAAACCAAATGGATTATTTTAGAGGTCAAAGGTCGAGGAGCACTTTTGGGGTTGATAATAACAACTTCTGTTTTATTTTAATTGATTATGAGAATATTTTGGGACATTGAACTTCTCATAAAACCCAAGCAGTCTCTAAGGTCAGTTAGCTTGCTGAGATCATTGTGACTTGTGCTAAATAACTTTAATGTAAACACTTTTTCCCTTCAGGCCCTTCAGGCCCAACCACTTACTTACTTACAGATATACTTTGGTTGTACACCTCACGTACAAGTTCACAGACGGCTCATTTTTCATCTTTGTTCCATCTTTTGTGATAATGAAACATGTCACGCCATCAATGCTTTTGCCTGCAGGTTTTACATACAGTTTAATTCCAACTGTTTTGGCAGCCGTCCTACTAGTCATGGCACCCTTTGTCTACTGATCATAGCTCTATAAATTATAACCTGCAACTATCATCTCAGCAGCTCACAGTAATTACTTTCTCACACTTTCCTGCATGCTCTACATGAACTCTTGATGTTGATCTCTCATCAAATCTATTCATGTAATTTTTCATCCTTGCCCCTGCATGAACACACCTTGACAGTTTTGCTTTTGCTGCCATAAAAAGCAAACTTGACACTTTCCACTGAGATTTTTCAAGCTCTCCTTATAGCTTTAAAACTCGTGTTGTTTTCCCAGTTGCACGTGATATTCCTGCCTCCTCTCCACATCCAGTCCTGAAATGTACAGTTTTCGGTGACACTGGATAATGCTGGACAAATGACACTGTCCTGTGACATGCCTTTACCGATCTCAATCTCAATCTACAACCTTGCCCTGGAGCATGGTAGAGCTTTATCATTAGCTTATACTCTCATCTGATCCTCAAGAGACATATATTGAGCTGCAACAATGTTTGGAATAAACAAACGTCATTGCATCAAGAACAAACGCAACCGGTCATGGGAGAGAACACAAAGCTGACACACTTTAACACACACACACACACACACACACACTTTTACATGTGTGTTTACATAGTTTTAATATATATTGAGTTTTACATGTTTTTACTTGATTTTAATTTGATATTCTTTCATAGTTACTTTAATACTCTCACATTAGTGTTCCTATTTAATAATGTTTTAATTGTTCTTACTGTAATATTCATATATTTTCTGTAAAGCACTTTGAATGGCCCTGGGTATGAAATCTGCTATATAAATAAATAAAGTTGCCTTACCTCTCTAGTTGTAAACCAGGATAGTCTAGTCTCTAGTTATATTTTAGTATTGTGGAAAGAAAAAAAAGACAATTAAGGTATCTGCAAAATATGTAATGTTCATGTAAAATGGTAATTACAGGTAAGCATCATAAAGAACTCGTTGTGTGCATGTCCTTCTCATATTTTCCGTCCAGTAGGGGGCAGTCAATTACAGCTGTCGCCCGCGAACATACGGAGGAAATGAGCGGCAACCACAGAAGAAGAAACTCCCCCTGAAATGAATTGAATGAATGTGCTCCAAGCTACAAGTCACCTACTTTTTATTGAAATTGTTTTGTTTGTATTGTTTAGAGACTACTGACGGTTACAGTGTGGACAGATAATGTCAGGGATACCTCCAGACACATGGCAGCCGCCCACAGTTTCTCTGGAGACGACGTAAGTTTTTTTATTAAAACCACTAAATGCTAACTGAGTTAGCTTTCAGTAACGTGACGTCTGTTTGGTGATGTTATGTAGCTGTTGTTGGGCTAAAGTAACTTTAAAAAAAACCATCATATCTTTCAGGGCTTTAGATATTCTCCAGCGCCCTGTAAGATTGCTGCTGAGTGTGGATACGAAGTGTGAATCTTTGCTTCGTGTCTTTGTCACCATGCTGGTTTTGTTTGGATGCTTATTAAAAAAACTAGTGCAATAAATAGATACCTTTAATTATTTACTCAGGGAGTATTGAGAGCAACACTCTCATTTTAAACGGTGGCCTGCAAATACACAACCAAACAAGTCCTATAACAATGAGTGTAAAAACCAACAGTCTGATACCAAACATAAATACAACACAAACATGAGACAAATGACTTATAAAATACAAAGGACATAAAGAAAATGACAGTACAATTACACAGGGATAAAACGCATTAAGAAAAACAGGAGCAGTCATTATATAAAACATCGTCCAACAGAATCTAATAATGTTCTAGGGATAAAAATATAATATAAGGGATATCCAAGGTAATGCATTTTTGTGAACGGGTAAGGTATCCCATATTACTAAGTCTTAAAAGTGATGATAAATAAAATGGTAGCTTATTTAGGATGGCTTTATAAATAAAAACAAGACAGTGTTGTTCCCTTCGGGTGGTAAGTAATGGCCACCCTTCCTTCTCATAAAGGATACAGTGATGGGGTCTGAAAGTGTTACCTGTAATAAATAACAGAGCCTTGGCTTCTTCTTCTTCTTCTTCAATTGGCTTTATTGGCATGAAAGTTTCGAGAACTATGTTGCCAAAGCATCAAAATACAATTTGACAAATATTTAGACACCCATTCCCTTCCCACACATTTCTCACTCTGTTACATTCCCTATTTTTCAGGTGTTTGAGAGAGCCTAAAAGCTTCTCTCAACAGCTGCTGCACACCTTCTCCAGAAACTCCCACAACACCTAGAAATCTGCTTGCTGCATCTATAATTATGTCTATCTGAGCCTTTGCTACTCACAGAGGCTGCTCTTGATTGAGATGTGTGTTTGACTGTGCTTTGCAGGATGGGGACGGTCGTGGTGGAGCTGTACTGGAGACATGCACCAAAGACCTGCAAGAACTTTGCAGAGCTGTCTAGAAGAGGCTACTACAACAACACAAAGTTTCACCGAATAATCAAAGAATTCATGGTGCAGGGTGGAGACCCTACAGGGACAGGTGGGTTCATCACATACAGAATAAAACCAGAAATTATTCTGGTAATTAATTCATTGTACAGACCCATAAATTCCTAGGAAGTTTCCCTAAAGGAACTATGCAATTTAGCACTAATTATATCAGAATCACATTTATTCAGTGTGGTCCAGATGTCAAAATACAATAAACACAAACACAAACATAACTAAGAAAGATAGGGACAGTAATTTACAAAGATTCTGTGTAGTCGGGGTGGACTATGTGCATGCATGTTGACATGATTAAAAACTATGTGCAAAAACAGAATATAAATAGAAGTAAAGATACCAATGTAAATATACATTTGAGTGTAAAATAACTATTAAAGGTATATATATGTACAGTTACCAATTAAAAAAATAAAATCTATATACATCTACACGGTGCAGACAGATGAAGACACAGTATACACAATATGAATTTGAGTGAGATATGGAGGTGAAGTGGAGTTGGTGTGTTTACAGTCTTATTGTCCATGTTAAAGAAGGCTATTGCCAGAAACTGGAGGTAACAGGTGGTCCTGGCTTTCCTCTGAGAGGGGAGTTTTTGGAAGAGGGGCTGGCAGAGGTGAGGTGTCAGACGTGATCTTACTGACTCTCTTTCTGCCCCGGGAGTTGTAAATGTCTCTGAGGGAGGGGAGTGCGAATCTCGTGAGCTCCTCTGCACACCGCACAACACGCTGCAGTCTGTGATGTGTGAGTGTGATGATGCAGAGCCAAACCACACAGTGATGGAAGAGGAGATTTTTGATTATAGGTCACGTATTGATCAATTAATACACTTCTTAACAAGTAATTCTAGTGTGACCTCTAGAGTCTTTTGCTCCATGCACAGCTTGTCAGCTGAACATGTCAAAATGTGAAATTTGTGTGCAGGCAGCATACAGCTGGGGGGAGCCCATAAAATAAAGTATTTGGAATATCGTAATGCTACAACACCTTGAGGGTGAATTTGATTTTCTTATCTCTCAGCAAGGGGGGGGTTAGGGTTAAGTCACTAATGCTCATGCGGCTGGGTGGGAGCAAATCCCTGCAGCCAGGTTCCAAAATCGTGTGGAAAGCAGTCACACAAGATTTGAGGCTGCAGATTAATGCCCATGGTTTGGTTTTGGAAAGAGCTTTTCAAAAATCACTTACGGGTGTTATGTTTGGGTGTCTATATAGTTTACACATATACTACACCTTACACATATACTCTGTGTATGTGGACCTCCTTAATGTATGCTTTAATTAGGTGTTGTTGGGAGATGGTGTTTCATATTGGGCACTCTGCTGTTAGGTTTATGGTTTACAAGAGTGGACCCTGTGCTGTTAATGGGGACCATACCTTGTTTATGAGCTTTTTTTTGTATAATTTTGAGTTGTGTTATTTGTATTTCCTTTGCATGTGACATGATATTTTGATCTGAACTTGAATGTGATTGCTCTTTTTTTTTTTTCTAGCTGCAGCCTCTCAATGTCTCTCATTGTCTCTGTAAAAATCCTTAATTTATATTGTCCAAATTAAAAACAGCAATTCTTACATGGCTCACACATGCATCCTGATGTAGTAACGCTGAGCCCAAGAAAAATCCCCCTAAGGGGATAATAAATTATATGTTTGGAAAGTTATCAGTCACATCCACTTTAATTAGTAATGATGTCACCCTGTAAACACTTTCGTAATTTCAAACTGACCTTCTCTTAGATGAAAAGCCCATCTTGCTTGAGTACTGTTTTTTCAGTGTGAGTTTTGCACAGGACATTTTTAATTTTAATTCAGTGGCAAAACACCAGTCTCTTAAAATAAACTGTGACATGTCCATGTTTATTTTGTCTTGTTCAGTTACAATACCTCACTTGAGAGTTAATCTGCGTTTTGGCGTATCTTTGTTTTCCTAACAGGTCGGGGTGGTGCCTCCATATTTGGTAAACAGTTTGAAGATGAACTGAACCCAGAACTGAAATTCACAGGTAATTATAGGTGGGAGGAAAAAACTAATTGAATACAAGGTGGCAGATGTGGAGGAGAAGAATGTAGGTTGGTAAATAAAGACAAGGCTCCTGCACACTTTTTAATTTATGTGTTATTATGTGTGCCAGTACTTCATGTTATTTTTACAGAAATAGTAGCCAACCGTCTCATATATGTTAGGTTTACCCACAAGGGTGCTAACCAGGTAAACACTTATTCAATACAAATTATTTTTAAAAATATTATAATACAAAATAAAAATAATAAAAAGTGATAAAAATTCAGAAAAGGTCCTAACTTGGGTCGAAGCCTGCCTCTTAGTATTTGTCTCTAAACAAAAGATGAAGGGAAATATTGATGCCAGATGCAATATCAGGACACATTGTACATTTAGGATTCTGATCCTTAATGGTAGAATTTCTCTGTTTGTGGTGCTGTTGATTTGTGTTGCATTATACTAAGAGCATTAAGACGTGTTTCCAATATTTTTACAATGAGGATAGCCACAAACTTCTAATTCCCTCATTTCATCTGTGTGTCTGTTAGGTGCCGGTATTCTGGCGATGGCCAATGCAGGACCAGACACTAATGGGAGCCAGTTCTTCCTCACTCTTGGACCCACTCAGTGGTTAGATGGAAAACACAGTATTTTTGGAAGAGTGTGCCAGGGGATGGGAGTGCTGAACCGGATTGGGATGGTGGAGACAAGCGGTCAAGATCGTCCAGTTGATGATATCAAAATCGTCAGAGCTAGTGTACCCAACTAAACGAATACTGATTTTTTTTTTTTTTTTTTACACTGATTTTTAAAAAAAATAAATATCTGTTAAATGTTTCTGTAATAATTTTTTTTTTTTTTAAATTTAGTTTTTTTCAAAACAACAAACAAAAGGGAACTGAAGCTGATCAGCCTAAAATTACCTACTCAAACAAAAAGAAAAAAAAATACAAATCGTGTATACACACACACACACACACACAACATGCTACACAACATGTTGGCTGGCTGGGTGGTCAGAAGTGGAGAGAGGAGAGCCTGCGGGAGCTGGGGGAAGCCGGCCTTTAGATCTCGAGCTCTGAGGCCAGAACTACCTACTCGCACTCAATCACACAATCATTCACTCTGCCGATCAGGGAAGGTCATCTGCAGCCCATTACACACAGAGCTACCACAGCAGAGAGAGAAATCCAGAAGCGCACATACACACACGGGGTTAAAGCACACAATACACAAATACACAGGAAATGCTCACTATACGACCTCTAGGTTGTATAGTGAGCACTGTATAAAAATTCAACTCATGTTAACAACCAACCTATTATCAGAATGAGAGTACTGCTATTATCAACTACTTAAAAGAAAAAAACACCCTTAAAACTGATTTTGCTTTTCGTTGTGTGATAAGGTGAGTCTGAGGTGAGGTACAAAACTCCAAAATGGTCTACCACAACAATTATTGATGCATGGTAATCATTTGTTGATCACTCACTTGTCCACATATCAGTTCCCTCACTTACTCGCATACATACATAATTAAAAGGAAGAAGCCATATTGCCCCATAAAGTATTTTTTTATTATACAAATTAAAAAAAAGTCATGTATAAAGACAAAGGTTATATAAAAACACCTCATCAATATAGTTATCTATTCTATATAAAAAAGAATTTAAACGTGCAATATGTAAGAATCATAAATTTCTTCTCATTAATGACACCGGTGGCCGTTAAGTGAGCTGCAGTCAGCATCCTGTTGCGCACACTTGCGCACGTGCTTGCGCTCCGTCAATGCGAGCGAGCAGCGACGCTAACATTAGCCAGTTAAAACCACAATATCACAATATATTTCACATGCTTTGCAGTAATGTGGGCTTGACCTGTCCAATCGGAAGAAAGCCAGCTTGGGGTCTGACTCCAGACTCCATTTCTAAGCTAACGTTAGCTAGTGTTGCACCCTGTTGGCGCTGTAGGGCGACAGGAGAGAGGCAAAGCACTCTGGAGCACGTGTAAACGACACATCCTTTGGATTTTCCTGGCAAAACCGTCTCGAGTCCTTTACATGAAAATCAGTCAACAGGCTGTTATGGGCAACCGATAAAGTCGGGGAACATTAAAAAATTAACTAAAATTATCAACAGAATGTGAAGAAATAATAACCTTCCCTGACTTTCTCGGTTGCCTTCAACAACCTGTGGACTGATTTCTATATAAAGGATTCAGGATGGTTACTGTTAATATAAAAAAGGCATGTTTTCCCCCTTAATTTGAACTTTTTTGTTGCTTATTTAGTCATGAATATTGCTTATGTTACGTTATAGCAAAATATAGATTTAAAACCAAGTTTTTATCAAGTTTTCTTTAACACCAACGTAAGTATACTCTTAGTTTAAATAACTGTCTTCACATTCTTAAAATGTATGGTAATGCCCTGTATTTGGTCGACAGTAATGTAAAAAAATGTGTAAGTGACTAAAATGCTAAAACATACAGAAACTCTATCAGATACAGAAAAAATGTTGCATCTCAATATAGTATTTTGTACATTCAGTGTCTGCAACAAACCCAAACATAATTTAATGTTAAAAAAAAACACCTATATTAGATATTTAACATACTGCATATAGATTGATTACCTGATTGTAGAAAGATACCGGTAAATGAATACTAACCACCACCAAAGATAGTAAACAATCTGCTCTGCATATTTTTTAAAAATAAAAAATAAAGATTAACTTCAAAGGATTGGCATTTCATCAGATATTGCTGTTTTTTCCACCATCAAGCACCATCATTGGAGCACTGATGCTTGCCAGTTCCTTTGACCCCACTGGAAGGTCATCTGCAGGTTGGGAGCTTGTCTTGAGACGCTAGGGAAAGACATCAGTTTTGTTAAAGAATATCACCAACAGTCATGCAGTCACAAATGCTTCTTAAAACTGTAAAATAATCAAAAATCACCCAGTCACAACACCACTGACCTGCCACAGTGTCCCTTTTCCTTTGGCCAGTTTGGAGATCATAGTGACTGGAATCATAGTAAGAGATGACATGGCCAGAAACCAGCCGATCGGGTACGCCCACCAAGGGTACACATACGAGTTGTTGAACCTCAGAGGTGTGTATCTCAGGAGCAAAAACACAAGTGTTCCCTATAAAAGGAAACAAATCACAAGTATATACACCGTGGGATCAAAATGAAAGATTATTCATATTAATGTAATGTGTTCTAGTCCTCTTTGGACACTCACACTGCAAACAGCAGGGGTGGCATAGAGCCAGCAGTACTTGATCAGTGGTAGAGGTTTGTACCCAATCATGTCCTCAATGTTGTCATAGAAGCGTTCAGCACCTAGGACAGAGACAAACACAGCACATGAAATGTGCCCCAGCTTCATATTATACATACAATTACATAAGTGGTAACACCTTTTTTTACCATAAAGAAACTGGGTGCAGTTCTGTCAACTCAAGCAACTGTTTCAGAACTTTGTCTCTATTTTTCTTATAATTAACATAAAGTTACCCAGTACATATTACATACATATTTCCATTGTGTTTGCCATTAGTATATAATAAATCAGTGGTTCCCAAAGTGTGGTCCGGGGACCCCCAGGGATATTCTAGGAGGTCCCCAGCAAAATCTTTTCTATCTTCACTATTCCATCCATAAGTAACACAATAACACTATATGACTATTTTGGTCATGGGTTTAATACACTTTCTGTAATAAATCATTTAAAAGCAAAAATCCTATCAGATGGGGGACCCTGGGACAAACCCTTATCAAATGGGGGTTAATGGTCTTTGTGTCAGTTTAGGGGTCCTTGGTGTGAAAAAGTTTGAAAACCACTGCAATAAGTCACTGTATTAGAATTATGTACTAACAAGAAATTATATTGTCCCTCCAGCAGTTGGATTCAGTTGAACATTCTGTTGCTAGTAGCAACCACTAGTACAGTAGTACAGTTCCATTTACAGTTTGACAGACATTGTTACGCCCATTGTTTTGTCAGCAAGCAAAATTGTATTATCCATAGTTACTCCATTTATAATAGCCATTCTGTCTATGTCTACGTAATTGTCAAATGAGATGTTAAATGAGTTTTGTGTAATCGGTTTTGCGCTAACTAAGCGAGCCGTCATGCTAAGCTGTCTAAGTTAAATGTGTTCTGGGTGAATTTACTGTTTGGTTAACTGTAATTACATATAGACGTGTTTTCCTCCGCTCTCTGCTTGCTTTATGCTTTGCGCTGTTTTTGTTTTTTTTTTTTTAATTTTACATTTTTTCTTCTTCGCATTTCCTAATTTCCTTTACATTCTTCCAAAGAGAGCTATTGCCGGTTAAACTGGTGCGAATAAAAGCATCTTTAGTGGAGTCGCGGAACGGAGTAAAAGTTTACGTTCGGGACAGGAAAGTTTCAGAGCCCCATCACAGACTTAGCTGCTAGCCTCGTCTAGCACAGCATACAAAGCTTATCTGACCGGCAAAAGACAATGTAAAAGCTATGTCTCCAAACCAAACAAAGTCGGTAAGCTGCACGGACTGTGAGCGACTGAGTGAGAGGATACCGCAGCTTGAAAAGAAGCATAACTCTGTAGCAGCTAATATACGAGGTCCAGAGCTACCAAATGCTAACGGACAAACACAGACCAAATATACGGGACTACATCAAATGTAGAACATCCCGACACGGATTTAGCCGACACGGTCCCCTGGATGTGTCCTAACACAACTGGATTAGCTGCGGAGGCTCCCAGGACTTTGACTAACGTCGTTCGCACTTCTGGACTAGCTGCCTTCCTTAATGACACTGCTCACTGGCACCGCACAGGAGCCAGGCCGAAAACATCTACTCCAGTCCGGACTTGGTCTGACGTCGTCCGCCGCAGAGGCAAATCCAGCATGAAATCAAATAGGAGAGCACCAATGTTCACTCCACCACCAGAACTCTCATTACACAACAGGTATGACTCGGAATGAAATGTGTGATAATATTAACTAACTATTGCTAATCAAAGCCCGAGAAATATCCTTAAAACCACTGAACACAGGGATGCTAACCTAAGAGCCAAAAAAGCACTGCTAACTAAGGCACTATTTTGATTGGGGACTCTATAACCAAACATGTAAAACTGACAAAGACTGAGAATCTAACTATGGATGAGTTATTATTTCTACATTCTGCGAAAGAAAACCGGCTCTGGAAAACATGGCTTGAATACATGGCTGACATCAGCGTGTATCACCTATGGGAAACAGTTTATGGGCAATTTCAATATTTTTTCGGAACTGTAGAGACCACTTAAAACCTGATGGGATTAATCAAAATATCACTGGGTCCAGACTACTCAGTGGCAACATTCGTCATACCCTTGGGATGATATACCCAAACAAAAAGGTGTCGATAAGCACGAAGGTCAGCGCACTCAAGCAGACAGGTGGTCCGTAACACTCCGTCCAAAGCTGTGTTCAACTTGTTTGATAACAGGATAAATACATTATTCTGTTTTTTTCCGTTTTTCATGTGAATTAAAAAAACGAAATCCACTTCCCGTTTTTTCCTGTTCCCCTAACCCGTTTTCCTCTTCAAATCGTCAATTGGAATAGAAAGTAAACCAAAAACCAGAAAGTAATTTGCTTTCGCTTGTCTGACTAAAAAATATTTCAGAAGCTTAATTCTGTTTCCCCTGGATAGCTTTTTCTGTCATGTCAGGTTGATAACTACAGTTTTTAGTTTTGCTGCGCTAATGAGCTCAGGATTTATCAGGAGGACGGCTGCTTTACAGTTTCACTGTGTGAACCTGGACTGCGTGTGTGTAACAGCTGACCTTTGGGATGTGTAGAAGAACACAGCACATTAATTAACATTAGATCCTGACCGATCCTGTCGACGTGTCGGGAGATTTAAATAATCAATGAAGTTACGCTGCTGTGCCTCGTGCGTAAATATCTCTCTCTATATAATTTGTTTTGTATCAAACAAGTTGATCACAGCTTTGGACGGAGGGTACAGGGACCCCCGGTTAAAAACAAAAACGTGTTTGATCTTTGCAAACGGAAATGATGTATGTGTTTAGTTGCATACAGAGCGGAGACGTGAGATCCGATCACAAGTGGTCACTCAAGGCCATGTGGAGACGCCAGTTAATGCCAGGTGTGAACAGACGTACTTAGAGCTGTCCTCCAAACTATGATTTCTATCAGTCAGTCAGACAAAACAAGAGAGGAGGAGGGATTGCAGCCATTTTCTCTGCACAGTTTGTGTGTGATGACATAGACTTGGGTGATTTTACATCATTTGAGTATCTTGCTCTTGAGCTCAAAGCTGAATTGTCAGTGCTCATCATCACATTATATCGGCCACCAAAATATTCATCACTATTCCTGCAGGAATTCTCAGAATTGATCTTACTTGGTATCACTACACATGATAGGTCAATCCTGAATGGAGACCTGAACATTCATATTAATAAAAAGAGTGATTCAAAAGCTGTGGAGCTTATGAATTCACTTGACAATTTTGAACTCACCCAACATGTAAATGAAGCCACTCATCAGCATGATAACACTCTAGATCTAGTAATAACAAAAGGGTTGAACGTTGATAATGTCTCAGTATTTGAACTACCTACTTCTGATCATCACTGTTCGTTCTTTGATGCCAACATAATCTTAACAAAGACTAAAAAGGAAATTTTGGTCCAAAAGAGATTCCTAGATGACAAGGCTGAAACAGTGTTTTCTAATATGATGAGATCAGTTGAGCCTTACAGCTGCGACTGCACTTTAAATGACATGGTTGAAAATTTCAACAATGTATTGTCATCTGCTTTAAATACTGTTGCTCCACTAAAAGTTATAAAAGAGGCCGACTGACAGAATCTCCCCATGTTTAAATAATAACAGTGTTAATGAGATCAAGAGATCAAAATGTGAGGAACTTGCATTGTTTTTCAATAAGAAAATAATGTCAATTAGAATCAGTATTGATGCTGATGTAAACACACATGATCCCAAATCCTGTAAAAATGATGTAACCATGGGAAAATTCACCTGTATTACATTAACTGAGCTTTGCAAGACTGTCAGTGAATGTAGGTCTTCCTGTACCTACAGCATTTTTTAAGCAGGTGTTCGACAGTGTTTCAGGTCATGTCCTGAAGATTATAAATACATCTCTTCAAACAGGAATCTAAACAGATGCCTTGAAAACAGCTGTTGTTACACCCTTACTAAAGAAACCCAATCTACATGGTAATGCATTGACAAGTTATAGGCTGATATCCAACCTTCCATTCATTAGTAAGATACTTGAAAAGATAGTTTCAGTGCCAATAAATTCCTTCCTTAAAGAAAACAATATACTGGAGAACATACCACAGCGCTGAAACTGCTCTTACTAAAATAATCAGCGACCTTAGACTAAACTCTGATGAAAATAAGGTCTCAGTTTTTATCCTCGTAGACCTAAGCGCAGCGTTTGATACGATTGACCATGATATCCTAATCAATCGTCTGGAAAAGCGGGTTGGTCTTTCTGACAGTGTGTAAACTGGTTCAAAACATACATCAAAGGGAGAAAGTTTTATGTCAGTCTTGGAGATCATGTGTCTGAGGAACATGACAGCTGCTTTGGGGTTCCACAAGGGAGCTGCCTCAGTCCATTATTATTCTCACTATACATGCTGCCACTTGGTGACATCATCAGAGAGCACAATGTATGTTTCCATAGTTATGCAAATGACAAACAACTGTACATTGAGCCAAATGATACTGCAGCTATAAACTCCATCACTACCTGCCTTCTGCTAATAAATAAATGGATGAGCAATCATTTCTTAAAGTTAAATGAGGACAAAACTTAAGTCCTACTACTTGGTCCCAAAACAAAAAGAAAAATGCTGTTTAATAATCTGAAGTTACAAGTCTTGGTGTTATCTTAGATTCAGATCTAAGCTTCAGGTCCCACATTAATAAGGTGACAAAAACATGATTTTTTCACCTTAGAAACATAGCAAAAGCACAACCATTTATAAATCAAAAAGATGCAGAAAAACTGATTCATGCCTTCATTTCAAGCCAACTTGATTGTAATGCACTTTTTACAGGCCTCCTGAAAAAAAGACTTCAGCTCATTCAAAACTCTGCAGCTCGGCTATTAACCAGAACCAAGAGGAGAGAACACATTAGTCCAGTTTTAGCTGCTCTGCACTGGCTTTCAGTGACATTTAGAGGTGACTTTAAGGTCTTCCTCCTTACATACAAAGCCCTAAATGGGCTAGGACCAACCTACATTGCTAACTCCGTTGTTAACTATTTGCCCTCAAGAACACTGCAATCATCTGCTGCTGGTTTATTGGTGGTTCCCAGCAACAGCCAAAGAAAATCGGGGATGCAGCCTTTCAGTTACGCCCTAAACCTATCGAATACACTACCGCTAGATATCAGGGAAGCCAGCTCGCTAAATATTTTTAAAAGAAAGCTAAAAACTTATCTCTTCACTTTAGCCTTTAACTAGCTTGTCGCTCAGTCAGCTTTGCACTTTGCACTTATGTGCTACTGCACTATTTTAAATATAATATCTTACTTTATCTTATACATTCTATGTATTCTATGTTTTAACTTGTTTTTATTATATTTTATTCTTTTATTATTCAGTATGCATTCTATGTATTTTTAGTTTCACTTTATCTATTTTTATATTATTATTATTAAGTGGGAACATATGTGAATTGCAGAACTGTTTAGTGAGCTGTTTTGGATGTGGAAATCCCACAGCCACCAGAGCTGCCTGGATTTCATGGTATTATATTTTCACTTCATTTTATCTTGTTTTTATCTTTTTTTCATGCTTTTATGTTCTTATATGTCCTTTTCATGTAAAGCACTTGATGCACGTAATTTCTTTTCTTGTAAAGCACTTTGAGCTGCATTTCTTGTATGAAAGGTGCTATACAAATAAAATTATTATTATTATTATTATTATGATTATTATTATTATTAACTGACTGTTGATGTAATGTATTTTGTTTCTCTTGTGGACTCAATGTCAATGTTTACTACATCATTTGTGTTGTATTTGCTATGGGGACTTAATGTTATTCTTTTAATTGGTGGTACCTTATTTCTTTTTAGTTTGTAACATTACAGATGGACAAAGTAACTAATTGGAAGGTTAGTTTATACTTTTGTGAATTCAGTCATTGGATTTTCTGTGTTTTTTCCAAAAGATTTTTCACAGTTTCACAACTGCTTCCAGTGAGATCTTTAAATGATATCTCCTGCCATCAATCTTTATTGGAAGTGTGTATATCTCACTGCATAGTTGTGCACCTACACACACAGTCAGGAGTGAGAAATGACTTTGATGTGTGCCGGCAGTCATGTTTCTCTAACACCTGCACATCCTGGAGGCGGATTACTTAATTTATGTACGACAACACCAAGGCAAATTCCTCGTATGTGCATACCTACTTACTGTTACAATAAACCTATTTCTGATTCTTATTCAGATATTGAAAGATGTGATACTGCTGTTTTTCTAAGCTGCCACAGCACTGCTCCTTGTATTAATATTTTCCAGCTGTTAGTTGCTGCTCAGTTTACATTGTGCATTGCATTGTGGTACAATGATGTCAACGCCAACAGCAAACAACAACAAAAAATTAAGCAAATTTTGTATGCATACTGACATCTTTAAGTGTACTTAATTTTGTCACTTTTTTCAGTGTAAGAGAACTATATAGTTGTGAGAGAATGCTAATTTGTGAAGGGAGGTGTACAAATGTTCAATTTATGGGCTATATAATTATAAAGGAATGTTCTAAGTTAAGTCTTGTCATAATGATTTAATCTACAAGGCCTCTCACAGCTCTGACATTCATGGTCTCTCACAAAATATGTTTTATGTTCTGGGCACCAGCATATGAGATAAGGCGATAGCCTTGGAGGGTAACGAAGCTATCTTCGTTATTTACAATTAGAGTTCATTCTGACACCGTGTGCCCAAGTGTTCCCTCCTCTCAGGTTGCATTATCTGTGCTATACTATAAGAACTGATTGTTTCCTATAATCCTTTAAGTTTTTGGTGAGACTGTACCCATGTGTACGTTGTGCCAAGGGCTTCTCTGATGTCAGATATTTGTTTTCAATAAACTTCATATATTCAAGTAAGCATCAACTGGAGCCTTTGGAGTTTCTTCATCTTTATTCTTCATCAAAGTGTCATTTGGACAGATGTAGACCAAGTACAAGATTTCTCCAACAATAGTCTATATATACTCACTCACTCACTCACTCACTCACTCACTATAAACCCTTGATGGATTTAGCACATAGCTTGAAAGTGAGACATGGCTTTGGTTATAAGGCTGTACAATTAGTGTAAAATTATTGTTGCATATAAAGATGATATCTTACCATAAATCCATCCAATAATCACTGACTGGAAGATTGCCATCAGAAGAAGAGTGGGACCACTGCATACATAGTGATCAAAAATCTGCAGAATGTATGCGCCAGCCTATAATTGAAGTAGGCAAATTTGTTTGGATATCAGTCATCTTTTATTTTATTTATCAAAGCAGACAGCTCTTCCTGATGTTAATGTTGTGTTCTCAATAATTGCTCGTATTCTCACATGATGCTTGTGTGACCACCAGTGAATGTACTTCTTACAGCTCACCTCTGACACCAAGAGCAGGCCAACAAGATACGAAACAGCACAGATCAGCATCAGAAGAAGCTCTCTGCGGTATCCTTTTCGGATTTGGGATGGGTAGACATCCGTTAAAGAGGTCATGATGCTTTCAAGCCCAGCAAACTGAGGAATGACAGAAAGACAAGTTAGTGTAGCGATGAGTTAACAGAAGAGGAAACATGGTCGGAAATCTTTGGAGAGACATACAGAAGGCTGAAGCTGACCTGGCCATCTATTCCTAACAAGATGATCATGCTAAAGAAGCACACGGACCAGACCTGAGGCCAGGGCAGAAGGGTCACGGCTTGTGGATAGACTATGAACACAAGGCCAGGCCCTGCAGAGTGAAACAAACAGTGAGGAAAACAACATGGCTGCCACAGTGTCTTTTTTTGATACTATCACTTTAATAAGACATGGTGAATATAAATACAGAAAGTTACATAGTCCTTTCTTATTTGAGGATTTCAGTCACAATAACCATTAGAGTTAAAACTAAACATTAAAATGAATGCCTATTTGTAAATATTAAAGGGGAAATAACAAGCTTTTCTGTAATTTATATATCGTTAAAATTGGATTTGGGCCTGAACATGTACAGATATATTTGATAAGTATATACTATGGTTTGTTTACGTAGCCTCTGGTGCTGGCATAAGTCTTCCGAGTGGCAGCTTCCGTAAGCTAACCAATCAGAACAGAGTGGGCTCATCAGGAAGGGGGCCTTAAAGAGACAGGAGCTAAAACTGCCTGTTTCAGACAGAGGCTGAACTGAGGGGCTGCATAAAGGGTCCTTATTTATTTTATAGTTAAATAAGGAGTTTTTTGAACTGTAAATCATTCAAAGATATGCCAGTAGAGCCCAAGAATAAAAATATAGACCTAGAAATGTGCATGATGTCCTCTTTAAATATGGAGAAAAATGTAGGAAACAGACTGCCAGAGTAAAACCTTTCTATTTGGCGTCAGGTAGATGCACCACCGTACCTGACTCAGCAACTGAAGCAATATCGACACCCTGCTGTTGTGACATGTAACCCAGAATTGAGAAAATGGCAAAGCCAGAGATAAAGCTGGTCCCGCTGTTCAACAGGCAAAGATAGAAGGAGTCTCTGCAAATTAGAAACAATGCACTGTGTCATTTTTTATCTTGGTAACACAGATGGATCATGGACTGATAATGTTGGTGGTTAGTCCGTGTGTTACTGGGTTACTGTGGGAAAAATTGTATACAATCAGTGCAAAACATGCTTACAGATACATTAAAATTCAAACACAGTAGTTAACTTAAACTAAGCAAAAATCAGAAATAGACAAAAAAAATGACACAAAGTTTTTTGTTAATATTATGTAAATGTGACAGCAAGACAGATACCTGTCTAACAGCATTCCCGTAACCACAAAGAGATATCAAAGAACAGAATCAGGCTTTAAAACATTTGAAATATGGATATGGATACTGCTACTATTGACTAGACTGTTTCCAGTATGATAGTTGTGTTTTATTTGCGCACCACATCTTGCTGCAAACCATTTGGATGCTTAAACGTCATATCTTTGTCTTTATAAAGTGCTCACCTGTAGCAGTTGTTGTTGTACTTGTTGTAGCTCCCAAGTGTAGTCAGACATCCCAAACATAGGGCGTAGGAATAAAATATCTGGGTTCCAGCATCCATCCAAACCTAAAAACCAGTAAAAAAATTGAGCACTAACACTTTTGCTATGAAACTGATCATACATTTAAACACCAAAGAGATCATAGGCTGAATGATACCTGTGGGTCGGCCAAACGTGAAGGATTGGGTTGCAGGTAGTACTTGATACCATGGAAGGCTCCAGGAAGTGTCATTCCTCTCAGAAACAGCACCACTAACATGATGAAGGGGAATGTAGCTGTGAAGTAGGCAGCCTGCATTTGAGCAAGAAAAAATTATTAAATTATATTAAATTATTAAATTAAATTAAAGAATACCTAACTGTACAATCTATAATGCATTGTTTCTGGTTTGCAGAGTCCTTCTGTATACAGTACAATGTACAGTATGTCTACAGTACAATCTAGACATTGACAAGTTTGCTTCGACTGTGTGAAATGCTTTGATGTCAGTTGGTAATTGTTGTTGTAAACACACCAAGACATAATGTTACAACTAAACTGTATCACTAGTACTGTGACTTTGTTTTTTACTGCCTTGGATTCTCAACATGCCCTAGACGCAGCTGCCAGAATCATGAAACACATCACTTCTTATGTGATTGAGGACTTATCCTGGGAAGAAATTCAGAATTTAAGGGTACTAGAAATTCAGGGTAGAAGAGCATGTGTGGACCTGACAAGGTGTCATACAAAAACAGTTTAGTTTACCAGTTGGAAAAAACTTCATTAAGCTTAAAAGGTGAAGGAAGCCGAGAAGATGCCATCGAAACTCTTATTGTACTGGAGAATCAACTCATATAATTGGTGCGAAGGCATCAGGGCAGAAACACAAAAGATAGGAGTGACGCCCAGTATCCATTGCTAAGATCTCTCTCACAAGGCAGTCTGCCAGTCTGCATTTCCAGTTGACTTTCTCACAATCGCAGACCTCACACCAGCTTGTAGTTAACTTTTCACACCATTATGAAAAACATCTGTCATCAGTACCATCTTCCAACACCCATTAGAGAGTGAGACACACAAGAGATATAGTTTTTGTCAGAAAATGTGAGTACAAGGCTTTGAGAGACTACCATTGTAAAACTCTTCAGTGAGATGTGGTTCTGCTGTACTTTACTACAAGAATTAAGTCTCTTTTGGGTAAAAACGTACTCCCCAAACCATGCATTCATGGGTGAGGTCCAGTTAGTAGTAAGACATGTAGCAGTGAGACATGTAAGAGTTGACTGCATGTGGCTGCAAGTCTGAGGTAACCACAGTTGCAAAACAGCATTCTTACAGTATTTAGTGGCAATTTCCATTGATTATGTACTCTCATATTATATAAATAGATGCAGGGGAGTAGAAGTACAGCAATTTATTTATATGACCCATGTTGTTTAACATATGACCATATTGTGAGTGATTCCTGCCATAAACCTGGATTGAATTAGCAGACCTGTATCCTCCTAAAGAATGTGGCACAGACGTGTTTTGGGCCCATTTGAGTGCACAATAAGTTCAGGCATGTGCACACGTGAAAGCTAAGTGGTGCTTTGTCACCCGCCCAAAGAGAGAGTGCCATTTAAGCCTGCATAACCGGAATATGCTGGCATGTTTTTGGCTTTTCATAATTTTTTATGTCATAGATGAAATGCATGATGTTGTGCAATTCAGCAGGTGATGTAACCTTTTAGTTACATCACCTGCTGAAATCACTGAACGGATGACATTCAATGTTTAAACTCTTTTTACACCGTAAAGGAAACAAAAGTGACAGCAGTTGACAAATCAATGTTGGAGGAGACACCTTTGTCTTATAATATACAATGCACAAGATTGGAGGGGCTTTCCTCGTACCTTTATATGCTCTAAATGTTTTGGAAGGTCAGAATAGAGTGACAACATATCGGATTGTAATGTAGGTGAGTGACAGCCTCCTGAAAATACATCTACTCTCACCAAGTCACCAACACAAGAATAAAGAAATTGAATAAAGAAATGAAGATTACATTGACACTACATGACACACTACATTTCTGAGTTAGGATTTGCCATTTCAGTCTCACCTTTCCCGTGGATCTCACTCCCTTCCAGACACAGAAGTAGCAGATGACCCAGGCCAGAAGAAGGCACAAAGAAAGGTCCCACTGTACGTTTCCCAATTTCTCTATGCCGGTGGATATATTTAGCACCCGTCGTCTGTAGGGACAAATGTACTGTCACTGCACATGAATCAATTATTTAAGGCAATAAAACTTAACATGTACTTTAGTCTCAAGTTCTTTTTATTATGTTGTTTCCTACCACAATTAAAAAACTGAAAGAAATGTTACAACACAAGGACCATGCACTGTCTACTGTACAGCTTATGCCTGCCATGGTTTATTTGAATGTTTCTGAGTTATTTTATTTTTTCCAAGTTTTAGTGATGACACACCAGTCGTATGCCCCTTTTCTCATGAGGTAAATTTCCTAAACTCATGGAATTTGTGGAGAAGGCCAACCAACCTAAAATGTTTTTATAATTTGAAAAGCACATGTTTAACTAATAACGATGGCTTCTTCACATTTAGACGTTCAGGTGAGCCAGCATGGACAACACCAGAGTCCTGGCACAGGCACACTTAAAAGGAATGCAGCTATTATTTTCATCGTTAGTTAACATCTGTGATTGACAAGTCAAAAAGTCTATCGTGAAAGGTATGCTGATGTGGAAGCGCAGCAAACTATTCATAATGATACATGCTTGAACCTGCAATTAAATGTACTTCATACCTTTGGTAGACAGGTGTTGTCACTTATTCTGTCTGATTAGACCTGGGGGTTTGTGTCAGGTGTATATTGCCCTGCCCTGACAGATGCAACAAAACTATCAAGGGACTGAAGCACATGTCTATCAAACACAGTCTGTACATGCCCTCACAGTCTAGACAAGGGGTTTAATCAACCAAAATAAATACAAACACCTGTGTGTGTGTGTAAGAATTTAACAACTGAACAACTAGTCAGTGAGAAAGGCTGCTCAGCGCTGATGCTGTGTTCCTGTCAAATGGGATGTATTCTAGAGATGGGAAAGATATCCATGTCTGTGTGAGGGTTAAAAATACTGTAGTGATGAATAGTGATGATATACACTACATCACAGTACTACATCCATTAAATCCATTATTATCCATTTTTCCTTTTCATACACACTTTTTGCGTCACATGTTCCAGTTGAAATTACAACTGTGATTATGAGATCCGGTTAAAAGTTAGATAATTCAAAGTCGTCTGCTCAGATTGAAGTTGGGTGTGGCTATGCCTGGTGTTACGTGAAGGTAATAAACTCCAAAAATTGTAAAGTTGTCTTGTCCTAACATGCACAACCCAATAGAGATGTCAATCACAGATGCGTCTGTACACACCCAAACAATCCTGAGCTGAGGTCCAATTTGGCAAAATATGTAAAACAAACAAACAAACAAACAAACAAACAGACAAAAAAGTACAGTGCCAAACATGCACAACATGCACAACCCAACAGAGATGTCAATCACAGACACGTCTGTACACACCCCAAACAATCCTGAGTTGAGGTCCAATTTAGCAAAATATACAAAACAAACAAGCAAAAAAAAAGTACAGTGCCAAACAAGAAACCAACTGGAAAATCTCTGCTTTCCGATCCACACTAAAATGCAAAGTGGTGTTTTCAAATTTATTCCTCTTGAGATTGAAAATCTCGGCTTTTGGGTTTAAAAAGGAAGGCCAAAATCCAGAGAAACAATTAGACTTATCCAGTTTAGTGTGGATGTGTTCTTGGCTTAGGGTTTGATAGATATTATGGCAGCACAACAAGCAGCTAACGACAGAAGAAAAATGTAAAGTTTGTCAGCAAATGTGAGTACAAGGCTTTGAGAGACTACCATTGTAAAACTCTTCCGTGAGATGTGGTTCTGCTGTACTTTACTACAAGAAATAAGTCTCTTTTGGGTAAAAACTTACTGCCAAAACTCTATAACAGATGATGATGAATTCATAGTCGAGGTCCAGTTAGCAGTGCCATTATAGTGGTTTAATACCACACAAGCATCTGAAATATATTAAAGTATTGTTAAACACAGTTAAAACTGAAAATGCATGGTCAATTATACAATCATTAGATCTATATGATAAATTCATCTTTGCATGGTGATATAGCCCCCAGTTTAGATTAATTCCAATTGTCTAAACCAGACATCTTAATTATGAATACAATAAAATAATGCAAACATTTTCCTTATTAGTAAACATCAGGACAAACAATTAATTCACCTGTATTCCATGTGTTATTACAGCTGGCCCATGGCAACTCTCCGGAGAAGGAGGAGAAAAAGTAGAGAAAAGCCCAGGCTAAAATCACAATGTAGCTCATAGATCCATAGAAAATGATCATTTGGCTGGCGTATCCCATGCCTGAAAACAACATAGAATGTTAACATAGTATTTCCTTCTTAAGTTTTCATAGTGCATCACAATCCTGACAGGTACACCTCACCTTCCAACAAGGGGCAGATCTTCCTCCAGCACATGATTCCCCCCTGACTGGTGTACTGGCCCAGTGCTGTCTCCAGGACGAACAGAGGAATGCCACAGGTCACAAGGAACAGGATGTAAGGAATGAAGAATGCACCTGTGAGTGTGAATAAAGCATTGTAAATGCACATAGAACACCACACATACAAAGACTACCATATTCACACTCAGCTTTTTCTGACGTCTACTCCTTGAATATTTGACTTTCACTGTGGAAATTGATGCATGTAATGGTTTAAGGGCTTCTCTGTACACGCCTCAAATCTGAGTTTGAGACATGCTTATAGACTATTGCCTTTATCAGGGAAGACATTTTGACATGTTATGGTAAGAAAAGCACAGGTGTAAATAATCAAATGAATGATGACTGAATTCCATTTCATGCTTCAGTTTCATGGTCCTGGTATTGTACATGCTGGTTCACTGTCACGGGTTACAGGGCTTTAATAGAACAGAGCCATGTTAATGTTATTAGTAACACATGTGCTTTTCCTACCATGACATGTCAAAATGTCATGGTATGTCAAAAGGCCAACTCTATATAATAGACACTCAATTGAGATTTGGGACACTTATGAATTATCCTTACTTTGCGCAGTGATCACAGTCACGGATGTAGTGTTGTATGTCTTTTCATATGTATAATAAGCGACATATTGCATTGCGGGATTGTTAACAGTAGTGTAGTGTCTATTCTTTGTTCCATCGTGGGAATTTTTGAGGGTGCTATATAGTTATTTATAGTCATTTCACACAGAGAGTTTGGACACCCAGATAAAATGGTGGACAGCAAATAGAGTGCACTACATAGTAAATAGGAAGCTCAAGACATATCGGAGTTGTGAGTTTCCAACTTGTAAATGTCATTCATGTCAAAATCCAAGTTGTTATGACTGGGAAACTCAGATTTTTTGATATAACCGATATAACCGACTTGGAAGTGCCTGAAAACCAAACAAATATGGATGCCGTACATCGGCCAAATACCTTAGTTCAATGCACTTAAATCCAAATTGAATGGATATGGGGTTATATTGTCAATGCACAATATCTTCACACGACCAACTCAGTAATCACAAAATTATCTTGATGACATGAACACTTAATCTTTCCCATTTTCACCATCCCATATGAAATGAATGTAGCATGGGATGTATTAAATTTTGGTTTAATGACATTTAACGAAGGTCTTTGGCTAATGTGACGCATCCATATTTGTTTGTTTTTTGTTTTAGGCATGATTAAATGCCAAAAGATATGTTGAGCTTTCAGAAAAATCAGAGCTGTTGACAGGAACATTATTTACAAGTCGGAAAATCGAAATTACAATTACTCCTATATGACGTGAATGAGGCACGATTTGTGACGTCACAAGTACTGCGCGGAAACAATTTACGCTCTGGACAAATACTCAAGCGAAGCCTAAGCAGAAACTGAAAAACCACGTTTAGTGTAGTAAAAAACAAAAAACAAAACAAAAAACAGAGCTGTGTCAGGAGGTGAAACTTCGCAGTAAAGTGAGTGAGTTTTACGGTGGAAGCAAGAGCTAGGAAATTTTCCCCCACACTTTATCCGGGAATTCAATGCTGACATCGATTTTGCTAACAGGTAAGTCCGACATTCTGCCAAGTAGCGTTAGCGTTAGCGTTCCCCGGGACTGAAACAGCAAGCGGGAGTCTGTAGGTAAGTCAACTGAAGTGTCAAAAGAAAGCTGTTGTCTTGAGGTTTAGGTATGAATATTTTTGGCAGCTAACCTAAACTATAGCTTTATGATATATCTGTGAAAATGCACCCGTCTGGTTTGTCAGTATAATAATTCCATCAACTGTTTTAACGGCTAAGTTAGCGTTAGCTCTTCAGTGACGTCCAATGCTGGAAGTTAGCTTCCCATTCGGAGTTAAGGGGAAAGTTAAGGGAAACATAAATAATGATATTTAGCGACTGATTTTTTTTCACCACTTACAGTGTTAGACATCGTAGCAAACGCCACTGTTGAAACCCACTCTCGGATTTGTGAAAGCTTTACTGTGCTTATGAAAACAGAAAAAAGGGCGATTTCACTGATATTTCTCCTTTCAGACCATATCAAACCAGGTCCAGATCAAAAGCCATTATACTTAGACTCATCAAATCTGGACTAGATTAACAGGGAGACTCCAGGGACTCATTAAACACAGTTTCAGATTTGTGAAACCTTTATTCTATTTGCAAAAACTGAAAAAAACGGCAATTTCACTGCTTTTTCCCCATCCAGACCACAATAGACCAGGTCCAGATTAAAAACCACTATACTTAGACTTGTCAAATTTGGATTTAAAGGGGCGATTTCACTGATCCTGCGGCTTGCACGATTCCATGTCTCTCCATTTCGTTGGTTATGGCCATGTAGAGCTCCTCTTTAAACTCCACTTAAAAACAAAGGTAGAAAAGTTATTTTTACCTTTTAAAAATACAATTACAAAATATCTTTTTTAGAGCAAATTTTCTAGTCTGTCTAATGTGGTCTGGATGGGGAAAAAAGCAGTGAATGATTAATTATGATTCATTACATTTCACACTCTATTGATTTTTCCTGGACTAACTGTGTAGTCTATAAAACATTGGTTTAAAAAAAAAGCCTATCCCAAGTTCCCAGAGCCCATTGTGATATCTTTAGTGGCTTGGCCAATGTGTATATGTATTAACATTTCTGGAAAAAACCTGTAGCTGGAACACTTTCCAAGTAATTTCCAAGTTTGTCTCTCCTTGCCTCCACTCTCTATCTAGACAGTTGTGTTCATCTAATAGCATCCACACTCTGACTGTAGTCAGTATTATTTCAACTAATTGTGGCTTAGTGACTGCAGCCAAGATTCCTTTTTGAGGGTGTTACGTGTTTACACAATGTGGGTTTGAGCTGCAGAGCTGCATAGTGAGTGCAATTGCACAAATATAATGCAAAACTACAAATATAAAAATGATACTGAAGCCAGATCTAAAAGCCACATGGTTATGAAATCACAAATATAGCACATGACCTTCTCAAAGGAAAGAGTCTACATTTAGAGATCACCACCTGGCATACTTGACACCTCTGGGTGTGCTGGATTAGGGAAGTTTATAAAACCAAAGATGGGGGTGGTGGAGGGGAAATATGAAAATACAGGGAAAAAAATAGGGATAAATTACATTAGATAGCTAATGTTCACATTGAACTTGAGCTTTTGAGTCAACACCATTACAAAAAACCTCACACACAAACAGCAATGTATAAAACATGTTAAAAGTTTTAATAGTTAAAAGTACTAACATGTCTAGTACTACTAATAAACATTTCAGCTGAGAAAGGTCATTGGCCTCACATATTGGGAAATTTGTTTGTTTACTGTCTTGTCTGTGTGAGAAGATCAGTATCATTTTCATTCATTCAGATTTATTTCTTGTTCTATTTTACTAAGAAATCCACTCAAAGTTTCTCAGTCAAGCCCCATTATGTTACCACAACACTGCTGAACAACTATTAATCAGTCTCTCCAGGATTTCGCCGAATTTTTTTGCGATTATTGCAGCCAAAAATGCTTGATTTTTGCAGTGGATTTTCTCAAACATTTGCAATGTTTCATGCAAATTTTTGCAATGTTTCATGTTCTTATTGCGGTTAAATTGTGGAAATTGAGAAAAATTGCAAGCAATGGAAAATAATGCAATTTAAAAAAAAAAAAAAAAAAAAAAAACCTACTACCAATGAAGAGTCATATGTAACTTTCTTCAATAAAAAGCATATTGCATATCACAACAACTATCAACAACTATATTTCAGTGCTAATTTAAAAAAAACAATTTTTTGAACATGAGAACCATGGGCTCAAAGTTATATAAAAAAAGAAAATACTGTACTTGAGTTCCGTTTATAAGCCTTTATTGAAAAAACTTTCACCTCAACATTAGCACCAAATAAAATCAGTCAGTAATGCCAATAAAATAAATCCATTAACATAAAAATATAGTTTCATTTCCAAAGTGCCCGTTTTATGTTTGTGGTAGATTATGTACATTTTTTGCTGTCTGAACAACGCATCAACTTGTATTCTTACAAGTTACCACGACACGAAATGCAACAATTGGTCCAAAACACAAGTGGCCTGTTTGGTCATTTCATGCGGAAAAGTTGCAGTAATTTAGTTGCTCTCGCAAATATTGCGGAGATTTCTTGAATTTGCGTTAATTTTTGCAATCCCAAAATCGTAATTTCCTGGAGGGACTGTTTAATAATCGAGCCCTCAAACAGCTGAAATCTTACAGTTAACAGTTGTCCTACATTCAGCTGGGCAGGGTTCAGAGGTAGATGGAGTCAGGAGTATCGTGTTTTTGGAAAAAAAAGGTTTTAATATGCCACTATTAAATAATGGTCTTAAAATAATTCATGTGCTGTAATTGATTTATCTGTTATGAAAAGTGTTATGCAAGTCTCCAGATGAGTCACCTCTTGATTTTCCTGTACTCTTCACTTCACATGTAAGAGCGGAATCACAAGTTAAAAAATAAAGTTTACATTTAAGTTTAGTAAAAAAAAAACAGCTTAGTTAAAAAAAACAGCTCAAAGTTACGTTATCTATTAATTAGATTATGACATTGGGACCAATGAACATTATATTTCACGATGTGTGAATAAATTTAAAACACTCACTTTACCATCTGGTTTACAGTACTTGTGTAAAAACTGCTTGTGTTTGAATTTATGAATCTGCCCGATTTGAGGGATGTGAAATCAGCTTGAGGACTATGGTACTTTGTAAGCAAATAATAATGGGAGGGATTCAGCAAAGAATGTGACTCGTCTTTGCACAGACACAGGCAGTACATTATTTTCATAGCCTTTCATAACCTGTCAAATCCTTAATCATCAGATGTGAAGCAGAGAGAGAGAGACAGAGAGAGTAGAGTTTTACAGCGGGTAGCTTTCAGGAATTGTGACTAAATACAGCAGTTAAACAGTAAGTTTGTATGATGTTCTAATAGTGCATTTGGCACTTTATTACATGTGAAATACTGGATGTTTTTAAGTTAAACGGATTACAGTTTTACCTAGGGCAACATTCATTCAATATTTTACAGCAGACATTTCTGGAAGCAACCAACATAAAATAAAACAATAGAAAAACTTAAATTGTGCCTTGGTGAATAATAAAAAGTACCTTGACACCAAGGTGACACCAATTTCTTTATTGCTCTAGTTTATAGGCTACAGAAAGTTAAAAAACAAGTTTGCTTGCATTCTCTAACACTTCACTGCATTTTTATTTAGGGTAATTAGGGTTGTTGGTACTAACCTGAGAGATTAAAAAGTACAAATACTCACCACCACCATTCTTGTAGCACAGATATGGAAACCTCCACACATTTCCAAGTCCAATAATAGCTCCAGCCACAGACAAAATAAACTCCTTTTTGCTACCCCACTTGCCCCGCTCCTGGACAGTTTGTGAGGTAGTCTTTGGAGGGAGATGGCACAGCCTGGCCAGAGAGTCTGCCATATCGCTGAGGGAGAAGTTATCTAATGGCAAGACTGGCATTGGTTCTTGAGTTACTGGATTGACTAGCTGGGGACTGTCTCATGCAGATTTGAGTGGGGTTACCTAATTGACAGGCTGCAAGATAGTTTAGCCACAAGGGGGACCTCTAGATGTATGTAAAAAGTAATTTGCCAGCATATACATGACAAAACAGGAGAAAAACATATTCAGTGTGACTAATTTCTTTTTGGACATGGTATTGAAGGCTTTGAAAGTGGGGCTCTCTGCCCCAGACAAGGTATGAATGAGTGTTAATTAGACGAATAGCTTTAAGGCAAAACTCTTTTCAACACAGTCACGAATACAGATAAGCCTGTCAGCCTCAACTCAAGTATTGATGTATAAATAGTTTTTTGTAATAAAATACCCAAAAAATGTTTGGGTTTTTTAGATAATTACTTGTCAAAGGTCCAAAGTGAGCTGTTGTCAGGGAGTCAAGATATATATATTTTTTCTGTGTACATTGCCTGTGTACATTGCTTTCCACGTGCTTCTCCTCTTTAAAGTCGAGCTAAAGTCCAAGTACTAAGTTGCCTTTACCTTTTATAGTGAAGACATATTTATGTACTGTTTATTTTTAGAGGGAAATAGTTGAAGTATATATTGCTATATTATTTCAAGTTTTGAGCAGAATAACAAGAAAAAAACTGCTTTTCTGTGGGTGTTTGCTTTTGATAGAAACGTATCAAACAATCTTAAGTTAAAGATTTTAGGGTCCAAACTGACACATACATAAATCATTATATGTCCTATAAGTGTTCACCAGAATAAGTCAGCCTAAATAACAGTTGTCCGCAGGGGCACCCCAGGGGAACAGCAAATAGCCAGTTTATTGCTATACTGAGGGCAAAACCCATTTAACCAACCATTAGTCAGGTATTTGTGTGAACTGTCATAGTTACAGTGTGCCATTTGTGTCAGAAGACTTACATGATAAGACGTTTTAAAAATTACGACCATTAAGTTGTATAACAGTGAAATTCTATAAGATGCTGATTTTTATGTGAATAGCCCCCTTTATAGTTTTTCTTTGACGTACTTGTCCTATTTGAACTTGAACTTAAAGTATGAAGTTGTTTGCAAGTATACTCGTCTATAGGACATGAGCTCCTTCTCGAATGCGGTTGCAAAACACTGTTGTGCCTTTCCACCCTCGCTGCTCCTCGAGGATTATTTCTGTGCAGCTCAGTATTTAAAGATCACAGCAGGGGGCACTTCTGGATCTTTGTTCCTCCTCTGAGTGCAGAGTGACACTTCCAGCAGCTAATGTAGCTTGTTGGTTGCTAATGTGGGCTTTTCAGCTTTCACACGAGGATTTGCTCTTTCAACCCGAAGCCCTTTTAGGTATTCTCTAATATCAGTGCTGGAAGAAGTATTCAGACCATTTAGACTAGTAAAAGAAGCAATACAACACTAAAAATACACTGTTACAAGTGAAAGTCCTGACGTACAGAAGTATCAGCAGCAAAATCTACTTAAAGTGTCAAAAGTTTAGTATAAAAGTACTCATATGCAGAATAGACCCTGTCCGTGATTTACATTATAGCTTATTATTGGATTATTATTATTGATGTGTAAAAATGTAAACAGTACTTTTTTGTTGTAGCTAGTCAAGGTGGCGCTGATTCATACTGTTGGGTAGTTTAATCAATAACATTTATTCATATTTTATAAACTGTTCACGTTATGCAAGTAAAATTTTAATCTGAAGTAACTACAGTAGTAGGTATAGCTGCTAAATAAATGTAGTGGAGATAAAAGTACAATAATTTCAGATTCTGAAATATAGTAGAGTAGATGTATGAAGTAGCATAAAATGAAAATACACAAGTAAGTATCTCAAAATTGTACTACACAGTACACAGTATTGAAGTAAATGTGCTTAGTTACTTTTCACCTTTGTCGATCATATTATAATTTCAATTCCCTTTCAGATTGTAATAGAACATTTTATATTATATGTTATATAGTGTAAGCCTGTGTACATTCTTTGGAAAAAGGGATAGTGATGCTTTTAGTTGTGTCTAATCAAATGATTGTCCAGTACAAGACAACATACAATAAAAACAATGTTAATGTAAATGTATTCAAATAATTCAAACTCACAAAGCTCAGTATGAAATAAAATTTATTGATTTCTCATAGCATGAATATAATTTGTCAACAAAATGTTTTGCATTTCTGATACACAGTCCACATTGACTAACCTGACATTTACTTGTTGTGGGAACAGACCAGCATTACACATTATATGCTAAAATTACTCAATAAGAGTAACGGGATTATCAAAGATAAGTCAAGAAGATAAGGAAATCCTCAAATCAGTAACATCATGTGAATTTAAAGTTATTTGTATTTTTTATTGCTATTTATTTAAGTAGCTTGATATATCCAGGGACATGTCTTTTTTTTAGCAGTTTACTGTCAGTAACCATTTTTTAGATCTTAAAAGTAGGCGATGATAGTTACAACAGTATAATTCTGGTTTCTGTTTTTTTTTTCATGTGTATCATAGGTGAGTCTATTGACAGGCCAAACTCAATGCAAGCTGTGGCACTGCATATAGTTATATACTATACTATATACTATATATTATTGTAGTCATTACAGTACATGGATTTGTGCTTCAGGTGCAATATTCTAACAACATTCTAGACTTAATTTCTTACATTGTCATAATACATATTATGTCTGGGGTCCAAAAGTCTGGATCCACTACCAAAATTGTGCATTGTGTGTTTTGTTTGCACAGTATTTACTTAAACATCTGTCAAATCATACATTTTCTGTGGGCAGAACTGCAAGTTTCACATTTTAAATTCACATTAAAATTTTTTTTGGATAACTTTAATGTTTCTCACTATAGACAGACTGTAGTCTGTGTAATTTACTAATACTAGGGTTAGGGCAATCAGTTACAAATATTTCAATTTCATTTCTAAGAATTATTTTTCAGTTTGGTACGGCCAATTGCAGAGGCTCTAATCACAACTGTAGCAAGTTCTGAATGCTTCACTGTTGAAATCAGGGTCAAAACCCTGGACTATAGTTCTTGAAGTCATCCAAAATATATCCAGAATCTAAAGGTGAAGTGATTCGAACTGCTGTATGTATGTATGCCGTAGCTCTAGACAGCCATTAGTAGTAGTAGTAGTAGACCTCCCTCCAGAAGTTTCCATGCACACAGTTTTTAGCTTTTTGACTTTCTACGCTTTACTTTTCAACTGGATTTTGTGGTCACTCAAAGAGAAGTTGAAGCCTTGGAAGTGCTTCAACTGCCAGTCATCTCACATTCTCAATGCAGAAAGGGACTGGAATGCTTGAAATCAGCCTCGCTTTGCCACTCAACTTGGCAGTAACTACCTACTAAACAGAGCAATCATTTATCAAGGGGTAACGACTGCAGTGCCATGTCGGAACTTAGCTTAGATAAAACAGTATCACTAGTGTTATAGTCTGTCGTGTCTTTAAGCAGAATGTTTGTGCACAGTGAAACCACTCAAAATATTTCTCCATGTGATAAACTGTGAATGTGAATACCCGTAAATAAACCACATCACTGAGAGAGACGCGATAACTGTGCTGACACAGCATAATATGATGTACGGTATGTACTGCCAGCAGTAGTTTGTTTCTTGGTAACAGACTCAGATTTATGGTCCCCACTGTGCTACAACACATGATAGCTCAATCATGTGTAACGTATGTGTTAAAATAAAAGTAATAAAAAGTAAATATATAGTATAGATAGCTAATAGAGCCAGATAATAGAAATTTAAACCTGCCCTGCAGCTGGACATGTAGCTGCAAAGCTTGTATAAGGCAAACCACTTCAAATATATATTTCAAGCTTATATCCACAGATAAAAAAGGCAACATTTTCCACTTACAAAGACCTTCTGCATTGTATCTGTACATCAGCTGCCACTCCATTTGGAGCTGAGGACTTTTTAAAAATTTGTTTTATTCTTCTGGGGGGAATGAGATTGGGATTTTAATGGACAGTGAATATCAAGATAGGCAGTTCATGATCCTCTATGGAGCTGGAATATGACATGGAAATGTTGATTTAACTTACCATACCTATTAAAATGCATTACTTATTGCAGCTTTCTCCTAACAATACTGTGTTTACCAAATCATTGTAGGTCTACAGCAGAGGCATTTCACAACGAGTCTGTCTGTTGTGCAGGTTGGAGACCTGATTTGGTAACTTAATAGAGCTGGAAGAATTTATTGCTTGTCATAATTTCTTAAAGATGCTTAGCTTGTAAAACTGGAGTTAAAAACTACACCAAAACACATAAAAAAAAATCTTAGAAATGTTCAGCTTCTCAGACTTGCATCTCCATCTCAACTCCACCACTTCCCTTGTATTCATTGGCAGCAGGAGAAAGAGTGTTGTCGGGGTTCAAAGGGCATTGCTCAGGTTGCTTTGCTGCGTTGTTGTGTGTCTTGATTTCAGGGTGGCAAAGCTGATTAAGGTTCTGTGGAGACAGGTTGTTGATACAATAGTCCCATTACACAAAATATTTAAGTGCAATCCAGTAGGTTTCCCAAACCGGTCAGCAGGAACACATTCAAAAAAATGAAAGACTATACACAGACAGTAAAAAGGCTCGCTCAGTTTTCCTCCCTATTTGTTTAATTCTTCAAATTACTTGATTGATTGTATTCAGCTGAACTCTAAGTTGCAGTGTGAACACATTCAAAAATAGTTTTGTCTCATCTTGACTACTGATATTTAAATTATCCAATCCATTTGTTGACACTGTAAAAAAACAAAAAAAAAACTTTTATAGTGTTTTCACACTGACCGCAAAGCGAATTTTTCATGTGGCCAGATTATATACAAAGTCAATACAAAGACGCGAATAGATGTGAATTCTTGTCTATTTGTGCTGGGTGACACGAATTATTGGACGCAAATATGTGAAATTTGAGTCATTCGCGTGAGTTGAGAATATTCAACTTTAGCGAAAAATTTGCTTGTATCACGGGGCCAGACTAGGGGATTCAGGCGCGGCTTGCTGAAATACAGCTGTTGAGAGCCGGCCAGCTCTGGAGGCGAGAGCTGGGAGCTCGTTGGTGCTGCTGCTGCTGATTTCTGGGGGAATAAACACACACCGGAGCGGGAGGAGTTTATTTTTTTTAAACTTTTGGGATTAAAAAAATGATTTATCTTCCCTTTTGCTTCTCAACCTAACTTAGCCGGAGCTAACACCAGAGTCACACACCCCCCTCAACTGCTGTCATCAATAATAAACATCTTAAATACCAGCGAGTTATGGATATGTAGATATGTCATAATGAATCTTAGCTCTGTGCTGCTAAAAGTGATGGGTGGATGTCATGATATTATTGGTTGAAATTGGTTGGTTCAAGCCTCATTTCATCTTGACTGTAAGGTCTGTAGTTGTCGTCTGGGAAGTGTAGTAAGTTAATGGATTTTTTTTTGGGGGGGGGGGGGGGGTGTGATGGGTTAATGCAGTTTAAGAGTTGATAATTTTTTCTCTCAGTGTTTGCAGATAAGTGTCAGTATGACTGTTGTTAGCAGGAGGACTGAGCCGTCATGATGGCAGGCAGGCTGAGCTTCAGTAACATCACCACGCTGACTCACCACTGTCTGGGTGGCAAGTAGTCGGTGCCTGCCATTCCTTGCTGGCTGTTTGGGTCGAATAAACACAAATGATCCCGTGGTCAAACTCGCGCGAGTAACGCAAGGCAAAAATTCACTTTGTGTTCGCTGTGAACACACCATTACATGCACAAGTAATGAAAATAAACTCAAATGATCCCACGGTCAAACTTGTGTGAGTAATGCAAGGTGAAAATTTGACCGTGGGAACATTTTTTTATTTGCCCCAAATAGCCAGTGAGCAACGGCAAGAACCAACTACTCCCCACCCGGGCAATGGGAGTCAGCACGGTGATGTTACTGAAGCTCAGCCTGCCAGCCATCATGACAGCTCAGTCCTCCTGTTAACAACAGTCATACCGACACTTATCTGTAAACACTGAGATACATCATAAACTCTTCTCTGTTCATTTTGCTGTGATAAACTGCATTAACCCGTCACACAAAACTCCCCCCAAAAATCAGTTGACTTACTGCACTTCCCAAACGACAACTACAGACCTTAAAGTGGTATGAACCCAAAATAAACTTAGATTTCGCTGTGATTTAATTGCAATAAACGAATCAAAAGGATGTTGAAATAACTACATCATGATGCCGATTTGTAAAAAGTCTGAATTCATGCTTTGTCAGGTCAAACAACTTTTAGAATGCTTGTTTTCTAAAGGGATTTCAGATCGATCAGAGCTATGTTTTGCAAACATTAGCTGCTCCATCCACACTCAAAATAACGTCATCTAAAGGCATAAATACGGAGCAACATGTTTATAAACATAGACATCTACATACTGTGTAACTTTAAAACTATAAAAACTCACTGGCATATAAGATGTTTACTATTGTAACAGCAACTGAGGGGGTGTGTGACTCTGGTGTAGGCTCTGGCTAGCTGAATCCCCCTGTCCGGCCCCACGATATGAGCAAATTTTTGGCTCAACTTAAATATTTTTATGGCACGAATACGCAAATGACTTGAATTTCACGTATTCACATTGAGAATTTTGCGAATTTGCATCTATTTGCATGTTTGCATTGACTTTGTATGTCATCTCGCCGTGTGAAAAAATTTGCTTTGCGTTTGGTGTGAACGCACAATAAACAATATGTGCCATAGCACAAACATAGGAATTTAGCAACAGGACAACAAGAATAATGACTTCCCAAAGTTGAAACGATTAGTTTACTAGTCGATAAGTCGATGGTCAAAAAAATAATTTTGATAAACAATTTTGATAACAGAATAATAGTTATACATTTACATTTCTGCTGCCTTTCTTTCTCTTATATAATATGTAGTAAATTGAATATCTAAATTTTTTGACTGATGATGAACTGATGTTGATCAGACAAAACAAGTAATTTGAATACGTCACCTTGAGCTCTTTGAAATATTTATGGGCATTTTTCTAATAATTCATAGACTAAATTGAGAACTTAATCAGCTTTTCAATCAATAATGACAATGTTAGTAGTTAGTAGTCACTGCTGCCCCAGTTTTTATTGATAGTTGGCATCCAGTGTACCATGCCTTATATACAAACGGGACAACATGCTGATGCGTCAAATAAAATGGTGGGAAAATAATCATCAGCAATCAAAAATATCAGCCTGTATGACAGACACAGGCACAAACATGCAAACACAGAACACATAGAAAAGCCCGGCCTCTCACCTCTAACCCTTCTCACATTTTTAAGGATCATTAGTGTCAAGTGGAGTATTTTTGTCAAGCATGGTGGCATGTGCAGCTGCATCTCCTTGACCAGCATGTCAGCCTGGAGGACCTCATTGACAAATTGTTCCTTTTAATGCTTGTTGTACAACTGTACTTGTAATTGTTGTTTTTTTTTTACTTGAGTGACTTACCATTTAATCTCTGCGGTGTAGGAGTGAGCTGTTACCTCACCATGATTCTCATTAATAAAGAGGGATACAAAGTTGATAGTTCTTATTAATTCATGTCCTATATTATCTTCACTGCCTTAAATTAACCATAAAACTAATTTCAAGGTTTGCTGAGATGCCAAAAAAAGTATTACGTTTACTTAGTTTTGTTAGTCTTCCATGAATACTACTTTTTTAAAAACCAGAAGTAATTACAATGAGCAAGAATTAATGAAACTGAAACTACACTTGTAAATTTCTAAAATGAGAACAAAATCAAACTCATTAGAAATGACACCAAAGTTGGAAGTGTAAACCATCAAAAATACTCAATATCCCTCACTTCCCCTCACAACTAAAGTTTGGTTTAAAGTTGCAATACACGACATTCAGCCACTAGATGTTGCACTATAGCACCAATTCATCTCTCGTCATCTCAGACCAAAACAAATGTGTGTCGTTTCCTCAATAAAGTTGGAAGAAAAACTCACAAAACTCAGATCAAACTGTCAAACTAGGCAGAGCTGATGAAATATGGATCAAGATTCTGTTCTGTGCATTGCCTATTTCTTGCCTCAAATATTTTCAGAAACATATTTTAGTGTACTGTTTAGCTGTAATTTGAGAAAGTTTGTGAGGCGGTTGCCATCTTGGAAATGGACGTAGAGGACATGGAGGGACTCGCATGCACTAACATGCACGCGCGGCCGGTGAGGCTACCAAAACAAAGAACAGAGAAGCTCGGTTTTCTGATTTTCTGTTTTTCTCTGTTTTACATCATTGTAAATTGAATATCTTTGTGCTTTGGACTGGTAGTTGGACAAAACAAGACATTTGAAGATGTCCTCTTGGAGAAAAATTAAAATAATTAGTTAATTACAGCCCTGCTAATATTATAATGACTACATAAGACTTTAATAGGATTTTCATAGTATTCCTCGTTCTTTACCGAGTACATACCTGCCATATCGTCCCTTTCATCTGAGTAACTTTAAAGATGATCCACAGAGGTACCAGCAGAACGCAGAACAGTCCAAGGAACCAGCCCAAAGCATAGGCCCAGGTTGGGTAGACATAGCTTTTGTTGAACTTGAGAGGCTTGTATTTCACCACTGAAAAGATGAAGGTACCCTGGCAGCAAAAACAACAACAACAAAACACTGAAATGACAATGCTTTCACCAAAATCTCTAATTGACACATTTGGCTTACCACCAGTCCAGTGATGTCTACTAGTGTCTTAGTATATACTACAGTTTATCAAACATTTTTTTCTGTAAAGAATGTTTTGTTTATTTGTAAAAGCAGTGTGGCTTAATATGGATGGCAATGTTGGTTGGTCGGTCCGCCACTTCAGACTGAAATATCTCAACATCTACTGGTTGTTTTGTCATGGAATTTGGTGCCCTTCATTGAATTGTAATAACTTTGATGATCCCCCGACTTTTCACAGAGCTGCTAACATGGCTGTAGACTCTTGTTTTATTCTCTCTTTCTTCCCCTCTCACCATCATCATGTGTATTATTGTGGTTTTGTCTGGTCTTGTATATTTGTTTACTTAACCTGGATTCAATCTCAAACCCTCCTTGTTTTTTGGCTCACAGGCTGTATGGGGTAGAAAGTGAGTGGTAGGGATGGAGGGGTGATCGGGAATGGTGTCAAAAAAGGGAATATTTGTTCCGTTAGATGTCAACATATACCATGTCTTATGTTTCTTGAATTATACACCATAAA
Organism: Scomberomorus guttatus; assembly: GCA_038419695.1. Taxonomy (NCBI): domain Eukaryota; kingdom Metazoa; phylum Chordata; class Actinopteri; order Scombriformes; family Scombridae; genus Scomberomorus; species Scomberomorus guttatus. The sequence continues at coordinate 19,609,654 of CM076446.1, forward strand.
CACAGATGGCTATATGATTCTCCTTCTCCCTCAGCATGTCCACCACCTCACAGTAGGCAGTATTTTTTTTCTGTAAAAATACACCTGTTTTCTTTTTTTCATCTTAAATAACAAAGAAAAGAGTGTGCCTTTCCCCCCAAACGGAGACCTCACTGATGTGGCGTGTTTGTCAAAATGAAATTCTCAGGAAACTCTTTAAATCCCTGCTTTTAAATCCTTCATCTCCTCCTCATTCCTCAGCTCCTACTATAAGCGTGTGAGTGAGAGGCAGTGATGAAATATGAGGACTGGAGAAGACTGGCAGCTAAACTCCAAACATCTAAGGATTTAGTGTGTGATCACACAAAAAAGGTCAAGTTAATGACCAGAAAGAGGTTAGCCAAAACTGCTTAAATTGGTTTTGTTCAATTCCCTTTCTCACAGAAAAGTCTCACTAACTTTACATTTTATAGGCAATTAAAATAAACTACTCACCAGACAAACACCAGGGGTAATGTAAAGCCAGCAGAACTTCATTAGTGGTCGTGGACGGTAACCTATCATGTCTTCAATGTTGTCAAACAGACGATCTGCACCTGTTCATAAAGAGAGTAAATAGCTGGTTTTAACTTCTGAGCAGTAGCTAAAAACACCTCATTTAAAAACACAAACAGCTTTTGCAATTCACATTTTCATATTAAGCAGGATTGAGGGTCATTTTCAAAGGTTGTGAATAAAATCTCAATAATTGTACGATTAGTCAAATATTGAGTAGATGGAGCATACAAAAAGAGAACTGTGTGCGTTATGAACAGTGTTGGTAAAGTTACTGAAAATTAGTAATTAGTTACAGTTACTAGTTACTTCTCTCAAAGGTAGTTACTTTGCCAATTGCTGCATATAAAAGTAATTAGTTACTAGGGAAAGTAATTTATGTATTACTTTTAAACGTCTGCTTCAATTCTCTTATTAATGCACACATAGCTATATTATTTTAGTGTTGCTGTGGCACAGTGTAGGACAAGTGTCAAGTTTTATCTATCATTGTACCCATTATCACGATGATGAAAAGTAAGTAGTGGAACAATAAAAAAACAATAGATATGTTCTGTTAGGCCTATTTATTGTAGCCTCGAAAGGCCTTCAAATCAAGCACTAGCACACAAGTCAGTTTTAATACTCTTTTTGCAGTGTATAATGAAATAACGATAGTTATCACGATAGGCCACCTGCACATAGACTGCAACTCACCAGTATATTTTTGTTTTTTGGTGGGAAAAATAATGCCCATATTTCCAGGATGGCAAGCTCACATTGTCTGAACTGGGAATAGGCTGCGTTTGTCTGCTATCCTCTGCAGTTGTCCACTATTTTCACATAAGCCAAAAGTAACAAGTAATGAGCCCATTTAAATTTCAGTAATTGTAATTGCGTTAATTAATTTGAAAAAGTAATTAGTTACATTTTTCTAGTTATCACCAAGAGTAGTGGAATTACTTCCAACACAGGTTATGAAGATATACCACTTAGATATGAAGAACTGTAGATAAGATAATTTATGTGTGCACTGTATGATATTAAAGAAACGTATTCTCATGTAAAACTTTAAACATTTTAATCATGATTAAGGGAAGTTTATAATACAGAATGACAAAGTGTTAAATTTATGGGCTACGACTAACTCTGCATGCTGAATCCTGATTTAAATGTATTTGTATTTTACTTGATGCTGATTTCTAATAGCTTTGCACCTACCTATGATGTACGTACAGTGTAATATGTTCCATCTTATGCTGACAACTGATAATTCGTAAGACCTTAGAATCAGTATTCAAAAGTGACATGAAAATACATTTTTCAATTAGTTTTAATATGAGTAAGTACATTTGATATTGTTGAGTGGTGTGAACATTGTGAAATATTTTAAGTAACATTATGAATCATTAAAAGTGTTATGATATGTGTTCAGCTGGCAACACCACTTTGTCATGTCACATTTTTCTCACCCTAACCTTAAAGCCCACTTCCAGTGTATTTTGACATTTTTAAGATATTTCATATTTTTCTGAGTCATCTCCTGACAATCTTGATTAGCTACACTGTTTGCCAAATATTTTTTGAGAAATAATTTAATTTTGTACTCAAAGTTCAAAAATGTAAGCTATTGCTAAAACGGATGATGTATGAAGTCATACATCATCCTCATAAAATCTTTGTTTTTGTGAGCATCACATAAGCTACTGATACAGTATCAGGTTCCTGTATGTCAAACTAAATACTTGCTGGAGACGTGCTGCAACAACAGATTAATGCTTAAAATATATTAATAAATAATTAATAAATAATTTATTAAACACTCTCCAACCAAAATTGGCACAGAAAATAACATTTAATGTGGTTAAAGCAGGAAAGTCAGTAAATCAGTCTGCATTGATCTATGAATGTGGGTAATTCTTACAGTATCTGCTGCCCACAGCTGTTTATACTGTATGAAAAACTTCTTCAGTTCATTAAATCCCTTCAGCATCTGAAGGCAGCAGGACTAATATGTTGATAAATCCACAGCCTCTGAGAAGTGCCGTGCCAGAGTGCAGTGCTGTTATCCACAATCGTTCACTGTGTTTACCATCATTAAACCATCTGGCTGATACAGTATAACCACACACACCTCTACACACATCAGACTGGTCGGTTATAACTCGATATTCTGGTTTTTTATGAAGGAGACGTCAGGTTGGCAGGGCTCATCAGCCTCTTTTTAAACTTTCTTTTTAGCAAAAGTAGCGTCTCATGTTTTATCCTTGAAACACATTGCAATGCAAACGCTGTCATATAACATTAATTACATAACTATGTGACCATGTACGAGGTGAGATACATTAGAATTATTGCTGGAATAGCATCGGTCCAATATAATCATATAAACTGATTCACCAAATCAATTTCTTTATTTTTTATTTCTATTGTTATTATTGTAACTAACTGATGAAAACTACTACATCTGTCTACATCTGTCACCACAAATCTGGGTGCAGATTTGTGGTGATGTGTGCTCATGTCGGGACGCTCTGAACTGTCCAGACATTTCCTGAAGAAAAGCTTTCCATTTGTTCAACTGTCGTTATCAGAGAGAGTTTTTATTAACCACACCTGCTGATCTATATTCACCTTCACTCAGCCCTTTTGCACATTGCGCTGCTGCACATACATGAACCAAAATAGCAGGTGCGCATGGAGATGCCCACACAGTGCGTGCGCCTAAGACCTATCACGCTGCACTTGGTATTTATTATTCAAATTTTAACTGAGCGTGTAAAATATAAAACTGAGGGTGCAATGCATGCTTTTGCACCCTTTACTATAAAATAACGCAAGATGTCATTGCTTAGGATAGATGATCCATCAATAAAGAAGCCATCATCTGATTTTAGCTATGGATTTCACATATCTCTGTTACTGACATGTAACCTAGTCTATAGCTAATGCTGTAGTAAGTGGACATGTTAGGCTATAATATCTTTACCGTTCCTACACATCACCAGTGCGCTAGAATGGCAGTCTGGTTGCCATGGTATGGATTGACTTTTAACCACACCCCCATTCTCTGTTTGAGAAAGAACCGTTAAACAGGAAGTAACACTGGTTGGAGTGGGGCTTTAAACCCCTCTGAAGCAGTATTTAAATTCCTGACATGAGGGCAGCGTGAAGGAGGCATTTTTATAAAGTTAATGTATAGAGTTCTCCTGGATCTTTTGTATTTATTCACAGAAAAGAAAAAAGATCAAACACCCCCCCCCCCCTCCTCAAGAAGATCTACATCAATGGCCTTCAAGCTTAGATAAGCTTAAACATGAGTGATGGGAGGAACAAAGATGAATATAAAAGAGAACATATGAATTAGAGTGAGGACAAAATATCTGGCAAATCAACTGTGTATTGGGTAGAAGTGCATGCCAAGTTGTATTGGCCTAGATGCACAAAAGGTATGTAAGCTACGTAAGGAGCCTCAGCATTCACTTATAGGTTTAAATTCCTGTGAACATCAATTCACTGCTTTTCAATCCAGGCCTAAAGTGTGGTTTGTTTACTGTCATTTAGAGAATAATCTGTTGCACTCTAAACACGCTGTTGCAGCTTGTCACGGGCTAAAAGAACTGTTGTTTAAGCTTTCAAAACCAGGATAAATCTATTTCAAGACAAGAGGAAACTCACAGTAAATTCAGACATGTCTTTAAAACCCACAATCTGTCTATTCTTTTTAGACTGATATCAATATCCATATGTGAGAGTTTAATAAACCAGACAATTATTAATCTCTCAAATTTGGTTATTAAATATGTGACATAGACATTTTATAGTCAAACTTGTCAGTGGTCTCTGGTGGACAAACCAGAGTCCACCAGACTCTGTTTGGGTCTGAACAAAAGAAGGCATCCTTAAAGTAACATTTAAATAATCATATATGTTGTGCGTGGTAAGCCAGGCTGAGAGGTCTCAGCAGAATATTAAGACATACCTCTGCATAAAGCCCAACACACACTGGACAACAATCCAATACACTGCACGACAGGTGCTCAGCAGCTAAAGGTTTTTTTTGGGGGGGGGTAGTTTTTTTTTTTATCCCAGTAAGCATTTTTACTCAGATGTTTGGAATAACATGCTGTAATAAATGGACACAAATCTGAATTTAACCAACAGCTCATATTGTGGCGTTCAGTAATAAATGGCTCTGTGGATCTGAGTGTGGAAATACACTTTTCATCAGTCCTTTTCTTTTTTAAATCATGACCAAACCTTACAATTTGACAGATTAAACACAATTCCAACATGCATAAAAATAAAACCTGTCTGAAGTATATTTTTGCCTAATGCACAGTAGGATGACTCACCATATATCCATCCAATTGCGATGGACTGACACACTGAAAGAAGGAGAAGATTGTTGCCACTGCAAACATAATGGTCAAAGAGTTGAAGGAAATACAAGCCCCCCTGCAGAAAGATACAGTTAATGGTTAGTGCACAACAAACATCACTCTTCCTTTCAAATTTAATTTATCTTAGTGGATTGTTGGTCACCACCTTTTTTAGAGTTTATAGAGGCTAACTTTTTAGTCACCAAAAAGTGATGGGACAGACAAAGTAGAGTTTTCACCTCTGTGACAAGAAGGAGACCAAGAAAGAAACAGACGGAGCAGAGGCAAAGCAGCAGCAATTCTCGCCGATAAGCTCTCCGAAAAACAGTGGGGAACATGTCCGTCACGGAGGTCATCAGGCACTCCAAACTCACAAACTGACAAAGACACAGACCACTGATCAAACTCAAAACATTTCAACAAAAACCTAGGCATTAATATTTTTGAGCATTAATATCTGATTAATGCAACACATTTTCGTTTCACCTGTGTATCGGCACCCAAAAGGATGACCATGATGAAGAAGCATATAGCCCACAACTGAGGTAAAGGCATCATGGCTACTGCCCGTGGATAGGCAATAAATGCCAAACCAGGACCTGTATTTAGACACATATTCAGTTATTTAACGTCACTTTGTTTCTGTCATTGAATGGAGATACAACCTTTTTATTATGATAAAATGTAGATTGTTTTTTTAGGGAAACTATATTAAACTATACTTCTATTTCTTGCTATTTACCAGCCAACGCATATGCTAATACAGATATATCTTTGATAAGCCAATATTGGCCTGATGATTAATCAGCTCTGTTGTCAATACATGACAAATTTGGTGCTTGCTTGGAGCAGAAACATTTTCCTGGCCTACAAACAAACTACATAATGTAACAGAGCAGAAGAAACAAATCTTCCAATACGGCAAGGCTGATGTTCACAGTTTGATTACAGAGGCTGAGGCCAGAATTTTAAATGTTCAATTGTTTAATCCTCCTACAAGTAGGATTAATGGTTGTCATAGAAACAAAATTTGGCAATTACTTGATCAGCAGTGTTTTAGTGGAGAAGAGGATTTCCTAGTCGAAGGAAAGGAAGTTTGTCTCCAAAATTAAAACACAAATTCTAATAATTTACCATACCTAGTAAAAAATACTGTGTATTAATCTTTTTTTTTTTTAAATTTTGAGCACTACATTAAAGATGAATTGATGAATACAAACATTTGCAGTGAAATCAGGGCAAACCAACTCAAATAAGAGATTTGACTGTTCAGTAGCTTGATGAATCATAGAAATGATAGCCATAGGGCCAGTCATAAACAACAGCTAAACTCTTCTACAAACTTTATACTTATTTAAAAGGAGCTCTTTACATAAGCAGAGCTGTATTTAATTAAGTGATTACTGAGTATATATACTATAACACAAGTGGTGTTGTGGTGTTCTTACCAGACGCAGCCACTTCAGATATTGGCAGTCCTTGTTCGTAGGACATAAAGCCCAAAACTGAAAAGATAGCAAACCCTGCCACGAAGCTTGACCCACCATTCACCAAACACAGAACAAATGTGTCCCTGAGGGGAAAAAAAGAAAAACACCAAGTATTAGAAAGTATTTAATGTAAATGAACGAGTCTTTTGTAAATTTGGTTTTCCCAATGAGAAGAAAAAATAGAGCATGATAGAGATGGTGGTAAAAGTGAACTGTCGGAACAAATTTGGCTGCTCAAGACACAAACTATCGTCTTTGTACAGTCTTTGAGTCTTGAGTAGAGAAAATATTGATACACTGAGGGCAGTAAGTACATTTATATATACACTGATGATGACTGATGTAAATGTTAACGTCTGGTGATTTGTTCCTGGGTGTTATTAATCTGTCTTTAATTGTGTCCGACCTGAAGAGCTTTCAGTTTGAAACACTTTTTAATCAAAACTTTACAATAATATACCTTATCTCCTTTAAAAATTTCTAACTTTGGTGCCCCCCAGTGATGGTATCAAAAAAGACCCTGTGCTAGACAGTAATACATGCTGAAAGCAACTCATAGGGCCCTGTTTTCCTGAAATGGGGCACAGACGCTGATTTAAGACTTAATTCCTGGCATGTGTGAGTGTGACCAACACATTATTGCAATTTTCCTGACTGCCAGCACTGGCACACTCTGGGCTCAGCCAGGCGCAACCAGGCGCAATGTGAAGGAGAGACTGAGCACATTATTAGTGGGAGGAATACAGAATCGGCAGGTGGAGTCGGGGCGAGCTTCAGTAAGGACCAATCACATGAGCTCCTCTCATCCCCTTTAAACGCAGAGACTAAGTGAGAGAGGGAAAAGAGTTCACCTCTGTGAAGCACCAGAAGCTCTAAAATATATATCATATCATACATATACATCAATCCTAACAATGGTAGAATGAAAATAAAGCTGGTTCTCGTGTGCTGCAGCTGCTGGCAAACCTGTACTGCTGCTTACTTTGTGCAAACAATTAATAGAGGATAATTAAAACATTTAAACTCTGCAGTTCTACTTCTTTGCATATTTGAAAGTCCTCATTTATGCTTTTAAGTACATACAATATCCTTAAACAAGAAAAAGTCAGGTTTTTAAATTCGCTGGTTAGTGTTTGAAAAGCTGTATCACTGTTTTCTCAAAATATTTAAATAATAAATGAAGGTATCCACGCTGTGCTGGCTGTGCATAAAGTAAGCAGGACTGTGTTTAAACCTGTTATAAAATGTTTTCACAAACATTTTATTTGTTCACGGCATTTAGGATGTTGATGCAGGCCTTCTCCATTTAGGAAGCACATGGCACGGGAGGGCATTTTACACACTGATTATGTGGATACGCGTCTCTGCGCAGAACTGAGTACTGTAAATATTTTGAGACTTGACTGCAAATGGCAAAACTGAAAACTCATTGTGATGATTCTTGTGACATGGCAGAAAAAAATATTTTGATTCTCTAAACTGAGTTTGAACTTTTATTTAATACAAATGTCCGAACAGGCGCATCCTGAGGACAACTGCATTACAAATTATTTTATTGCTAAACTTGGAATCTGTGAGTTACATTAACAGTCTGATTTTTAGAAAATATATAGAACATTAATTACCGTAGATCCTGAATTATCCTGTCGCCGTGTCTGGAGATTTAAATAATTAATGAAGTTACCTCTGCTGTGCCATCTGTGCGTAAAATGATGCCTAACCCCTCTCTCAAATCCAAGACTGTAGATGAAACGTGCATCATTGCTGCTGCTGTGTGATGACTTCAGCTGTTTAATAAAACGTGGAAAAGATCCAAAATTCTACAAGTTGTTGTGGGAAACTCACTCATCCAACATGACATAGCTCTGAGCTCCAGGTCACCGGAGTACGCTCATATGGATGATATTATTGGTAAAAATCTTACTTAAAAATTGGGTTTTGATTCTCATGTCAATTTGCAGTAGATGGAAAAACTTGAAGCAATCTGAAAGGGGCAAAACTTAACATAAATGAAAGGTGTTTTGTGATTTCGGAGACGTCTGTGTGGTTGTGCCTCTGCAAGCTGAAGCCACAAAAATTGCCCTGCATCTGCGTGTGTGATAAGAGGCGGTCTGAGCAGGTTTTATTACAGATGCAATTTCATGCCATAACAAGCAACAAAATCGGACCACGCCACCTAATCTGCAAAACACAGCGTCAACTGCGCCTCTCCTCCCATGTTGGTGCAACATGCTCAACAGGCACAGACGCAAAAAATATATTTGCATCTGAGGAAAATTGCATAAAGACTGCCTTGCCTTGCGCCTGCAGGAAAATAAGGCCCATAGAGTCCACCAATATACAGTGGATACAAACAAATATCTATGCCATCAGAATAATTAAAAAATGCTATGATCACATAAAAGTTCGACCGTAGTACCATAGTAGTAGTCACTGTAGTGGCTTTAAAAGTGACTGAAGAAATTTATTTGAATTCTCTTCTATGATTTTTTTCATTTTCAGCTGAAGGTTTCAGGATCTTATCAACTGATCAATCAATTTTTTGTACTAAACCAAAGGTCAGAAACAATAAACATTAATTGAGAACACTGTGACGTAAAATCGGGTATATATATATATATATATATATATATATATATATGTTTCTATAATAGACAAGGATACATAAAAACAAATATGAGTCAAGTCATGTCAAATATTCGGATGTTTGAGAAAATGAGAGACAAATTGGTAGAATCTCAGGTCAATCTTCTGCACATGTTCTGATGGTGCATTCAAATTAAAAAGGAAGCAAAAGAGCACTTACTTGTAACAATCATTGTTATACTGATTGTAACTGCCTAGAGCTGTCAAACTCCCCTGACAAATCCCAAAAGAGAAAAGGACTTGTGCACCTGCATCCATCCAAACCTGAGCAAATGTGAAAAATAAATGTTAGTAAATTTTCTATTTAAAATAATGTAAGTATAGAGACTGGCGAAATTAAGATCTTTTACAGTATTGTGGCTTCCAGCGGAAGACGACTGAGGTGGCAGCTTGTCTTCGTATTTATGTTGAATTGTTGACTCTATTACTTACTTGAGGGTCCACCAACCTTGTCGGGTCAGGATAAAGGTAGAAAGCTATGCCATCCATAGCTCCTGGTAAAGTGAGTCCACGAGCCAACAGAACCACCAACATCACGTAGGGGAAAGTGGCTGTAAAGTAAACTACCTGTCAACACGAGACAAAGGCAGGTTGTTTTTTTTTTTAGAAACATTTATTATTGGAATCTGAGAAGACGCTGCAACAGAACAGCTACAATACAAACAACAATCAAATACAGGGTGACATTGAACTTTAAATCAATTTCTGTACTGTATGCTGGGGCTTCTCAAAGACTGATACAAAGATCAGTCTGGACCATGTGTCACTTACTATGTCAATTTTATGTAGTGATATATTTTCTTATCTTTGAGCGATGCTGGTGTGAACATTGAACATTGTTATTGGTGCACACGTGTACAGCACGTAAGGCGTTGCAGACTGTGAGACTACACAAAGCTGCCTGTGCATATACTTTATGTAGAGCTGCAATGATTAGTCAGTCAACAGAAAATTAATCAGCAACTATTGATAACCGAATAATGGATTTAGTAATTTTTATGCAAAAAATGCAAACATTCCCAGGTTCCAGCTTCTCAAATGTCAAGGTTTGATGCTTTTCCTTGTCTGACAAGATAGTAACCTGCTATCTTTGGGTTTTGGACTATTGGTTGGACAAAACAAGACATCTGAAGACATTATCTTGCACTGGGAGAAACTATAACAGGCATTTTATAGACAAAACAATAGAAAATAATCAACAGATTAGTTGCAGTCCTTGATATGTTTGTGACCAGCGTCAGTTTCTTTGCGTGTTTACTGAAGTCCAATCACAAGAAGTGTAATGTCATTACCATGACGAGTTGTCACTGGCCGTCAGTGATTTGCAAACTTTATCACTAATGCTAGCAGTCAAATGTTGTTGATGAAGAGAACAGAATTTCAAAAGAAATGGAGAGAGAAATATGCTTTCATGTTTCCTCAGTCCCATCCTGTGTGCTCATAAATGTCTCTTTTTACATTGTTTGTTCTCTTCATCAACTTCTCTTTGCCAGCCTGAAAAGCTCCTGCTGTATGCATTTACAGTGTCACTAAAACAAATTCTACCTTTTAAACAACATACAGACAGGTGACAATTTGAAGGAAAACCCTGAAGAAATGAGTGGAGAACTATAATGAATACTAATGTTTCCATACAGGTTTACCACCAAATAACACCCCTATTATGCTCTGTGAGATGTATAAAAATGCTCAGCGGCCCAGTGTACCTCAATCTTGGATTAACATGGCAAGAAGAAAAGATCTAAGTGACTCTGAAAAAGGATTCATAATTGGGTTGTTCCAGGATAACATCATCAAAACGTCAAATGAGGGAATACTTTTCAATTAGACCCCATGAATGTGATCCCAAAATCAAATGCTATAATGAAAGGAACACACATGCACCCACATATACAAAATCCTGTCCTCAATTGAGAGTTTTTTACCTTTCCAGTGGATCTCACTCCTTTCCACACACAGAAATAGCACAGGATCCAAGCCAGTAAGAGACACAAGGCCAACTCCCACCTCAGGCTACCGATCTCCTCAATCCCTTTAGATATACCCAGTACTCGTCTCCTGAAAAGAGAAACATCATATTTCAAAAACCAGGGTAGACAAATAGTTTGGAGACAAAAACACTGGGAACTTTGTTCAAGACTAATATAAACTAATAAAGAAGGTTATTATGATAGTGAAGAAAGACTGATCAATGTGACTGATCACACGGTGTTGTTACTACATTGCACCACATTCATGTTAAAAATGATAAAAATCTTTTTTTGGCCCCACAAAACTAAAGTTTCAATTTTGGGTAAATATGAGTAATTGAGATATTTCTGACAATACTTGAATACAGAAATAAAACTAACCGACATTACACTTCTACAGATTACTAATGCTGTGCACTCATATCAGCTCTTGTACAACCAGATACATTTGTTTCATCCTGTTGTATCCGGCTCCTGTGAATTTATTTACATTGTCTCATTTGTAGCTCAGCATATGAAAAACAGAATCTAACACCGTGAAGTTAACAGGGAAGAAAGATGGCTGAGTAATTATTTGTCAAAATGTAGCTGGCCAGTCAGTGTAGAGCAATATAAAGTATAAAACAGACTCCTTTCCTTAAGTGATATAATTTATCCAAAGTCAACTTCATTAATCATAGCCAAAAGGTTTGTGGGAAGAAAATCCTCCCAGAGAGCCACATCAAAGTTGTCCCAGTGGTGCATTCTTTAACATTTACTAAAAATGACTTTGCAGGAAAATGTGTTTCAAGTCAAACTGGTGGCGCCTGCAACCGCCTGACAAGACTGATAGTAAACTGAGCAATGTTAACCATGACTTGGCAAAAAGTAATGTGGGAACTATCACACCCAGTTTTGGGTCTTTTCTGCCAATTCAGTTTTATAGCCAAATACTTTGGAGTAGTAAAATTCTGGCGACAGAATCGTAGACATTTTAGATGCGTCACAAATATATTGAAGATTGGATCTTTGGGATTTTGTCTTCAAGAATAAGTAAGAGAAATAATAATAATAATAATAATAAGAAAAATATTAGTTTTTAAGAAAACTAAAAATGGCAGCCAAAATAATTGAAGTGTCCAGACCATATTTGTTGGGTGCATCTTGACTCAAAGAAAGTTAACTTAAGGCCCTGTTCTCTGCGCTGAGAATAGTCTCAGAACCACATCTGTTTCTGGCACAAAGTCAATTTATCAACAAGAGCACACTCCTGCAAATGTGCAGCAATAATGGAATAATGCTTAAAATGTAAATAAACTATTTTAATTAAACACTCCCACCAGTAGATGTGTTTAAATAATAAAATAACTGGTTAAAGCTGGATTGTTGGTAAATTAGTCTGTATTGATCTATGTTTATTAAATCCCTGCAGCCATCTAAGGGCAGCATGACAGATATGTTGATAGACCTGCAATTAGAAAAGTGCCGCACCAAAGCGCAGTGCCATTACGTACAGCCGTCCACTGTTTAACTTCATTACATTATCTGAAAACAGCTCAAGGCTGCAACAAACCTCAATTTTATGCACACATCAGTCTCGTCAGTCATAACTCTGTATTCTTTTTATGTGGGAGATATCACAATACTGGGACTCATTACTCCTCCTGTGCATAGTTGTCTCCTTTCCAACTTTCATACCAAATTACCATTTACTAAACGATGTGACCAATTAGCAATGTCAGATACAGTGGAATTAAAACTGAAAGAGTGTTGGATTGAACAATCATTTAAACAGCTTCACAGACAGTTTTTATTTGTTTCCATCCTCAATATACTCTTTGTGTTTGTCGCTGCGCTTGTGTCACTAAAACAACACTCTCAAAAAAAGAAACGTTTGTTCTTGATACATAAAAAAGGTTTAAGAGTTACAGGTTCAAAAAGTGTTTTGACGTTAGGACTGATGGTGGCACTAGAGGAGCAACACAGATACAGCTCACCACAGAACCAGAAGGACCTGCCTCTTTACATACTGTTTACAAAAAACACCAGACTGCCATAGACAAAGAAATACAAAACAACAGGGTACCAATGCACCGTCAGTGTTTAGCCCCCTAAAAATGTGATATGTAAATTTCACTTACTCCCAGAATTCTGTTGCAGGCGTTGTTGCGTTTGCACTTGCTGTCCAGTTGGATGACACATTTGTCTTATCAAATTCAATGCAATACTCTAAGAGACAAGACAAAACAAAACACACACACACACAATGAGATATTTTAAGTGATCAAAGTAAAAGTTAAGATACAGAACAGTATTATGATAATCATCAAATAAGACATAATCAACATGTTTATACTAATTTGACATTTGAAGGACCCTTCTTAATGTTCCCAAAATGTGTCCAATTCATCAGTGGTCTGACTGAAATCATTAGACGTGAGAGCGTACCAGAGTGAAAACACTGTTGAACCACATAACCCACAGGAACCACACCTACAGTGTCTGTTTGGGAGGTACTTTTAGGATGCTGCTGCTATGGCAGTTTGTTTTATAACTGTTAACTGTCTGCACACTACAGGACTACTGTGCAACCAATCACCTGATCTATCAATCAATTACAGAGCAAGCGATTTTCTTGGAATTCTGATATTTCTGTGCAATTTCTGTCAGACATGATAAAAACTCACAGACGTCTCTTCTTCATATATTAATCTCTGCATCTGTCTGCATGCCTACCTGTGTTCCAGGTGTTCCTGCAGCTGGCCCATGGGACTTCAGCACTAAAGGATGAGAAGAGGTAGAAGAAGGCCCAGGCCTGGATGACGATGTATGACACTGCAGCATATGCAATCACTACCTGGGTGGCGTAACCAATCCCTGAGGAGATAGACAAGGTGTGGTTAATGTAGATCATTGACAATGATGGGCAAATTATACTGCTGCACATATGAAGTCTGTATTCTGTAAGAGTTTTGTTGTAGTTTCAATTTAGTTGGGTGGTTAGTCATTTGACTAATCAATTCAAAATATCAGTGACAGATCGGTGTCAGCTGGCAAAGCTGTTCTAAAGCAGGTAGAGTGGTTCCAGACTGGCATACTCGCTCACAGTGTGGTATGGATCAATAAGCTTTACACACTGACTGAAGGTGTAGAGTACCCTCTTGCTGTGCCAGCTGGCACACCTGTCATAGCCAGTCTTAACTGACTGGTGACCGGTAAAAGTTCAAGATCTTGTTACAGACGGAAGGAGATCTCCAAAGAAAGAAAGAGAGTGACAACTGGATCACGGAGGCACACAGAGCCACCCTGTCTCCAGTCAGTTTGTTTTCTGTGCTTTGTTTTTGTTTTCTGTGCTCGTTATACCTTATTTTTTCTGTGTGGTAAACCTCCATTTTTGTATCAGTGTCAACATTGGCACTGCAGTTTATTTTGAGTTCTGGTGTTGTAAAAAAGCTTGCGAAAGCGACACATGAATCCATGCCTGAAAACCTCAACAAATGCTTTTTTTTTTTTTTAAACTTATTTTTGAGTAACATTTTCTAAAACTACAGTGTCCAGCGGTTTTAGGAGATTACTTAGCTTTTTAAAAAATGAAACTATACATTTTGTGACCTGTTTTTAAGCATTTACACCTTCAGCAGTGCCACAGATGGGCAGGAAAGTCAGAAAGTGTTGAGAGACAGACTAACACGGTCTTTTCATATGACAACTACATTGGCAATAAGAAAACAGATGTGGTTGATGCGAGCTTTACCATCTAATAAATGCACTGACTGTGTGAGCAACAGTATTGCTTTTGTGTCTTTGCACCTGTAGGGAGGGCTCTATTTTTTTCCACACATTATACACAGTGGCACACTGGATCAGCAGCCTTCACTTCTCTTGGTTGATACCAACTGCTCATATAATATTCCTGAGCAAATAAACAGAACGTGCACAAACAAAAGTGTGCAATTAATCCATCTATCAATCTATCATCCATATTGGTGTGCATGACGCAGTTATGTGTGAATACGCGCTTTAAAAATTAGTGGGCGGAGATGTGCATCAAAAAGTATATCTGTCTCTCTCAGAGGAAAATCAACATGTTTACCTGTGTGGTACTAACTGTTCTGTAAGTGCTTCAACACTTAGAACACACTAATGAGTGAAAGGGATTTTGTTGGTGAGAATGGACACTTGAACTCAATGACCTCAGCCCACTGAGATTAGACAGACTACATCTGTAACATCTTTGTTTGTTTTTTTTAGTAACAAGCTTTTGTGCATTCTTTTATGCTTCTTATGGTTGTACCTGTCCAACCTTCCAATTTTACATTTTATTTTTAATTTTTATATATTTTATATTTACGATCTCATTGTTTTCATTTGCCTTCACCTTTATTATTTGATTCTTTTCTTTTCTCTGTAACGCATGTTGTAACTAGTAAAATAAAGGTCATTTTGACTTGTCATAGCAGGAAAAGCACAGGTGTTATTAATACCATTAACGATGGCTCTGCTCTATTCAGCATGACCGTGAAACTGAATCTTCCAAATGGAATTTAGTTTCATTATTGATTTCATTATTTAGACATTGATGATGTAATTTTCCTGCTGTGACATGCAAAAAACATCCTCTGTGAAAAGCACCAGTGTTAGATTTCTCAGGTTTGATAATCACGTCTGTTAAGACACAGGTGTTGATCATGAGAGCAGATTCAGTTAGACAATAGTGCTTTTTTTGAGTTTGGAGCCTTTCTTTTTCCCAAGGAATTGTAGGTTTTTTTGTTCTCAAGTTACCAACAAGTTTATCTTCGACTGTCAAACATTTGGGATCTTCACTGTGCTCCAGATAGTGTTTTGATTGTTTTTTTTTAAAATATACACTTACTTTGCCAATTAGATATAATTCCACATTCATTTAATCCATTCAGTTAATTATTATACTTTGTTAATGTGCATTTCTATAGTTATTAATGTATCTGGAAATGAAAAGGAAACAAAACTGTAAAAGAATCATAAATGTTATTTAGAAACATTGTTGGGAATGGGCGGCACAGTAACTTGGACTGTGTCCTACTAGAGTCAGACACTTACTGTTACACAATTCAGTTCCTCTTACAACACTAACCTTCAAACAAGGGGCAGAAATGCCTCCAGCAAGTAATACATCCTTGAGACGTGAACTGTCCCATTGCCGTCTCCAAGAGGAACATTGGGATACCACAGGAGAGAAGAAACAGGACATACGGAACCAGAAATGCACCTGGGAGAAACACAAGAAACGTACCAACATACTGTCAAAATGAAGGAGGCTGTTTTTATCAAGTGCGTCAGTTTACACAAACAGGATTGTTCGTGACTTTTTCTGTGTTTTGCATTGCTACATCTAAATACAGTATTAGTAAGCCCACATGTTTTCTGTGCAGGGAGACCTTGATTTTACTTAATCTTTTTTTTTTTTCCCCCTAAAGAATGTATGCGAACAACTAACTTCCAGATTTGGCTAAAAGAATGGTCTCCTTTGTCCCTTGACTCACATTTAGTTACACAAAGGAAAAAAAGTTCAGTTTCTTTAATAACAAACAGCAGCTTTGTGCGACGCCTGAGCAACCTTCTTATCATTTAAATCTCTTTATAAGTCAAGGTTATTTTTCCACACATGTTGACATTGCATTTTGAGTAACTGCAGTTGATTTACTTTGTACAGTAAACAGTAAATGTAAAAGCATACATATGATTTTTTTTGTCATCTGGGAATCCCACTTACCTCCCCCATTTTTGTAGCACAAATAAGGGAACCTCCAGAGGTTTCCCAGTCCGACCAGGGTTCCTGCCACAGCCAGCAGGAACTCTAACTTGTTTGCCCACTGGCCACGGTCCAATAGCTGTGTCTTCTTCACCAGACCGTTATCCTGATCAGGCACCTCAAGGCTATTTCCTTTGAGGAATTCCCTTGACATGGTCAAAAAGCAGATTAATATTGAATAGTACAACCTGAAAAATTCCTTCCACCTCTTTGTCCTACATTTACAGGACAAAGACTCAAATATTTGTAACTCTGGGCTGTGCACAGAGACAAAACTACTCAGCTGACTATTGTTTGGCACTGCTCATAAGCTTTATTTATTTATTTGTTTGTTGAACTTAAGCTTGCAGGATTATGAGGAATGGAAAGTTTTCACCCACAGCGAGTGTTCAACAGAAAGCTGCACTTACTGGAGCACATTTCACAATTACAGCAATGCATTTAGTGTAAAACAAAAACACAGTGCATACTTACCCCTCCATCACAGAGTCCCCTCCCCCAAGAGTTGCCTACAGCAACAACAAACTGATCAGTATTCCTCTCAGCTGGGTATACCGCGGGATCTCTACACAAACAACATGTCATGAGCAGAGCCAGAGTGAGAAACAAAGTAACGGCTTCCTTTTGGCTCCTCTATGACCTAATTATTGTCGGATTGGTCTGCACACCATGCGGTCTCACTTGAAAAAGTTTTGGCTCTGACAAAGGTTCAAGGTATACCACTTCCGTGCTGTATTTTTCCACTCAGACAGGAGCAGCTTGAGTCATTAAGATTAGCACAGTTGCTAACAACTAAACCAAATCAGCTGAGTCCTCTCTGCTATGTCACTGGCTGTACAGGCTTCAGTCATCTGCCAATTGGGAATTTGTAGCTTTGGCTCATAAATCATGCAGAAACAAAACCAATAGCTGTTTCTGTGTGCAAACAGTCAGCTAGTGTGAATAACCTAATCACCTGGATTGAATTACCTGCTCACTTTACTTGTTTTGTTTGCACAAGTTATTTTAAGTTAGTTATTTTACTGTATAGCATCTCTGTAAAACTGTTCATCTGCAGCTCTCACTTGGTCACTTTTAATATGTTTTCTTTGTATATTTGTTTTATTTATTATATTAGTTGTACTTTTTTCTTTATTACTTATATGCTACATTATCTTATTGCTCATAAACAACGTATTGTATTTGTTTCCCTCTGCTAGTTTTTATTGCCATGAACTGCACTACACTTCTCCTGCTGCTTTAATTTACCACTGTGACATCAATAAAGCTTATCTTATCTTAGTGTTACACAATAGATTAATCCAGATATGAAGTCTGGAATGTGTTCCTGCTATATTTATATACTTTTTCAGTGGAAAATTAAAGTGAAACAATAATTTGAAGCATTTAATCAACTTATAAAGTGATCTATTTAATTTATATTTAAATTATGTTATTAAAAATTGTACAAACAAAACTGATTAAAATTCATTATTTTGTCCTCATAAAAAAGATATTAATGCAATTGCAAAATGTCATCATATTCTATCTCGCAATTGATTTGCCTCCTCTTTATGCTATATGAAATACGGCGTAGACTATAAGCTGATGTTACTCACCCACTCTGATGATAAATGTCTGGATAAATGGAAGGAACAGCTTCTATATTAAGTGAGGGGTTAGGCTGAAGCCCAGCTCATATTACGCCTAATTAGTAAAGCTCTCTCTTTAGCAGAAATAAGCAGCACAAATGTAATTTCTTGGAAGAGGATAAACCCCTTGAGATGCACCATGTCGTTTTCAAGGGGGTCCTCAGGTACAAAACATGAATGTTAACAAATGAAAAAGCAAAAAAAAAAAACCAACATAATTATAATAGATTAAACAATCCAACGACACAAAACTATCAACATAACCCATCAACATCCACATAAGGACATCCACATAAGGGCTCTCTCACCATCCTAAACCACACCCACTACACCTGTTAGAAGTGTCATCTATATGTTTCTATATAAAGCAAGGAATCTCTGTCTGTATGTCTATATGTATATATGTGTGTCCTCTCAAGAACCGTTCATCCGATCTACTTCATACCTGGCAGGTGGATTGCTGGGAAATCAAGGAAGTGCAGTGTAGATGTGTGAAGTTGTTTGGATGAGTAGTTCTCAAGAAATATATAACAATACCTCATAAACAATGTTGCTTCTGCTTCTGCACATGGATTCAACGAGCAGAAATACGGACAAAGCCACTCTACTATTGCAAGCCACATTGTGGTCGGAGGTGGGATTACATCCGTAGTGTTAATGACTTGAAAGAGTTTGAGACTTGAGCTCTGCTGTTGAACTGTGTACTGTCAACAAAACTTGGCATATATGTTCAAGACTTAGTGCTGGATGTCTCAGACACGTTTTAACAGGCACTGCAGTTCATCTAACTAAAAAGCAAGGAACCTCTGTCTGTCTGTATCTGTGTGTGTCCTTTGGAGCAGAATCAACCATTGGAAGGCTGTAAACTGCTTCTACAGTTTAATCTCACTGGTGAAGTTTCTGTCTGGATTTAAACCATTTAATTTATCATTTCAGTTGACATGTTTGTCATTTGATACATATGTATGCAGTTCTCAAGAAATAAAAGAACAGCCCGTTTAGCCAGTTCCGAGCAGACAACGGCACAGTCCTCAATTTGGATTTCATCATCCAAATTGCTGCTGTTTAGTCAAGTTTTGGAAAGAGGGATAACATTAGTTCTATAGTGAGAAACTCTTAGAGGGTCAATTTTTGGGAGAAGGCTCCTAATGTTCAGATGGATAACTCTTAAACCTTTTACGGTATTAATGATGTAAAAAATAAAAAAAAAACAGTAAGACAGTTGCATACACAGCAGGTCAGATGAGAGAAGGATGAGAAAAGGAGAGAGCCAAACCAGAGCACAAGACACACACAGACAAACAAAACAAAAACAAGACAAAAAAACAAACAAACCAACATTTACCCACCAAAAAAGGGAAGGTAAATCCACCCAGGGCCCACCCCCACCCTCCCAAAAAGGTTGTAACAGTGAGAGAACATAATTAGATACCCCCCTCTCTCTCCCTCTCCCTTAAAGATAACCATATCTCCATGATTAACAAAACAATATGACAAAACAAAAATTTGCCAAGAGATCATGAGCTCGGCTAACCTGTATTAACAGGTATACACGTTCAATACAAGTTCAATCCTCAAATCCTAAACTCTGTAACTAACATTGATGTAGTGTATTATTAACACTGGGGCTGTAGTTGTGTTTGAGTTTGTTGTTTATGTTGTCTGTTTTATGTGTAACAATCGACTTAAAGTGCTGATCCATATTTTTTTGACCACATAAATTTGAGGTCTGTTAACATTCATAGTTGAAGTTGAGTTTAAGTTCAAATATGTAACATGAAAAATTAGAACTTTGCACATTTCTCCACCAATCATAAAACATGTCAGTTTTACTTGTTCGCAAACATTACTGATGTAAACAAACCTTTAAGTGTATTGGAAAATGTGAATAATTATGGTATGTTTTGTGTTTTGATTTTTGGAAGTGGAACCCTTTTGTTTACATTTGTCTGAGCCTTTAAGCAGTTGTTTCCACCAACATTTTGTTCCACCTAGAGCCTACCTCAAACAAGCAAAACTAGGAGAGAAAAAAAACAAAACACTCCTTATAGTGCCTGCTACCACAAAAAGCAGAAATATCTAAACAGTACTGTAGAAATCCACTAAATTGTTGCCCTGGTTTTCCTTCTGTCCAGTAAGAAATCAACAGCCAAAACAGCACAGCAGCAGCAGCAGCAGCTAAGAAACTTGTTGGCATTTCCTTGGTTTGCATTCTGAGGTGAGGATGGAAATAGTATGGACACCATTTTTGTCCAGACTGAAATATCTTGACAATTGCAGGATGGATTGCCGTGAGATTTTGTATAGACATTCATGGTCCCCAGAGGATGAATCCTACTGACTTTGGTGATCCTCCACTATAAGGTTGACATTTGTGGTTTTGAGTGAAATGTATCGACAACTATTGGATGGATTGCCATGAAAATTGTTACACACGTTCACATCCCCCACAGGATGAACTGTAATAATTTTTAGTGCTGCAACTAACGATTGTTTTCATTATCAATCTGTCAATTATTTCTAGATTAATTGATTAGTTGTTTGGTCCATACAATGTCAGAAAATTGTAAAAAAAATGTCAATCACTGTTTCCTAAAGCCCAAGATGAGCCCACAAATGTCTTGTTTTGTCCACTATCCAAAGTTATTCAGTTTAGTCATAGAAGAAACTGAAGCTGGAATCAGAGAATTTAGACATTTTTTTCTTAAAAAGTGACTCAAAACAATTAATCAATTATCAAAATAGTTTGCAACTAATCAATTAATCAACTAATCCTTGCAGCTCTAATAACTTTGATGATCCCCAGACCTTTCATCTAGCACCACCAACAGTCAAAATCTTTATTTGTCCAATACTCTGGTTTATAACCAAATACCTACAAAACTAGTAAAATTCCCGTCAACATCAGCTATACTTTGTTTAGTGCTACTTAGCAAATGCTAACACGCTAAACTAAGCTGCGACTATGGTAAACATTACACCTGATGAACGTTAGCGTTGTCATTGTAAGCATTTTATATATTTTTCGTGCAGCTAGTACAGCCTCACAGAGCCTTTAGTGTGGTGGTGGACTTGTCTTGTTCATTGCCTACAGCACACTCATTGAGATTTAATATGTGCATCTCACTTTACTTTAGACTTACAAAAACATAAACTAATCTCCAAGATGATTGGAAATAGCCTCTCCTCTATATACAGACCAACAAATGACAGAATCACCTGGCACTTGTAAAAGTTGACCCATGTGGAACTGTTTGGGAACTGATTTAAGCAGGGGTTGATAATTGCTATCAGCTATTTTAGTACAAAAGAAGACAGGTGCAGTTGCAGGACCTACAGTTGTCTTTATATTCTTGGTGGTTTGGAATCCTGCCTAATTTATTTATGTACAAAAACAGCACCACCTGCTTAACAGTAACAATAATTTGATGAGGATTGTACTCCTGCAATACATGGCAGTGACTTTGACCTACAACATATAAATCAATTCACATCAGCTGGCTTGTCTACAATTCAGAAGCCACCACAATTTTTTTTTGTGTTTTAAAACTTGTTTCCTTCCCCTGCCACAACCTCCTGCCATCTGTTTGCACAGCCTCTGTTTGTTACACAATGAATCAGCTCAACTGTTTGTAGTGAAAACTCCCCCACAAACTGGAAATTTCAGATGATCATATTTCAGGTACATTTGTTGGTCAGACAGAAATTCCACACTCAAATGACAAACTGTAGCACAAGTTTCATGACGCCATGTACAGGCATCGTCTGTCTACCTGTGTTCTGTTACAACAAAATGAACTTGAAAATTCTGCAATTTTTTAAGAAATTGTGTGTGAGAGCTGCAAGTTGCAGCCTACTGCTGCTGATGCTTCCGGCTGCTGTCAGCTGCTGCTGCAAATCTGTGCTCCAGCAACAATTTCTAAAGGTTTTGTAGTACCACCTACAGGTGAAATTGTGTCAAATACCACAGACTTGTTCAGCATCCCCATCTATGTAACTTAACTTAATTTGTTACCATGGAATATTATATTTAAGAGATATGGATCTTAATATGTAGTATGGTGGTGTTTCACTAATGGCCACAAGGTGGGGCTATTGGTGCCATGTTTCAATATGTTGTACACATTGACATGGAGAACTGGTGTACCAAGTTTCAATTCATTAAAGACACCAAATTTGGTGTCAGTCCAATTTAGCATTGAAGAGTTATGGCCCGTTAAGTGCATCAGGCCGTGCCTTCAAGAGTTTGGCAACCAATTACAGACAAATGGTAAGTGATACCAAAAAATGAACACATAAGCTTTGTTTGGGGTCATATAAATATGGTATGTACCAAGTTTGGTTAAGATCGGATGAAATATGTGCCAAGCAAAAAAATGTGTTTACAAAAAAATCCAAAATGGCGGAATTTTTTTTAGGCGCAAATGGGCGTGGCCTATATCACTCTACTTGGCATCATTCAAGGAATACACTGTGCAAATATTGTTCGGCCTCACTGTTCATGAGTTATTAGCCAAAACGTAAAACACATAATAACTGACCACATGGTGGAGCTGTTTGTCCCATTTTTTAATATGTTAAGCATTTCCACATGGGACACCTGTCCATGAAGTTTGAACATTTTAGCACTTTCAGTTTTTGAGATGTGATCTTTCCAACATTGCTCCCATAGACTTTTCATTATAAATTTTAATCCTTTAAAAAATTATATAAAATCACTGGAATATGCTAGAAATGAGAAAAGTAATAGCATACATCTCCTTAAGGAGATGTACCTTTTCACATACAAATGAAGTTTGTACAACAAATCCTATAGGTCTAGTTAGATGCCAAAGAACGGCAAAATAATAATAATAATAATTGTGAGAGCTTTGCAGCACTCACACAATTATTGAGCACTGTAGTCAAAAACCTGCAGACTTTACATTACTGACGCCAAGTAGAGTAGAAACAATAAAAGCTCTGCTTTATTTGTGAGGCTCCTCTTTTGATACAATAATTCAATAACCATAAAACAAGACAGACATACAAACACAAGACAGGACAGGTACTATGTAAGGCATATATTTACAGTTTGCTGTTAATCTCTAGAGCTAACAAGGACCATGCTGTCTGTACATCAAATTATTAAAATAGTTTACACACAGGCAGACACTAAGTACATGCTCAAAAGAAGTTAATATTCAGCTGCAAAAGCAATTGTTGAATAAAATCACGATTTAATTTCTGGTTTAAGCAAAAATGGGAAACATGATTATGTCCACTTGGATAATAAGTAATTTATCCCGGGCAGGTTGTTCTGCTGTTCTGTACTCTGAATGGTGTTCACACAGTTAACCTAGTTTTCGCCCCTCAGGGTACAGATATCCCCCACACAGCAGAGTTTTTCTCAGCTGCTGGGCCGGAGGATGAACGATTATCTGCACAACAGTCTCTGAGTATTGTATTACACACATTTGAACAGGCCTGTTTCACGTCTGTCTTCAATCTTTCCTCAGAAAATAATAGACAGACCAAGACAAACAAAGCCTTTCACCTCCAAGAGAGATCAGGTTTGATCATCAACAGCCAAAAAGGTTCTGTGTTCACAAAAGTTGTGTTGACCTGACTTGTTTCTCTCTCTCTTAAAAAAAGATTTTTATTTATTTTTTTATAGATCTCGTACTGTTCTGATTGTTGAGCAGCCTGTTCTGGTATATTTTATAAAAATATTCTAGGAATACCTCTTGTAAATGCTGTGATGTTAAAAATTATGAACTGAGGAGGCACATGATCCTGGAAGGAAAGTGCTTTGTTCACTCAAATATATTTATCCATTCTTTAGAGAGTCATTAAAAGGTATGAAAAACAAAATCGACACTGTTTAATGCGCAATAAGATATTTTCATAGCTTCATTTTAATATTGGAATTACATTTACTTTTACATTTTGGACAAATCCACACTTATAATTGATAAAATTCACCAAATGTCAGGCTCACTTTGTTTTTGGGACAGGGTGGGATGAAGAGGAGCGCAGATAACATACAACTCATCTCTGTGTGGAATGATTTAAGAATGGAAATGACCCAAATGTTTGTTTTGACAGTCCAACAAATGAAGCAAATCAGCTTTTTATATTCACTTCTAATGGCAGCATGATAAGACCATCACTGCATACTCATTTATAAGCCATGGATGGACACAGAAACATACAACAAATATTTGAAGAAACTTTTTTTTTTTTTCAAATTTCAAACTGAGACAAAAACATAAAGATTTCCCTCTTTCAGCAAAAATATTTAGCATGGTTGAACCTTCAAGCTGCGTGTTTGTATCTCAAATAGAGTCTACAACAGCAGTGAGTCACTCGAGTCTCACTTGATGAGTCAGGGAGTACCTGCAGTTCCTTGTAGGTCCCGGATTTTGTCATGCTCGAGCATATTTGGCACTCATTCATTTCATAAATTGATATAATAGTTACAAAGTTAGGCCAATGCAACCTTTATGTAAATACACAAATCTGTCACAAAAATGTACAGCTCAGACCCGTACATGTACATCACCCTCTGGTGGCGATTACACCCTTGTACCAGACAAAAACAACCCAGATAAAAAAATACACGATAATAATAATAATAAGAGATATTACAGTTTTCTGATACTTTCAGTATTTTGACAGAGATCTATCTTGTAGCATGGACAGGAACTTGAGGTTTTACAATATGTCATTGAGATTATCTTCGGTGGGTGATATTTTGAAGATGATACAGAGTCACTGAAGTGATGATGATGAATACCACTGATGAAGATGATGTGTAAATCTATGGTGCAAACCATGTTGCTGGCCTTTCTTTCTGTTCTCACTGTAATCTTGCAAACTGACTTACATGTACTGTGTATTAGTCTTACACATTTTGAGAAGTTGTAAAATTGGAAAAGTACACAAACACTGAAAGAAATCACAAAGGAATTTTATTTCCACATTCTTCAGAACTATGAGAGCAAAATGCAGCTGATGAGAAATCAGATAGTCGTGGAGTGCACCATAGTCACATGACATTATAATGACAAACACACATAATTAACATTATATGCTACAGAACATACAAGTCATGATTTAATACCTTCTCAGTCACATTGAGTTTGGCTATTTCACTGCATCTCCTTAACTACTGAACAGATTATTTCGATTATCTTCTGTCTCATGTAATCTCAACTAATTCTGATTTATTCTATGTTGAGTTGTACAACTTGGAATAGGTCGACATTTTGGAAAATACACTTATTCTGTTTCTTGCTGAGAGTTAGGTAAGAAGATTGAGATACCACTCATGTCTGTCAGAGTGGGATCAATCTTCTCGTGTAACTGCAGGTAAGAAAATGCATTTATCTCAAAACGCCAAACTATTCCTTTTACAGACATCATCTTTAAATACAGTATGGTGATGGTGTAAAACAATCAGGAGTTGGCACAATACAGCTTCAAGTATGAAATACGACTTGAAGTATGAAAACTACTTTGACTAAAAAGCCCCTTTCAACTTCATCAGTCTTAAACTTTCAACCAGGCGGTGATTTTTTTTTAAATTTTTTTATTTTTTAACAACAGGCCCGCCCTCATAAACAGCAGTGAAAACATTTGTCCAGCTTGAATATGAAAGGCACAGTGAGAAATTTATTTAAATGGACTTCAATGTACGCTTTCATGTTTGTACAGTAAACACTGAGCAAGCCCTTTTTATTTAACAACCAATTCAATAAATTCATTTTGGGGAACTTAATGATGGGAGTTGTTATCCCGACGTGTCTCCTTGCCCTGCAGATTACACCAGCTGAACCAATCATACCCATGAGCAGCGTTTAACAATTTCACAGACACCTATGTGAGTTTCGCCTCCGGCATAAACACTGAAGGTTATGAGAATGAAATGCTTGACATAGCATGAACACCAAGCCAATCACAAAGAGTAATGAGATGGGAGCTGCACTTTTGAACTCAAGTGCAACGAGTTCGCACGAGTGCTGAACGATCTGAAAAACAGTTATTTAACATATCTACTTATTTTGATTATTAATCAGTAAACACAGGAGATGTGGTAATGTTGCTGTAATCACTGCTAACTGGTTTGGGTGGCGGTGAGGTTACTGCGTTATAACAAAGATAGTTAACACATTTCAACATGGTTTTTTTTTTTTTTAAATGACCATAAAACCACAGATAACATTATTCTGAGATATTAGATGAACCTCTTTCTGATTTCTGTATGAAACATTGAAAAGTTAATACAGTGAATAAAATGTAATTTAGGTACTGGCAATGGTCACTTACTGTATGGCACTGTTAATGTGAGTTTAAGCAAACACAGTGTCTGACAATCAAGAAAACAGGCAATCTTTTTTTGTTTTTTTTGTTTTTTACTTTCATAGCTAAAATCGCACTATGAAGGCTGAAAAGTAAAACATCATACCTGAAATAATAAGACTGCTGATTCACAGAAGAACAGGCGATTAAATACATTAAGCCCACAGTTCTATAGACTACTATTGAAAATTTCACACTTCACACATTGGTCTGATTTAGTTCGACAAAACAATAATTCACCTATTATTGCAAAAATGTAAACATCCTTCCAGTGGATCATGACAATATCTCTGCAAATACAGTCAAAAATGCCAGTATCAGGATAAGCTTAAAGTTGGCCTTTTTGCTAGAGAAGTAACTTTAAAAAAAAACAAAAACAACGTATATCAAAGTATGATTATGAAGCAAAAACACAGACTGCAACTTTTGTTTTGGGCTTTTTTTTTTAAAGGCTTCTGTGTTGGGAATGTACATCTGAAACAAGACCAATAGCATTTGTGCCAAATCTCACATCAGTGTATCAAACCGGCAGTGCTGAAACATTAATTAATTATTAATTAATTAGTTAGTTGTTGTAACTAGTTAATTAGTAATTCATTAGTTGATTTCATTTTGGAAATTAGTCTTTCAAGGAATTTATGTTGGATTTGCAGCTTTTCTCTGTTTTATATCATTGTAAACTGAATATATTTGGGTTTTGGACTGTTGAGACAAAACAAGACATTTGCAGATGTCACTTTGTGTCGAGGGAAACTGATTAACAAATTTCACTGTTATGACATTTTTTTAGACTTAACAAATGATAAAAATCATGAAATGCAAATGCCTTCTTATCCCATATCTAAAAATAATAGATTGGTAATAGATTATTTGAGTTTGGTAGCCATTTAGTGCTGTAATGACCAGTTTATTGATGATCAAAAGAAAATGAATCTGCAATAATTTGAGTCATTTATCAAGCAAAAATCCCAAACATTCACTGATTCCAGCTTCTCAAATGTGAGGATTTGCAACTTTTCTCTGTTGTATTTCATTATATATTTAATATCTTCTGGGTTTTAGAATATTCCTCAGACAAAACGAGACATTTGAGATTCCATCAGGGGCTGTGGGGAAAATGCGATGGGCTTTTTTCATTATTTTCTGATTTTATAGATTACTACAGATTATTATTTAAGGCCAAGAAAGTGCTGACAGCATTCACACGAGAGATTTCTGTCTGTGCTGTTTTGTGGTCTGGGCTCGTTGGAGAATTGTTATGTCACATACAATGTGAGCATAAATCAGGAGCACCCATTGCAGTTGCACAACTGAATTCGAAGACATCATCTTTTGTTTGCACTTGAGTTTATCTGCTCTTTGCACTTTGACTCATGTGACACAGAAGCCAAAAGAACTCTTTATCTAAGGTTGTAAAGTTGTATTTGTGTCTCATATTCATCTCAAATTCTCAGAAAAAAAAAAAAAGACCAACTTCAGCTAAATGCCACAATACGTCTGCATCTAGCCTTCCTCTGTCAGCTGAAATGTTCAAATAAAGGATGACAGCATCAGTGGGCCTGTGCTTGCATTACCTCTCCTACTAGACAGCCAGTTTGTCAGGAAAACAATCTTGATAAAAACTAAATATTGGCCAAATGAAACATTCACTGAAATATCATGTTGCATTTCTAAGGCTCAGAAATAATCTCAGAAGAACACAACAATGCTACTTCTATTAGCTAACAATATGGTAAAAGATCTGACATCGCATAGGTTTGAACACATAATTTTTCATTTTTGACAAGTACCTGTAGCTTACATGAGCTACTGTTAGTATGTACATGTAGCAGCATAAAACCACCCTAACTGTGATTATCAGACTACAGGATAACCGTTCTCATATCTCCCTCGAAATGGCTGTCGATGTGGATGAGGTGGAATGTGCAGGGTTTTTTTTGTCATTTTAATTTCTACTTCTACTTCTTTTTTTTTTTTTTTTTTTAAAGTTTGTCTCTCCTCTGCCGCCCTCGCTGGGTTATGACCTGATGCCTTTGTGTCATATTTGTTTTAGACAAATCCTAATGGCACATTTGATTTTATTCATTATACAGTTTGCAATTAAGTTTTGGCACTTAAAATATAAATACAGTCTTTCTTTTTTCTTTAAATATAATCAAGCACAGTTATAACAGTAATACACCAGTATCCAGTGATAATTTGAGGTGAAACTTTGGTCTCCATATTACCGACTGGATTACAAAATGCAGGTCATCACATGGAAAAAAAAATGATTACAAAAAAAAAAGAATGAAAAATAAATAATAAAATAAATAAATATCTAACTAAAAAGGTTGATAAATAGCCTCACAAAAATCTTCACTGCACCACTTTGCGACATACTTGATTACCCTTACAAAACAGACCATTCACACCTGACAAATGATAGAATAAGCGCATTTCCTGTGAGGTTATAGCTTAATGCCACTTTTTGAGGTTGTCAATGTCTCACTCAAAACATTTAAATAAATCTTACTTACTATGCAGACTAAGAATGTCTATGAAATATTTGGCCCCCTGCTTTGGGTAAAACGACACGGTCGAACCTTGTGGCTCCAGTGGAGTAGGAGTAGAGACAAAGGGCGTTTCAGAGGCCCGGGGTCAAAAGTGCAACGTGACAAGCGTAAACCATGTGGACCTCCTGCAGGTCTGGGATGATGAAACAGGAGGTGTGATGATATGCTACTTTTTTTTTTCAAATTGCTGCATGTGGATAGGAGGGAGCCGAAGCTCAT
The DNA here is from genome assembly GCA_038419695.1 of Scomberomorus guttatus. Taxonomy (NCBI): domain Eukaryota; kingdom Metazoa; phylum Chordata; class Actinopteri; order Scombriformes; family Scombridae; genus Scomberomorus; species Scomberomorus guttatus. Next base: position 19,639,173 of record CM076446.1, read on the forward strand.
TTAATCCATATGTGCTACTTTCCCCTTCAGTTTAGTCTAATTCTCAAAATATCCCCATCTGTTCATTTCATTTTTCTGTCAATGTGAAAACTCAGATTGGACAAAACTATTTCTAAAATATGATAAATACAATTCCATAGGATTGTGTGCAAAATGCTCTATAGGCATATATTAACAAATAATGGTCTCTTCTACCAGCCACGATATTAGACTTCGGTGCTTGTGATGAGGTATGAACATTGAGCAGTATCTTAAAAGGAACCATTAACCATCTTTCATGCCAACAACTACACCTTCTGTAACGAGGGTTCTTGATTCTCATAGTAATCAAATTTTTAAAAAAACAAACAAAAAAAAAACCACGTGGATGTAGGTAAGTAAATGATGGGAACAATAAGATTTGTGAGTGGAGATGGGTTTAAGAATCAAATTTTTTTTCTAGTATGGCAATGACTGCTTCCACTGAAAACAGAGGTCTCTGCTTTAAGCTAAGCATAAAATCATATGTACATGATTTTATGCTTATAAATATATCCATATATCCAGCAAACAGTATTTGCAGTCGAAACTGCAGGATTCTCAAGAGAGCTTCACACCACATATCTAATAAATAACACAATAAAATGGCAAATTCTCCTCAGAGATTTTCCTTTTATATGCACAGATAGGTTTCAGTAAGTTTCTAATTAGGTACCTGTACTGTATTAGTCAGCCCGACAGTTGAATGGATGGATGACAGTGAAGGGTCCAGTGTGCTAAGATGAGGATAAGCCTTCATCTGTCTTCATCTTTCCTCTTCAGTTTGAACACCGTTTACAGAGGCAGGTCTGTGCTGTTGTGGCGAGTCTTTCTGGAAGTCCCATCATCCCTGGGCAGAGCTTTCTGCAGGTTGGACATGGCAGCGGTCTTCTTTAGGTCAATAACTGCGTAGCATTCACTGCGCCGGGGTGCCTGCTGGCCACATTTTTTGGGTGGTAGGCGCTGGTGCTGTGGCTGGGTCTGGGCACCCCCGCCGCTGAGGGCTTGGCAGGGAGGTTCTCCCTCTAAGTCCACCTGGATGTAGTTCAGCTGCCGTGATGGAGGCATGTGGCCGTGCTCACAGCCTCCAACCCCTGACCTCGATCGTCTGCGGAAATCAAAGCTAAATATTCGCCCCCCTCTGTCTGGCTGACATGGCCGTGGGTGCGGGGGGCAGGTGTGTCGGAGCCGGGGCGGCTGGACCTGCTCTGTGTTGACATAGTTCTGCAGGGCATCTCTGTGGATGCCCCGACCATCCTGGTGGTACCCATTGGGTGTCCCAGGGCCTTCTGAGAACTCATACTCATCAAAATCTTCCTCCTCTTCGTCATATTCGTCCTCATCCTGCTCATCATCTTCCTCTTCCTGCTCGTCGTCCCGCTGCAGAGCGCTGTACTCCCACACGGGGGGCAGAGACGGCAGGTTCTCGTAGTTGAGCAGAGCTGTCCGACGGTGACCTCCGCCCATGCCCCTCTCACAGGTGTAGCCCTGCGGAGGTAGAGACGACGGGCCGTGGGCGTGTGGGTGCAGGAGAGAGTGGGAGTGACTGTCCCCAGTGCTGCTGCTGCTGCTCGACCCCACAGACTGCGACACGCTGCTGGGACTCAGTCGCTGCTTCCGGCCGCTCCTCAGGCCGTTGATGTTCTCGTAGGTGAGCTCGCCGCTCTGGCAGCCGTCTGGGTGCTCATGGCCTGGGTGCCGGTGTGCGTGGTGATGGAAATGGTGATAGGAGTGAGAGTTGCACATGTGCATAGAGGGCTCGTCTCCTTCCGTCTCTGAGCCTGTTGCACCCTCTACTGGCTGAAGACTGTGAGGATTGTGCCCATGCCTCTCCCTCTCTCTCTCCCTCTCCAGGAGATGGCGCTGTGCTGGAGTGGGGCCCAGCATGAATTTGACCTCCTGCGAGGACGGCTGTAAGAACACCTGAGGATCTTTATGCTCCTCCAGGGGACAGCACCGCAGGTTGGACTGCGCATTTCCTTGGCCCCCGACGGGCATGGCTCCCCGTGTTGTTTCAGGGAAAGTGCTGGGCCGCACCTCAGGTAGGGAGTGCACACAGTGACGCATAGAGAGATCCCCCTCCATACTAACAGTGTTTACATAGGTGTGGGTCTGGTGGGGAAAATAAAAACAGGGTTAAACTGTAAACAGACACACTGAACAATAAGCAGACAGCAGCATGGATACGTCTTACCTGGTCTTCCAAACCCATGAGGCTATGTCCATGATCATCAGCAAGAGAGGGTTGGGAGGAATCACCTCTGATTGGATAACCAGGGTATCCATTGGGAAAAGCCTGGACAGGGAACGCTGGAGCTGTAAGCACATTGATGTGACAATATAAAGACATGAACAAAGAACTGCAGGGCGGCAGTTGTAATCGGGTGCTGTTATATGATTGGTTAAGCCTCTGATCTCTCTGGGAAGTAAAAGTTTTTAAAAAGGCATTGTGAATATACTTCAATGTCCTTTACGCTCCAGTTCTTTTGTTTTCATGTTTGAATTAGTTGATTTATTATAATTTTATGAGGTATAATTCAAATGTTTTTGGTTCTCCTGGCTGCATCAAACACCTGACTGGACTCAACAGATTCAGTAATACTACTGACTGCCTCAAAATTAAACAATATACCATGTTTTTTTTCTCCAAATGTTTTCAGCCATCTTGCCTTCATCAGGGTGGTCATATAAGCCACCTAACTGGCATCATCAACAACAATGATCATGTTCTCTGAGGAAATAAAAATCACTCATTTTGTCATAATCGATGTAGTTTCAAATAACAGCAGTCAAGTGACCCCAACTCAAGTGTTCACCCACTGTGCTCTATTAGCTAAACTTCGATACCTGAGGAAAAAAAGTTCTTAAGATTGATATTTCAGATGTCACCTTTGTCAGTTTTATACTACACAGCAGAATTCTGTACTTTTCACTCCAGCAGAGCACTTTGCACAAACATCATTTTAATATGAGGATGTATCCACACCACAGCAAGCTCTGTAAGATCAGGAGCAGTACTTTTTGTTACGACCGGCATGTGTCCGTAGCGCCAACTGACGAAAACTGTCAAATATAGAAAATCTCGAATGTCCGGTCACAACAATATCCAACTCTACTCATTTATCGTGCGTTTGTTCAGTTTTATTTGTTTATAATAAACATACTCTGCACAGACACATTTAGGGACAGTATTATTATGATCTCGATTAAAAAAATATGCTACAATATCCATACAACTATTCAAAAATCACATGATTAAAATTAAGAGAAAATTAGAGTAAAATCCTGAATTAAAAGCACTTATACACTGTAGATTTTCTCAGTAATTAATGATCTCTCACTGTCAGATTTCAGTAACCACCTGCTGTTATTTTGATACCTTTGTACCTCTGACTCAATTTAACCCGTGTCTATAAATAGGCTACAAAAAATTACTGCTGTATTGCTGCATGCAAGTTCTACAATTAATCTCAAATGAGATGTATAATTAGCAGAACTCCAACGTGTGTGTGTGTGTGTGTGTGTGTGTGTGTGTGGTTGTGTGACTCACTGTTAGGAGTCTGCGGTGTGCGAGACATTTCCATCTCTGGCGTGTGACCACTGCGAGTCATCATCATCGACTCTTCCACCACGTTGATGCTGTTACATTGCATCAGCTCCTGGAGCAGATTGAAGATCTCCTCTGCCCGGGAACACTTGAATGCAAAGATTCCTGATCATGTGAACAAAATAACAACATTTACAATTAGTCAACAATGTCACAATGAAAACACAACGATTAAACTATCACAATTTAATGGATAAAAGGATAAATTATTATATATATGATGCTGATATCTGGAAAGTTTACAAATTTTAATCTTGTCCTTTCCCATTCACATGTCCAAATATTTCACATATTTTCCTTCTTGAGTAAAATAATTAAAACTGGCGGTTTTTGAATCCAGTCACAGATCAGATTACACAATGTTTTTGTCTTTAGAGATGATCACTGTGTCAGATTAGGCGATCATACAGTCAGATTCTGGCTGTGAGACGTGGCAGACAACACAGTGAAACCGTCTTAGGCGATCACTGACAGGTTTGACTGTTCCACCTTGGCAGCGATAATAACTAATGCTTCCGTGGGTAATAACGGTTTTATGAATCAAAGTGAAACTGGAACCATTCATCGTCATTTGGCAGTGAAGGTTCAGTTGGTAGAAAAAGGTTGAGTGTGTGGATGAGCAGCATAAATACAGTATGCGTGCAGAGGGCGATGATGCACTTGTGATTATTTGACATAATGTTCCTGACCTGAAGGTGTCATCAAATGGGTTCACTGAAATAAAATGAAACATAATCCCTCTTTTGTTTCTCCATGTTGAAGAATGCTGTGTGCTCCTATGGACCAACAGCATAAAATAAAGTCATAGAAGTTTTCAAAAAGGCGCGAGAGGAGACAAAAAAATTACAACAGGCAAGCTGTTTTGTTGGGATATCATATAGTGCCCTAGATGCTACATCTGTTGTGTCTTACTGTGTCACACTACACAGGATAAAATGAACAACTGTCATGCCCAATGCTAATTTTTGTTCCAGACGTTTGTCAGGTCAGGCCGTTATCAGGCAGATATGCAGTCCAAATTTGACATAGGTCTTTTTCACGTTAATGTTATTAGTAACACCTGTGCTTGTCCTACAATGACTATAACTTTATGACAAGTTAAAATGTCTGACACCATACAAACAGTTAACTTAACGTGCTACATGTTGTAAATAGAAAATATAGATAGATGATAACGTGAAGGAAAAAAAACATCATCACAACTGTATATCTGTGTACAGGGGTGCAAACTTTTCAATATCAGCTTTAAAATGTGGATTTACATCTATTTTAGCACGAGGATATAGGGGAAAAACTCAACCTAGAATTAATGTAATCTTACAGCTACAAAAGTAATGTAAGGGGGACATCAGTTAAGGGCACACAGTCAAGAGTGCAGAGCCGGGTCCAAAACTGTGTTACAGTGCATTGCATCCACTATAAAATAAAGTTCATCAAACAAAACAAAAACACAGCTTATGTTATAATTTGGTAGAGAGAGAGAGAGAAAATTATGAGATTTCAGCAGCACTCCACACATGACCTGCTGCTGTTCTCTAATGCAGCCATCAAGTTTAAACACTCTAGACCAAGAGTGTTTTAAGGGAAGAAGATGCTTTTGAACAGTTTTTCTATTGCAAAATTGTCTTTTTTTTTTGTCATTTCAATCTATGAAATGAAACAGATACTTTTTTCTTTTTTTGCAAAGCTTGTCTTAGTTTTTGCTCTTTCAAATAATCAACCATCTAAACAGAGGCAGAGGAACAGAGGAAAAGTCACTCACCCTGCCCGGTCTGACAGCGGCGACCGCTCTCGAAAGAAAACAGGTTGGAGTCGTAGCCGTAGCGTCGCAGGCAGAGATACGGCCACCGGATGGCGTCTCTCTTGCGTGTGTGAAGAATGAGTTCGGTCTGGGTGAGCTCCATGATCCCAGAGCCCAGCTCGTTGCCCTCATCGTCCACATTAATGACCTAGAACAGGGAGACAAACAAAAAACAAAAAAACAAAAAAAACACATGACATGAGTGATCGTGAGAACATATTTCTGCAATACATTATAAAAATTGTAAAATATAGCAATGACACATGGAATAAAAAAAAGTGTTTAGATTTAAAGATACTTTGGGATCCTTAACCTTAAATTTGGTGAGATGGTTGTCTCGGATGGGGTCTCTGTACAGACAGCTCCAACAGCTCCCCATAGCTTCAGCAGGCCAGCTGAAACCTGTCGTGCATGAAGCAAACATCATAATTCACGACCGTTAACAACATCAGCAGCTTTTTATCCAACACAGAAAAAAACAAAAAACAAACCCAGCACAGAAACATCCGATACAGAGAACATGAACACACAAACTTCTTACTCAGTCCAGGCCATCAGTGTAAAGGGATTCACGTCTCAATCCCAGGATCTTCTACTGGGCCTCGTGGTCACAAGCCAGTTAGTTTGTTGGACTGACATCTCCAAGAGAAGCCTGATGTTCTCCCCCCTGAAACGACATTCAGGTTTAGACAGAGAATCTGCATCTGTGTGTCACTACATAAACGTCACCTGCAGCCTAAAATATACATATTTACTTTTAGTTGATTTTAGCAGAAATAATCCTTCATTTCCTGGAATTTCATGGACTTTACAGGAGACATCTGTCAGGTTGCCCCCTTATTTATTTCTTTTCATCTAAACAGTGAATTTCTATAGTCAACAGGTTTCAAATGCCTTCAAATTAACTGTAGCTTAAAAACATGTAAAATTATGATTATGGAACATTTCAAGTATTTAGTGGCAAAGTGACAGCAACTGTATGTGTTTCCACATCATGAGATGTCCCCATGGAGTATCTTCATTCTCTGATGAAGACCATGATATGATTAAAAGTAGGGATGCACCGATCTGAGTCTGTATCAACTGACATGACGTGACCAATCCGCATTATTATAAAAATGTATCGTGTCCACTATTATTTACATTGTTTCACTCACACTGGGCTGCTTTTAGCAATCCCCATGTTACCCTAAATAAAAATGGTCCCAAATGGTGTCCAGATTTTAAATTTGGGAAATAAAGAGCACTGGTATTGCCTCTGGCGGATACACTGAGTCGAGGTCTCAGCGTTGGTATCTGGAGAGATAAAGTTGTATCGGTGCATCCCAAATTAAACACATACAAAACTTTACAAAAAAACCCAACACTACAAATTATTACAAGAATAATATGGTCAATATATTTTTTAAAAATACAGTAAGTTTCCTGTAAAGTTATTACTGCAAACCACAAACTAGTCAGTACATGCTGGCTTCAGATGAGGAGTGAAAAACATGCTGGATTATCTGGACAATCTCACACATCTATGACAAAATGTTGCACTGCACACTGACCAGACAACAACATCTCCTGTTTGTTTGTTTTTGTGCTCACATCTGCATCAGAGCTCTCCCTGTGATTTCTGCTGTGTTTGTGCTCCCTGTCACCCTCACACAGGCTTTTACAAACAGCTTTCAGATCAACACCGCCGCATTATGTGTGCTCTAACCTGGGCCTCCACATCTGACTGGAGTGTACACACACACACACACACACACACACACACACACACACACACACACACACACACACACACACACACACACACACACACACTTTACAGCTACCTTGAACCAACGCGACTGAAGAGCCCGGCTACGTTACACACTTGTCATACAGCCAGAGATTGAATGGGCTTTCCCTCCATCTGAGCTATTTACAGCAGAAAAAAAATAATAATAGCCCCCCTTTTTTTTTGCTCAATTAGCCAAACCGACGCAGAGATCCCAAAACAAGCCGACAGCGAGGCTTGATTTGCTCCATCAATGTGCACAGACTGGAGCTCAGCCATGCAGCCATGAAACCAGCACACTGACACTAAATGCACAACAGCACGGCTCAATGACCATTTGTTCCCCGTTGGTGTGAGGATACGATAACACATAGCAGTCAACGGGAAAGTGGAGAACAGAAAGCGATGGTTTGCTACTCACATGTCTGGCACGGATTTTTTTTTTTATTAGCCCTAATGCGAAACAAGCATTGAGACAGCGGTTAGTTTTCGGCGGCGGCGGCTGCTGCTGCTGGTAGCGGGATGTGGCACTTGCACGGCAGAGACGCGAATAAAAAGATGCAGTGAGAGCAGTAAAATGTTGTTATTTTTTTTTTCCTCCCCTCCTATTACGCCCCCCTACTGCAGCACGGGCCTCTGCCTGTATGACATTTCCCAAGCAGCTGGGGTGAGAGTTCACAGCCAGACAACGAGGCTGAGGGAGCGACAAGAAGGTAAAGAAACGCTGGAGGACCGGAGAGGAAAGGTGCGCCTGCCTGACAGACGCGAGGAGGGGCAAAAAAAACCCATGGTACAAGCAGGAAGAGCATCTCTACTGCTACATACACGACAAATACTGTGTGAACATTCCTGTATGTGGTTTTGGGGAGCAACACAGTTTTATTTAATGCTTTCTTTCCCATTGTAAAGGATAGTTTTTTTGTGTTGTTGTTGCTGTAATCATCCCTCCTGTTCATACAGCCCTCCTTCTGTGCAAAAGTGTGTTTAAAAGTTTATTTGAAGATAATATGAAGCAAATCAAGTCAATATCTTTTAACATTACTGTCTTTTTAGAGCCAAATTCCCTCTTTTTGTTATGATCCTTTCCAACTGCAGCTGAACAGGAAAACTGTCCGTTCAGCAGTGGTGGAAAGTAACTAAGTACATTTACTCAAGTACTGTACTTAAGTACAAATTTGAGGTACTTGTACTTTACTTGAGTATTTCCATTTCATGCTACTTCAGAGGGAAATATTGTACTTTTTACTCCAATACATTTACAGTTACTTTTCAGATGAAGATTTTACACAAAATAATATATTTTAATAACTGTTGTTTAAATTGTCTGCTTTTTTTCATTAAAATTTATGTGCTTTGTGTGAATGATGCTATATAAATAAAATGTATTATTACTATTATAAAAAACATGATACATGTATATAATATGATGTAGTACTATTACTATTAATCTACCCAAAGTGTCAAAAATTGGCTCCACGTCAATGAACTACAACATTAAAATGCTCTTACATGTATTTGTAAGTGATAAAAACAATATAATATACTAATATACTATAATAATATAACACTCTAAAAGAAGCCAGTTTAGGTGTTTTGCTGATTGTTACTCTACTTTGATGTTTGAGCTTCACAGTGATGAATAATTTGTGCAGAGTTTGACGCTAGAAGGCTCTTTTCACATTCATCTGCTGAAGGGGGAGAGTTTATCATATGCTCACCTTAAATCTGAGTTTAACACATTGTACGTAGGTCCAATATGCAACTTACACAGGTGTGATATGGAAACCTCCAGTGCACAAACTTCTCAGGCGTCTTGCATCCAGTTGTTAAACTTGAAAGGAGCCACATTTGTATATTCATAGAATCTGGATTTTTCAATAAAGGAGAATGATGAGATTTTTTCAGAATTTAAAGAATTTTAAAGTGGTTTATTGAACTTTTTGTGTTAAAACCACATCAGACACAGAGTGTCTTAAAACATGAGTTGTTCTATTATAGTCAAATTAATTTAAAAGTTTTCAATGTGAATTTTGTGTTCTGAATTTGTAGTTGCATCTCTTTATTTTACAAATCACAATTAAAATATTTCTGTTCTTTAAAAGAAATGTGAGTGTGTGTTTGGCCAGTTCTCACTACTTCAAAGGACTGTTTGAAGGTTAAGACTTGTCTTTGGTTAAGGTTAGAATTAGGTTTAGGGTCAGGCATTAAGTTGTGATGATTAAATAGCGGCATTTATATAGCACTTTTATTCAAAGCGCTTTACAACTTGCCGCTCATTCACCCATTCACACTCACACACCAATGACAGTGAGCTAACATGCAAGGTACAGGCCTAACTATTGGATGGTTAACCACTTTGGAGTTCAAGACACTGAAGCCCAATTGGGAAGCAATTCTGGGTGTCTTGTACATGTAGATAAATGTGGACTGGAGGAGCCGGGGATCCCGCCAACTCTGTGATTAGTGGACCACCCGCTCTACCTCCTGAGACACAGCCGGCCCCGGTTAAGGTCAGGGTAAGGGGATAGGGAATGCACAAGTATAGAAAGAGTTTGTGTGTTTCACAGTCTGAATACAGTCAAAATTAACGTGCCACCAAAAACAATTACCTTGATGCCTGTCAGTTGACCCAAAGTTTTCCTCTATAAACAGGTCAATACTGAAAACTCCAAAAGCGACAAAACAACCAAACTATTCAAGTTTTATACAGGCATTAGATTTTTTGAACCACAGAATAGCCAAATATTTTTGATCTAGTAAGCCACCTAAGTAGGTTACTGAGATATGCCTTTTTCTATTGTTGCAGCATCACAAGTAAGTAGGATATCTGGTTTGAGCAAGTTTACTATTTGAGGCATAAAAAGTACATTAAGTCTTTTGTGCAGCTGTAGTGAGAGTCTGTTGTCCATTAGCCGTGTAGTTAATTCAACATTTTTCTATGTCAAAGACACATTCTGAAATAACACATCTAAAACATCAGCATACAGACAAAGCTCACACTCAGCTGCAGATTTCATATCATTTACATATATCAGGAAGAGTAAGGGTCCTAAAATTGATCCCTGTGGAACGCCCACATCCTTATATTTGTATCCCAAATATATAAACACTTGGCATTTAATGACATTTCAACATCTCTCCCAATCAAGAACTGGATCAGTGATATATACATTACATTGCAACATGCACCATGATTTTGATTGGCAAAACATTTGAAAGATCACTTTTTACAGGACGTACTATTTCATAACCCTGTTGAGGTCCTCTTGAGAACTGACCCTACGTCTTAGAAACTTTATTCCATAGGGTTTGCCCAAAGCAACACCTGTTCACACTGTCTCACCTCAACACTCTCAACGTCCTTAGGCTCTGTAAGGAATTTTTTTTACAAAATTGGAAATAGAAAAGCAATTGTGCAAACCATTGGTTAAACCCACTAACAGATCATTCATGTTTCTAAAAACACAATATTCCTTCATTTGAAAATGTTTGATTTACCACTTAGACCGTACCACACAACCCACAGCTCATAAACATCCATACAATAAGAGATACTGCATGTTCCAGTGTGCAGTATTGTTGTTTTTCTTCCTGTCTGGCCTGTACAACCTGTTTATCCTCTGCTGCCCAATTGCTGTTGTGTACATTTTCTGCATAAATAAATGTAAAGGCAGAAATCTAATGTTAGGATGAGGCACTATCATTTGAATTATCTTATATTTACTACATACTACACTATCATTACTGTTTTAGTTCCACTGTCCAGTTGGTAAAATTTTGAAATACACAATTTTATATCAGGTTCTGGGTATCACACACAACACACACTGTGGTGGTGATTGTGGCAGTTAGCTTGTTGTAAAGCAGGTGTTTGTCATGTGTGAGCTGTATGTAGTAGCTATAGCAACACGCTGGCGTGCCTGCTACCTGGCCATTCATTTCCTCTTATAGCCTACAAGAGAGGGTGTATTTAATTAAGTCTCTCTAAAACACTGAGACTCGTCCCTGGAATATCCAGTGTATAATTTAAACTAAATTGCTACTGTACTAGATAGCGAAGTTTGCACTTTGTAATTTTAATATCAAAAAGAGAAATTATGTTACGTTATGTTTTTCGGCATTCAAATTCAAATTGACTTGATTGGCACGACCATAGTCAGATTCAATAGGCCTATTGCAAAAAGCAGGTTGCACTAAGTTTAAAATTTGCAGTATTTATAGTAATTCTGGATGTCAGAAAAAAGACAAGTAGTTTACAGACACTGCACTTTACAGTGTAACACATTATAACAGGCCGATATAAAACCATGTAGGCCTTCTGTTAGCATTCACGTACAATATAGCCTATACCATATCTGAGATTTTTTTGTTTGTTTTTTTGGCATTTTTGCCTTTATTGGACAGCTTATACCATATCAAAGCTACATGGTAGCTGTAGTTGTTGAATGCCAACTAAACAATCTTTGTTAAAATTACGAGGTGGTCACATTTTACTAACCAGAAACATGTTTCAGTATTTCAAGACACTTATTAAAGAAACCCGGGACCTCAGCCGGGTGAAGTGAACTATCTTGACACGTTTGTCATCTTTGCCGTCTGCTGCCTTCCAGTCACGTCTCCAGCTGTGTGTGTTTTGTAAGCGACGAGGAAATATATAATAACTGGCTGAACAGGAAGCAATAGGACGTCAGCTTTTGTAGTTTTTTGACCTTTGGACCACGACAGCGTTATACAACATTTTAAAGTAGCTACCAAAAACTCCACCGACTGCACAGTGCTGTCTTGGTTTTGTCCTGGCGACCAATCGTTGCTAGGCACGCCGCTACGTCACGGCGTTCGGACGTCTGTGGCCGCCATTGACTGTGTGTAAATAGGGAGTGTCTGCGGAGCGTTTTACTGACCGCTCCGATAAGACAGCCCTGCCCATGAAACACACTTCTATCACAATATAACAGCATGCAAGGATGAGGATTTTGCTGTAGATTGAGTTCAACATACATACTGTAACGTTACGCAGGAGCTGACAGCTGAGTTAGAGGTAAGTGAGGCGTTTCAGCTAATAACGAATGTAAAATAATGACAGTAAAATCACCTTTATTGTTAACTTTGCACTACTGAAACTTTGACCTTTGGCCTTTTAGTGCCTGTGTGATTCCTACAATAACCGCGCCAGACTGGCTTCCCACACATTAAATGAAGAAAATACCGATTAGCTTAAAATTAGCATGTTTTCTTGTTGTGTTAAAACAAATTTTGATCATTTTTATTAGGTAGCTCAGACCGCCAGTGGTGTGTGTAACATGTAAAGTTTTGCCAAAGAACCATGAAGCTACCTGTCAGCAGTTTTCGAGAGCACACCATTTTAGATGTTTTTACGAAGTTTATACCTTTTTTAGCCTACAGCCACTGGTTGTTATTCGTTTCAAAACTTACATTGTCAAAGTGTTATTTAGTATAGTCTGCAGCACTTTCAACTGAATGTCAATTCAATACCAACTGAAAAAACTGGAGTAAACGTTAACTGTCCTAAAATATCTCCTGTCTCATGTAGCTCAGCCAATGCTGTATTATTTATGGCCAAAACTGATAAAATAATCACATATTGACACAGTAGCTGACAAGCTGTAAACACAACATTAGCATATTATCACATTCAAAAGCTAACATGGTTGAACCTGTTAGCAAACAGTTGCGTATTTACACTTCCAGCAAATATGGAGCAACACTAAACAGCATTTATTTGAAGTCACGTTTCAGAAGACCCGAAGAATGTATGTCTAACATTCACTCTACTTCTAGTTCTGTTTTTTGGTGTTCGCCACTTGTGAGTGAAATATCTGGTCTTAAAGTAATAATCTCAAAGATTTTCATTTGAATAAATGTCTGTTAAGTCACTGTCTCTCGCTGAATGAGTAACACAGTGGTGATTGAGCCTATGGCCCACTGTTGAAAGCCCTTGCATTTGCATTATTATGAGTATTATGAACTGGGTGTCAGTGGCGACATTCCCGGGATAAAATACAAGCAGCGCACAGTTAATGACGTGTTTTCCATCACCCAGCAGTGAGTGATAGACATAGATGAGGTCAAAGAGAACAAAACGGAGAGCTTCAAGATTGTTTCTTGAAGTTGCTAAATGCTCCACTATGTTCACCTGATAACGTGATAGCTGTTTGGTGCTGGGCAGGCAGCGTACACTGGGTTTGTCAGAGCTTCTTTAAAAAAAAACAAAAAACAGCTGCATCTGGAAACAACGCTGATGAGAGCCATGAGAGTGAACCAAGACAGTAAAGTCCAAAACAATGTGCTGAAATAAGCTAAAAATATGTGCACAGATGAGGGAAACTGCAGAGTTGGGTGTTAATTCTTTGTGAAGTCATTAAAAAAACTCCTTTCACATACGTGTAGTCATTTAGTCCATTGTTAATGTAGAATTATTGATTAGAGCAGCTTTAAAAAATTTTTTTGATATTCTAAAGTTGAAAAATAATCTTGTACAGTATGTAATGAAGGCACTAAATAAACCCAAATATATCTTTCGTATTTTTATAATAAAAAATGTTGTTACTTATCGATCTACATATAAGCTGATATCGGTGTATTGGCAATAAGATAATATCGCCCAAGCCAGATTATCTAGCTCTAAGCTCAAATAAGTTTCAAGTTTGGAAGTTGATTTTCATGAACAGAAATGAATGTAAACCATAGGCTGCCTTGATACATAAAAAAGCTATGATGCTCTGAAAACCATGACCAACATATATAATCAGTCAGTATCCAGTATTATTAGGTACACTTATCACGTTATACTGAGTAGTGTTTCTAATATTTCTAATACAAACCATTTTTGTCTTTTAACAAAAGAAGCCAAACTTGCTTTAGTTTTAAACCAGGCACCATCTGATAAAAATAATTATCATAACCAGACAAGCAGTGAGGTTTGATGCCCAGCTCTGGCAGAAGTTTAACAGTGATGTTGTGTGCTGCTCTTATCTCAGAACATGTGGCTGCCTATGCTTGGCATGACCGCCCTGCCACATCTGGGAGGGCTCTACGGCGGTTACATAACACGCAAAGAGGTGAAGACCTGGTACACAACCCTGCAGAAACCATCATGGAGGCCACCGAATGCAGCATTCCCAGTAGCGTGGACCTGTCTGTACACAGGCATGGGGTAAGCATCGTTGTAAGCATCAGGTTCTTCACCGTGATGCATCCTCCCTTTTTAAAAAAATGTTATCTTAAATCTTGTCATGCAGGTACGGCTCCTACCTGGTGTGGAAAGAGCTTGGAGGTTTCACTGAGGATGCACTGGTGCCACTGGGACTTTATGGGCTGCAGCTGGCTCTGAACTGGGCCTGGACTCCTATCTTCTTTGGTGCACACAAGCTGAAATTGGTACGTTAAACACATACATTTAATTATTTCTTTTAACTGGGAGAGCAATGGGAAAGATAACGGAAGGTGTAGCAAATATGACAGCTTAACTCCGTCTGTCTCCCTTATGTAGGCACTCATTGAGATTGTTTTTCTCACTGGGACCGTCGGAGCCACCATGTTGTCTTGGTATCCCATCAGCCGCACAGCCAGTCTGCTCATGGCGCCCTACCTGTCCTGGCTTTGCCTTGCCACCTGCCTCAACTACTGCATATGGAGAGACAACCCTGAGGAAAAAGAAGAGTAGGAGTTGTGTGTGCTGTGAACAAACTACTTACAGTTTGAAAATGTGGTTTGACAAATTTGATTCAACAATTTTGTTCATCAGACTTGAATTTGAATGTGTTAAACACATTCTTGTGTGTATGAAATGCCAGCTCAGCTGCACAGCATAGTTTTGGTTTTAGAGCCCCAATTGTAGGGTTGATATTACTTTACTGGCTTGTTAAAGACGAGTCAATAGTTGCATATTCTTAGTTGGCCAGTATGAAAAAATTATTTCAAATACTGCTTGAGATTTATATTTATTAATTTAGAAATTGTGTTGCCATAGTTTGTCCAGCTGCCTTTTTTTTTTTTTTTATACAGTCCTCTGCATCACCTGCGTTGGTGGCATTTTACACCTGGGCAGGTGTTGTTACTCCATCTGAGTTAAATACTTGACTGTAAAACAACCTGCCTCTGGTACATATCTTTTTCAACGCTCTGTTAACAAAATTGATCCTTGCAAAAGAAATTGTGCATTCACTTAAAGCTCTTAAAAATATTATCCAGTATAGTAAAAATGCAATATTGATACTTGCTTTTTAATGAAGAATCTGCCATCTGTGCATTTATTATGAATAAAGTGTGTTGTGTTGTAGTTAATGTCATTGCTCTAATAAAATAAAAATTTCTATCCAATTTACCATCTATCAAACGGGTATCTTTAACACAGCATAACTTTGTTCATAGTCTGTGTGATGTAGGGTCATAGGTCTGATATAAAGAGATCATTTTATCAGTTTGGTGAAAAAAATATGAAAGATGTTGCATGAAATGTTTTAGCACATACTGTATACAACCTTTCATCTTACTGGAAAAATCTGCACAATCCACAAAATGTATTATAATAACAGAAGATGTTTAGAAATGTTTAATGGATCTGAATCAAAAATACATAATTAATAGTAACAGAAAATGATGATTCAGATTTTTTTCGTTAGAAAACATACAATAACAAAACCTTCTTGATGGAGGTAAATATTATTTTGCAATTTAAAAAAAAAATCTGTTTAAAGTCTTTTTATTTCCTTTTCCCTCATTTTTTTGTGTGTCTTGATCACCTCCAAAGCTACAGACTATATACAATTAACATCTGCAGATTTAAAACAGTTTGTTAAGCCCACCATAATAACTCATAAAGACAACAAAGAACAGCCCATAAAGATATCAATAATAAGCTTTATTTCTATACATGCAATGAGAAAAGAAAAGAAAAGAAAGTGAAAAACATTTATTTTTCAGGAGCCTTCTCTGGACTGTCTTCTGGTGATTTGGAGGAGAATCTCTTCATTAACGTCTTCCACAACCCCTTTTTTTCCTCGTCCATATGTTGCATACTGCCTGTAACATTGAAAGAAAAAATCAAAGTTAGCGTAGTTTTCGGGGACTTCTTCGTTTTACAAGTTAACCATAACAAAGGTGTGTTTGATAAATGGCCACGTGTGATTATTGTGGGTCCATACCTGTCAAAAGCAATTTGCACTCTTCCACTGTAACTCCAGTAAAGCTTGTGTCTTTTACACGAGGAAACTGTGACCAGACACACACAGATTTTGGCATTTTTACTAGATTTCATACAATACAACAGGATTTAAAGCACATTTATGTCATATTTGAGTGACCACAATGTTTGGTGGAGTTGTTTTTCCATTTTCTGCATATTTTCCATTTTTAAAAAGGTCAAAGGAAAACTGTGACATTTCAACATACAGTAATGTGACCAGTCTTCATCCTAGTTTCTCATTATGAATGAATGTGGTTGTAATAATTCAAACTTAGTGCAAATAATCTTTCTGTTGGCAAACATTAATCTGGTGTGCTCTTCTAGTACAAAGATAATGAGACCCTTGTGCTAACTATAAAATGTTTTATTAACCTCATGATACAATATAAAGTAACAGCCAGAAGGTCTCCCTCACAGTCTTAATAGAAGTTATTCCTTCAGCTGATACATTTCATGGAGGTAACGTGTAATTGTCCACAGAGGGATTTCTCTTTCATATATTGCATTTAATGGAGAAGGACCGCTCAAATAGTCGTCAATTTAAATGGCTCTAATTGCACAGATACATCAGATACAGTGACAGGAGCACTTACTCTTTGTCTGTAGAAGTTGCCGTTAATGCGAGCCAAACTTTCGTACATTTGGTCGCACTTCTCTGGATCTGAGATCTGGTGGGAAGGATTCAGACAAATGTTAAGATGTCATGTGAGCACTTATATAAGCCCAAAGACCACTCATCCCCCTTTTTTTCCCCAAATAACATCTTATATTTTACAACTTTTTTTAGACAGTAAAACAGCAAATTATAAAAGTTCAAATTCATAGAGGGGATAATAGAGCAACAGATAAATAAAGATGTGAGATGTCATTACATGAAGATACAGCTCCATCGAGAAAACATTAAACAGGCATTCTGACTCGACTTAATGATGTTATAGGGCTGGGCAATATATCAATATTATATCCATATTGTGATAGAAGACTAGATATCGCCTTAGATTTTGGATACTATAATATAGTGTTATGGCATAAGTGTCATCTTTTCCTGGTTTTAAAGGCAGCATTACAGGAAAGTGATGTAATTTTCTGAACTTATCAGACGGTTCTAGCTATTCTATTTTTAGCCTTTACCCACTTAGTCATTATATCCACATTACTGATCCTTATTTATCAAAAATCTCATTGTGTAAATATTTTGTGAAAGCACCAAGTCATCCCTACAATATTGTTACAATATCGATATCGAGGTATTTGGTCAAAAATATTGTGATATTTGATTTTGCCCATGTCGCCCAGCCCTACTTTGTTATGTGATCATCTTTGAAAGACAATTAGACAGTTTTTAGGAGCAGTTCAGAAAAATAAGACAAACACTTTGAACTGAAGTGTACAAAATGAAAGATATTTTGTTTTAATACAAAAAGTAAGTTGTTTTGTGCCAAATACACAATACATAATTGAAGTCGATCATTAGGCGTATCCCTCTAAAAACCAGCAGCAGAAGATATATCTAGATTTAGATTTTGTACCAATATAAAATATCTCCTTTACAAGTAAGGTCCCGCATTCAAAATTTTACTCAGGTAAAAGTAGTGGAGCTACTTAAGATCAGTCAATTAATTGATTAGTGGACCAACAGACAATTGTTCAGCAACTATTTTGATAATAAATGAATCTTTAAGTCATTTGTTTTCAATAAAAGGTTTTCAGCTGTAGAAAAGTGCAATGGTCACTGTTTTTGTTGTTGTTGGTGTTTTACAGCTCAAATGCTAAATTGCTTACTCTAGAAAAATAATTGACATATTATTCAATAATGAATAATTAAAATTAAAAAGCACATAACTATAATCAGCGTCTATTATCAGAATCAAAAGTACAGTTTTTATGTTATATTTGATTTTAGAAAATTAATCAAATGTTTGGACAAAAATTCTAATCTGAAAAGCAACTAGTAACTATAGCTGTTAAATAAATGCAGTAGAGTAAAAAGTACATTTCCATGACATGTACAAGTATAAGTAACCATTAGCATAACATTGACCTATCCAAGGAGTACAAGTACTTGTACTTGTACTTGTACTTGAGTACATACTTTGAGTACATGTACCACTTATAAAACAGTGTTTACATGATGAAAGTTCTGCCTCTAACTGGTTAAATCAACTCATGCTATTGATTCACTAGTAGCTACAAACAGAGCCAGTTATCCGTTAACGTTAGTCTCTGCAGCTGCATCAAGAGGCTTTACAGGCATCAGTCAGCGGCCAGGGCAAGCAAGGTCGCCGGCTGTTAGCAGCCCTATCCCCGGCTGTCCTCCCGGTTATCCCCCTTAGCTTAGCTCGGTGAGGTGACCGTCGTGTCTGGGCCACAGTAACAGTTACCTGCGTGTTTTCACCCTCACGGAAGGCAGATGCTACTCTCTGCCGCAGAAACGTCCCCAAATCTCGGCCTTTCTTGGTCTCATCTCGGGGCCATTCCTCACATAACCTCAGGAACCGACGGTAACGGGTAGCAGACATTTTCGGACTACACGTAACGATAATTAGTCGCGTTGAGTTAAAGGACGTCTTAAAGTTTGAGCTTTATCGCGCACCGTACTCGTGTCGCTTCTAAACTCTTCCTCCTTCCTGTCCATCCGTTGCCCTCGTTACCACTGCTGTCGTTACACCAGCCGTTAGCACGATGAGCGGACCAAACGGCAAAAAGGACTCTTCTGGGGCAGGAGGTGTGATGGAGTGGATCGGCTCGGCTTGTCGGTTTGCAACAGACAGAAACGACTTCAGAAGGTGAGTTAATGTGATAATATAACGTGTAATGTCTTTTTAAAACTGCGTGCTCGTTAGCCTGTTAGCTACCGTTAGCACACTCACGCGTCAGTGTGTCCTTGCCTCGTCCAGTCCCTCTCCGGTTTCTGGACTAACGTTACACAGCTAAAACTATTAACATCAGTTAATACGAATGTAACGAATCGTCAGAACATTAATTTGCAGCTATTTAGAGTTTTTAGTGTTAAGATTTTCTGGAAGCTGGGACATTTTCTGATTCCAGCTTCTCAAATGTGAGGAACTTCTCCCTTTTTTCTATTAAAAAAATTGTAAATTGAATATTTGTGGGTTTTCATCTGCTGATCAATATCTCAATTAAACGTATGTTTTTTTTTTAGTGTCTTGCTTTGTCCGACCAACAGTCCAAAACCCCCAAAGACATTGGGTTTAATTATAACATAAGGCTGAGGAAACCAGCAAATATTAATATTTGAGAAGCTATAGTCACTGAATCATTGACACTTATGGTTAAAAAAAAATCACATCGGATTATCCAGTTATTAAAGTAGTTGCATCTTAGTCTATTAGTTGATTGAGTTATCGACTAATAATGTCAGCTCTATTTTGGACTTCAAGTCAGACAGAACAAGAAATTTCAAGTCAAGATTTGTTTAGGAGCATGCTCCACTAAAGCACAATGTCCACTGTAGGGCTGCAACTAACAATTACTTTCATTATCGATTAAATTATCTGTTGATTATTTTCAAGATTAATTTATTAGTTATGTCCATCAAATGTATGAAAATGTTGAAAAATGTCAACACATTATCACATACACACTTGAGGCAATCAGTATTCCAGCAAAGAAGAACTGCATCTATCAATGAATTAAAATGTAAAACATAAAAAAAAAAAACATTAATTACACATCAACATAACATATTCTATTAGGTAAAACCATCTAGCAGCCCTTATTTAGCTCTTGCCTTACAGGCAGGAAGATTTGACTCAATCAAAGTTAGTTAAAGCAGGCAGCGTGATTCCTTCTATGGATCTGTAAAGTTTTGAGTTTATTATACTGGCTCTGTAAGAATAGATCGTCCTTTTGAGACTTGCTGCATTACAAATGTTTCTTTCTTTTTTTTTCAGGAATCTTCTGGTCAACTTGGGTTTGTTTGCAGCCGGTGTTTGGGTTGCAAGAAATCTCTCTGACTTTGACCTGATGTCTCCTCAGCCTGTGACATAACCTGGTCCAAACCAGCATGACGGTGAGGGTCATAGTCTATAATTTAGTTTATGATAATCTGTGCAAATTCCCTGTTTTCAGTTACAATTGAAGTGCTGTTAATATACAGGCCAAGGCCAAAATTACATATTACTTGCTGAAAGATGTACATGTTTGTAATTTATATAATCTTTGTTTTTTAGGTGTCTTGGACCAACAACAAAGAAACAAGGGACATGAATAAAATGATCATGAAACTTTTATATTACAAGTTTGAAAACAAATCATCTCGTTGACCTGAATTCACTTTCCTGTAGAATTTTTTTTTTCATGTCATTGTAGGAGGTCTGAAAACAAATAATTATAATCAATCAGTGACTCTGTTTTGTTGTCTTTGACTCATAGATTTTGAAATTGTGTTTTTAATTTAACTTTATAATTGGCTGGAGGATGTGCATCAGAAACATGTTACTGAAATGTATTACTTGAGTTGTGTGTCGTGTGATTTCTGCAGCCATGTCCACTCAAGAGCTCTTTGTTGCTGCAGCTCGTAAATGTTTGTCTGTTGTACAGAAATCCCTTTCTGTCCCTCAGAGTCTGGATCTTGCCGCTCAGGTGTCTGCTGTTGATTTGGGCTTGAAACCAGCTCTGCTGTATGACAGTAACGGCGCCGGCACAGAGCAGGTGCAGCAGTATTTGACCTCATTGCAGTCTTCCAAGCTTGTGTCTGAATCACTTCTCACGCTGGATTTAAATGGTAACACTCTCATTGTTAATCCAGTTTCAGTAAGATCAAATCTAGAAAGGCTGCTTCATGATAGCAGCGTGGTTGTGATTAACGTCTGCCACTCACTGGAGAAGCCTGCCATCACTGACAGAGGAGAGCTGAAGAGCGTTGGGCAAGATTTACTGCTTCTCCTGAGAGGGTTCGAACAACTGAAGGAGGCCGAGAAACCTCTTTATGTTGGAGAGAAATCAGAGGAATGGAACCTGTGCACAGTGTTCGGTCTGTTATTGGGTTACCCCGTTACCTACTGGTTTGATCAGACCGAGAGCTTTGAAAACTGCCTGTCTATGACCCCCCTGATGGTGACCACGGCTTCAGCGACGTGGCAGGCCGACACTGCAGGTCACACATGTTGCCTGTACTCCTTCAGCGTCCCAGCTGTTCTGCACAAAGAGACGCAGTCCAGCCTGGAGGACTGGAACCTTCATCTACAAGAGAGATTTCAGCAGCAAAATGTCCTAAAAGATCTCACAGTTTGTCAAACCACGGTCACACTGCCCTCAGTCTGTTTGTGATGCTAGCATGAGTTTGGATTATGTGGGTTTACTTTCATCGCTCCATTAAACTGTGTTAAAACAGCTGTTTGATTATTTACATGTGATGATATTCAAGTTAACTGTATCATCAAGGCAGGTTCCAGCCTACATTATGGCAGTGACTGATAACACCTGCTGGGATGATTGTCACATCATTGTAAAACCTGAAGGAAGATCTAAACTTCAATACACTGAATGAGGAAAAACTCAAAATCATGCCTTTATCAAAACTATGAGCAGTGGAATACATTTTTTTTTAAAAATTGCTTTAAAAAGCTTCACAAAACCGATCAATTTAAGTATTGCCTGTTTGATCAACTGAAGTCTTTTCATTTAATGTCCCAATTGAGGTGTAATACATGTAAATTAGACCTCAGGTTCTTCTGACCAACATACAGATCAAAGGAAAATATCAAAAGTAGTTATTTTTCCCAGCAGACATTTTTATACGTTATAGCAGGAAAAGCACAGGTGTAATTAATAAGAAATCTCAGCTGTTCTGCTGGTTTACTGATGTACGGAGACGCTTCAGTGGAGCTGAGATGTTCTTGTTAGTCCCACCTGTACTTTTCCTGCTATGACAAGTCACATATTGTGCTGTAAAAAAGGACTATTGTGCAGGTTAAGTAGGAAACAAAGAACACCTTCAAGCTGCAGGGTAAAGAAATCTACAACTCAGATTTATTGTCTGAATCTTTAGTTTGAGACAAATTGCTAACAAATGGTATCGGGACCATTTATCATCATTTTATTATTTCATGACAAATTGTGATGTTTCAGAATATAAATATTGCAAGATTTGGTTAAATTTTCATTTATAGCTAAAAATAAATCCCCATTTGTGAGCTTCACTTAGAATATATCTTTGACATGTGTATTTAAATGAAATACAACAACATTAAAATATCACATTTCTGTCATGATATTTCAAGTATAAACATTTGCAGCAGTTTTAGGTAAAACTTGAACATCACATTACAACTTGAGAACCGTCCGTTCTATTAACAGCATTAGAAATGAACACTTATCAATCTCACCAACGGTCTTAGCACCACATGCAATGAATATTATGATTCAAATCCGTTGAAAACCAGCTGATTGCAGTATACTATGTATTGTCTTGAGTTAGTTTCCACAACAGTAGGAAAAACAGGTGTAACTCCACTGAGCTGTTGTGGTTTCAGGGTCGTGGTATCGAGCATGCTGGCTCACTGTCACACTGTCAGGAACTGTTACTGGAACGCTTGAATACAACAAAAGCCATTGTTAATGTTATTAGTAACACCTGTGCTTCTCCTGCTATGACAAAGTCAAACTGTCTCCCACTCTATTGTCTTACCTGTGACATGATTTTCTTGTTATTCTGTCTCACAAAGACATCTTAAGCTAATTTTACAATACAATGTCCCTCGTAGCTCTTGCATCTAATTTAAATAGAAGCAGCATCAGTATATTGGGAGTGAGTCTGTGTAGACAAACCATAAAACTCAAAGTTGTCATTTCAGGGCCTCCAGTCCAGACAGTGAACTGTCAAATTCTGCCAAACCAAAACCCACAGCAGCAATGACGCATCCAATAATCTGTCTGTTGGACCAAAATATTGATCCCCTGACAGCAGTTGTGTACACAGAAGTCGGATTTTCAGACATTTGTCATTTGAACTGTCAATTTTTTCTGCATACAAAAGATGAGAGTGAACAAACAGAATACTCTCGGCAGAGACCTGTAGATGCTCAAAATGTACCCTGGTACAAAGAATAAAGTGAGTATATTAGAGGCGTTTCCTTGGCTCCTGTGTCAAACAGCTGAGACAGAAATCCTGAAGTTGACTATGCTGTTACGTCTTTAAATCTGAGGTAGTTTTGACAGCCTTTTGACCAACTGAACACAGAATCTCCAGACTGCACGTCCATGACAGTCAGAGAGGTCGAATGAGTGACAGCACTTCACCGCAGCGGCCCCTCACTTTCAGCTCGGCCAGGTGGTCCGCCCTCGTCGACCCAATGTTCAAGATGGCGACTGGTATTTTCCTATCGCTCGCTGCCAGTAAGAACCTGTATCCTGAATAAACCTTGGGAATAACAGAGAGGGACGCAATTAAATGCAGGAAGCCAGAGACATGAATGAGTTCTGCTGCAAACTGCTGTTATTGTGACTGAGAGAGATCATATCGGAGGTACTTCGGTGAAACTTACCTGCAACGAGGACCCCACGACTAGCACCGCATCCGACTCTGCCAGTCTGTCGTGCACAAACTGCACTGTCGCTTTTTTCACAGTGTCTCCAAAAAACGTAACGTCGGGCTTCAGTATCCCGCCGCAGTCCTCACAGGAGGGAACTCTGAAGTGGAGGACCTGCTCGTCCTCTAAGAAGACGTCACCGTCCGGAGCCACAGCACCTGCCTGCGCCCTAAAGTCTGGGTTCAGAGCTGCAAATCTCTTCTGGAGCTCCTCCCTCGCTGTGATGGCGCCACAGCCTAAACACATCACCCTAGGGACACACAAATGAGCATTTCAGCTGTTAGGCACTTCCTCACTTATCCCTAGTTATTTTGAGTCTTGCAGATAGTTTTAGTTCTATTCTCTCAGGTTTTGAGTTATCTGTCTCACAGACTTAAGAGCTACTTTCTACTGAAGAAATGAAACGTGTATGAAGTGTGTGCTGTCTGCCGTATTTTACTGACAATACAGTTCTATGGCTGCAACGATTAGCCAATTTCTCAATTAGTCGATCAACAAAAAAAATGAATTGGCAACTATTTTGATGATGGAATAATCGTTTTACTAAATTTACTAAACATTTGCGGGTCGCAGCTTCTCAAATGTGAGAATTTTAATCTTTTTTTTGTGACATACGTGATAGCAAACTGAATATTTTTGGATTTTGGATTGTTGAGCAGACAAAACGACATTTGAAGACATCACCTTAGGCTTTAAGATACACTTATACTTTATAGATAAAACGATTAATCAATTAATCAAGATAATAATCTGTGGATTAAAGGACGGGTTCACAAGTCTGTTTTAAAACAACAGTCAGGTGTCTATATGAACAGTGAAAGAGGTTTTCCTCGCTGTAATCATTCCTCCTGTTCATACTGGCTATTAAAAGATCCCCTTCAAATGTGCTTTCAATGTAAGTGATGGGGGCCAAAACAGTGTTTCCCTGTTGAGCTGTGGTGGAAGTATAGTAACAAAGAGGGACTCGATTTGACTCATTTGGTCGGCTGAAGCTTCATATTAGCGTGCATTAAGTGCATTATGAAGGGATCTTCTAATGGTCAGTATGAACAGGAGGAATGATTATGGCAAGAAAAACATGTTTCAATGTTAATTTGAGCACCTGACTGTTGTTTTAAGAAAGACGTGAAAAATTGTAAACCTGTCCTTTAATTGATGATGAAAACAATCATTAGTTTCAGCCCAATACAGTTCTGCTTGCAGTTTAAATGTTTTTAAACCAACTTCATAACATTTTTCTTCACTTCAAACCTTAACAGACTTAACATGCACCAACATGAATAGCTTTCCCTTCTTGGCAACTTAAAAGCAGAAAGCCTGGACGAAATATATCGTGTGTCACAACCTATTAGAGCAGATTCATGTGACAGATGAAGCTTCCTCACCTGTGGGCACAGCCGTGGAGCTCAGTGAGTCTTTTCTGTCCTGCCTTTGAGTGAAGTGCGTCCACATTTTGAGTGACCAGCCAGTGCAGCCTCCCGCTCCCCTCCCACCGCTGCAGGACCCTGTGTGCAGAGTTTGGCTGGTGGGAGGAAAACTGCGGCCACCCGACAAAGTTCCGGGCCCAGTACCGCTGACGGGACTTGGAGCTGCGGACAAACTCTGCATGCTGCATGGGTCGTCTGTCAGTGCGGGCGTACAGCCCCACACCCTCTGAGCGGTAATCAGGGATCCCGGACTCTGTGGAGAGACCCGCACCGCTGATCACAAACAGGCGTCTGGCCCGGGACACAAAGTCCTGCAGCAGCTCCAGAGAGGGGCCGTCGGTGCTGCTGCAGGCCGGGACGAAGCTCAACACACCTGCAGGGACGGAGGACGACCTCCTCACAGGTGCTGTGTGCAGTGTGAGGGTCCGCCATGGTAGTCTCATCTACACCAGGACAAATACAGCTCTAATGATTATAAACAAAAACACACATTTCCTCTCATAACATCTGATCCCTGTTCTGCCACTGAGGGCGGTGATGAGTAACTTTCACATTATAATGTCCCACAGAGCCTAAAACCGAACAAAACACGAATATGCTAAAGAAAATATATAAAATATAGCAAGAAAGTCAGTCACTAGACTACTTTCCAAAGCCGGCTAACAAGCTAACCAAGAACAACTGTGTGTAGATACGATAGTTAGCTACTGTACCTTATTAGTGACTTACAGCTGTGGCTACAGTTGAACTCTATTATCGTGGTAACCGGCACTAGAGAGGGTCAGCAGCTGGTTGAATAACATAACAAGCAACCACAGGCTGCTGATATAAAATGGGACTGTTAAAGTGAACCAATTTTCTTTTCCCAGGATGGCGACGGAATAATCCGCGAAGACCCACTCTACTCTGCCTCTGATTGGCTGGTACTCGTTGCCTTCGTGGATTAGATTGGTTAGATTTAGACATGAGGCGTGAGATTTTTTAGGGTTAAGGCGGGTCATTCCGTCGCCCTCCTAGGTAACGAACAGGAAATGTCAAATTTTATGTAACACCAAATACAGTCGCACTGTAGTCTGGGACTTGTAGGCAAAAGTTTTTGGCTTAAATTCAAGAATAATTTCAGTTTTATTTGTTAAAATGTACTTTTTTGTTGTTGAAGAACTTCAAGTTTTGCTTTTAAATCATTATATAGTAGTTGGTAAATCTGTGCAGCCTTATAAGATTGTCTTTATTCTTTATGACAAATTGTATTCTAAATGAATCAATATACTTTTAATTATTTTTAACAGGAATTACCCAAAGAATAAACACATTAATGCATTAACATAATAAATATGTACAGATATCTGTGTTATTCTCTATGGGTCTCTTGTAATCTACCACTTTTTCACTGTCCTCTAAAAGACCACACATCTATGCCCTTTAAATGACCTCTTTTAGAAAAGGTTTCAATTTTGACTAATAATGGTACTGTATCTTCAGAAAAGATCCCAAAATAACTTTACACCTAATTGCTGAGATTTTATAACTCCTGCATTACATAATTTGTACAAAAGTATAATACAGTATTCATGAGTGGTACATTTTCTCTTCTGTGATCAACAAAGAGCGTGGGTGGATTTCTTTGTTGCAAACAAAGCTACAATCTCAAATATTGTGCTAACAGTGTAGAAGTATATAAATGTACAGCTTCCAGGGTTGAAGCTACTTATTAAGGTTAAATATGATGTAATATAGTTAAAAACACTGCTTTCAATCATCCACAGAAATCTTGGAGCTCCCAGTCTGGCCCTCATTTTGAGATTTATTAACAAATCCAAAAACAAAATCATTGTAAACAATTTAGGCAAAACCTTGATAAATTTACACATGATTTCATTTTTATATATTCTACACAACTTGATGTTAAAGTTACATCCATATTGTACATGTGTCTTCATCCGTTTGTGTGGTATGACCTCGATGCCAGGTGTCATCTCAGGTTCTCTGTGTTCGGCCTCATGTTTGCACTTTGTTGCGGTAACGGCAGGAATTTGTTTTCAGGCTTGAAAATATTGTCACAGCAAATGTGTTTTGTGCCTTTTGAAAGACACAGAGATTATACACAATAAAGCATTTTAAGTTATAATACCATCTGAAAGCTGCTGCAGGCTTTTTTTTTATATCCAACACATTACAGGTTGAGCTAATATTTACATGTATGAAACAAGACTTGTGGTAAACATGAAAACAACAGTAACGACTGAAGAAGAATGCTGTAGTTGTCCTTTCAGCAACTACTTCAGGCAGCAGAGTTTTGACTGTAGTCTTTGGTTGAACAGGATGATACTGTTGACGGTTTGCAGTCATCACATATGGACAAAACAAATGTGTGGATGAAGAGTTCAACCACTGAGTAGCACAGAGAAAGGTCAAGTTTCCTTCTGTGTGTCCATTAGAATATGTGGCACACGTCCTGATTGCAAAACTCCAAGATATCTGTTATAAGGAAAATTGATGCACACATAAGTATTATCATCACATGAGAAGACGTGCATTTACATTCAAGTATGTGGGTTTGATAATAATCGTACCAGAATGTGTGCAGTTGAAGACAGTTTCTGCGTGATTGTAAAACTCCTCTCCCAGGATGGAGCGGTGGTCCATGTGGCTCGTGTGGACAAAACACTGCGTCGCATCTTTGAACAGCAGATCACTTTCTCCATACTGCTGAGACTCAAAGAGCTTAAACTCTATGTTTGGGTTGGCTGCTAAAGTTTCCTATAAGGTTAAAAAAACAAAAAAATCTGTTTTAAATCATAAAAGAATACCCACCTAGCCTTTCTGCAGTGTCAAAGATCATATTGTAAATGTCTGTCCTGATTTCCATCAATGAATTCATCAAAAGAAGCAAAGAGCTGGATTTTTGGCAACCGTCTCTACTGGCAATGTGGTTGCGACCATAAAACCCCCCGGTCCTAAATGCAATGGAAACATTATGGAGTTTTGCATGAATATGAGATTTTCAGGACTTTCATACCTCGTCCCGTTCAAGCTGCAGTTTTCAGGTTGTACTTTAAGTTTAAAAGGTGTTTATTCATATTAGCTTCAAGTAAACTTTAAACATACTTTTTTGCACAGAAGGAGGCTTGTGGATTTTGTCTCCCTGTCACTTACATTGAAAGTGCATTATGAAGGGATCTGTTCATGGCCAGTGTGAACAGGAGGAATGATTTTGGCAACTTTATTTATAAAAGCTGACCTGTGACTTCATGAGGAAGTCGTACACTCGTGCCGTGAGCACCGGCCGTGTCATGATGGTGTTGGGCGGGACGACTCCCAGATTACAGCTCTGCCACTCTGACAGCGGGGCCCGGCGACCGTCGCCACACAGCAGCTCAAAGTCTGATGTCGTCCACCCTTCTGCCCAACCAGTGGAACTCAAACCTGAAGCAAACACACAGTATTTGTAAAGTAAAAGAATCAGTCTGTGTGTTCATTAAAAACGTCATCTTAGAGTATCTCACTGAGAATATTAGCCTGAAGGTTGTGCTGCTCAAGGAAGGCCACGTCGCCGTAGCTTTTGCCGCTGGGATCTCCAACCAGACACCTATGAGTGATGAGAGGAGGATTAAAAGGTCAAAATTCTCACTTAGTGATATCCAGCCACACAGATCTCTCTAAAATGTCTGGAAAATAGTTCAGATGTTGAGTGTTTTCTGTGAATTAGGATGTAATGAGGGCACTGCTTTTGCAAAGAGGTGTTACTGTTGAATTTTTTTTAACAGTAACATTGTTTTCACCACACAAATGCAAATAAAACCAAACCAAAACAAAACCATTAAGCATAATTTCTCACTTTAAAGAAAGTGTTTTCATAAACAGATTCTTTAAAAACTCCACGACAGCAATCACAGATGAACACAAAATTTGGGTTCAGGTACGTCACTGCATACTGTACCTCAAAGCCCCCATGTTGCCATAGTAACGCTCGTTGTGGTTGTCAGCACAGCGCTTAGTTGCAGACTCCCCTGTGCCGCCCATACACACTTTACACAGATTCCCCTGAGAGCCGGGAAGACAACCTTTCCAAAACACCTTGTTGTACTCTAAGAGGATAGAAAATGACATACCACAGTTATATTTGAGTTCCTAGTGTGATAATAGATTATGTTTAAAAGGACAATAAGACAAGCAGCCAACAGTGTGGAGTGCAAAGGTCAACAAGAGATATAACATGATAGTTGTATAAGTTGAATACTGGCGAATAAGTTCAATAAATCTTTTTGTGCACTCTCTATGAATTATTTGAAACAGTACCTTGGTTTGGATCACAGGGGGAGCTGCTGTTACGCTCCAGGCTTAACGTGTATTTATATGGCAGCAGCCAGCCTGCAGGGCTGTACATGTGGCCATGACAGGAGCGACGGCCTCCGAGGTTCCCGATGAATATGCTTCTGCTGGATCGCTTTGCAACGGCGACACCCACCACTGAAGGCAACACTGAGGAGAGAGATAATGTAATGTAAAGATTGTCAAATCTGTTGCAAGTCGGTCATTTAGGTGTTTTTTTTTTATTCCCTCCATTTTACCATCTGTCTCTAAGTGGGTCGATCCTTCAGCCAGCACACATCTGCTTCCTGGGAGAGTCAAAGAAAACACAGTTTAGTATTTTTAAAATAGTGAACAAATTATTTTTGTCAGAATTTCGCAGAGCCCCAGGTGAAATCTTTAAATTGAGTATTTGAGTAACGGTCAAAAACATATAAATAGATTTAAAACTGAGAAAAGCAGCAAATGTTTTTGCTACAAAAATTACTTAAACGATTAATCCAACATCAAAATTCTTGGCTGATTCTTGAACTGACAAATCATATCAGCACTAATGAAGACCATCAGTCAGTAATGAATAAAAGTATGCTATTAGTTGCTGTGTACGATAGACCTCTGTGAGTCTTACCATAATATTCTGTTACTACAGGGACAAGACCACACTTCCCTGCGATGAAAGAGTGAGTTGCATCTAGAGAGACAGCATCCACCTCATCCCTCTGTAGGAACAGTGATGTTATGATTGTTAGAACGAAGGTGATTGGATTTTGTATAAATTTGCTCTCCTAGATGTGATAAAAAAAAGTGTAATATCTTGATATCCTGCAGTTTATATGACTTACCTTAATTTTCTCCACACAGTCACGCATTGAGACCGCTCTAACGCACACCAGCGGGTCGGACTTTATACTGAGAGCCCATTGCTCACATTTCTTCTGCTCTGCATGGCTGATGCAGCACCACCGCACAACACTGTCCTCCAGTGAGCTTCCTGCACACATACAGGTTCAGTGAGGCCAAACAGCCGGTCTATTGTGAATATGGAACAATAACAACCACACACACTAACAGAGGTAAGCACCTTCGTGTCCAAGACCTTTGAGGAGCGCAACATAATCCAGCCCCAGCACCTGACTGACGTCCATATTATCTGCCAGAACAGCTAGTTTATCTGTCGCATCTTTGAAGAGAAGGTCATTTTCCCCAAAATACGATGAGTTGAAGAGTTGGAAGCGCTGCCGCTCTCTTCCTCGTTGGCCAAACAGCATCTAAAGAATCAATAAAAAAAAATAATGAAGCTTTTACAAGGGTAAAGACACAAATACGGACATGAAAACAAAGTGTGACATTTGTGGGCAAAAGTAGGAAAAGAAAATGATTGAATACAAAAAATATACCTGCACCATCACCAGAAACTTGCGAGCAATCTTGCGAAAGTTGAATCTGGTGACCACACCTGCTCCTGGACCGCGTCCCAGATTACAGTTTCTGTAGTGGCTGAGAGGAGCTTGTGTGCCATCTGTACACAGTAACCTGAACTCGTCCTTCTCATTCTCTGAGAGACCAAACAGAATATTAAAAAAAGGCTTTTTTTGGAGACTACTTTTGGGGTCATTGTGCCTTTATTAAATAGACAGACAGTAGAATCAATGTCTCCACCTGCCGCTTATGCAAAGCTTCTGTTTGTTGCATTTAATACAATTCTACCATTCAGGCTTTATGATAAACTTCCCCAACTGGGAGTCCAAACGTCCATGTGTCACTGGATCTTGGGCTTCTTGCAGGGGAGGAAGCAGGTGGTCAGAGTTAATAACAAGTTCTCCAAGTGTCTGATTATTAACACTGGTGCCCCACAGGGAATTCGTTTTGTCTCTGTTGTTATAGTCACTTTACGCAAATGACTGTATTTCCCACTCCCCATCTGTTAAGATGTTTAAATACCACATTGGTGGGACTATTCTCTAACAACAATGAAACAGCTTGGACTGGTGTGCAGCCAACAACTTAGAGTTTAATGTCTCCAAAACAAAAGTAGTAGTGGTGGACTTCTGTAAGAGCCATAGTGGCCATTTACCTCTGGTCATAAATGGTCAGGAAATTCAACAGGTGAAGCATTACAAATTCTTGAGCGGAACAATCTCCTCTTCTTTAAAGTGTGAAGTCAAAAGTACAACAGTGCTGAAGAAGCAAAGACAGCTGAAAAACTTTTCCATATCATGGGGAGGTATGATGCAATTTTATGGTGCTGGGATCGAGAGCATCCTCACCTTTGGAATAACTGTGTGGTATGGAAACACCTCAAGACAGGAAACGTCTGGACAAAATAGTAGGCACGGCATCAAAAATCACAGGCCAGGAGCTTCCATCCCTTACTGAGATCTACACCATTAGACTAACTAAGATTAACTTCCCCCCTTCTTTTAAAATGACTTAAATTACTTTTATGTCCTGAGGTGTTCATTGTATGTGAGGGGGGTTCTTGTTGTTCTTGTTCTGTGTGAGCTCACCAAACCAAATTCCTATCAACTATGTTCAAATGGCAATAAAGTATTGAAAGCTGATGTGAAATAAGAACCGTATAAAATAGAAGTTGACCCGTAATAAGAAGCTGCTTACCTTCAATACTTTCAAGGGCTAAATGGTCCACGAATGCAACATCCCCTGCCCCGCTCCTGAGACATCTGCAGCAGAGCAAAAGCAGTAACATTAGTAGAAATTCAATTGCAATGTTTTGACTGTTTACATGTTTGAAATATAGCAAATGGGCGTCCTAACTCAAGAGCTTGTCGTTCTTTTGGTGAGCCTCACCTGAGAGCTCCTTGGCTGTTGTAAAAGGGCTCGCTGTGGGATGTTTCGCAGTGATAATTCCTCTGGCGGATGTAGGACTTCTGGCCTTGGCACAGAGCGCACAGAGGTGGCGCCATGGCAGCAGCTCCAGGAATACAACTGGCTCGGAAAAAAGTACTGACGTCTGCCCGGCCAGAGAGGAGAAAAACAAGTCCAGGCAGTGAAGAACCAGACCTCTTCATTTCGTAATCTTTCCATTAATATAAAAGTGGCGACTTTCACATTGTTCTGTTTTTATTGGCTGCCACCCATTGGTTCTCATTACCCTGACTGAGCGGCTGCTCCTTTGACCAGCTCAGGTAGTTTCGGGACAGCAGGAAGCCGAGCGGAAGACTCCATCCAGCCGTCCATCGAACTCCACTGTGACAGCTCCTGACACCCTGCAGGGATCTTATGTCCAAGCTGCTGTTTCTCACCACAGCCACAGACAGAATACAGCCTCCTGCAGGACTCAGTGTAGACACAGATGGACATATATAGACAGGTACACTGGCTCAGATACTGATGCTGAAGAGACATGCTGAATTATCTCAAGAACGTGGAGTAAACCTACCGTCACTGTATATCTCTTTGGCGATGGCGACGAGGCCGAACTGCTTCACAGCAGAATAAAGTTCTCCTGCATCTAACGTCACTATATCAGCGCGGTTCCCCTGAAGCAGAGTTAACAGAGCAGATTTTAATTTTACAACTCGGAGCAGACATTACTGTTGTGGTGTTCAATCAGGATTCATAAATCTTTAAAGGCGTTTATACAAAACCTACCAAGATAGATTATTTGTGCATGTCATCATGTTTTCTGTCACAAGTAATCAAAGCCTTTTAGTTTTTTCAGACTTTGTGGTGTTGCAACATGAATTCAAAACAGATTTATACTGAAATAATGACAAGAAAAACATTTGTCAACTTATTAGAAATAAAATACCACATTTACTTAAGGAAAGCAAATAATCCCTAATTCTGTATTTTATAGAAGCACTTTGGCTTTTACTAATACGGTACATCTTCACCTTGGCACATTTGCTCAACTTGTGTAAGAATTTGACTGTTTGGCTTCATTCATTGTTGCCATAAATCTTTACAAGTCCCCATGTCCTCATCTGTCCTGCTGGAAATGTCATCTGTGAGCCCCTACAGGACAAATTTGTGTGTGTGTTCAATGATCTCAAGGATATCAAAAAGAATGGAAATCCACTTTTCCTGTTCTGGATGCCACTGCACAGAGATTTGATTCAAAACATTTTCAAACATCTGTTTTTTATACCTTATTTATGCACAATTAATTTTTAATTTCTAACTAACTTCTGAGAATGTGTACATACGAAATCCACTTTATTGGTGGCATTATAGGTTTTTCGTTGTGTATTTGTAAAGAAAATATTTTACTGTATGAATACAGGCTGTAAACACATAAAACGCACATATACACACACTTGTCCTGCTTTTTTTCCTGTGCAGACCCTTTTTGCTAAACTGCATTCAGGACTAGACTATGATTGTTGCATTTCAGGTGAAGGATGGCTCACCCTGATCCTATCGATGCAGTCAGTCGTGCCGGATGCACGTATGCACGAGAGCCTGGCAAAAGCTGCCACAGCGGCAGGCGGCAGCACTGCCACCAAAGCTTTAGCCAGTTCTGCACACTTCCTCTGTTCAGGATCTGACACTGTGCACCAACGCACCTTCTTAGCTGTCATGCAAGGAGTAATTCAAACAGTCAGTCAGTAGATTAATATACATTTAGTGCAGAACTTGGGTAATTGTTAACTTTGTTAACTTTGCATATTTATGTTTTTGTAATTTCTCTGTGTACTCCTAAATAACAAAATCTAAAGCCAATGTTGGATATTAGAAGGTTAAAATGATAATTTTACAACATTTATAATGTTTTAATCAGTTTTAATAATGTTTACAAAAAGCTCCAAAAACTGGGCAACAACCCTGCCAGCAACACACACAATAAGACTTAACATCTTAACAACAGACAACATAAAATAACTTAAATAAGCTATTTCAGTAACAACACTTACCCCATATGCAGTACACAAAGATGAAAAAGAGTAAAATGGCATTAAGTCCTCGCATTGTGCCCTTTTGTAGATCAAAGATTTAGACAAATCTGTCTTGACGCAGTCTGCAGAGCGCAACAAACAGTCGTCCTTTCTGTTAGTTTGAAATCTCTGATATTCCTGCATAGATTTTCCAAAGTATTAGAGGCACGAGAGGCGCTGGTATTAACAGGGAAATAGAAAAAGTATTGCGCAAGGGCAGCTCCTCTGAAAACAGTGAAGTAGCTTTTTGCACACATATGGAAAATATTTAGCACGCACCATCTGTCACAAGGACGACCCCTCTCTCCGACGTTTTAATAAATTCAAAGTGTAGATGTAGCGCTGGAGGCTGCTTTAACTTGACTTAAATCTTTCTGGGTTTGCTGAGTCATATCAAAATATTTGACAACAATGAATGTCATGTCCTGAACAATCTGAGTGCAGTAAAGGTATAAATGTTCAATCTGAAGAAAACAAAAGAGCTTTCAGCAAAATATTTCTCATTCATTTGTCAGAGTCAGTCTTCATGTTATTGTAAGAAATGTGATCTGGGCAGATGAACAACAGTCCAAACAATCAGCAGGTGCAATAACTTAAGGAGTGTGTGAGGACCTGCGCTGCTTCCTGTCATGTTGTAAACACAGAGTGTTCTGTTTCCTTCTCTTCCGATTGCCGACGGAGAAGAGAAACTCCTGAATTGTGGAGGACAGTCTGTAAATGTTGGATCCTTTCTGTGTGTAGCAGCATCATCGGCTTCCGTTTCGCCAGTTCAGCAGACAATCTCTCGATGCGCTCCTCCAACTGTCAACGTCAAAAACATCAACTGTGACTCAGTATCAAATAGCACAGAGAAAAAAAAACAGTGTCAGTGACTTTTTCCCCATTATGTAACCTGATAGCTTACTTTCTGCAGCCACTGATAAATTGTTCAAACGAGGCCTCAGAGGAATGCATGCAAAATTTAAGCCATCGCTGTAAGTGACCTGGGAAGTTACTTCAAGAAACCTCAACCCATTATCAGAGGTGTCCTGTCTGTGTGATTTAGGAAACCTGGACAGTTTTCCATTCATCATACAGTTAAAATGTATACATTCTGGCTGCGATATGTTACAGGGCTTATGTACTTTGCAGACTTTCTTAAATAATGAAGTGATACAGAACTTACTGAATGACTGGTGGGGCAATTATTTATATATCTATATCTTTTTTTTGGTGAAAGAATGCAAAACTTTTTCTAAAAAAAGATTTCAACACAATCAAGATGCACTTGATTGATGTCATCAACAGTGAGCTAAGAGGAAATCTGTGGTGGATAAACAAAATCAGTGAAGTGTAGCTTTAAGGAAGTGTTAGTATCATCTTTATAATGTAAACTACAAATTTAGGTACACATGCAAATGTTTTCAAAGTTTATTAGTGTTGTGAAATGTTCAGCATAAACCGTGGCAAACTTATCATATCTTCTAACCTCCTTCAACTCTTGACAAATAGCATCTTTTTCCATTTGTTCGTCCGTTCCACTGGTCTGCAGCCAACTTTGTAATACTTCTTTCAGTCTTTGCCATGCCCTGAATAAACACACACACACACACACACACACACACACACACACACACAGTCAAACATCATCATCCACTGTATAAACAACATGTACAAAAACACTAGAATAATGAGATTTCTTACCGGAGCTGCTTCCTGTTCTGTTGGAAACTCTTCATGTCCAGCTGAATGTTCAGCAGTTCTTTTGTCAGTGATGAAATTGGATCATTCGCTGCATCTTCTCCCTCAGTTCCTTTACTGGATTCTTGAAGAAGCACCATAATAGTGATGTTCGGCACAAAACTAACTTTTTCTTTCTTTATTAAAGACTTTAAACAATAACTGGTCAAATTCCTACACTGGGAAATAAAGGTGAAGCTACCATACCTGTATATATTGATGAGAGATGTTTAAAAGGGGGTCCAAATACAAGTGGAGCATCTCCAGGAGCTGAGCCGCTGGCCTCCCCCAACTTGGAAAAAAAAAAAAAGAATATAACCTAAGTTGTAACTTACAATTACGTCTTGCATCTTGATATCTGTCAAAGTAAAAATAAGTGATTATTACCACATTTTGAGTCCCTGTGGTCATGAAAGCAGAAGGTGGTAAAAGAAGGTCTTGGCTTTGGGTTCCCAGGGGGGAGTCCAGTGCGCAGGTGTGAGGTTCAGAGGGTGACACAGCAGGAATGATGGTGCCCCGATGTGTGGAGGTAGAAAGGACTGGAGTGGGATGGAGGTAGGACAAGTCTGCAAGGTAGTGTTTCTGTGAAGGATCGACCTCTGAGGGCTCTGGAGCTGTTTCAGTGCTAGTGACGGCAGACTGGTTTTGGGTGCTAGGAAAAAAAAAAAGAGAAAAGGCTTTTGTCAGTGCTTTCTGCTGAGTAAGATTTTTAACACCGTTTCATTTTCAGCTGATTTCTAATATGAAATACATGTCTGATATTTTAAAATAATGTGATGTATATTTGGTTATCTAGAATCTTTAAAAAAAAAGTGTTCACAGGCGCTCTACCCATTAAGTAGCAGCTCCTGCTCCTCAGTGGGGGAACCAAACAGTTCCTCGTAGCGAAGTGGCCGACGTCTGGGCATACGGGCTGGAAGCCTGCAACAACAACAAAAACAAAAGATAAAACACAAATTGTACAACTGAGCCCATGTGTTGAACACAGATTAACATCCTGTTGCAGGTTCAGACTGACGAACACACTCACAGCTTGCTGATCGCTCCATGTCCTGCTTCCTGCCCCGCCGAGCCAGACGGGGAAACTCTGTTCAATCCAGACGCAGGCAAACAGAAGGTCACGCTCTTCTTCTGTGGTTTCCCTCTGACTTCTTGCCCTCTGCCCGGTTTACACAGGGCTCGCTGCTTCCACCGCAGGGCACAGCGCTTAACCACTCTCTGAATATGTCGTGATCTCTGCAGGGCACAGGCAGCGTTGAAGAAATGATACTCAAATTTAATGTCTGAAATGACATGAAAATTCCTACACACACACACACACACGCACAAACCCACTTGCTCTTGGTTGTGTTGCGTTAGGCTCGTCGTGAGATCGTTCATGTGAACGGCATATGTGAGGATGCACGTCACGCCCTCCCTCAGCAGCTGGTCTCTGTAAACCTGTGCAGCTCTAGCTAGCTGCTCTTGCTTCCTGCGCTGCTCCGTGACCCACAGCCTCCATCCATACAACACCTGCGGCAGGTTCACAAAGCAACATCGAGACCCATTAAACCCTGTAAGCACTGATTCTACATTCAATTTTCTAGTGAGAGAAGATTGTGCAGACTGTTGTTACCTTGGCCTGGAGAGTGAGGGACCAGTGCCAGAGCGCCCGCTCCGTCTGCTTAGACTCTCTCCATCTGTGCTGCAGCTGTTATTAGGAAGTAAACCACAGTCAGTTTACAACTGCACTAAATCAAACCACATACATCGGTCGGACCTCATTATCCACACATACTAATCCTCCATACAGGAAGCAGAACAATTAGCTGTCACCACAAACATCATACAAATAAAACAGGGCCAATTCCCTCCCTTTTCCTTCTCCCTCTGGCTGTATTTTAAAGGAGTACTCCGTCAATTTAATATTGCACTTCCTTAAAGTTGGGGGACTTGTGAGAGAAAAATTTAAACAAGAACAATTTCAATAATGCATCACGGTTATTTTTTCAAGAGCAACAGAAGAATACAGCTGTTTGCATGGACTCAGTAGTACTCTTCATGACAAGTACAACATTAACAAACCTTAATTTTCCACTGATCAAAGTAGGTCTGGCACATCTTCAATCTCAGCAACAAGATTCCTTGTCGTTTCATCACCTATTAAAAATAAACACTGTCAAGTATAGGAAGAAGCCACTGATATTGCTTTTTATAGCAGTTACAGGATGATAAAGTATCAACCTTATATTTCAGGTATTGATAGTGATGCTTGTTCCACGCTCTCAGTGCTTTAGAAAGCAGTTTGGAGTCATGGTGCTTTCTAGCTTTTTCCATGCACATCCTCTCCCTCCGAGCCGCTCTGGTTCGCTTCCTCCATTGTCGAAAAGACTGCAGCAGCCGCACTGAACACAGAGAACATCAAGTAAAAAAGTGTGAAGCAATTCAGGTACACATTCCTAATATTAATAGTCGAATTCTGCCATATCATTAATTTAATAGTTGTAAAATCTGTGGCAAGTGCAAATACTATGGAAACAGTGATACAACAGACATAGTTGATAATCTATTTACAGAAGATAAATATTGAAATGGATTTCAAACTACACACACACACCATGTGATCACTATAACACATTCTTTGGTTACCTTGATTTATGGACCTCTGAGCCCTGCTCAGTGCTTCTCTCTGCTGGTGGCGCTTTGACACTGCATGTGTTGTTTCTTCTCTCCAAGCAAGGAACACCTGGAATGTTTCAGTGCAAAGTAAAAAATGAGCAAAGGTTCTGGTAAAGTAATAACTGGGATTGTTTTGCGGATGAGGGCACCAGACCGCTTTACAACCTTAAGTTGAAGGAAGTGATGAAAGTGATTCTGCGCTTGTCGCTCCATGAGCCGGACCTCCGCCAGCAGCACTGTGTTCTCTCTCCACACATGCAGATGCTTCCTGTGGAGAGACGTGACTGACACTGATGATGCTGAAATATGACAGCAGTTTCTAATTTGAAAAAAAAAACAACAAATCATCAACTGATATGTGTGTTAAATACCTGAGGAAACGCTGTGTTTGCCGTCTGTGAAGTTCGTCTGCATGACCATAGATCTGACACATCTGTAGGTGGTGTTTCTGAGGAGTTTTAACATTATCTTTGTCACTCCAAACTTATGAAATCATGTGATCATATTGGCAGTTATTGATCCTGATTTACCTTCCAGGCCACAAATGTGTGTTTGAGGAGTTTAACTTCATGGTAGCGCTGCATCTGCTCCAGCCTGCTTTTCTTCTTTCTCTGGCTATGAACAAACTGATCAAACACACCAGAGTCACTAACACACACAGATCGGAACCTAACTGTCCTTGGCTTTCTTGAAAATAGAAAAAACTGAAATAAAGCACATTGAAAATGCCTGTGATGAGCTTTTAAATGAGATGCGTGAGTAGTTCCTGCAATATTGACTAAATTAACCGAAGGAGGAGAGTCTAAATGAGGCATGCAGCGTCTCATTTAGACGCTGCATGCCTCATGAGATGGTGTACAGACTGGACAAGACAAAAACTATGAAAAGCACCTTTTTCCATCTATCCACAGCCCATCTCATGCAGCACAGGTCACCCTGATGACAAGCCTGCTGCTCTCTGTTCCTCCTGACAAAAAAAACAACAACAAATAAACAAACAAACCTGTTAGCTAACAGAATAGACAGCTCACATTTTGTACTCAAACACATGAGCAGCACTAAGTTTGCTTCACCTGTCTCGTATCTCAGTGCTGTTGTCCTTCCACTGTGTCACTGTCTTGTGAAGGAGCCTGTGCAGATACAGGCGGTCCGAAGCCTCCTGTTTCTCCTCCTCGTTGATCTGCTGCTCTGTGCGTTGCCTCCAGCGAGCCCAGGCTCTCTGCACGTGGCCTCGCTCCTCATGAAGAATGGCCTGATAACAGCGAGTTGTCTGTTAGCATCTTATACATATAATCACCACAAAGTTTATGTTTCCATTCAGGGCCGGCATACCATTCGCTCGGAAAGCATCTCCTCCTTGTGTTTCTCTGACTGCTCCCACCAGGTGTAAAACACACATCTGTACTGACGCTGCCTGATAAACACATCATGTAGTGGTTTGTAAATAAATCACAACATGAAAACAAGTGTGGGAGGAAAAAAAAAAAAAAGGTCACTCACTGATTATAGACTTCTGCCTTGTGTCTCCTGTGTTTATGCAGCCTTCTCTGCAGAGTAAACTCAACCCACGAGTTGAAGCAACGAGGCAACATGTGCTCTGCAAACCAGACATCTGCACGATGCTCCAACTCCTGCACAAAAGCAAAAATCTTTTTGAGGATCCTATTAAACTATATGTATATACATTTAAGATCACACACATACAGAATATTACTGATGTGATCACCTACTTTAGCATCGGCCATGAAAAAAACTGAAGGAAATTATTAAAGCCCCCTTGAATTCAAAAATGTGTTTTTCTTCTTGTTCCATCAGTTGGATGTTTGAGCTTCACTGTGCAGAGTTTGACACTAAAAGGCTGTTTTTCACATTCGTCTGATGACTCACCAACTGCTCACCTTAAATGAGTTAGAGGCGTGTACCTACGAGCATTTCTGACATCACAACTGGTTTGGAGCCATTAATGGTCCAGTATTACACAAGAGTGATGTGGAAACTTTTATGTGGAAAAACCACATCAGACCTGTGTGGAGGGGATCTTTTTAAAGCTAAAGCATTTAAAGCTAAATTTGAGTGAGTCAAAAGGAACAACACACTGTCATAAAGTCCCCCTAATCTTTAGAAATGTGTTTTTATGCCTGTTCTGTGAGTATTGCTCTTGTATTGGACCTGAGAATGCTGTGTTTGTCCTATAAAAATACCTGCATGTGTCTCTGTTCAGCAAGTTTCTTCCTCCAGTGGCAAAAACAGCTGTTTAACAGGGACGTGCTGCCAAGAGAAAAAACAGTCCCGATCACAATTTGAATCCAAATTATGCACACAGGAACAACTTTAAATGAAATATGTGACATGTTTGAAGGTTCAGACGCTACAATTAATACAAATGAATAACTCAAGGGCAAATGTAAGTTATGCCAGAGATTGATAAAGCACCTGTAGTTTGTCACAGCCTTTTCTGTTAGTGGTTGAAAACTCTTGTCTTCAGCCTCCTCAAGACGCTGCTGCCACAGCTTCCAGTACTTACTTATCATCTATGAAAAACACAAAAACACTTTTAAAACTTACAAGTATTTTACTGGCAATGTAAATTTAGGATAATAGAGTGCTCATCATTTACAGTTTGGTGACAATGTTGGAAAGCCACGTTGTTGTTCAGTCGCTGTGCTTTGCTCCAGGAGACGTTCAGAGACAGTCCCTGCACTCCAGCACGCTGCAACAAGAACACACAGTGATCAATAAACGAAATGATCACACTCTGTACTTATCTGCAGTTGCTTCATTTTTTTGGATCTCACCAGTAGATGATGACAGTGGTGTTGACCTGCTCTCTGGTTTCTTTCAGCTTCTTCTCGACACAATGTCACATCTACTGACGAGCTCAAGAATCAAACAACTGTTCCGATAATTCTGGTTGGTGTGAAAACAGGAAATATGTTTGTTTTCTATATGATTTAGGATACAAGCTCTCCAGTGCTGCAGTGCTCTGCGCTGAGTGCTCCGTCTGGCCAAATGCCCTGCAGCTTGCAAACGCTCCT
Source organism: Scomberomorus guttatus (assembly GCA_038419695.1). Classification (NCBI taxonomy): domain Eukaryota; kingdom Metazoa; phylum Chordata; class Actinopteri; order Scombriformes; family Scombridae; genus Scomberomorus; species Scomberomorus guttatus. The sequence goes on from CM076446.1 coordinate 19,681,176, forward strand.
CCTCGCTCCATTTGCGATGCAACGCGCTGCTCCATTTACTCCAACACTTCCTCATCAGGTGGAGATAGGTGGCACGCTTAGCCACAGCTGAAAAAGAAATTAAATTGTAAAGAAAAACTGAGTGATAAAGCTTAAAAAAATACTCATTAGGATAAGTAGTATGGTATGTGGCTTATATTAAATAGGGCTGCAACTAATGATTATTTTTTTCATTATCAATGAATCTGATGATTATTTTCTTGACTATCTGATTTAATCATTTGGTCTATAAAACATCAGAATGGCCAATGAAAAATGGCCATCACAGTTCCTTAAAGCCCTATGTGACATCTTAAAATGTCTTGTTTTGTTTGACCAACAGTCCAAAACTGCAAATATTCAATTTACTGTAATAGAAGACTCAGAAATGCAGCAAATTCTTACATTTGAGTGCATTTGTAAACATGGAACCATCAAATATTTGACTTTTTTGCTTAAAATTACAACTAATCAACTAATTGTTGCAGCACTGATATTAAATGAAGCCAAGTAAGGTAATTAATTTACCTTGTGACTGTTTCTTGGTTTGGCGACTGGACACGTAACTTATCCACTGATGCAATGTTTTTCTTTTCAGTCTGAGGATGAAGTGAAGTGAAGCTGTGGATTCTTTCTCTCTCTGGCAACAAGCCGCTGCATGCATCTCCTTCCACTGAAGCCAAGCCTTTCACAAAAAGTAGCAGGGCACACATCACCACACAAAACACAAAGGAAATACTACAGAGATTCATCATGACTTGGAAAATAATGTTGACGGTATGTGACTTATGAGTGCGTTTGACTACATCTTTACCCTCTTCTGTGAACTCAGCGCCCGCTGTTTCAAGGCTCGGTCCTCCAGAGTATGAATGTCTCGATGCTGCTGCAACCTAGTCTGCCACAAACTCCACGCTGAACTGCACAGGTGGAGAAACACAACAGTGGTGAAAACCCGCTAAACATTAATAGTGTAGATCTGCTTAGAAAATATAACAACCTTACCGCAGAGTTGTGAGTTTGTTCTGTTCAAGAGCTGATTCAAGCATTCTGTTTTTCATTCGCCTCATCTCTGTGAAAACCTCCCACCTGTCCCAAACCAGACGCATCCGTTGCCTGTCAGCTGGTTAAGAAAACAAAGTGGTTAATAAAATGGTAGCTGCCTCTGATATCCGACTAAACATGAGGCTTGAAGATTACATATATATATCGTCATCATGCTATATATGTCAAAATCATACCAAATGATTGAGCATTTTGGATTTTTCTCTTCTGTTCCCTCTGCAAAGACGTAAACCTTTGCCAGCTGTGGAACATCAAGTTATACAAGTAATACCTAAAACACAGACAACATCATTAGCACACACAATCACCTGCTGAGGTACAAGACTGTCATGTTCCTCTATAACGTCTCGGGCGCTGACCTGTAATGACACTCCGCCCTCAGTGTGAGACTCCACTCCCTCCTGGACGTCCACCACTCGTCTCTCCATCCTTTAAAGGCTCTTCGCAGGACCGCGCTGTCGTAGTGGGACCTGCAACATGCAATATTCCCCTCAATGAGAGAACTGAGGCCCAAGAATGACATCAAGAATTACCAGTGGTGGAAGAAGTACCCAAATCCTTTACTTCAGTAAATGTAGAAGTACCACAATTAAGGCTGAACAATTTTGAAATAATATCTAATTGTGATATGATTGGCGATATTATAGGTAATGATCATTTTTACACCATTATTCTCATTTTAAGTGAAAAACATATTAAAATCATTATGGTGTGATTTTTGCAGGGATCTGTACCAAACAAAGATATTTTCTTTAGTCTGTAGAATTTGATGTGTGGGCCAGGACATCTCTGCAGCACGACAATACTGAATTTAAAATGGTATTTTGATGACACACATTTCTCCTTTAACAAATATTGTGCCTCCTGCGATTGAAAATTGCAGTAGGCCATACTGCGATTTCCATAAAATTGTGATTAATTGTTCAGCCCTAACCACACTGTAAAAATACCCCATTACAAGTAAAGGTCCTGCTTTTAAAATCCTATTTTTCCTATAAGTGCGCTTATACGTATTATCAGGTAAATTTACTTATTAAGTAAGTATTAAAAGTAAGAGCACTTGGTTTTCAGAAAATCGGACTGCAACTATATTAAATATGTTGAATAACGTACATTATTAATACTGCTGAATCAATGCAGCAGTATTAAGCAGCATTTTATTGTTATTATAAGAGCTACAAGATAAATCTAAGGGACTGTAAGATGATAATTTGTGTAGGGAAGAAGAAAAACAAAGGTTTGCTACATACATTTGGATTCATTTCCAGAACTTTTCACTCATCTTTGTGTTTTTGTGACATATTGGGAGTTTTACCTCTTTGGGTTTTATGTATGTGAAACAAAGTTTAGAGCTAATAACTCAGACATCTGAAACATGACAAGGAGACACAACTACACACTGATTTTATGTGAAGTTTGGGATCTGCCGGTTTAATCTTAGTCTACAACATTGGTGGCTTTCTTTTGCGTGCTGGAAGATGAAACAGATGCAACATTAATTGATTTATGTTAACATGGAGCTAAAAAAAGTATTTAAGCTCTCAGATTAATTTATAGGATTTGGTGATTTTCTGGAAGAAAACACATTGAAAAAAGTTTTGTGTGACAGTTGCCAGAGCAAAATTGTACAGAACAAAGTATTAAGTCAATATCTCTGAAGTTCAGACCACATGTAAGAATAGATTATAGGTCAATGTACGCATCAAGTAAGGTTTTGTCTAATTTCATGTGCTGCTGGAATTGTCACTAAAAGCTGTTAGATAAATGTAGTATAAAGTACAACATTTCCCTCTGAAATATAGTGGAGTAGAAGTATAAAGTAGCAGAACATTTAAATACTCAAGTAAAGTAAAAGTAACTCAAAATGGTACTTAAGTGCAGTACTTGAGTAAATCTACTTAGTTACTTTCCACCACTGAGAATTACCAAACATACTGTGATAATTGCTTCAAAAATACTGATTTCTGTGCTTCTTGTCTCAACAACTTCAGTTTGTAAAGGTTTGTTACTTGGCTTGATGAGGAAGGATTCGGCCAAAGGTATTCTGCATCCATATCTTCAGGAACTTCCTTGCCAGGTGCCTGCAGTGGTTAAACAAATCAGACAATAAATAGAGGAAAAACACCAAACTAAAGTAAGCTGTAAGTACAGAAGTTGAAGTGCAACAAACTTCGCACCTTATTCTCAGCTCCTTGAGTCTTCCTCCTTTGTTCCAACTGTATCCAACTCTATAAGGGATCTTTCTGGTGTTACCTGTACAGATTTGTTTGGTTTCACCATAGATACAGTTTCTATATCTTTGGGTTTCACCTCCAGATGTGACACTTCTTGGTCTAGCTCTTAATAAATCTGTCTTTTTGGAGTTTCTTTGCATGATATTGAAGCAATCAGCTGCTATACAGGACTGTAAATCCACGGCGCTGTAGTAAATGTTTACGTCCTATGTATATGTATACAAAATGCCTTTCGTCTTTCACCGATGTGGAGAAACTGTTTGGGTTGAAGTGCCGCGCGTTTGTTATTTCTCGTCACGTGAATGCGCGTGTGACGCATAGGGTGACGCTGGCGGTTGTTCTAGAGTTTCAGTTGTCAACGGCAACAGGCACCGCCGAAGTGCAGGTCGCGGGTGTTAAATGTGTCTCTCTGACTTTTTTAAACGCTGTTTTGTAATCTTTAAATGTTGACACTGAGACAATGATTAAAGACATTTCCCTCTATTAAATAAAATTTAAATTGTGACATGTTTACTACAACTGTGCGGTGAAGTGTTTGTTCGAAAAGTCAACGCAACCTGCACCAGGGTCCTTTCACAGTAACGGCTATGCGCAATGTCAGTCCTGGGCAGCCCGTGAGGGCGGGGTCTTCCATTTCTACATGGAGGCGCCGGTCACCGCTATGAAAGGGTAACAAATCGAGTACACCCCAAGACAATGAGGAGCTGCCCCAAATAATGCCTTTTGAGTTTTCTAAATTAAATGTAAATTATACCTGTACAAAGCTAGTTGGATTTTTCCCCCACAATTTATATAGTTGTACATATATGTCTTACTAGTAACATATGATTTCTATATTATGGTTTAAATGTTAGAATGTTACACGGTCGACAAACACCTGACCATTTAAAATTCTACAAAGGCGCGGCGGGCACTATGTAATCTTTCCTAGGACCTTCTTAAAGCGGTGATCAGAGGAAAATTGCTGCTACGATTTAGAAAACAGAGACAGAGCAGACAGTCATTTGAGATTATACAGTCCCCGTACGAGTTAATTTGTTACTTGGACAAGTGTTATTGTGTTTAGTTACCCTAGTACAGCGTGTGTTTGCTGAAATCACTGCAACAACTCAGCCGGCTGAAGGTTTGGTGTTCGCTGGGTGGGCATTATCCCCATTCAGCTAGTTAGCTAGCTAGCTAAAGGTGCTAGGTTAGCTAGCTAGCTAACGGCCGTTAGCAGCCAGTTTCCACGCAGCTTTCAAACCGAGTAAGTTGTTTGTGTTTTTTAATTAACGTTACTAGCTGGTGAGATATTTGTAGTAATGTTTATACTACTGCTGAGGTTTAGAACTAAATGTGTGTGGGACGCTAGCTTAGTTGACCATCTTCAATCTGTCGGATAATTGTTAATGTTTATTTCTTTGAAACTCTGTAAAAAAAATAAAAATAAAAAATTAACTAGCGAAAGACTCAATACGCAACGTATGCAACTTAACGTTGCTGGGAGATTTGTTTTTATATGAACATCTTTCAGAACGCAGACGCCATTTCTCAATTAGCAATTTATTGTAATTGACATGTCACGTCCCGTGTCAGCAGTCGTTGCCTGTTGTCAATTAACTTGCTAATTGGCTAACAGCGTTTGCTAAAATTGCCCTCCTTAAAGTTACATCGACGTCAGTGAAGTCAATTGTTCATTTTTTGTCATTTTGCTTTGTTTTCTCATGCACAATACAAGTAATCTGTCTGCATTTCGCTGTCGGCTAGACTGACCTTTTTTCTTCGAAATAAAACTGCCTTATATGAAATAAAATCAATGCCCAAATGAACTGTATCAATTAATGCAGTCAGTTATCGGGTAGCGAAACCTTTTGAGGCTATTTTGTCTAGACAAATCAATTGAAGTCAAGCTGCTTTTGTCATGCTTAATGTAAATCCATAACTTTATTTCCAACAGGAACAGAGTCACTGTTTGGCTAGAGGCTGTTTGTTCTGTATCTGAACTCAGTCATGGAGAACGATGGTTGTGTTGAACAGAAGAATGGCGGTGATGCTGCTGTGGACCTAGTTAAGCAACAGCTAGCAGCCACAGCTCCATACAGATACACCAAGGTGATAACAAATACCGACAGTATGATGATGTAGGGGCTGGATAGAGTTCTTAACACAACTTAACTATGATAAATCTCTATTCAGGAGGAGCTTCTGGATATAAAAGAACTGCCAATCTCCAATGAAAGGCCAGAATGTCTGTCAGAGAAATATGACAGGTAAGAATATACTTCCTGGGATGAACCATCTTAATGATAAATAATATGTAGGTCAACAAGAAAAGCAACACTAATCTTGTCAAATGAGACAGCATGGATGTGATTGAGGAATGGCTCAACTTTTGGCTCATCTTTGAATTTTAGTAATTGGCTTAATTAGGAGTCAGTAAAGTTGCTTTGAATGAGTCAGATTCTTGAGATGATAGAATAGGTAAGCTAATGAAAAGCGTGTGCCCTGCTTTTTGGCCACCTACTCACAAACTCAAATGCATATTATCTGGAAACTTGGATATAAGGTTGGATTAAGGCCTAGGTGGCCTGAATGTCCTAAACACTTGCTCTTATTTGCATTTACTTAAATCTTGAATCTTAAGTACAACCCATATAAATGCCTTTCAGGAAACCTTACCATATACTTTGCTGCAAGTGGCTAGTCAAAGATGTTGTGATGGTCCTCTTAAAGAGTGAATGTGTATGTAAAACAAATGTTTGTTCACAAGGTCACCTGTATTTTTACTTTTAGTCTGTAAATTCTAGAGGTAGGACTAGCTTGAGCCACATAGGTAATGCATGTCCAGTAGTGCAAAACTTGGACATGGAATACATGTATGATTTTTATTATAAAATTCTGTGTTTTCAGTGACATTATAATCTAGTAAGCCATTTCCCCAGAAGCAGTCTTTGGCATGCTTTTACCCCCAACCCCCCCAATAAGATTGCATTCAGATTTTAGACGCAAATGAGTGATAGAGAGTAAATACTTGGGTGTCTGTTTCAACCCTCTTTTAACAACCTTCAACAAGCTGTTTTTAAAATACCAAGCAAACTTTTGTTAATGTGGAAGACAGACATTTATTTTTTGATCATATCTCATAATACCCAAGCTGTCAGCAGTCATTTGTGTTTAAGGTTGCAGTCCTGAAGAACCCTGCTGTTTTTCTTTCCAGGCATTTAATCAGGGACTCCTTTTTTAAACATGGGATGACAGATGAACACACTGAAAAGTAGCTGGTATGATAGGACAGGCCAAGGTTGAAATCCACAGTTGCAGTTGGTTTTAAATAATAATGTTGGCCATGTTGACTTAATCTAAATGTAGTGTTTGGATTGTACCACGATTTCTTTTGAATGCCCAGAGGCCTAAAGAAATAACTGACTTTAGATATGTCAGCTGTGCCCTGTATCCCCCATTGCCAGTGTGTTTCTGTAGATATAATTGCAGTCCATAGATCATGACTGAATGTTTTTATTATCTACTTGTCAAATAATCTTTAACCCGGTGAGATCTTTCTTTTCATAAAACATCTGATATTAATGGCTGTCATTACATTTTTAGAATCATAGTATGTTATTTGTCTTAATTTTGTCTATAAACTGGTTGAGTATGTTTTTAATTGTGGATTCAACTGATGTTTTGGTACAGTGATGGTGTCTGGGACCCTGAGAAGTGGCATGCTTCACTGTATCCTACTTCAGAGCGTAACTCTCCAGTGGAAGGTTTTAAGAAGGACTATGTGGATGATAGAGTTCCTTTGAAACGAAGAATCCCAGGTAAATGACTGTTTATGAAGTCCAAAGCAAGAAAGCTACCCATTTTAAGATTTAAACCAAAAGGCAGGTCATAAAGTTAACTACTGTCTGTAAGAGATTTTTTTGACAAGTCATGGAGCAGTGAAAATATTATCTAGCAAAGGTCTAGCAGGGATAAGAAAGTGTGTGTGTGTATATATTTCCTGAGGAAAATTGTAGATCTTACACAGGATTGTAAGCTTGGTATCATGTGGCTGTTGGTGTAGTCTGTGTACTCTAAATTTAAACAAAGCCTATTTGCTGCATTGCATTCAGATCCCCGTGAGCGGTTAAAGGAAGATGATCTGGATGTCATACTAAGCCCACAGCGACGCAGCTTTGGAGGTGGATGTCAAGGCAACGCTGCACCTGCGCCCCACACCCGTCGCCCAATCAGCCCTCTGGAAAATAAGGAGAATGAGACTCTCCGTTTAGGTGGGGCGCGCAGGATTGGCAGCGGCCGCATAATTGCTGCCCGAGGCTTTGAGAGAGACGCCCGTGTGGAGAAAGAGAGGGAACGTGAGAGAGACTTTAAGGATAAAAGATTCAGGGTTGGTTTTCATTGCTTCCAGTCCATCTATAATGTATTTCCCTGTGTTCAGACATTGAGGCATTCAGTGCATTGAGGTTGCCTTTTCAGTGCTAATGCAAGTAGGATTGCTAAGAAAGGGCATATGTCTTTCAGTTTGTTTCACAGAACTTCCTGTGAAGATGAACTTTATTTTACTGGATAAAACTAGCTGAAAATGTGCAGGATAAGTAACTTTAAACGTGTTTTCCGACAATTGTTTTTGCTTGTTCATTTAGTCTTTCTAGATTATATAAAAGTTACCAGCATTTACTTTTAAGATCTCTAACTAAAACAATGAGGATAGTGCTGCATGAACTGAAAGGAGTCCAGTTTCCTCCATATAAATAACTTAACTCAAGTGGTCTCATTTACTTACCATTTTTACGTTTTACAAAGGCAGTGACATTAAGTTTGTCTTGTCTCATTTGCAGAGAGATTTTGGTGACAAACGTGTCTTTAGTGAAAGGAGAAGGAATGATTCGTATGCAGAGGAGGAGCCAGAGTGGATCTCCTGGGGTCCCACAAGCCAGTCTGAGACAATTGAGCTCATTGGATTTGATGACAAAATCCTGGAAGATGATAAACGCAAGTCCAAGCGGTCAAGGAAGCGGACGGAGTCCTTAAAAGAAGGCATGTCAAAGCTTTGTTCTTAATAACTAAAGCAACAGGTTGCCTTTTAGCCATTTTATTTCATTGGATATCTAGGTTGGTGTGACAGCCGTCATGTTGGGGAAACTTAACATTCTGATTCTTATTTGTCATATTTATGTGCAGTAGTGGAATGTAATGGTGGACAGGGCGAAGAGAAAGTGGGTTTGCAGTCTACAGCTGATCAGGAGGTTCCCCACCCTGACGTGCTGCCGGAGCAGTCAACTGGAGACTTTGATTTCAATGAATTCTTCAATCTGGAGAAGACCATGCCAGGACTGGCCTCTGTAAGTACTGGGGAGCACTGTGGTTTTGGTGTTTTTTAAGGTGTGAATATCACAAATTGGGTGTCATTTATAACAGTGTGACATCAACATCAGTGTGATGGTTTTTTTTTTTTTTTTCCTCTTTTGTCTTACTCTAATCAGTTTAAGCTTAACAGTAGAGGTTTTCCAATGCATCTGCCCCTTCTTCTTGAATCAGACATGCAGGTCAAGCTGACATTATTATTATTATTTTTTTTTTACATGTATTTATACAATCAGAATATTTTAGAGGCCAGATGAACAGTTGTGGCACACTTTTGGCCTTTAAATTACATGGTCTGTCTGTAATCAAAATAAACAAGCCTTTTTGACTCCAAGCATTAGATACTTGACGTCAGTATGAGATTACCTCTGCTGTACTGGCTTGATCTTACTGAACTTGCTTTGGTGGTGGTGGTATTGTCACTGAATGGTGCACTTTCTAAATATTTTTGTCCAAGGCTGTTGCATGGGGTATAAGAAAAAGGTATAAAGTCCAAATTTATGCCCATCATTATAGCTAACTTAGACTCTATTACTAATTGGGGAACTAAGTGAACTAGGCTACAAACTAAATAAGAAGGTTGTTTACCGATTAGTTTGTGGCATTAAATCAACACAAGCCCAACCAGCAGTGCATTCAATGACACTGCCCAGTCTTCTAGCACACTTTGTGCTAAATCGATGGAAAGCATTATAAACGTAAGTGCCACCTTTGTCCTCACACCCTTTGGTCTGCTGATTTGTGTTCCCCACTATGTCTCAGACTCCTATTTTTGTCTTTCAGATGATAGAGGACGTTTTGGGGGAGGGCCCTGTATCGGCTAGCCGCTTCAGTCAGTGGTTCTCCAGTAACTTGAGCCCTTCAGGCAGCCAGTCCAGCAGTCTGAGGTCCACTCCCCATGAGGAGCTGGAAAAACTAGCAGGTAAATGACTTGATTTCCTTGGCAGTCCCACAGTTTCCCCGACGGAGCGTCATGTAACGGTATAGCTTCAAGCCAGGCAGAGCACTCTTTGGTGAAGCTGTGTTTTGGCATGTGTTGGTGTGTAAACCCCGTGATCATAGGCCTGTCCTGTCTAAATGTGGGTATACTGAAGTATCTGGATAACTTTAACTAGACCACATGTGTCCATGTTGAATATTTCAGGTGGTCTTGCATTTTTAAAGTTATCCAGATAACTTGGTAAAGCCCCTGGATATTTCTTGTTGAAACTACATTTAGAGCAAAAACGACTTCAAAGCATGCTGCTATCTTGTTTTTTTTTTTTTTGTTTTTTTTTTTTAAAAACCTACTTGAAGGGGCTGTCCCGAATACCTTTTTGGGCTTCGAAGCATTGGCAGCAATTATTTGAATTTATTCGAAGCTTCGCTATGGGGGCGACGTAACGGCGGCAGCGGTGGTCTAATAGGAGTGGGGTGAGGAGAGGGAGAGACGACGGAGACAGCGGGGCAGAGCAAGTCTCACGGTGCAGGTGCCTCCTCGTCCTCTCTGCCCTGCTGGCCGCCTCAGTGTCGCTCATCAGCTGGCACTGAAGTTGCTGTTTCCAGCGGGGAGGCAGCAGCTGTCTCTCTCTCTCAGACAGAGAGAGGGACAGGTGTAAGCAGCAACACAAGCAGGTGCGCAGCTCGGGGGCCCGCCAGAAGAAGCGGCAGCAGCTTCAGTGCAAGCTGGATGCAGACTGACAAAACACCAGCAGCGCATGCAACACTGAAGGGCCCAGTGGGTGGAGAGGAGGAGAAGGCACCTGCACCATGACTTGCTGTCCGGCATCTCTCCCTCTATCTCTTCGCTCTCCTCATCCCTCTTCCTATCGAACTGCTGCCGCCGGGGGGGGGAAGAAATTGAATGCCGATTTTTACCCTTCGAATATCATAGCAACGACGAAGCTTTGAAGCTTCAGGTACAGCCCTAGAAAGAAGTCAATATTGACTACCCCAAACTGAGGCGGTGAGAACTTTTATTTTTCTACAGAAACAAAACTTTACACTTTAACCACAACCTGCTGCTTTACCTTATGACTGTTCAATGCTGTGACTGCCAGCCTATTACATCTTGTACTTTGTAATGTTCATTTTCCTTTTAAATTTTTGTGTTGAATGTCCTACATCTTTGACATTTTTTTTTGTTCAACCTAAAGGGCTTGAACCACGCTGCACTTCCCCTAGCCAAGACCCTGTCCCATACTTCACACCTATTCAATCATCAGAGTGCAGGGAGAAGGTGGACATCCTGGAACTGCTGCACAAGGCCAAAATAGACCTGAAGCCTCTTCTTTCCACGCTGTCAGTCAACAAGGCTCGGCTGCGGGAAAGCAGTGAGTGTCAGTACACAAACCATTTCTTTTTTTTTTTTTAAAACTCTGAAATCATTAACTACATTAGAATTTGGTTTGTAGAGTCACAAGTCTTACTGGGGATTTATTAGTCTAATCATAATCATAATTCTGTCCGTAGCTAACTCTGGAGCGGTGCTCTCGCTGGAGGAGGTGGAGGGAGGGATGAAGGGGATGAAGCTGGGTTCAGAACCTCAGGTGCGAAAGGTAGTGCCTCCACAGAGAGGAAATGGGACACCGTTCATGGCAGAGCATTTAGAGGAGGCTTTAACTGGTGGCTCCAGTGCCCGTCCACGCTCGCGTGACACAGACATGTCGGCCTTTAATAAACTGGTCAGCAGCATGAAGGCAAGTGGAACTCTGCCAGCTCACCCCAAAACCAACACAAGCAATGTAAGTATTTCTGTTTCTGTATAGATTTCTTATATATATTGTCCCAGGCTTACACTGGATAAGTAACAGCACTGTGCATGTTGCAGTGGAACAGGTAACTGTTCAAACAAACCTGCCCCTGTGTGATGTTGAAACATTACATGTAACCTACATGAATCTTTCTGGAAAATTGTTTGGAGTAGAAAGCGATGGGCATAAATTTGCTTCTGAACTATTCTGGATGTTTTTTGTGTTTTTAATTGATTTGATGTGTGAAAGCTGCAAGTCTCCTTTTTTGCAAGTCAGTTTCTGAATTGGTGTTCTGGTTCATTTTTGTACTCATGTTAAATCAGTCATTAGATGCATGCTCATTAAGGAGAGTGACAACAGTACATCCATAAGCATAACTGACTTGCATGAGGGACACTTGGCTTGTGACTCAGGTACAAATTTATCTCAGTGGGCTTGCAGTGTTGCAGTTTGTGGAGGTTTCAGCAAAATCTATTTGTTACCTGCCCAAATTTTATCTTTTTATATCTGGCCGTCACTACTTGAAAGCCAGTATTTGTGCCAATTTCTGTTGTGACGCACGTCAAAATGCCTACAACAAGCCTTGCATTGCAAAATGCTCACTGGGATGGGTTTTTATGAAGAAAGGATCATTTTTCGTTGAATTGCACATGCTACAAATTATCTCTCCTTGTACAGCTGCAGCAACATTCAGACCCAGCTGTGGTGACAATGTCTGAAGCTCAGGTGCCAGCTCAGCAGCAGAAAAACATATTCCAGGTGTGTATGTTGACTGTCCTCTCAGGCTAATGCTGACAAATGTTTGATATAGGCTAGAGGGCTTCATGGGTCTGCTTGGTTCCCTTTTAGTCTGGGCCCGGTGTAAACTATATTCAGTGTAGTAATTAGGTCAGAGGTTGTACATTGTACTACAGGTCTCTGGTTTGTTTGTCAAAGTCTGTAATACCTGAGTGGATCCAAGCAGACTCTCTATCAGCTCTGATTAGGTGGTGCGTCATAATTATCACAAGACAAAATGTTTTGGTTTTTTGCAGCAGATGAAGGGTAAACTGAAGTGCAGAGGAAAAATTAAGTGTATTGTTGCTCCTTTCAAGAGTAGCTGCTCATTAATTTGTGGCACAATCATGGTGCTGCTTGGTTGGTGGTTTTTCTCGTTGAATCTGTTTGAGACGACTGCATTTTTGAATCGGGTCCTCAGTTCCCTTTCAGATCAGGTCTTTTTTTTTGAAAATGTATGCAGGTTGGTTTTCCACAGATCACTTTTAGATGAGGGTAGTTAGGGTTAAATGACAGCTTTTGAAACTTGTGCAGTTGAAGGATTGTTTGTCCCCAGCTGGGTAGATATACGCAGTGTGGTGGTGAGGCTTGCTCTCACTTTAATGCTGCCACAGGTTGCCAAGCCTCTGTAGACCCTCAGAAATGGTCACATCAGTCTGAGCAATTGACAAAATAATGTATGCCATGTTTGGGAATCCTGTAGCCTCCAGACAGATAATAACACATCTGGCTGAGTCACTAAACATCACTGCTGGGGAATAATTAGTTTGAAACTTTGATGTCATGCTGCCTCTGTCTGACAGCAGTACAGGTGAATATTTAAAGTATAGGTCAGGCCTGCATGAAAAATGAAAGGTACAGAAGAGATTTTATAGAAAAATGCACTTGTTAAGTTTCATACTAATTCAGATTGTGTTTTGGGGGGGGTCTTAACACACTTAATATCTAAGAACACTGTAACCTCGTGTGTGCTGTATGAGTGTTGCTTTACTAGAGCTGTTTAGTAAGGTTGCTTGGACTGAAGCTGGCAAGTTGCCAGGCTGAACATTGGAGGGAAAAATTACTCCATCCCACATTTTATGAACAACAGTTTAGCATTTAAATCTAACTGCCAGACAAATAACATTAACATGTATTGGGACTTCTTGGTAAATGCCTGTATTGTACGTGTGTATTGCAGGAGCTCCTAGTAGGTCCTGCTCGTAGTGGCTCCCCTACACTACTTGGCAATCTGTTGGGCAGCTCTGAGGGTCCAACGACCTCTGCCCCTCTACATGGCCTACTACACAAGGGCCCTTCACCCCCTCTCTTTCCACAGAGGGCACCCTCACCTGACTACTTCAACAGTCGGTTGCAACCTTCAGCAGGTAAGTTTATTCAAGTGTAAAGTTATTATAAACCATACAGTGGAATATGGGAGTCTGCATATTGTATGCATTGATGATCTCACTATTAATCAGCAGGCTTACCCAAAGCTGAGCATAGTGAGCCTTTTTGTTGTGGTTTTTCTGCATATTCGCAGAAGGGGGTCATTTTTAACGTCTGTTTATGGTTTGCTGTGACGACACAGTGGCACGTGATCACAGCTTAAGACTGTTAACACTGGGCCTTTGGAAAATGGGCTTTTGAGCTGCAACATCTAGCATGTTAAGATCAGCATCTGTTAATATTTCTGTTGGTGTTGGTAAGACAAGCTTAATAGATTTTCTCCCCATCCTGCCTCCAGGTTTTCCTGTTGGTCCTCAGCCCATGCTGCCAGAACAGTTTGCTGATGTACACAGGTCTATCAGCCCTGGATCCGCTGCACAGCAGCAGGTAACTTTAGGATACTGTGAACTTGTGTTAAGGGCTTTATTTATTGTTTGTTTACTGAAGAGAGATTTCATACACAATAGATCTGAACTTTGTTTTATCCCAGTTTGGGGTGTAATCAGCAGTAAAATGATACTAATGGTTTGGCTTTGAATACATAGCTTACACTTTCTATGTAAATTATTGTATATTTACTCTATAACATGAAATGTATATCCCTTCATGTAGTACTTTTTTTTTTTTTTTTTTAATTGACATCCTAAAAAGTAGAGGTTGTAATGCGTGCAACAGTTCTTACCTTGCCAGTATCAGTTTTCAGTGGAACAGAAAAGTCACATTGTCTGCCCAAATACCAAACTGCCGTACATAAACCTTTTTTTGTTTTTTTTAATAAAGAGAAGTAACTCATCTTAAGACCTAAGTTAAGGATCTCTTTAACTGTGTATTTTGTTTGCCTAGATGAGGGCGCTCTCCATGCCAGTGAATCGGGCGGATCTGGAAGCCCTGGCATTCCAACAGGACCTTGCTCTACATGCCCACCACCAATTCCAGTCTGGCTACAGCAAGCTACCACAAGACAAATCTTTTCGAAATCGGTTTGTTTTTTTTAAAACTTTGAAATGCTGCACAGTATTGCTGTTGAACTGGGTGCGATGAATGCCTCCTCAGCTAATTTATCTTGGCATTTTATGAACACAAATTTGTCGGGCTACTTTTCTTGCCTGTTAATTGGAATGATGGCAAATGTAACCTGCTACGTGTGGCATACGTCATGCACTCAAATTGTATAAAAAGAAGCATTGGTTAGCGTTTGCTAGTTAATTTGTGGCTGATGTATCTTGTGATCCACAGACCGCAGCGTGTTAATCGCTCTCCTGGTCCAGGCCCTCAGCCTGCTGGAAGAAACTCTCCAGGCAATCCTGTCACTAGCATGGTGAGCATAAACTTCATCCTCCCAACTGGCTTTGTTCTTCATTGTCCTGGTTTAAAAAAACAAAACAAAAAACTCATCTTTGAACTCTTCTCTGTAATTTCTACACATTAGTATTGCTAGTATAAATGTTTTTTTTTTTTTTTAATTTACTACAGTTGTCCCCGTCATTTACACCCACATCTGTGATTCGCAAAATGTACGCAACAAAAGAGAAAAGCAGAGATGAACCATCAAGTCGATCAGAGACCAAGGAGGAGGCAGCAGCACACGCTCAAGATGGTACAGAGCCTTAATTTACCCACAACTTCTTGATTTTTAACTTGAGTTAACAGCACTAACATTGAGATTTGGGTGATGTGATTACAGACAGCAGCTCCCCAAATCTATACCTGGAAATGATGGATGGGAATGCTGCCCAGTCTGGGGGAGTAAAGGCCGGCTCTCAGACCTTGCCGAGCAAGGACCAGGAGCGACTGAGGCCAGGCTCCGCTGGACATCATGCTTCCAGCATGGTCCCTCCAGGACCATCCTCATCTTACCCTCGTCCCATCTACCCGGTACCGCTGCTATCTCATGTACCGATGGTACGCCCTCCTCCCCAGCTACACCCTAATGTGGTTCAAAGAATGCTGGCGCAGCCCCAACAGCTTGGACCTGCTCTTGTGCAAGCAGGTTAGTGTTTGCTTTTTTTTTTCTCATAAAACATTTCATTCACCTGTAAAGGGGTTCTGTAATTTTTAATTTGAGATTAAACCTCTGACATAATCAACAGGTATATTTCCACCTCATGTTGACCTTGCACAACTTCAAGGCTTGCCTCCTGCCCTACTTGGACAACCGCTGTACCCTTTAAGTGCAACAGGGCATCCACTTCTACCTCCCAGAGCCAACACTCAGATGCAGTTAGCAGTAATGCAGCAGCAACTTCAACAACAGAGACCAAGTGAGTAGAAGCTGTGTCAAATATTATGACTCAGTGTGGGCTTGTGGTAGGAGCAGAATTATGCTGCTTTTTTTTTTTTTTTTTTTTTTTTTCAGCTCTTTGATTAAATTATATTTTTGTCTCATCTTGCAGTACATCCGAGCATTGCAGGCCCTCAGTCACAGAGCCAAGGCCCTCACCGGACAAACTGCTCCCAGCGACATGGGGGCAGCCCCCCTCTAGGCCTCGCCAAGTGGTTTGGATCAGATGTACTGGAGCAGCCGCTCCCCTCCATGCCAGCCAAGGTCATAAGTGTAGATGAATTGGAGTTCCGGCCATAAGAAAACACTGCGCTGGATTGCGAGATTTTTTTTGTTTTTTGTTTTGTTTTTTGTTGTTTTGCCTCCAACCTCATCATTACCATTAAAAATGTGAACTTTAATTTGAGAGGCAGCACACAGACCTGGACAGTCTAACCATGCTTTGTCTTCAACCTTGAAGTCACTGCTTTTGAGGAGGCTTATCAGCAGAAAAGGGAAGACAAGTGATGGATTTGTTATTGCAGCTGAGTGTTTTTTTTTTTTGTTTTTTTTTGGTGTTTTTGTATTAGACTCTCGCAGTAAATTATGTATAAATCAATTGTACAGACCATGGGAAAGAATCTTATTCTCCCTGTATATAGCTATGGTTTCTTTTTCTTGGTATGGGGAAGGTGAAACTATCTTGCAGTTTGAATGAAAACTGCAAGAGACAAAGTCACCAAGAGCTGGTAGCATTCCTTTGTCTTGTCACCCTTAATTTTTCCCCCCTGAACTGCACTGAGAAAGGGCTACTGCTTGTGAGAAATGATGGATTGACAAGTCACTTCAGTGTATACTCTATCCTTCTTTTTGGCATGGCTGGTGGCCCTTTTATGTAGAAGTGACAGGCTGGAGCATTTCAAGAAGACTCCAGGGGATGCAGCGACTGCTGGTTGTGCCTTTCATTGTTTTGTTTTTTTTTTGTTTTTCTTCCTTAAAGCCGTATCCTGCCACCATCCATATTGTCACCAGGGGGCTTATTTTTTCTTTCTTTTTTTTTTTTTTTTTTGTGGGTGGTGGGGATTCAGTTTATGTGCATTAAGTTATACAAAGCACAAATAGGAATAATAAATAAAATGTTCAGTAAAAGTTTGCTTATTTTGTTTTAAATGATTTTGTATTTATCTACTCACAGAACACTATTAGGAACACCTGTGCAATCCAGTACACCAGCTCTGCCAAATTCTTTTATGAAGCGTATGTTATATGCTTCATGTATTGGATTACATTAGATCGCACAGGTGTTCCTAATAAAGTGCTCAGTGAGTGTATGTATTGCTACATTGATCTTTAATATAGGCCACTGAATTAGTTGCACATGTACAATCTAAAAGTTAAGTTATTCACACTGCCAGAGGTGTGTTACTTCAACTATGTTTATTGTTGACGTCATACTTTGTGGTGGTGTTGCACTGGACTGTATAATACTGAGGGGTTTCTAACCCTGTTTTACGTGCACAAAGAGAACAGAGTATTAAACACCTTTTCAGTCCAGTACAACACCACTACCTACAGCCTCAATAACATGTTGAATTTGGGCAGCGTCATTGAAAACCGTCAATTATAAGTTTTCTACAGGTAGAATTTAAGGCACAGCTGATGTCTTTTGTATTAGATTGTTCTGTACAGGTTTACCTAACAAAGTGGCCACTGAGTGTGAAACTGAAATCCAAAGCACTTAAAATGAGAGCAGTCTATTTTCTACTTAATGTTGGCTGACTTACTAGGAACAAAGTGTGTCTTGCAGGTTCTTTCTAATCTCAGCCAAAACATTTGTAGGAAAAAAAAAATACAGCTGCACATATGTAGGAATACTCAGCACATCTGGTTTTGCTGTTTGCTTCTGTACAAGTCCACAACTAGAAGATCAAATGGTTGGGCCGATACTGATTTTATTGCAGATTGGCCTGTATGTGGCTGAGTGACAAGAAGTGAGTGCAGAAATGTCAAAGGTATGTTTGAGGTCCTTTTTAGAAAGTGTCACAATTATATTATTTTTCAATTACCATTTACACTTTTTTAAAATATCACAACTCTTTAATAACGACATTTTAAGGGATCCTTATAACATTTTTAAAACTTTAAAAATTGGTATCTGCCTCAAAATTCCAGTTTGCATTGAAATTGCATTGGCTCTAGTCCAATGCAATCCAATACGATTGGCTGAACTCATGTTAGTGAAGCTTGTAATGTGGCGTATTTCTTGACTATTATAGTTATTTTCGAGACCGTTGTGGCAGTGTAATGGATCGTATTGTGCTAAAGTGTTTCCAAATAATCTGCCTCCTCGTGTGCATTAGAGTGGGCAAAATAAGAGGTAACTTCCACCTCTGAAGTGATTATAATATATATATTTTCACTCTGGGCCATGTTTTAGAAATGCCACACATTGTTATCCCTTCTCCCCAAAATGATTATCAACCGTTGAATGATTTCTACAGATAATAGAAGTTTATATTTTAAGTAAAATCGGGTATTATGGGCACACAGTAAGCGTCAGCTCTCGTTTGATTTCGTTTATTCGCGGATACCTGTCAAGCCACATTTAACCTGAAGTGACTTGTACAGTGCAGTCGTTTACATGTGTGGTGAATGGGCTGACGGGCGGCGCTTGCAGAGAGGAAAAGGGGGTTTTTCGGGTTTGTAGTTGGTTGGGGGAGGGGTTGTTGTGTTTTTTTTTTTTTTTTTAAACAAAAACGCACCAGGCAGGAAGAGATCTGCGTTAACATTTAGGCAAGAAAGACCCCCTCAGGTGCTGGGCGCTGCTACTCGAAGTGACTGTGGTTACGGTGAGAGAAACGTAAAAAAAAAGAGACATTCATTATGAAAGCACACAGACTCGTTTTACAAAACAAGAGCGACCCCCACCCTTCAAGAAACCACGGTCAAAGTTCACAGGAAGCTGGGGGGCTGCCATTTTTCCCTGCTGCTGCTACTGCTAACGTTTAACGGTAGATGCTAAACCGACGGGGAGCGGCGGTTGGTTTTGGATTTTTGTAGCTAGCTGGTGTCAACTGATCGATATCGTCACGCACACAGACACACACGCACACAATCCGTCATTTCTCCGACCGTTGTCGCTAACAAACGCTGTTATTGGATGAATTCGGCATGGAGAAAGTAGCGGAGCCGTCTTGGACTTCTTCGTACACCTACCAGGTGAGCAAGCACAGTGCGGAGATGCTACACAACCTCAACATGCAGAGGAAAGATGGAGGCAGGTTCTGCGATGTGATCCTACGCGTCGGCGAGGAGAGCTTCCCTGCCCACAAGGCTGTTTTAGCGGCGTGTAGCGAGTACTTCGAGTCGGTCTTCAGCCGCCAGTCGTCGGAGGGCGACGCCAAGGAGCTGGAGATGCACACGATCAGCCCGAAAGTTTTTAAAGACATCCTGGACTTCGCCTATACCTCCAGGATTGTGGTGCGACTGGAGTGCTTCCCGGAGTTGATGACAGCTGCCAAGTTTCTACTGATGCGGTCAGTCATCGAGATATGTCAGGAGGTCATCAAACAGTCCAACGTACAAATCCTCGTCCCGACCGCCCGGGGAGGAGACGCCAGCCTTTTCCAGGCCACGGCGGCCACGGAGCTGGGTTTCCCGGTGGCTCAACAGGATTTGGTAAACGGATCGGGAATTCTGGTGAACGGTCAAAGCTTTGCCAGCAATGCACAGATGCATGTGGATGGGAGTGAAGCGGCCACCGCCGCCGCGGTGTTATTAGAGGACGGCGGCGAGTCGTCGGTGCCAATCTTACAGCCTGTCGAAGGACTGTCCGTTTCCCCATCAGCAGAAATAACGGGGAACACGTTTCATCACGACGATGGCTCCCCGGGGTCGAAGAAGAACAAGGGGAAACTAAAGAAACCTGGTGGAGTAGTGGAAGCGGTGCACTTTAACCACAGCAAAGACAATGGGCTGTTTCCGTGCGGGACCTGCGGGAAAGCTTTCACGGAGGCTTCCCGCTTGAAGAACCACGAGGCACAACACGGAGCCTCGACCGGTGGTATAAACAACATCGGTGACAGCCTGTCAACAGCGGGCGGCATCAGTCTGATCTCTCAGCCCGGTCTGGCGGAGAACGGCGTTCAGTTGCACGGGGGGCTGACGCTGGACAACGGCCGCAAGCGGGAGAGGACCAGGCGGCACGTCGGCTGTGACATTTGCGGGAAAGTTTTCCGCGACGTTTACCACCTGAATCGACACAAGCTCTCCCACTCCGGGGAGAAGCCGTACGCGTGCCATGTGTGCGGTCTCCGGTTCAAACGCAAAGACAGGATGTCATACCATGTGCGGTCCCACGACGGCTCGGTCGGCAAACCGTATGTGTGCCAAAGCTGCGGGAAAGGTTTTTCAAGGTGAGTTGACTTGACTCAAACTGTCAGTGTGTGTTTGTTGTGTTTTTGGAGTTGTGCACGAACAATGCTGTGACTTGTCAAAGCTTGACATCTTTAAATTCCCCCCAATGATCCAGGAGGACACCCAGCACAGTGTGCAGTGTTGCTTTTTGTTGTGATTAGAGGTGCAACTGTGGTGCATATTAAATACAGAACCTGAATGGTGTTAGCCGCAGGTATTCACAAACACACAACTGTGAGACCACAGTTTTGCAACAAATGGGAAAAACTGAAGGAAACATCTGTGCTGCTGCTGCTGCACAGAAATGAAGAAACCATCTCTTGAAATGCAGACACACAGCACACACACCCTCCCCACCAGCAGCCTGTATAAAGGATCCAGTCTGAGAGTTAAAATCCTGAAGCAAGGGGAAGAGGTTCATTTGAACCTCACTTTCTATCAGCTGAGACCCAACTCCTATAATGACATTCAGCTTAAAAGACAACAGAAAGGCGTTTTAGTTTCTGTGGTTACACAACTGCAGAACCGTTACAGACTGCCTTGTCATCAGTGTAATTTGGTTGCAACAATAAAAAACACTTTCCCAGGCTCAGTGTTGTCAGGCCCCCGTTGCAAACCCACTGTCACCCCCTACTGCTTTGGAGGTTGAAATGCATGACAGATGATAGATGGAAAATAGGCACAAGTAGTCATATTCTAAAAAAAAAAAAAAAAAAATTCCAGGAATTTGGTGAGGGTTGAAGAGTGTGACAAGGCCGTCACCAAATTTGTGGTGATTTGTACCGGTGGAGTCAAGAAAGAAGTTACTACAGACAGATTGTTTTTGGTTTTATAGTCACAGCCCTAAAATTTCTCATTGACCTGCTTTTGTGATATTTATAATAATAATAATAATAATAAGATTGAGATTTGTTGAAATACGATTTACTGATTGATGGTAACGAGCATAACATACAGTAAACATTCGTTACAACAGAAAGTTTAATACTGCCAACAATAAACACAAAAGAAATCAAAAAATACATTAAGATGATAAAATAGACTAACTGCATGAATAAAGATGCTTTAGTGCTGACAGTTATACTGTATGTCATCAGAGCTTTTGTGATGAGGAAACAGTCTGTACTAAGAGACCATATAGTTACAGAAAGGGGTTGATTTAAAAATTGTAGATTTATCTACCTTGCTTGTGTGACACTCGTGAATGCCAAAAATCTAAATCTTTATATTTGAACGGCAAGACAGATTTGCGATTGTTACAAATGAAACCACACAACATTTTTTCCAAAATGTGTAGCTATATTATATTCACATTAGCAAAATAAATTGGATTTTTAAGTGGGTACAGCAGAAAGCGCTACTGGTGTCCTCAGTCAATTATTGCGCTTCATTATGTCTTACAGCAGTATTTGGTTGTAACGCTGTTGCCAATTTGCAAGTTGAGGGTGTCTGCTTGAAACATCCGTGCATGAATAAATCATTTAATTGGACTGCGGTCCTCTCGATTCCTGAGGCTACATTCATGCCTACACGACCAACATAAACTCTTTTGTATCCCAGTTGTATATAGGCTATATATTGTTTCCCAGTCCTCATGATTGGAGTTAAATTTTAATGTTGTGCATTCATTTGCTCAGATTTCCATGCAGTTTAAATGAGCAATGTTTATGATAAGAAAAAGCACCTTCAGCTGTGTGGACCTATATTAGTAATTGGTCATATTTTCCTCTTTTCTTTCCAGACCGGACCACCTGAATGGACATATCAAACAAGTCCACACAACGGAGAGACCCCACAAGTGCCAGGTGACATTAGGACACTAGGATCCAACTATCAGACTGAATCATTTGATGGTTTTAAACCATAATATGAGAGAAGCATGTTGACATGTTGATTTCTCTATTTCAGATTTGTAATGCCTCTTTTGCTACACGAGATCGCCTCCGGTCACACCTCGCATGCCACGAGGACAAAATCCCCTGCAAAGTGTGCGGCAAGTTCCTGCGAGCTGCCTACATGACAGACCACCTCAAGAAACACAGTGAAGGAACCCATAACTACTGTGGCATTTGCAACAAAGGTAATTCTTTGAAAACCTCAGCATGCCTGACACAGCTCCTCTGCAACCGCTCTTTCTCATGTCCTGACAAATATTCAGTTGGCGATGAAGTCGCGGACATCCAGAGGAGAAAAAACTTGGTGTAATCTGGTTTGGGCATTTGTCTGGCTCTGCTGTATGCTCATAGAGAAATAGTAACCCAGTCCAAAACACGTGGTCCCAAACTCTGTCATGAGTGTGCCATGACTGTGTAACCCTAACAATATATATATATTTAACTAAATTCCATTACTGGAGATGAAATATGTTGTAGCGTGTCCCTAATTCTACTGTTTAAGTATTGAGAACATTATCGCCCCTACAGAGATGTAACTATGTCACTGATGACCTCAGTCGCCACATTTTCTTCATCAAACCCTGAAATTGGGTGGTACAAAAGTCACAGCCACTTTGATTTAAAACTGTATTTCCTGTCTGGACACAGGAGGAATCATAAACACCCCTGACATTTCTCAAAGCCTTTTTCAGGGTGTGTGTTGTGCCATTAAATTAGCGCCTCTTCCTTGTGAAGGTAAAAGCTACTTTTCGATTCAAATCTGTCAGGGACGGGTTGTATTGAGAAGTTGTACAAAATACTGGTAATTCTTTTTTTTTTTTTTGGTTTCCATGACTTGTTTGGTCTGTAGTCAAGCACAGACACTGAATGTGACAAAATACGTGTGAATGAAAGTTTGGCTTTACTTTGTACATAAAGTCCAGGTCCTACAGGTGTCCTCTGGCTTCTGTTTTTTTTTTTTTTGGCACCTTCCTTCTCTGGCCGAACCGGTTGAGATCATGCGCATTAAAGGTGCAGTGTGTAGAATTTAGTGGCATCTAGTGGAACAGACTTGGCAGTAATGAAATATAATATTTATAAGTATGTTTTAATTAGTGTATAATCACCTTAAACTAAGAATCATTGTGTTTTTGTTACCTTAGAATGAGCCTTTTATATCTACATAAGGAGCGGGTCCTCTTCCATGGAGCCCACCATGTTGCACCACCATGTTTCTACAGTAGCTCAGAACAGACAAACTAAACACTGGCTCTAGAGAGGGCCTTTCGTGTTTTTCATGAGTTACGTGGCCACCGTAGGTTCTCCTACATGTTTGGAAGTGGAGGGGGGAGGGGGGGGGGGGTGTTCAGTTGGTTGCAATCTGCAACCTCACTGCTAGATGCCACTAAATCCTGCAGTACACACTGGTCCTTGAAAGACTGAGCTGGATGACTTCTTGTTGGCTCCCCGCACACCTGAATAGCATGAGATAATTTACTGGTAAATTTTACAATTTTGATGGTACAAAGAGACATGCGGGGTGCTTGTGATGCTCAGAAAAAACTGTACATCAATGCAGGCAAATTCTTTATCATTCTCTTTCTTGAGGTAAGCTAGCTGGCAAGCATGGTTAGCAAGGATAATAGTACTATGATTAGTTCTTACAGAACAACTCTTTACAATGTGCATCAGACTATTTGCTCTGGACATTAGGAATTTAGATTTTTGTCTCTAGCTTTGGATATTTTGATGCTCATCACTGCTGAGAGATGATTCAAATGGATGGATATTACTCTGGAGTTACTCTGATCAAACCTATCATGGTATTGGATCATCGGATAGCCTGTCTTTGTTTACAGGTCGCCCCTCTCGTAGCCAAGGCCTTGAGTGTGTCAAACAACTGCCTTGTTCTGTGTTCTTCTGGTCCCAGGTTTCTCCACTGCGTCCTACCTTAAGGTGCATATAAAGACACACCATGGCTCTCCTCTGCCCCCCTCTGCCACACTGCACACCTTCCCTGAGCCAAGGGGGGAACTGCAGATGCACAACGGCACCCCTTACCACATGGGACGCCAGTGCTCAGTGGAAGGCAAGCAGCCGCCCGCCCCATCCCAAACTTTCATGTTTCTGGCTTTCATTTGCTCTGCTGCTTTTTGGAGAAACATGCCGCTGCATCTTTTGTGTATGTTTTAAAACACAAGCATACATCAACCTCTGCTGTGCCAAGCTTTCCGCTCAAACATTTACTGTTTTACTATTTCAGCTGCTGGTTGTGTTTCTGTTGGCTAACTGCAGGTGTCTTTTATTCAGAGGGAGACTCATAGAAACAACCTGCCTGTGGTAGCTAGGTGGAAGTAAAACACTTGTATTACACACCTTTTTATGAGGACCTTTTCTGTAATCGACCTCTATCGCACCCTTTTTATTATGAACTAGGGCTGCAACTAACAATTATTTTCGTTACTAATTAATCTGTTGATTAATTGTTTGGTCCATAAAATGTCAGAAAATGTAGGATCAAAGTTTCCCAGAGCCCAAGGTTACGTCCTCAGATGTTTTGTTTTGTCCCGACCAAAAGTCCACACCCTAAAGATATTCAGTTTACTATCATAGAAAACCAAAGAAACCAGAAAATATTCACATTTGAGAGGCTGGAGAATTAGGACATTTTCTTCTTTTAAATAAAGACTCATAATCATTAATTGATAATGAAAATAGTTGGCAATTAATGTAATAGTTGGCAGCTAATTGATTAATCAACTAAAACTAAAGCTCTATTATGAACTGCAGGTTACAGAGCGCCACATACAAAGGTGTTTGATAAAATCAGTGTGCTCAAAAATTTTGAAAAGTCCGGATCTTAGAATTGGCCGGTGGAAACCATTTTATGTCCTAATTAAAAGCGGTAAAAGCAGCATCGGTTGCTGTAGAGTGCAAGTCGATAAGCACTCACCTCATTTACTAACTAACAGAAATAAAACTAGAGCAAAAATCGTAGTTTGTCAAGTAAGGACACTTGATACTATGTGTACCTACGCTATTAAACCACTACGCTTACTTACTTAGAAAGAAGACATACTGTTGCTCTATATTTGGCAGGAAATTGGATCATCACATACAGTAAATGAACAAGTTGTTTAGACTTTGTAATTTTTTACTCATGACCATGTAGGAATTTGGAGTGTCGAGACACTTTTGCTTTTTGCTCTTTTTGTGTGTGTATGTGTGTGTCTGTCCAGCATGGCCACGACAGCGTTTGGTTAACAGTGTCTGTTTCTGCTTGGCTGGTCCATCAGCAGTTGTTCAGCAATGCACAGTGTTGCATGATTGTCCAACTGGGTGCTCCATTTGCCCTGGATTCATTGAAACGTTTGTTGTTGTGCCATTTTTGTGGGAGAACCAGTAGCATAGAGACAGTGCACAGTGAACTGTGAGCCAAAATCTGCAAAATTAATATTGGAGAAAACAATTTCCTCTCTTGATTTTTTTTTTTTTATTTTAACTTGTGAACTGAGTTATGATGATTACATAAAGAATCACAGTCAACACACGAGCCTACAGCATTTAAAAATGAATTTAAAAAACTTTTTAGGTTTACTACCAAACTGAGGTAGGCTATCAAAATTGTCTGTTATTTTGAGAATAGTGCTGAAACAATTCAGTCAATTCACATAGCATAATAGGTGGTGATTATTAGTTCGTCTTGATAACTTGCGATTTTGGTCCTATAACTGTCCTTTAGCTGCATCACCATATTTATGAAGATGAAGTGCAGCATTTGAAATAAGATTTTTGGAATAGAGAGAAATATCTGTATATATCGCAGCCTGTTAAAGAACAATAAGAGCAGTGTTTTTTTTTTTTTAAAAAAGCATTGCTTTTATGGTTAGCTAGTGAAAAGTTAGTAGCTGGGGCAAGTTGAAGTCTGTAAGGTGAAACCTGGATGTTTAGTCATTATAGGTAGCCCTTTTGTTAAAAGTTTTGTAATGAGAACAACGTATATCAGTGCGTAAAGGCTTGCATAAGATGGACCAGTTTAAGAAAAGTATTGCTGAAGTTGTGAGTCATTGGGCCTCTTTCACAAACATTGCGTACGCACAAATCTGCTTAAACTGTGCATATGAACGTTATAAGCACAAATCTGGGATTCATCAACATGTTCTTACCTGAATTTGTTCTTACTCTGCGAAAAAATTTGGTCTAAACTGCCTTAGACCATGCATACGCTCAAATCATAAATGTCCCATGGTCTTAAAAAATGATAAAGTCAATATTTATATTGTATTAAACCACAATTATTTAAAAAATGATTGGGCCTAAATACACAACATTTTAAAGTGTGAAATTGCTATTACACAAATTATTTACTAATTATAAAATTAATAGCTAAGACGTAATCCATAAATCATCATCATCATCATAAAAGTAATTAAATTATTAATATATTAAAATTGTCCTGTTTCCACTTTTAGATGACAATAGCTTATATATCGGAGTTTCCATATTGGAATGTGACACCGATTAATTTCCCTCATCAGATTTGGTCATGATATATGCAGCTGGTTCAGCAGCAGCTTGTTCAGTGTCCTCACAGCCTGACAGTACAGTAGCGGCACAGGGAGGGCGCTCTGCTTTCAATACATCACGATGTGCACCTGGCGCAGCCGTAGAGATTTATGCTGTGCCTGATAAATTCCACAGATCTACACATTTACCAATTTTTCATTTTGTTAATGGACGTGCTGCGTCCGGTTGTAGTACAACAGGTATGCAGGCTGTATACACTCAGGCCCCAAACAGTTGTGCCAATGACATGTTTACCAGCCAAATCTGCCTTTTCTGGCTTCTACTTTTGAAACTATTGTTTGCATTTCACTAGCAGTGCTGCACTGCTCCAACAGAGCTGTCCTTATATAGAGAAATGGGGGCGTGGCAGTATGCAAATTAGCGATGGCGGGCACGAGCCTGTCAATTTAAAATGTTTCTGATTCACTAACATACGCATGGTACGCAAATTGACCGGTGCGCACATGTCACGAATCCAACTGTAATTTTGTGTGCAAAGTAAGAACATTTCTACGCACATATTAGTGAATGAGGCCCAATGTGTGGTGACCCCTCCAGTTCTCTACTGGTATAGCGTCACTAAATGAACAGACATGTAATTTCATGCAGCACTGTGGAAAGCAGTTTGGTTTTGTGTAAGGTCCACCGTCAGCCTACAGATGAGAAAGGCAAAGCAATCACAAAAGTACTGCTGAGCATGGCTCTGAACCACAAGTATCTATACAACTGCTAAGTGTCTAAGTAAGGAACTGTGAATTTTTAGTCTAATACTTTAGTCTAATACTAAAAGCTCTGATGTGGCATTCAGTTGGTTACGATTTAATCCTAAATGACAAAAAAAAAAAAATCCGATACATGACAAGAAAAAGCTGAAAGTATGATTTATCCTTGGAAATGTTCATTTCCAGAAATGTGTACTGTCACTATATTTACTGCAGTTTTCACTGTAGTTTTCCATTTAGTTTCATGCCATGTGTGAGACAAACGAGACCAATGTTGTGTGTGAACATTATACAAAATTATGTTATTGTTGTTCTCTCACAGGACGCACAGGTTTAACTAATAACATGTATGATGGCTGTTTCATTTAGGTACGTCAGTAAAATACCACGGTCCTGGCACTGGCATCTATATACAGTCATTTTAACAGGTTTACCCAATGTTTTTTGTTTTTTACAAATATCAGCTGTTTAGTATTAATTAGCTATAATTTAGCTGTTTTAGTAACTCTTATAGAAGGGGTTTGGGAGGGGAACTGCATCACAAATCACTTAGCTCAGAGATTTGGGAAAGGAAAAAGTGAATTGATCACTGACCGTTGTAGGACTCATTCAAACCTGTCAAGCATGCTTTGTTTACAGACAGCACTTCAATACTAGCGATGAAATGAAGGTAATTCTGTCTATATGGTGTCCGCCAGCCTGTTATGTCTGTCCCTCCCCCTTCCTTTTTCCCCTGGCCGGGTGTCATGTAGACCTGTGCGCCAGTCGCCAGCTGCTTCTCACCTCGCCTGAGGCAGAGGGTCGCTTTCATGGGCTCTCTGGACACCCGGTTCTCCCCCAGCCGGGCCCTCCAGCCTCTGGCCTGCAGCCTGAGTTGCTTATAGGGAAGCCAGGTGGGGCTCCATATTTCTGGGAGTGTCGCTCGGGTGGGGTGCCTGGCTTCCCCGTCCATGGGCCTGTTGCAGGTCAGTACAGTCCAGCAGGAGGGAGGGTGGGGGCATGATGCTAGCATGGCCTGCTGGTTGGATGAGAACAGCAGAATTCTCAGTGGACTATGGGCAAATGGACTGAGCTAGATGATTGTTTGGTTTACTGCTGTAGCCACATTTTGAAGGAGTTGTCTTTTTTTTTTTTTTTAAGTGTATTTAGTTATTGATGTGTAAAATCAATTGTCACAACTTGATCTACTTGTGCTTGGTGCTTTCTTACTTAACTTATGAAGTTTACATTTGAAGTTTTTGCAGGTGCCAGTCGGCTACTGGATTAAAGTTGTATTTGAAAAAGTCTGTTTTATAATCCATTTGTCCTAATTCATGCCTCTCTTTCCTCCCATTTTCCCATTTTTTTTCTCCCTCTTCCTATCCATGCTGTTTTTTTTTGTTTTTTTTTTTACCTTAGACGGACAGGAAAACACTGGGAAATGTCCTCATCTGGAATCAGAAGAATCAGATCCTTCGTTTGGGGAATTGTCCAACGGTGACGAGCTTAAATCTCCACACAAACCTGACGGGCCGGACCTTGAGATGCCCTCTTTAGCCTGTAACGGAGCCTCTGCAGGAGCTTTGGGGTCTCCAGAGGGCTCCAAAGCCAAGACGGACCCTGAGAAGAAGTTCATCTGCGGCATCTGCGGTCAGGCCTTCCGCACCAAGTCCTACCTCAACAAGCACCAGCACAGAGTACACAAAGCCCAGAAGGCCCAGGGCGTTTCAGGGTCCGGCTTAAGTGAGCTGGCCCCGTCCCTCACCTCTCCCTTCTCCCCTCAACAAAACATGTCTCTGCTCGAGTCCTTTGGCTTTCAGATAGTCCAGTCTGCTTTCGCCTCCTCCCTGGTGGATGCCGAGGCAGGTCAAAGCGGAATCGACTTTGGAGGGAAGTGAAGTATTTACTAGAGATTTAGCAAAGCCTCGAATTCTTAGGACAAAGCCGGGTTGCCCACAGAAGATGCTCTGTATTTGAAAATAACTTTGCCTCAAGACTACTTTTCCGTTCGTTACATTGCTTAATGTGTATCCAATATTTTTGTCACAGACTGCCATATGATTCCTACTTTTTCTACTTTTTTCAGAGTATGAAAAGTGCGTAGACGGTGTTTTAATTTTGTTTATAAAGAAATGACATGAAGGTTGTATTTCCTTTATCTGATGTGGATCCGTTGAAGTTCGTTTGGTAGGCTTTGAGTTTGTTTTTGGCTCGCGTGTCATTGAGCTTTTCTTTAGCTGCACATGTGTTTCTTGACATGTTGAGTTGAATTGATTACTGAATCCTTAAAACGAGTAATTGTTGTATATTTGCCCACTTTAACTGCTCTGATGTACTCTGTAAATCAACCCATTACAACTGTTTTAATGCTTCTTTTTCCTTGCTGCCCCAAGGTGTATTTACCTCCGAGCAACAAGAGGGCTGAACCTGAATCTATTTATGTTGTTCTCTGATTCTTTCAAGGAGGATTTAGACAAGACAGGAATTTAAATTGGCCTCAATTTTGATCGCAGATTTTTCCTTGAATTTGTTAATTGTGAGCAACCGCATTACCACATTCATACCAGGCCCATGGCATGTTTCATTACACATTTATTATGAGCAATTTTCATAATGGCTTCGTACAAGAAGAGTCTGTTTGCAAGCCACTGAGGAGCACTAATGGTTGTCAAGGACCTTAATGAGTTAGTGTTGACAGGGTTGCACTATAATAGACAGTTAAGAAGCACTTTTCCAACCTTTTAAAACATGTATTAATAAAACATACTTTGTGTGGATGCTGTAAGAATTTAAATTCAGAGCTCATTTGGAACTATAAATGCTTGCAAAATGTAATTTTAGCTAAAACAAATCAGTTAAATGACCAGTGTTTAAGATTTAGTGGCATCTAACGGAACGGACTTTGGCAGAAATGGAATATAATATTTATATAATATCCATAAGTATGTTTTAATCAGTGTATAATCCCATGAAAATTACCTAAATTACCTTAGAATGAGCCCTTTATAAATACATAGGGAGCCTTCCACAGAGCCCGCCATGTTGCACCGCCATGTTTCTACCGTAGCCCAGAATGGACAAACCAAACATTGGCTCTAGAGAGGGCCTTTTTTCGAGTTTTGCAGCCATCGTAGTTTCTCCTGCACAATTGGAAGAGGAGGGTGAGGGCAGGTGTATTCATTTGGTTGCAATCTGCAACCTCACCACTAGATGTCACTAAATCCTACACACTGCTCCTTTAAGCTACCTCATAGAAGAAAATAACACCACAGTGCTTTGTTTATAGCCGAAGTTAATTCTTTTCCTATTTTCATTAGATTTAAACAATTAAAAATTCATAGAAAATTCACAAATGAAAACCAACCACTTTTATTGTCAGAAATAAGAAATGCTTAAAAAATGTCAACGGAAAAACTGTATTTAAAGTCCCAGTAGTGTCACTGCTAAGATCCAGGTCTTAAAAAAATGCTTGGTAACTGTTTTTTCATCGTTTGAACAAACACGTTGAGGCTTCCAAGGACCGTTATTTTTCACCATTAACCTGAGCGGTTGTGACACTGAACAATGAGCAGAGCTGGTGATAGTTTTAAGGGATGTGCCCTAAATGAAGCAAATCTATTGGCAGCTCATTTCGATGTGAATATCCCTTTATAATTTTTTTATTAGATGATTTGTAAAAAGAATTATTCATAGAAAAAGTGCAGAAGTGAGGAGAGAAAAGCCATGTATTATTGTTATCTATACTGTGTACAGGAATACTTTTGAAAAAGGATTTTTCCCAAGATGTTTTTTAACATGTAAAAAAATATAAAAACGTGTCTTGAAACATGCCTTGAGCCTGTTAAGAATGAGCTTTGTATTCCCCCTATAATGACAATGTTTCCACGCCGTGTGTGTTGGCCACTTACGTGTTAAACCAGTTGTGTACATGAAACAGGGACCAAGGTCAGGTATATTTTCAGTATATATTTGAAGAAATGTAGATTATATTTTATTAACTTATTCATGCCCTTGGTTTTGTGTACAGTTTTTTTTTTTTTTTTTTTAATTTTTTTTTTTTTTTTAAAGAAATTGTCAAAAAACAAATCTTGATTTGCTCATTGTGATAAGTTTCCACTCTAAATTATGTTAAAAGGAGATGTGTGTGTTTGTTGTGGGTGTGTTGTGCAGCAGATAGAGGGAAGAAGAAGGATTCAGTCCCTGAAGCCTCTGGACCGACCAAACGTAAAGCAAATATTTGGCGACTTAAATTCTCCTGTTTTTCTTCTTTACCTGCATTTGTATGTAATTCTCACCCCCTCCTATCAGATGAGCTTGAGTAGATGGCATGTCTTTGTGTTTGTGTCATGTGTTTGCACTAATGGTCGCTCAGTTAAGGCATGAGTTATCCATCTCTGTGTCTTACAGCGAAAATGTATTTAATCCAAAATGTTGAATCCAAAATTAGGCTTCCCGCCTTATCAAGACATTCCTGTGACGAGAATAATCTTAAGTGAGATGAACGTTTTTCTTTGTTTAATCTTCATCTACCGTATTGAAAAAGGTTCCTATGATGATGAATTGTTAAATAACCTGACAGGATGTTATTGATTATTGATGAAAAATACAAACAGACTCGTTTCACAATCATGGCGTACTTCCTCTCGGTCTTGTATGTGCTCAATCACAAAAGCTACCCAGCCAGTCGGGAAAGACAGAAAATTGGGTTCAAAACTGACAGTTATGAGAAGAGATCTTCACTCAGTTTAAAAAAATTTTAAAAATTGCCAAGTAGGCTGCATGAAGCCTCTCGTACAACTCGCACATCAGTTGATTATTTTCTTTCTCATGGGTCAGCGTTTGTCTTGTGTGTTGTAAAACGTGTCATGATGCAAATTGGACTCGAAGGGGTTTGTGACGTGAGAGTGTGTGTGTGTGTGTGTGTGTGTGTGTATATACACGTGTGCTGAATAGGCTGTGTGTGTTTGTTTCTGTGTTTGATCTGTGTTTCCTGCTTTCTGTTTTATTATTATTATTATTTGAGTAAATTCAGTACATTCCTATATTATTTATGTTTATATTGTGATTGTAACAAGTGTATATACCATTCATATACACAGTCTATAAATATATATATGAATATATGAACCAACCAATATGATCAATGTTTGTCAATGGTGGTCCTGTACATATACAGATTTTTTTTTTCTTGAATATTATGTAGAGGGATATTAAGTTATGGCCATTTTTGATTGAAAGTGCTGAAACTGCATGTCTGCATTGAATGTCGATCACTGGTTGGTGGCAGTAGCATCACTGCTTACCGTACTGTCACTCTGCTCTGGTAGCGCTCACGCTGCCAGCTGCGCGACTCGTTTTTGACCAAGTTTTAGTTCCTTTTTTGATCCACTCTGCACTAGTTTTTACTCCTGAGAGGTAATAAGGGTTGTTGTGTTATAATTTTTTGAAGACAAGTGAAAGATGCTGTAAGGAAATCATATATCTTTTTTTGTTTCTATGTTTCTCTTCACTGGGATGTGTAATTTGTTTCATGCACATTGGTACTCAAACGTGTTAAAAAAAAATGTTTTTTTTTTTCTTCTCCATGCATTATTTAGGCCTAAATGTTTTGCTTTCTGCTTTTTGGTCTGTTGCAAAGTGCCTTCCAAATACTGATTGTGCACAGCAGTGGATTAAAAAAAAGGTCCTCTTTTCTAAGGGTTGAGAATTGTACAGAGTGACTTGCATTGACACTTTTGTATAAAAAACACACACAGAAAATGTACAATATGTTAACTTGGTATTTTATCATCGTACTCAAAAAGATTGCTCTTAAAAACATGTGAGCTACATGTTTTGTTATAACGTCTTTGGACATATTTCAATATAAGCATACTTTTCTATAGATATTTGTTTTTGTACTCTGTTGATGAGTCTCATCTCTCTTGTTGGTACAGAGATGAGAATCGAATAAATTGCGATGAAAAAGCTCCTAACTTCTGTTTTGTAATTTATCAATCCATCAGATTTTGGTGATATCTTGTATTGTCAGTCTCAGTTAGATTAGATAGATGTCTGCCCAATCAGACTGCTGAAGAGAAGTGATGCTCTTTAAGAGTCTATGTAATGTTTCCTAACCAAAGCAAGTAATTTTCTTCCTGTAACCAAATTCCAAACATTTTACCAGCCTGTCCAGTCAATCAGAATATTATATCCTTTTCCATTTTGATTAGGCTTCGTCTCATTAGTTAAAATGATTCTGTGCTCAAGTTGTATTATTTACTGAAGTACCAATTTCAAATGAAGGACCTTGCCTGTCTAAGAGGGCAAGAGAACACAGATTAAAGCCAAATAAGTAGAACACAAAGGTAATTAAAATATTGATGTATACTGTAATTTGCCACATTTTAGGTACATAACCACAAAACCAAAGATAGTACTCAGATGCAGTGACACACTTTATTTTTTCATGTTAATATATTTACAGACTCCATGTTCTTTTTGTCAGCACTTTGCATATATGATGTGATTTCAAATTTTCTTGTAATCTGCTAGTTGGTTATACAAAAAAATAATAAATACATTTGTGTGTGTAGAATTACACACAATTAATTACATGGTTATTCCTTGAAATACAGTTTCATGGTTTGTCCGTTCTGGGCTGCTGTAGAAACATGGCGGTGTAACATGGTGGGCTCTGTGGAAGAGGACCTGCTCCCTATGTAGATATAAAGGGCTCATTCTAAGGTAACAAAAACACAACGATTCTTATATTCAGGTGATTATACACTAATAAAAACACATTTATTAATATTATGCACTAGAGGCCACTACATTCTACACACTGCACCTTTAAGGTTTATGCAAATAATTGCATAAGTGATAAATAAACAATGTAAAAAAAAATAATTAAAATTTAGTTGCAAGAGCATCATCAGTCTTTTCAATGTCAGCAGCCCTGTTCTTGTAATTCAGTTTGTTGAAGTCCTCCATAATCTCTATCATTGTCTTTCCTTTGGTCTCCGGGACAAAATATAGCAAAAACGCTGCACTGAATATGCAATAAGCCACGAAAATCAGGAAGCAGAACTGCCCGAGTCCATCCTGTGTGGGCACACATAAAAACAGATTGTGTTGAATTAACAGTACAAGACATAAATCTATACATATAAAAATAGAGATATAATGTATATAGATTATTTGAGGTAACAATATATAAACATTCGGTTTCTTACCACTATGTAGCCGAACAACATCCCCACAATGAACATGCTGAGCCAGCTGATGGTCCCACTGATCACATACGCAGAAGGACGCCATGCTTGTAGGAAGAGGTCAGCGGGAAGAGTCATAGACACTCCGGCTAAAAGTATATTAAAACAAATAAATTACAGAAAATCAATTAAAATAACAAATATGAGTGATTTTCTTTTGAGGTGGGCAAGCAGCAGAAAACTCACAAGGTCCAAGTCCATAAATGCAGATGACACAAAAAATCAGGGAGATGTTCACGTATGGGATCCATGGACTCAGGTGCTGTGTGAAAACAGAAGCATTTATAATTTATTCTCTACAAGGCAGAGGAGAGGGAGGTGCAGTGGTGGAGTGTACATAGATACCTTGATGGAGAGCATGACAGTGAGTAGAGACATGGTGACACCCATCAAGAGATAGCCATAGCCCATCAGCTTCTTTCTGCCGGCACGATCTATTAGGAAAGACTGAAACACAACAGTGATGGAGGGATTATGAAAACATATATTTTAAAAAGTCTACTTGATAAGCTCTTCATCACAACAGTGTCTCACACACATTACAGCTTCTA
This sequence comes from Scomberomorus guttatus, assembly GCA_038419695.1. NCBI lineage: Eukaryota > Metazoa > Chordata > Actinopteri > Scombriformes > Scombridae > Scomberomorus > Scomberomorus guttatus. Next base: position 19,716,394 of record CM076446.1, read on the forward strand.
CAGTACATCTAATAAACAATCCTCAACATTTTTATAGCATGTAATTTTAATAACTTATACAGTTGGGTGGTCTAAATGGCTATTTTATAAACTGATCATTCTAAAATATTAATCTGAAAAATAGATAGTAAATATAACTGAAATAAATGTAGTGGAGTAGAAGTACAAAGGAGCATAAAATGGAAACGCTTCACAAAGTTGTATTTAAGCAGTCAGCCATTCTTTGGTCATGCTGTAATTTTCCTTTTCCAAATTTTTTGTAGCTGAATGTCGAAATCCCTCTGAGTCGATTGGAGGGTTATTGAGATCACCTGTTGTGCAGGGTGTGGGCACTGGCTCCCAAAAAGTGATTGAGAGCAGCTGGTTGAATTCCTCTCTTGGCCAATCAGAGTGTTTCTCTGAGGCTTAAGAGAGGTGGGGAATTGCACTCCTCTGTCATTCTGATCCTTCCTCGACTTACTGCAGATCTCATTATAGAGGCTATTGGCAGCCAGAAACTCTTTTGAGACTTCTTTTGCTGTCTTTTACATTTCTGATTGAGGGTGATTTTAAGCATTCAGGAGCCTAGCTTGAGGGAATATTAAAGAAAAATCACCTTTCAACTAGGTTACCTGCATTAGGGTAGCTCTTAGTGCTATTCGTGCAAGAGTTTTTGCTTGCCTAATGATAGCCTAACGCCTGCAGAGACATTTTCTTTCATTGTGAAGGCACAAGTAAATATTTTTTTGCATTTTTTATGTGGTTGGCAACTGGTTCTCAGACTTTCCCAATCAGCTGTCTGGGAAATCAGTACCGCCATGTACAGTATTTAAGTAAAAATACTTGGTTACGTTACACCACTAGTATCCTCAACATTATTGTAGTATTCACTATTATTTTTCCATGTAATATGACCTAGTTAAATCATGAACAGTAAAGGGCCACAAAATTTGTGCATCCACACTCAAAACCCAGATTTCTGACTCCTCCAGGGACCAAACAATGGTTTCTTTAGCTCCACGCTAAAGCGTCCTTTAGGTATCAGTGCAACTTCATGAGTCATATTCATGCTCCTGTGAAGAGATACTTACACACAGTGTTACGGTGATGAGCTCTGTTGCTCCGATACCAATGGCCAAGTAATGCATCTGGTCCTCTGGCACTCCTGACTCACGGAAGATGTCAAAAGCATAGAAATACAGCTGGATGACAGGATGAGAGATGAGAAGCCATTAAGCTTGATGAATGGTAGACAGAACAAGTCTCAGTTCATGATAATTAATTTTTTTTTTGTGTGTGTGTTATGAAGAGTAAAGCTGACATAAACGTACAGCATTGATGCCACAGAACTGCACACCCGCGCAGGGGATGGCCAGAGTCAGCAGCTGCCATCTCACGGAGCGAGAGCTGAGCACATCCTTCACAGTCTTCGCCTTCTCTCCCTGCGTGCTATTTCTCTCTTTCTGCATGTCTTCCAGCTCCAGCTTTAAGTCATCCTCCTGCCACAGCCACTGCAAAGCTTTCATTCATAACACGCGCACAAGTTAAACACAGAGACAAGATCATTCTGATATTCATCTGAGGCACAATTTCAATGTTTTACAGATTCAACTTTCACTACACACGTCACACGACTGATCTGAGCTGCCTCGATTAAATAACTTTTAAATTCTGACTGAAAGTTAAAGTCCTAATCTTGTGACATTTCTCGTCTTTGTAAACTTTGTAATAGGCTTACAAATTGAGATGCAGATACAGAGTCAGCTGTGTTCACTCACCTTTTATGCTGCCTTCAGTGTCTCCTTTGTCAATGTAAAGGTATCGAGGTGCCTCAGGGAAGAAAAGCAGCGTCACAAACTGCAGGATGGCAGGAATGCCACTAACAGCTAAGAGATACGGCCACATTTCATCTGTGCCCATTATCTCTCTAAAGAAAACATAAAACAAAGACAGTCAGTAGAGTGGCAGGAAAAAGGGAGATAACAGATCTATGAACTGACAGTGAAAATACAATAATTAAGATAGTTGAATGCACTGTCCAGGGAAATGACTGTGCTGTTTTAATCGTGACTAATTAGTAAGACGCGGTCTATAAGGTGTTGTACTTTAGTCTGAAACAACAAAAAGTCTTTGATCATGGACGACTGCCAGAGAAACTCTTGTAATGAAGAAGTGTAACTTTAATAAGTAACTGAGTAAGATGTCGTGTTTTTGCTTGTCTGTCTTGATTAATGTTTCTTTTTTTGTTATCCAAGTGAGCATATGCTTTAAAGTGCCAGCAATCAGTTCTTACTTGATGCCAATTATTTGACCCATAACTTTCCCAAAACCGATGAAGATTGAGGTGGTGAGGGTCAGGAAACCCCTGAGTTTCTTTGGAGAACTCTCCCCGAGGTACATCAGGTGAACACTCAGGCCAAGACCTGTGGAGGAAGACAAGGTGAAACATAAGAGTGTGACAAAAACTAAAGTATATAGAGATATAATAAACACATCGTCAGAACATACCAACATTATATCCATAGAGAAACCTGCCCAGCAAAATCATCTCAAAAGACTTGGCCATGCGACTGAAGAGCATGAGCAGGGCAGCGACAATCGCCACAACATTGTTGAACAAGAGAGTTTTTTTCCTGCAAAAACAAAAGAAACACCAAAGATTTTGTTAAATGGGGTTCAAGGAAACTTGTTCACCCTGCTACACATTCATCTATGAGCACTTTCCATGAAGTTTTCTAATCTCCTTTTACCCACCTTATATCAAACTGCAACATCTACTTCTAAAGGAATAGTTTGACATTTTGGGAAATACACATATTTGCTTTCTTGGTGGGAGTGACAGAGAAGCATGATACTCTCCAGCTGTTAAATATGAAGCTACTTCAAGCTATCAGCTTGTTAGCTTAGTTTAATTAGCACAAAGACTGGAAACAGGGGGAAACAGCTAGCCAAACTCTGTCCAAAGCTAAGAAAATACACCTAGCAGCAGCTCTAAAGCACACTAATTAAGACATTATGTCTTGTTTGTTTCATCTGTACAAAAAACAAAGCGTAAAATGATAAATTTTGCTGACTGTAGCTTCTCTTCTAACTCTTGGCGACTCTTGTGATTTTTTCCATAATATAAAAAACTATTTTAAAATTCCTATATTTTTCAGTATGCCCTTTAACAAATCCAGGATTTGGGGCCTGAACTTCTTCCAGCTGAAGTTATGAATATATTGCTTTTCTGGTTTCAATTGCTTGTAAAGCAAACCAATAAGAAATCACATTGATGGAGATACTGTATGTGCTCACTGAATCAATTTAAAATGTTTTTTTCATGCAACCTGGAATATATTTCTAGAAATATTGAAACCTCCTTTCCAGTTCTGAGGGACTAATATCAAAGCATGAAATGTGATAAATTAATTTCTACTGTAATATACTGTAGGGTGTACTAAAAATCATTTTTTGCTTTTCAACCTTTTCTAGCTGAAAAAGAAAAAGTTGCAAACAAGGATGGACCAGAATTTGGGTCACACTATCGGTGAACGTTGATGTCATATATTGTTTTGTTTCTGCTCTAATGCTTCTTTTAGATCCAAAACAGATGATTGGTAGTACTGAGAACCAGAGATGTCGGCAAGTCATTGTTGAGTGTTTCTTTTAATTTACAACCAGGTGTGTATATGTGTGTGTGTGTGTGTGTGTGTTTGTCTCACCGGCCATAAGTGACAGGAAGACTCCCGCTGTGGATAGCTCCGGCCCAGGCTCCAAGACTCAACACAGCCACGATGAAGGACCAGATGAGCTGGTTGGTGGACTCATCCACTGGAGCTCCATACCTCAGCATCCATGTGTGGTTCACAAAACTCTGAACATGCTGCACAAAGGTCATAAGGGTCAAAGGACACATTAAAGTGGTTTGGTAGTTTGATTGTGAGGTCCCTGACATTCAGAGCTTTTATGATCACTCAGTTGTGACTGTACGAGGATAATTTTGGCTCTCTAATTGATTCAATCACAATTAATGTGTTGTTGCCCTGGTTATTTTGTGAAAGTTACTGTTATTTTGTTATTGTTACACTGGACATCCCAAATTTGTCTTTGTCAAGGAAAATGTTAAATTGTAGCACTCATCATTATCCTGTAATTGTCACAGGAAATGTCTGACTTGATGAACAACAACAACAACAACAATAAGAATAATAATAATAATAATAACAATAATAATAATAATTAGTATTATTATTATTATAAATAGTAATAATAAAAGATTAAATGTGTGAAGAAAATCCAAATATCACAATGAAAGTCTAAAGAAAAAGATGTGAATCCAAAAAAGGTTGTAAAGTATCGTGTTTTCAATTTACCGGCAGAGAATTTAATCTTGCATGATTTTGGGGTGAGGAGAATGCTATGTTACATTTATGTGCAGTAAGAAACATAAACTCTGATGCCATCTTGCTCAAGCAATTTTCACGCCTGTTAGAAGAACAGATATAAATATGACTTCTTCTAACGTTGACTGTGTGCAGACACTGCAGGGAATAATGAAGAGGGCAGATAAACTGTATAAAGTGAGAGGGCTGCACTCCAGTTCACACCTCATTTCTGTAGAAAATGTAGTTGTAATAATTTGAATGCTTGCTTTTGCATCAAACAAATAGAAATCTTACCACTGCTGGAGAAGCGATGACAGAAACTTGAATCCCATATTGAAATGATCCCCCGATTCCGAGCACCAGCATCAGCAGATAAAGCCTCCAGTACTGCAGCTAACAGGAGAGGTGGAAATCATAAATTAGGTTCTTAGTCTTTTAACCAGACCGAAGTTATTTGTAAGACCTAATTAGACATTGTAGGAGAAGGCACATGGCATGTATTTCCTTATTTAATGGTTCACTGACCTGGGTCCCAAACATATGTTTAATGATTATAAATGACATCCTTAACCATCACATGTATTAACCTTGATGATGCTCAGTACAACGTCATACTGTACACTTGACTGTTCCTCCTCATTCTGCTCTGTTACAGATGTTTGTTTAATCATAACACCACTTTCTTGTTGTAAGTACACACACATATAAATTGTTATACTTTTTTTAAAAATAGTTTAATTATAATAGTTCTTCATTATAGTTAAGATTTTTAAGTTGCTTTGTTTTTTTTAAATGTGATGTAAAATCTTTTAAAAAGTTTGAAAGCAATTTTTTTTCCTTAAGCTTATGATAAGAAACTATATGTGTTTTTCTGTACATGTCTGTAAATGGTATTTGTTTCTATATTGAGTTGACTTCTAATGAGATGTGATATGTAAATACTGTATCTGTACTGATATTTAACCATACAGAGTTTTGCTTTTTAGATATCAACCTCTGAATCTTCTGCTGCCACCCCAACACTATGGAGGTGAGTGGATTTCAATTTTTGATGCTCAGAACATTAAAATTACATTTGAAAAGCCTTGACCGAGTTACTCTGGATAATCCACAGAACTCACTGCTCACAGTTTTCACTGGGACTATTTCTTTGATTGAAAGTTGTTCCAGTGAAGACAGTTGAAACTAATTCCTTTTACCACACTTTTACTGGGGCGACTGCAGGAGTTTCAAAAGCAGATAGCTTATATATTTTCAGGATTTGGGTAAACTGACCCTTTACCGAAAGTAACTTGCAATGCATTGTACAAATCCATGGTGATCTATAAACAAATTTCTACATAATTTATATATATATATATATATGTATATATGTGTGTGTGTGTATGTATGTATATGGATAGATAGATAGATAGATAGATAGATAGATAGATAGAAATTGGATATTTAGATGCATTTATGATTTGTTCACTGTTCACTATTGTCTTATAAATAAATTAAAAATATGTTATTATGAAGTTGTAAAGTATGAAATGTCCAGCATACTGCAACTAAGAAAACAGAGCAAAGTGAGAAAATATTCACAATACGATACACTTAATTTAGAGATGCTCCACAAAATACAGAAAACAAGCAAATGCAGAAAATATAAATGTTTTTTTGTATTTGCTTGTGTTTTCTGTCAATTTTGGCAAATTAATGAATATTTTCTTCTTTTGCTTCTGTTTTCTGAACCCATAAAAGTGTCACCCAAACTATTTGTTGGGTAAGTGGAGGTTTATAAATCTAAAGTTTTCCACTAAAAAGTATTCAAAAACATTATGGATCACAAGTAAAGAGATTGCTTTTCTCCTGCAAAAACTGCAAGCCCACAAACAGTACTTCAATTGAACCAATATTCAGTATTCACCTACCTTTTTTGATGTACCCTCCATTTTTCGCGCTGGCTGTTTGGATGCTGGCTGCAGAAGGAGCAGAGGACCAGCATATATGATCTCACATGAAGTTACACATCAATAGACTTTAGTTGTCCATTCATGTTGTTAGAGTAAGATTATCATGTTCTGACGCAAGTGATGACCAAATGCTGCACTAGATTCAACCTGGTCTGTCTAGTTGATTCCTGTGGTTGTTACAACTGCTGCACGTCCTGCCAGTATATTCTGTCCACTGGTTTAGACATTTAATCTGGGAAGGATGTGCCTTAAAAAACAAATATATAAAAAAAATACACACACGCAGATGAAAGGTTTATTGATTTTTCTCTGCATATTTCTGCAGTTTTCTTTTTTGTGATAATTTTTTAATAAGTAAATAGGACTAGGGTTACAAGTTTGATAGACCACAGAGAACGTAAACGAATGTAATCACAAATGTCCATGCATTAACCAAAATAGGACTGACAAACAGATGAAAATCACTACTGTTGAGTAAGAAATTGGTTTGGACAATATGCTTGAAAGCATCTCTTCTTCCAAAATCTGCAACCCCATGGGCACTCCCACACCATATGAAAAAACATTCCCAAAAATGATTAACTTGATGGTTGGGGTTCCTGGAAGATAGCTGCATGTTCTGCCAGATGAGTTTCCAGTTTTGATTTATTTGAGTAGAAGTCCACCTGTCAGCAGGTAGGGGCTTACAGGAGGCCTTTAGCAAGACAGAGTATATTTTCAAGACCACTCTGCTGGGGCTGGTCAGAGTTGTAGGAATGGATGCGTGGAGAGAGGAATGTTCCATGGTACACCAAAAGTGTGCGTTGCTGTGCATAATTAGAGATAAAAAAACAAAGAGGTGCCAGGTAGATTAAAATGTTTCTAGATGTCTTGGGATGCTCGGAGGTCTACATGCCCACTGATGCCTGGCCAATCGATGTTTATTATTATGAAAAACGGGAGAGTGAGGATACCAGTTAGGGATAATTTTGCAGAGCTTTTCGGCAAGTTGCCAGATGCTGATTACTTCTGTAATGACAGAGCCAAATTTATTTCTTGATTGTTTGACCGAGATGTTGGAGTAGATGAGGTCTTGTAACCTGTGAGGGTGCACCATGTTCTCTTCTATTGGCCTCCAAGACACATGAGCAGTAGGATTTAACCATTTGGAGACAGGGCGCAGTGCAAATGACCAGTAATGCGACTGAAAGTAAATTACTCCTAATCCCCCTCTGCCTTTTTGTCTTTGGAGAGTTCAGAGTTTGAGTCAGGTTTTTTTCCCCCATACAAACCTACATACTGCAGAGTGGATTTTTTCCCAAGTGGTCTTTGAGTGGTGGTAAAGGTATAATTGAGCTAAGAAAATTGATTCTTGGGAGGGCATTAATTTTGATGAGGTGAGAGTGAAATGATAACAGGAGAATTTTCCATCTTTCTAAATCTGATTCCACCACTGTAATGAGTGACTTGCAGTGTTTCTTACAATGTTTACAATTGAAGAGTGGGTTGAAACTCCCATGCATTTGATATTCTGAACCACAGGCATATTAGATGTGGAGGTCAGCTGATCAGTTTTCTTGCCATGAAGAGTACCACTCAGTGTTACACTGCCCTCTCTGATTGAACGTTTTAAGTCTGTTTCATTTGCTGGGTGGGGTCAGAGTTTGGATCTGACTGTCCAGAAGATGCATCGGTGCCAATCACTGGGGTTGCAGATTTCTGGGGAGGCAGAGTCAGTCCCCTGCTGTCCACGGACAGGCAGGGTCAAGTTGTTACTCTTTTAAAGGTAATTAGGTGTGCTGGCACTGAAGGTGCAGAGCACAAATGTTGTTAATCTGAATACTTATTATTAGGTGTGGTGGTACCAAAGGTGCAAATGTCACATGTGCAAAGAGGGCCGTTGAGCGAGCCTATAAAATCTCATGCTGCAAGCAATCACACTTTGTTCTTTGCACTCTTTATTATTACGCTACTTATTCCACATTCTGTACATTTTTGGACCTTTTCAACTGTTGTGCTAGAAAAACCATTCACATGTGTGCTATTACCTATCTGTCTTCTAGCATATTCCAGCAATTTCATATTAATTTTTAAACATCAAAATTTATAATGGCAGTTTATGGGAGGAATTATCTAACTGAGTTGGAACCTTTGTCACTTTGAAAATCAACTGCTTGGACATCCCTTATCCTACAGACCCCATTCTAACTTTAAGACGTTCACAAAACTTGTATTTTGTGTTTTGATATCTTTTGTACTTTTGGAGCAATTTAAGTCTAAAATGAAGGCTTTTGCAGCAGTTTTCTGATTGCACCAGTGTGTCATGTGACCAGGCAGAGGGGCAAGCAAAGATTTTTTTCAATGAGGAAAAAAAATCTCTGTCTCTGTCTCACTCCCAAAATTATAACTGCTCAAGCACATATCATTCCTTAAAATGTTGCCACAAGCCTCCTCTCTCTCAAAATGTAAATATATTTCCCATAGGAGTTATAGTTTTTGAGATTTAACCTTAATTGACAGGGAGAGTGCTCTCATGCTCTCTTGACTAATACAATCTGCAGGCTGTGTGTCTCCTCCCTTTCCCATTTCTTAAATTTACACATTATCTCTTCTTTCAAACGCTTTGTGCACACATTGTACTTCTTCATACTCATCAAGTCCTTCTGTCACTAGGCAAATCAATTTTTCCTCAACAAAATGTGAATTTGTGCTCTGTGTTTCAGGAATCCCCTGGTGGCTCTGTGGTTAAGCCCTGATAATGGTCAGCTTCCCCTGTTAGATTGCAAGGTTCTGGGTTTGGTACTGGTCCATGGCAGTGTAAGAATGTCAGAGCTGCAACCCTTATTTTTTAATGCAATTGAAAATCTGATCTTGCTTACTGTTTGCTGTCACATGTTAGACATATGAGTTATAGGAGCCATCTTAAATATGTGAACTAATTTCACATGAAAAAAAGTCTATTGCCTTCAGTAAGTAGTATATCCATGTAATCCAGTGGTTTAAATTAATGCCTCAGCAGCAGGGTTGGCAGGGTTACTTTTAAAATGTAATCCGATACAATTACTAATTACCTGTTAAATATAATCAGTAACCAAATACAAGTATCACAATATTAAAGTAACGTAATTTGATTACTTTCCATTACATTTGGATTACTTCAATACCAAATATGCAAATAAAGACAAGAGAAAAGAAATATCAATAAGATGACTTTTACTTAATTCTGTAAGACAACAGAACAATCAATGGCAGTTTAAATGCAGGTCCAGAGTGAGTGTGTGTTTCAGTGTTCAGCCAGCAGATGACAGCAGAGTCAGAGATTCATTTACTTTAAAGTCTGTGTAAAGGAAAATCAGAGATTTCTTTTTAAACACATTATACATGTTAGAAAATAATTACTGAAAACATGTGAAAAGACTGTGAACTATGTAATACTGAACTGTGGAGTTAGAGCGTTAAACTGTTCTTCACCATTTCTGTGTTCAGGATTTTTTGGTCGGGCCTGAAATGGTGGTTCGATGACACAGAGGCCACAATGAAGCCGCTATTCAGCAGAGGAGTGAGTAACGTTAAGTGCACCCAACTCCATTCAAAAAAACAACAATTTAACATAATGATGGTTGGTGATGGATTGCCATCACGTTTGTATCCCATTCATCGGGAACAATAGCATTTACAAGGCTTTTGTGGAATACAAAACAACACAAGGTGCAATTTATGTTCTCTCCCCAAATACTTTACCTTCAACATGTGCAAACTTCTCACAGCCATAAGCACTGGTTATTAATAATAGAGGAATTAGGGGGCTGTGAGGGGCCATCAACAATATAACTGAAATCAGCAAGAAACAACAATGCCATTCGCTCTAAAAGATGTACGCACAAGCAGGCTAAAACATGACCCTGCCTCTGAGTTTCTTCTCATCATCTGAAGAATAAACACATAGCTGAAAGTTTTCAGACACACCCAAGTGGCACTACTACACAGACTAGGACAGACCTCATATGATAAGAGTGAATGCCATTTCTGTGTGGTATCAAAGTGAAGTAATTAAGACAACTAAGTGAGCATACTCCCCAGAATATAAATAAAACGATATAAATAACCTTTTGCAAAATAACAAAACATACAAACATAAATAAAACATAACTAAAACATCAGATGGATTGTATAACAAGAAAATATGTTTTAAAGAAAACAACCCACATTATCAAAACAAATGCCACGGCAGGCCAGTGATAGCAGGAGTAGCCTATGTGTCGCTGTGTGCATCAAGAAATAAATCTCTTTTTTTTTTACTCACCTCTACTTGTTGAGGATTCGTTTATCCTCACTCATCCAAAAAGTTTGAGTTTAAGTTCAGATGTAATATGACTTTGGGACTTGCCTCTCTATGGTCTGTGAGAGGTTTGTCAGATGAACAAGTCCTGTTGTGCTCCTTGGGTTGTTCAAGGAGCAGCAGTCACGAGTCAAACATGAGGCCAGGTCAGCCGAAAGGCTGGTTTATCTTCATGTTTTCCGTTGGCCAGTTGGCCAAATGGTCCCTCCGGCTACTCTGTGCAGGCAGTTTTTTTTATGACAAATTGTCATCATATAAAAACTACCTGACGACAGTGATTTGATTGGTGAGAAGCCAGGTTCAACCTGGCCTCCTTTGTTTGTTTTTTTTTTAAACAAAGAATTGACCATTCAGTGTTGAGCTCGGTGAAGCCTGGCCTCAGTCTGATTGGCTAAAACCTGTACTTCTTTTCTCTAAGGGAAACCAGGCAAAACTGGCCTCCTTTGAGCGATGGTAGCATTTCACTGACCGCTAGACAGAGCACATAAATACTGGTTAAAATAATGCTACAGTGGTTACCAGTACGTGCTGTTCTCATGTGCTCAGAGTGGGGTGATACTGTTTAATCAAAGTTATGTGCACGTGTTACATTCATGTTCTCTTTGTCTTAGCTTTCCACAGATGGGTGTCTGTCCATGACCTTTCCAAAAAACCAAACTGTTGCTTACTAAGTTTCTTTTCTATTGGGTACATTTTACCACCAGTGTGTCATGTGATCAGGCTGAGTGCAGAACAGAGATATTTTTAGTCCCACAGTTTTAACTCCCTAAGCACATATTATACCTTAAAATGTTACCTCTAGTCTCCTCTCTCTCACAACGTAAATACATTTCCCATAGGACTTATTAGATCTATTATTTTCTATCCAATTAACAGTTTAAATATGAAAATCTGATCTTGTTTACTGTTTGCTGTGTCACATGTTAGACATATGAGTCATAGGAGCCATTAAGGGCAGCACTCTGTAGAGTTGAAGGTGAAAAAAATGCAGACACATACAGGTGCTTCCAATCTGTTGATTGAGGCTGCAAATATGGGGCTCGAACAGTGACATTAAATTTTGGCATCGAAAATAAAATTTGGCATTGAGAACAAAACTTGAACTGAAAAAGGAAACATTGGTATTGAAATACTTGTATTGGAAAAAGTTGTATTGGCACTGAAAAAAAGTTCCACTAAAAAATAAAACACAGGCATTAAAAAAATTACAATCTTATTATCTTATTTTATTTTGATATTTTTGCATTGAACCAATCCAAAAAATAAATATAAGTACTGGTGCTACAGGTACAGGTGCTAGTCCTTTATATTACCATAATAATAAAAGATGTGTTGGTAACCTTTTGGAGGATGTAACCTTTTGGAAATTTGTTGATTAACCAAACCAATGGCTAGCAGGAAGATTGGATGTTTGGATGTGACCAATTTTCCCAGTTAGAGGGAAATCAATTGTGTTGAGCTGTGTGTAATAGAGAAGCATTATGGTGAAGGAGCTTCCTTTTATTCTGTATAATTTACATGATGGAGGTTATTGTGTGTCTTTTTAAACTTGTGTCTCAGAGGAGTCAGATGATTTTCTCTCTGATCAACATTAAAACAATTCAAACCATGAAGATAAATATGCATGTTACTGACTTGCTGCATACTGTTACACATGTGTATTACAGGGCCCAATTTAAGGAGAACTGCTCCTGGACTATCTGACCTTTAGCAGCACAGTAAATCCTGCACTGCATGTCAAACAATAGCAACAAATATATGATCCAGTTTCATGGGTTGAATAAAAATATTATTGTGTAAATGCTGCAAACAACTGTGGGTTCCCTGGCTGAAATCAGTCTATGGATATAGGCCACGTCTGTTTTTGACTGTAAAATGTTTCTGCCAATTTCTATTTTTTGGTAAACACCTCATTTCATCCTATCTTCACCAAACTTGGTACACACCATATTTGGATGACCCCGAAAACAACGTATCTATTTGTGTTTGGATATCTCCTACCGTTTCTCTGTAATTGGTTACCAAATCTTTGTAGCTGTGGTCTAATACACATAAACTACCAAATCACCTAAATGCATCATTCAGTTGCAACCAAATTTGGCGATGCAGAACAGACAGGGATGTTGAACAAGTCTGTAGCATTTGATATAATTTCACCTGTAGGTGGCGCTACAAGATTTTAAAAAATGCTGCTGTGGCAGCAGCAGCAGCAGTTAGCAGGCTAATCAGCTAGCAGCTAGTTTTTAATTGTATGATTTTGAATTTTGTATTTTTGATTGTAGATTTGGCATTTTGAGATTGAAACAAGCAGATGACTTGATTCTTTTTGGCTGGACCACAACGGCAGGGCCAACCCTATAAACAGAAATGTCCCCGACTGATTGACTGACTGAGTTACACCATTGGTTGGCCAATTGCCGTCACTTCCTGTATATGTTTCAAATTAAACATATTGCTGTTTACAGTACAAGAGTGTAGTAGTGTGTGTGTGTAGTATGTGGACAGTAGCAGCTATTCTTTTGAAAGTGCAGACAATACGAACATCAGGAAAGTGATTTAGGTTGAGTTGTATCATCTACATGTTCACTGATCACAAAGTCACACAAGTTCCCATCTGAGATGTAAGACAACACTGCATTCTGCTTGTTCCATCATTATATTGAAGATATATGACACTTATATGAAGCAGAATATTGACGCATTTTTACATCTAATAGAAATCCTGTGTATTATTTTATACACGTTTTCCACAGTTCAGCCTTCCTCACATCTTTCCACTCCCTTTGTGATCAATTCAATTCATCTTCAGATCAGGAGAACTCATCTTTATCTCATCTGCTCGGCTGATTTGCTCTGATTTGTAATTGGACAATTTATTAACAAGCTGTGAATCATTTTGAGTGTTTTCCGCATCAACAGAGACAATAACATTTATGAAGGCTGTGCCAAATGTGCAGAATTGTGTGCAATGAATTACAATTGGAGCCTCAGAGAAAAGCAGAACACTTTGAAAAGAATGTATTCAGCATCTTGGTTTTTACTTTTAAATTTCCTTTTTACATTTACTTCAAGTTAGAAAAAAGCTTTTATTGAAGATATAATGCTTTATATTCAAAGATAAGATGCCATTAATTATTTAATGGCTGCCTTATTATATCAAATATTCTTGATGTCCTGTGCACCATTACTTACACATTTCCTCAAAACTTTGTGATTTTGATTAAGCTCATTTGAACAAAGCCCTTCAGCACAATTTAAAGGTTCTAGTGCAGTTTAAGCGATTAGGGGTTTAAGACACAAGTGTTGCATTTTTAAGTTTAAACACATTTTATTTGTTTTAAAGAAAAAAAAGCAAAACAAATAAACAAAAATATTTGGGCACTCTAACATAAAACAGTTTGCCTCCCTAAACTCAACACCATCTTTATTTAAAGGTAAATGAGATGTGAATATTTCTAATAAAGTTTTTACATAGTCATCGACTCTTAGACATAAAAAGCTTCCTGGCTGTTTGTCATGTAAATACTCTAATATACAAAAACAATTCATTAAAAAAAGTGTTATTGTCACAGTTGTAGTGAGTTTCTGTTGTTATGGTGTGTAACTGAGTGTGTGGCACTGGGCGATGGTGAAAAGGAGCATTTGGCTTCACCAGACCAACCATGGGTGAATAAAATAACTTTAAAGTCCTTCTTCTTCTTTTCTTTTTTTAAAATTTTTTATTATTTTACAGTTTTTACACTATCATACAATTTTTCCGTGTGATAAAAATAGTGTTAACATAAGTGATTTTATTTGCTCACATTTAGATCATTAAAACAAAAATATTTCTTCAGTATTAAACATAAACAATTACACGATACATTTTTTATGTGCACATATCCACACGTACAGTTTTTCTTCAAAAAGGTGCAAATGAACTCGACTGCATGTTTCTATCTACATACAGTCTCAATGATAAGGTCCACCATCCTCCACAAAGGAACGAGTACAGAACCCTGTATGTCCGATGTGCAGCTTACTTTGACCTTTGACCTCCTGAATAAGAAAATAAAGCTAGGACTATTTTGCCTGTTTGGATTGATCAGGCAGCCTTTAATGACTATTTGTTATCCTAAGAAAAAACAGTAAAATGTTACAAAATTCATTGATGTCTTATTCTTCACAAACACCTTTATAAGTGAAACGATCATATGATTTTTTGAAAGTGACAGTTTTGGAAGGCACTAACAGTGTCTTGATGACAGGGGCACCAGATTAGAAACGACTGGCTTGTCCTCCGATAACATAAAACACATGACCTCTTCTCCACTAGAGGATGTCTTTTCTGCTCTGGAGTTAGCTGGATATAGTTTTAATTTTTTTGTTATATCAATCAGTGACACAGGACAGCAAAACAGGTGTGTCAAAGATAATTCCAGATAAAGGAGCCATACAGTAGTAGATCCAAGTTGCTTTCAGTGAGATGAAAGTGAACACACCTCCGTTCCTGTCGGACTGTGTGTGGCTTCTTCCAGCTCAAGCAGGTGAGGTCAAAGTGACTGATACAATGGGTGTGACTGTGTTCAGGAGAAAAAAAAAAGTCTGTCTACAAGGCTGTAGAAAGACACACTTCACCCAGCTGGTACTGAGCTTGAGTTTGTGATGCACACTTTCTGTCCTGGCCTTTGAAGTTGAGCTTGTGGAATTCACTCGTGATGGCCGATAGCGACTTCCCCTTGGTCTCAGGCAGAAACAGGCCGACGTACAGCGCAGACAGCAGGCAGACCGCTCCGAAAGGCACAAAGCAGTACTCGCTCAGCTCACTCTGTAAAAGAAAGGCAACAGGAAGCTGTCAGACCGATATGAGACGTGTCTAATTGTGTTTCTTTACCTTTATCAGCTGCACGTATAAAGTGCATTTCTTACACTTGTGTTTGTGTAAATGAAGCAGTTCAAAAGTCTTTATATAACTGGGAATCAACTAAAACCTTAACTTCAAATTCCATATCTCATAAAGATCGTTCGGACAGGAGATAAAGCCACAAACATCCTGACAGACAGTTTTTATTCTATATTTCCTCAGTTTGAGACTCTGGGAGACGCTATAGGATCCCTTTGGCAACAAAAACGTTTTAAACAAGTCTTTTAATTCCAATTGCAGTGAGCATTTTATTGTAAATTGCTCCATGCTGAAACACACACACACTAAACTGGTATTATGGTGGTACTATTTGATTATGCCCTAAGTATTGGTTATATGCTGTCAACATTTAAGCACAAAGGGGATTTAATCCTAATGTAGCCAATTTTAGGGACAAATATGCTTCATCTTTTGGTTTCAAAGTCAGCAAAACCCTCCTGTTCACCCGCAAATCTGGCCTTTGTTCTTCCTTCTTCCAAATGTATGCAATGATCTGACAGAAGCTGAAACTGTGCACAAAGTTACAGTATTTTTAACTAAACCACATATGCGTTAAAACAAGTGTTAATGTTGTGGTATTAACAAGGCTGTAGGATTACTTTAAGAAGAAAACACCTCACATAAAACTATACTTGTTAATTTTGGATGGATATATAGATGCTGATACGTGGATGGTCTATGGATGGATGGACTGACCACTAGAAATGGGAAGATCATTCCAATAATGAACAGGTTGAGCCACATCATCGAGCCAGCGATCATGTAGGCTGCTGGCCGAGCGGTCTGATTGAAGATCTCTGTGGGCAGAACTCCCGTCACTCCAGCTGAGAAAAAGATAAAACCGTTTAATCAGTCATAGCTTCATCATCGCATCCTCAGAAATATTACTTGACACCTGCTATCCGTCTGGGTGTGAGTTTGAGTGTCACCAAAATGAATGTTTGTTCAGCGTATCACACTGATGTCATAAATAGTAGCACGATAGTGCGTAGTAACACATAAAAAGTAATAAGTTGTCTCATTATACATTCATGAAAGAATGATTTACATTTATGAAAGACATATAACAACTTTTTACTGCTTTCAGATTTGAAGTCTTGAAGATGCCTGCAGAAAAGCAAGCCAGAATCATTCCTGATAGTATTAATCTAAATCATCTGAAATATGCACTGACGAGTTTGAGTTTTTATGCAAATGAATGCAAACAGATGTGCAGAGAGAAGTTGTGCTTTTGGCTCATTTAGATGCTGAATGTTGTATTTAGCATTTAAATAGTTTACTGTAGCCCTAAAACTGTTTTGAAGATGTTGATATGAGTTACTGAAATGTGAAAAACAGAATGAATCACACACATTTTTTACTGTAACCGGTCCATCCTGATGACATAAAAACACAGACTGTGTTTATCATACATATACTGTATATATAGTATATTGTTTGTTCTCAATTATTATCAGTACTATTGACATCATTTTATTTAGTCTGGCAGTTGGTCATTTATTTCATTTCTGGTTGTTTTTGTTCCGATGATGCTTGTAACAGAGACGTAGAGGTTTGGGCTTTTTTGTGAGAGCCCTGTTTGCCTGTGTGTGTGTTTTGTTGATGTTATTTTATTGATTGTTTTGTACTGTTTCAATTTGTTAAATTGTCTTTAATTTGTATGTTTTTTGTGTCGGAGGATCCCCTCTAACACAAGTTGGTGCTTGTCCAAAAAATTAATATTTTCAAATAAAATACTTAATTTTCATGAGAGCATCTTAAGACACTTTGTGAGTCTGTCTAATAACTGATAACTGACCTGGTCCCATGCCAAAGCTGAGGATGTAGGTGAAGATGCAGGCCATGCTCAGGTACGGCATCCAGGATATGTAGTGCTGTTTGCATGTGCAGAGGAAAAGTAAAATATCCACAGTGAGCAACTTATAATCACAAAGGAAAAAGAAAAACAGATCAAGCATTTTGTAAACATTTTTACATTTCATAGATTCATCATTGATTTTTGAGTTTTTAGGTCATTATAGCTTTTAAACTTGAGAGAAAAGTCATTTTATAGCATCATATTGTCTTGTAAATCCTCTGAGTATTGGAACAAGAATCTGTCCTGTTGGGCTGAAATTATTTAAATAATCTTATAATTTTACTGTCACCTGCATTCTCAATCCATTATTTGTTTGCCCATAAAAGTCAAACATCAACTAATGTCTGAATGTTGATTTAGGATGCCTCCTAGTGGCGAGACGTGTTGAAGTTAAGCGTCACTCGTCTTACTCCTGTGTACAGCCGCACTGTGTGACACAAAACCTTCAGACCTTCACCTATTTGTGACTTTCAGTTTTTGAATTTTTGGTCCAGCAGTCTTCATGTTATTGACCACAATAAAGCTGATCTCTAACCAGACTGTTGTATAAAAAGTCATCAGTGATCACAACAAGTCCAACATACTGTAGTAAACACATATATTGTGTGTATAAATGTACAGATATTCATTGTTTACACAGATCTACAACTCTCTTAACAACAAGAACACTTGTAAATATGTTTCATTGGAAAACATACAGTAAGTTGGTGAAGTGGGATAAATACCTCAAATGACAGAGCGATTGTGAAGACAACAGCCCAGATGGTCATGAGGATGAACCCTCCCATCAGCATGAACCTCCGACCTTTGTGCTCTATCAGCAGGTTCTGAAAATACCAAAATATGTACATCAGACTATTTCTTGTGAGGAATTATGTCGTATTAGAGACACTTAATCCAGAATAGCAACCACTGGATGAGTAAAGAACAGATCAGGAACTTCCTGCTAATTAATGACTAGTTAATAATTATGTAAATGTGCTCTGAATATGACGATTACATTTTTATGGGAATTAAGTCATATCATGTCACAGTAGGTACCTTTCAGTTGGGTAGGTTAATGCTTTGAGTTACTAGAGGGGACACAAAAATAGTAACTAATATGTACATAATGAGAAAGTATTGATTAGTTTATGTATGCTTATATTTGCATGAACAACTGACTTTCTGATGTGCGCTGACTGACAGACTCAAGGTTGTGCTAACAAGTACTTGAAATTAATTAACTGGAAGTGTATTAATCTATTATCTATTTTAACCATAATTAGTACTCAATTAAATAGTTGTTTCCAGAAAACATCCAAGCAAATTATTAGAAAGTGTAACTGAATTTGTGTATGTTATTGTAAAGTGTTACCACAGAACCTGCTGTACGTAAACGAGGCTATTTTTACACACAAACTACACCAATAGTTAAGCTTTAAGAAGAATGCAAACAACAGTCTCTCTTTCCCTGCAGCTGGTTACATAACAAGTCATGTGTTTAAATGACAGATACTTACACACATTATACAGGCTGTGAATTCACATGTACCAGTGCCAATTGTGATATACTGGATTTTATCATCTGATATTCCGGCCTCTTTAAACACATATGATGCATAGAAGTAAATCTGAAAGAAAAAGAACATTAATCAGATGTGAGTTGAGTTGTTAACTTCAAGTTCAATTTGAGTTTATTTATAGTGCAACATCACCTGAGGGGTCTGTGCACACTTTACAGGTTGAAGAACAACAAACACAAAGTATAGGTTCCCTACACACACACACACACACACACACACACAGAGGTAAAAACTTTGAGTGTAATGTTTTAAGTGTGCAATACTAACTGAGGCGTTACAACTGTTGATAAGCTGATTAAACCAGCATTTTGTACATACAGTAATCATGCTAATACCCCCCAGCCCCCTCCCTAAAACTGCCAGTCATGCGGTTAAAAGCCTTGAAACAGAACTATTTAGTCAGCGTTTTCTGATGAGAAGGAAACTTGATCTGAAACCAGTCAGAAATGTTATTAACACTCATCTACACAGAACAAAAAAAGTGAAAATAAATGACATCGCACACTCTAAACATTACGTCTTTACACATCATTCACTTTGCAGTACGGCAGGTGATGATGCAAGCATAAATTTTTAATATGAACAGCAGGAACGTAAAGTAACCCGGACACAATACAAACTGCTGATGGATCGTCTCAAATTTCTAATCAACTTTCCAACGTAGCCGGAGGAAACTGTGGCCAACATCTGATACTGTCATTGCATATCGGTGTCAGTAACACCGTCCCTCATGGGTTATATAACAATATTTCCACTAGAGACACCCAACCACACCTTTCCGAAACACAAAACGTATTTGAAAAGAACAGAAACAGACTGTGCTTTGGCTTCAGTTCTTCTTACCGAGTCATTACCACAGAGCTGCATGGCGCTGCTGATGACAATGACAGAAATGAGCTGCCAGCGTACAGAGCGATCTGCAAAAAGCTCCCAGGGTCGGCTGGGCCTCATGCCTTTGGTTTCAGCTTGTTCCTGCAGGATTTCATCGAGCTCGCTGCTCTGGACCTCACAGCCACGTAGACGTCTCAGAGCTGACCAGGAGAAAACCAAAACTTACTTATATATAAAAGTGTACAATATAATTTCATGTACTGGGTTGATGTCAGTGGTGCAAGAAGTACTCTGGTCCTTTACTTAAGTGAAAGTAGTTAAAGTCCTGCATTCAAAATCCCACATAAGCTGAAGTATAGAAATATTATTAGCAAATGTACTTACATTATTATTATTATTATATTAAATGTACTTATATTAAGTGAAAGTACTTGTTTTGAAGATAATTGGCCTCTGTGACTGATATAACATTATATATTCAATTTTTAGATCATTAATACTGATGCATCAATGTGTTGGGAAACCTCTGTTTTAATCTTTAATGATGCATTGAACTGTATTTTATAAGCTTATGGTATCGTTTTTTAATGTAAAATCTTACTCTGTTCTCAAGTAAACTACCTTAAAATTGTACTTATTGCAATTCATACCCACCGTTTACACAAGCCTCCTTGTCCCCCTTGTCGATTAGCAAGTATCTGGGGCTTTCTGGGAACCATGGCAGGGTAAGGAGCTGAATGAGTCCAGGAATGGCATTACTGGCGAGAAGGTACTGCCAACATGGCTCACTGCCCAAAATCTCTCTATAAATAAATAATATAAATAAATAATCCAGTGTTACGGATATCTATGGCACACATTTTTTATTTTTTAGCGCTGAAAGATGATCCTACTTTGATAAAAAAACATGTCAGATAGTGTCCATACCTGAGTCCAACCACCTGTCCTAACACAACTCCAAATGCTGTGAAAACAGCTGATGACAAGGAGATAGCCCCTCTCAAGTGCTTTGGTGCACTTTCTCCAAAATACATGGGTTGCACATTCATGCTGATCCCTGCAAAACACACAGTGTCGTTCTGTGACATTACTGAAGCGTCTGTTGAATTATTTTTTTACTTTTATCTTTCAGCAGTTTTTTTTTATTACCACTTAAATGTCTCAGTTTAGTTAAGTTCCCATTTCATTCTGCTGCGTGCAAGATGAATATATAATTTGAGATGAAGATCTGACAGTATTACAGGTATTCAGGCAAACATATGTGTTTACTGGCATAACTAACATACCTGCATTTATCCCAACTAGGACACGTGAGATAATGATCATCTCGAAAGACCTCGCAGCTCTACTTGTCAGAGCCAAGAGTGCGCCGCTCATGAGGAAAATATTGTTCAGCAGCAGGCATTTCTTCCTTTGGAGAGGAAAAGAAGACAAAATTAACTGATTGCAAACAGCTTTTGGTGGTCAGTGAGAGTTTCAGACTTAAAAATACCGACTCATGGACGTCATGATTGGCTGCCTTGCAGGAATATCATGTGGGTAAATCTCTCTCATTAAAATCATCAATATAGAATATGGCTGATGATATTCTATACTTGTTATTGTCAAGAAATCCCATGAAGTCAGATATAGTTTATTCCTCTGGGCTATAGACCAAAAACTATTAAAAAAAACATCAATGAGTCAAACTGGGTGATGTGTTTCTTCATTAAGATGACACTGTAATATAGTTTTAATTAATCCCACACACACCGTACTGTTGCAGTAAATACTCACTAGCACACCAAATGCATATTAATCCACAGCTGAAAATAGTCCCCAACAAATGCATGATATCCTCCTGTTTGGGTAATATTTGCTAGAAACTACAGTGCCCATCTGTTTCAGGACATTATTTTGCATTTTTAAAAAATGAAACTTTGTTTTTGTGACCCATTTTTACAGATTTACGTCCTCAACTGGAAGCAATGGACTTAGTGCCGCAGACAGACTGAGAAAGTCATAAAGTATTGAGAGTCGGACTAGCACATTGTTAGCTTTGTTATTTTCATGGGATTTGTTGACACTAATCATGATTAATGTTTCTCTGATCAGAGAACAAAACTCAATCAGGTTATACATAAACACGTGATAGAGGAAAGTAAATAAACAATCGCTTTATTTATTCACACACCTGCACATTGACAGGTTGTTCATTCACTCTCTGCACGTGGCAATGAAAACACGCACCACGTTACTTTCTAACCTTCTGCATCCATACATTAACATACAGCAGCATCTTATATTACCTCCCGTAGCGAATGGTCATCGGTCCAGCAATAAGAGCCCCCGCAAAGCCCCCCAATGAGAAGATGGAAACAATGATTGTCCAGACCAGAGTCACCTGGTAGTCCTCCAGCTGGATGTCCCAGCGCTCCACGAACGTCTCATTGATAAAGGTTTGAATAAACTGCAAGAAAAGACAAATCAGCCATTACAACACAAATATCTAACTGAATTATCTAAACAGACACATGCAAACACAGCTGTAGTTAAAGGTGACACCTTCTCTCTGCCAAGGAGTTTGTACATTCCTTTTTTTTGTTTTTGTTTGTCTGTCTTTGTGTTCATTTTGGTGGTGATCCACATTGTGATTTCTGCCATTAGGCGGTTTTTTTTTAATTGATTTTTTTAACTCTATATCTTACAGGGTCAATTTGCCGGTTTAACAGACCTATTTCACCAGTATTCTCAATGATCACAATCTAATATTTGTGTCTACTGGCAAGTTGCAAAATTGTTTGTTTGCTTTATTTTTTATCAGTGCAGCTGCTCAGTTTAATAAAACATTGAGGACAGATCTGCATTAGTTTCTTCAGCACAATTAAACTGGATGTGTTACAATGAGAATGACTAATCACAGACACAAGTGGCCTAATTCTTGTTCTTGCCAATTTACACTGTGACCCAAATGTGAAATAAAGCTCCTAAAGGCAACACACACACACACTTACAGATAAGTATTGTGTGTACTATCTTACAACGATTCCCGTCTTAATGTATGTCCACACTGGTAACTCACCCCTGAGCCTTATCAAGGCTTTAAATAAATACATAGACGACATAAACAGTATCATAAACAGTGCAGTACCAGTCAAAAGTGTGGACACACCTTCCCATTCATTTGAATAAATGTGTCCAAACTTTTGACTGGTACTGTATATTTGTTTGAATAATCAGTACTCAGTAACACTGGAACATCTGCTGCTGCAGACACACAAACGCACGATTTGACAAACTAAATGAGAAACTTACAGTTGTTGGGGCATTCATTATGGCGAGGTTGAAGCCATACTGAAGAGTTCCTCCAATGGCTGCAGAGGCAACCATTAGCACCAATGTCAGAGAACTGCTCTGTTAACACAAACAGATAGACAGACACAGACAAAGATATGTATATTTCATTATATTATACATATTAACATCTTTTATCAAGCATAAATTCACTTGTTAATTTGCTAAATCACTGCAAAATCTTTTAAAATGAGTTTGGAGGTTTATTTGCTTACTTACTGTAAACCTATTATACATCTAAAAAGTTGAACAACATGCAAGCCAAGAGAAAATAACAGAATTACACTGGCAATATGACAATATTACACATTTTTCTTCAAAGTCCAGTCTGCACATTCTGTTGTTGGACACTTTTTTTTGTTTTCATTTCATAGTTGTTTTATGGTTACTAGCCAAATGAAAGCTAATGTTTACAATAAAAAACACATTAAAACCAACCAAACACACCGAGGTTGTCTAACAGAATATTTTGCATAATGTTACAATAAGCAACAAGGGAATTAAGTTCTAAAGTATCTTATTGAAAAGTTAAAATTTGCCAATTTACCTTTTGTGCACCATCGTGCGACATTGTTAATCAAAGGTGGTGTCCAGCTATTAAGCTAAAAAGTGACTGGGAGAAGTCCAACAGTAAACCACACAGGTCAGCCCACCTCTCAAATGACGCTCCTGGGAGCACGAGCCCGAGCACGCGCCTGGCCTGCCGCGTGCGTGTTTACGGCGTTAGGCCTCTTCTGATTGGCTGCAGTTGTGCAATCAGCTGGTTGACGCACATGTGGTCAAATACCGAGCTGATGTCTTACCAGGACCACACCAATTATTTACTCAGTCAGAGGGGTTGTTCTGCCGAACTGTGAGGAGAAATAAGAATTAATGTCACATACTGTTTTCAGTAAGAAATTAAGAACAACAACGCATGCGCATTAAGTTTTAGTGAGGCCTCAAACCTCAGAGAACTCATGTTCAGGTTCAAGGAGGTGGATGCTGCTGACACACGAGATTACACTTATATATAAATATAAATAAATGATTAATGTATGAATGTATTCACGGTTTTTCTAGGTTTGTTTTCGGTTTTAGTCCAAATATCTGAAAACATAAATACATGAAAAATAAGTTACCATAGACACGTGCATCCACTTGACTTCTGTACTTTGAGTTTTAGAGTTTTTGCTAAACTGTACTGCCATTATGATGTCATCTTATGTTTGTATTTGTTGATTTACGATCATTTTTCTGAAATAATATTTGTAATATAATCTACAAGCTATTATTATTATTCTGCCTCATGAAAACAGGCCTGTGTGTCCTTTGCAAAGTAATCGTTCATGTCCAGCAGATGGGGCTGGTTTGAAATGTTGCAGGCTGCTGTTCTTTGTTTGCTGCTCATGCTGTGAATCTCAAAACCAGAAAGGAAAACACATCTTCTCTTCAGTTCTGTTCCCAGTGTGTGATGTCGCCCACAGATAAAAACAAGATGCTCAACTGCATTAGAAAAGTTATACTTAATAAGAAGGCAGTTTGATGGTAAAATGGTAAAATTAAAGGGAGCAGCAGTTTCAGTTGCATTTTGAATGAGGAATGATTGTTGTATGACTCCATTCATATCCCTGCTGATCATTTTCTTCTTATAGAGGAGAACAAGTTTACGTTTTGCTGCATCAGATAATTGACAGCTGAGAGGGTAGAAGAAGTAAAGATGATGTTTTAGCCGAATTCAAACCAGATCTTCTCCTTCTCTCCTTCTCCTACAAGACATTTATTGACTATTAGGATGAAAATCATTTTGACCAGTTGGATTTTCTACGTCTGTTATCAAAAGCAAGAGAGGAAACACAGTGTGATGCCTCCGATATGATCAACAAACAGTGTTTCACTGCAGCTTGTTTCTTTCCAGGAAAAGTTTGGCTGCTTTCTCAAACCAAAGTCAGAGATTCAACAAATACATAATACAAAGTGTCCTCTGGAATCTATATTCACACCAACTTTCCTGAGAATCTGACGAGCAGTTGTCGGGACATCTTGCTCTGGACCAAATTGTTGGACAGATGAATGAACAGACGGAGCAGTGAAGCTATTCTTAGAGCCCAGTGCTTTGGGGGAGGGACCAACGATGAAGAAAAACATGTAAACTAAATCAACTTTTGTAGGAGATTCAGTCAAATCAAGTCAATTTTATTTACACAGCTCAAAATCACAAATTTGTATGTGGTTTGTTGTATAATTAGTGGGTGTTCTCTAGCGCCACATAGTGGACACAGGAAGTGATAGTTATCTCCTAAATGCAATGTCCAATATTCATGAAAATGTATATCCATACCAGTTTCCCTCTGATAAATGTATTGCTACATTACTATTTCACTTATGTAGTATTATATATTGAATTATATTGAATGGTGTTCCTAATATTTTGTCCACTCCATTAACATACATGAGGGGGACAAAATATTAGGAACACTTTTCAATATAATGCACTCCAGTACACAATGACCACCCACTACGACCTCAATAATAAAGTAGAATTATCACCTTTCTGACAATGTCAACAAAAACTGAAAATGTATAAGCTTCATAAAAGTAGAATTTATGGCAGAGTCTTATTATATATAAACATATATACTTTTTTTTTTTTACTTTGGCCTTTATTTTAGACTGGGCTTTGCGGTCTGGCTGGTAAAAGTCTGGAATATGCATTATGTTGTAGCAAAATGTCTTTTTAAATGAGACATTAGTGATATCTTACGATCTAAAGCTATTAGATAACTATTGCAGGAAGGCTGTAATTGTGGTGACTGTAGTCTATGTTTCTAGAAAAGCTGCAGATGTTAAAAGGGAACTTCCAGTGATTCAGGAGTGAATCAACCGCAGTGAGAAACCGCCTTCCACAAATCAGCCATTTTCAGTTAACGGTTTAACTCACAGCCACATATTATTTTTTAAAGATGTTCAGTTCAAGACACTCAGTATCTTCAATATCTTCAGTATCTCTTGCCCTGCATGTCCCTGAGAGAAATTGTTGTCCTCTGTTTTTCACTGGACTGTATATCTGGGTTTGTTTCATTTTTGTTAAATCTATGACAAAGTGCAGTCTTGAATTGTAGCAGTTATATCATTTCTCAAGAACATGACATCAACATACAGTAAGACAACTAGAAGTGCTGGGACTTCACCTGCCAGCCAACAATACAGTGATTTGAGCAGCTTATAAAAACCATAAACTGTTGTTTTTGCTTATATTATAATCCTTTGCACACACTTAATTAGATTTTCTCTTCATGCCGCAGATGTCATCAAGGCTTTGTTGGGATGAGGTGTGAGCATGCAGACCTGCTTGCTGTAGTAACAACTAATCACAGACAACAGACTGTTGCCACAGTGCTGGTGTTGTGTGTGATTGGGTGTGTCCTCATCATGGTGTTGTGTACACTTTTACAGTAAGTCACATGCATTGGATATCTCATATTTGATTGTATTTTCTCCAAAAATAACAGATCTCCTCCGTTCTGGGTACCATTAAGTGGCCTTTATTGCTACATTGCTGGTAAACTGCACAGTGTTTAGGAGAAGAAACATGTAGAAATATAATATACATATGTATATATGTATATATAAGAAGCTGGAATAAGAGAATTTTAGTTTTTTTTTCTTAAAAAATAAACAGAATAAAATAAAATAAAAACAAATAGCCTCAACAAATAGCTTTTTAAAATAATTGGCGATTAAGAAATTGATTACAAATTCATTAATCAACTAAGCATTGCAGCTATACTTAGATGAAATACTTTTAAAGTAATCAAATAATTAGGCTAAAGTGCATATCATAAACACCATGAAAACGAAACGTGTAATATTGAGGTCACAGTGAGGTGATGACACCCCCCTCCTCCCCCTCCCTCTCTGTCTCTAATTGGTCAGCCTCTGACAGGATTACACGAGTTTCTTCAATTGAACACACTGAAGTTCAAACGCTCGGAGACTGAAGACTGAAGACTGAAGACTGAGAAAAAGGAAAGAAAACTCGACCACAGTTACTTTGTCTCCACTTCATCTAAACCGACAACTGTGACTGTCAGTTGATCTAAAGTGTGTGTTGGACACCGGTCGACAGGTCTGCTGTGTGATCACTGGATTAAATGTTTTCTGCGCTGATGTTCGCTGCTCCTGCTCCTGCTCCTGCTGCTCCTGCTCCTGCTCCTGCTGCTCCTGCTGCTCTTGCTCGCCCTGGAGCCTGCAACACTAATGACTAATGTGGTTTCTTAACACACGCCCGCATTTCGGTGAAGCTGCCCGTCAAGTTAGACTATAGTTTAGACCACAAGTCGTCACCATGACTCGGATTTTCTGGGATACAATTTTTCTCATCAGCGGTGAGTAGCTGATTTTGCAGAAAGACTTTATCTATAGAGAATAATGATGTTTTTTTATTTAAATCCAAATCTCATGCTGACTTGTGATGCTGCATTAAACGTGTAGATAAATTTATAAAATCAATGCTTTAAGATATCAGAGTTGAATGTGTGGTGGGGGTACTCACTCATATTCCCATATTGACTCCATTGTTTTGTATTAATCCACTGAACTGCATCCTAGTTGTGACTTGCAATGAAACAAGTGTATATTTGTTGTATTTGCATATTGATTTTGTAGTTTCCTTTTTGTGCTTGATTGTATTTTGTTTGTCCTCTGAGGTCACTAATACTTAACAATGTGACTTTGGTTTGTTATTCAATATATTTAATCTAAAGTGAGCCTGTTATTTTTAGGGATTTCTATGTTTTTAAGTTTCTTATTAAAGATATTTTTTTTGTCTTGTGTTGACAACATGGTTTCAGTCTGTGGGTGTGATTGCGTGTCTTCACAGGACCCGTGTGTATTTATAGTGCTTTGGTCTCATCCTTTTAGTGGATGCTTGACCCTGTTACTATTGTTGGGTACCAGTTACTCAATGAAGCATCGATATCACATTGAAGACCCGGGTCACATGGTCATAGCTGTGCATGGGCAGGTTTGCTGGGACAAACCCTCAGGCTGTTCGTCATATAGTAAAATATGTGACACCTGGTTTTTGCTTTGGGGGGCGAGGGAGAAAAAAAATCACAATACAGTAATACACTTTTTTTTATATTCCTATAGGTACTTTTAGTATGTCTGTGGTACTCAATGGTGAGTTTACAGTGTTATTAAATTCCTGCAGGGATTTGTTGTTATTTCTATATATATTTTTTTCCCACATCAGTGTTGTATTGTATGTTAACATCTATTTATTTTCCTCTCTGCAGGTTCCCTCTTTACATTCGGAGCAGGGCAGAGCCATTCGACAATTATTGATGCCAGCATTTCCATTGATACAAACTCCACTGCTGCTCTGAACACCTCCACAAACAGCTCTGCAGCAGCCAGCAGCAGAAGCGGCACCGCCACAGCTATTGCATCTACTAAGATTCCCCTGGTTAAAAGTAAGTCTCAGTACAGTCATGATATGTGAAGATGTAAGAGAAGGTTCAAACTCATTTCCAGGAAACAAAAAAAACTTTATTTCATGTGCCAAACATCCTCATTGCAGCCCTTGCTTGAGTTCTTTGTCTGATATTAAATTCCTGCAGGTATTTATTGCTATTTCTATGATTTCAAATCTGTTTTCCTCTCCGCAGATTCCCTCTTTTCATTCGGAGCAGGGCAGAGCAATTCAACAATCACAGATGCCCGCATTTCCATTGAAACAAACTCCACCGCTGCTCCGAACACCTCCATAAGCAGCTCTGCAGCAACCGGCAGCAGAAGCAGCTCTACAACAACTACTGCAACTACCACTTCTAACGTCCCACCAGTTAAAAGTAAGTCTGATATCATGATGCAGGGTTTAAGTTCAAGCTCTTTGTTAAGCCATCTCCAGGAAAAAAAAAATCACTCTACATTTCAAATGAAACGAGCCGAACACCCTCATGGCAGCCCTTGGTCCACTCTCACTGCAGCGTCTCTTTCACAGCAGGAGTTCCCAACACCGTAAAGCTTCTCATTGAGCTGCAGTGCATCAGCATATGCAGACAGTGTGGCGCTCGCTGATAATTGATCCTCTTAGCGTGAGTGAGGGCAGCAATTGTGGCAAATTAAAGATTATCAGCAGTATATGTGAGCAGTATTTTCTCCAAAGCTGCACCTACTGTACAGTATTGAATTATTATCTGAAAAGCACCTTACTTGCCCTAAAGGCTGGTTTCTGTCTCAATGTTCCTCTCATTTGACTGCCAAAATCACATGGAAAGAGAGAGGGGTTGGTAGGCAGATGCCTCAGGGACAACGGAGGGCTTTCACAGAGTCTGAAAGAAGGAGACAATACATGTAGGCTGCAATCCAAAAGCCCATTTACCGTTGGAATGGAGTGTATGACGAAGGCTGTAATGCAGCTATCTGTCTGGATGTTCTTCCTCCTTCCCACCCTGAATGCCACACTGTGGTGTCTGTTTCGGCTGTGTGTGGAACATTGACTTCTGTTTGAGTCAGTAATGTAGGAATCTGTCTGACTGTACCGTTTACGTGTGTCTGGGTGTTCATTTAATCCAATGTTTTTTGTCCCATTATCTGCGTGAAAACTGAGATACTTGCTTGAAATAATAAAAAAAAAAAGAAAGAAAGAAAGAAAAAAGCAGGCTGCAATAACAGCTTTAATTTCTGCTAAAGAACCTGCAGGGTTGTGCTTTCTCCTCAGTCCTTATGCAGGTTGATTGACAGAGGTTTTTGTTTGCAGTGTCTCAGTGTGTTTTTTTTTTTTTTTTACTTTTCTTCACTCTAATTATCCCTCCCAGGTACAGTGATGAATATAAGCCACTATAACCCCACACACAACTGGTAACAAAAGGCTTCAGTCTACCGTTGGTGGCGTGGGTGTCAGCTTTAGGGTTTAGTACATGTTGTTTCAGGTCTCTGCAGGCTTAGGCTATTTTTAGATTTATGATATTCCTGTCGTAGTCTGTATTCTCACTAAGTGCACTTTGATTATATTAACTTTTCTAATTTTTTTGGTATGATTTATGCATCAAAGGACTTCTTAAAGTGGGACTCCTGATCTTATGTTGGCAGCTAAATTAACAACTGTGCCATCATTTTGCAGAACCCTTCCAAATATTAGTAGATGCTTCCTAATTTCCTGCTCGCCAAAAAGAAATGGTCACCGAACTGAAATGATTTATTTTGTGTTGGTTTGAAGGAAGAATTTTAATGTGTCGTGGTCAGAGTAAAAGCAAAAGCTTTGTGCTGAACTTTCAGAAACCTATGTCTCACTGAAAATACTGACTGTCTGCTTTGTGACCTCACAGAGTTTGTGGCGGCGGCTGTTCGGTCTCATTTCGATGACTGTCCAGACTCCCACCGCCATTTCTGCTTCCATGGCACATGTCGCTTCCTAATATTGGAGGAGACACCTGCATGTGTGTAAGTTGATAATGTCTTATTATATATAAACGTATATAATTTTTTTTTTTTGGCCTTTATTTTAGACTGGGCTTTGCAGTCTGGCTGGTAAAAGTCTGGAATATGCATTATGTTGTAGCAAAATGTCTTTTTAAATAAGACATTAGTGATATCTTACGATCTAAAGCTATTAGATAACTATTGCAGGAAGGCTGTAATTGTGGTGACTGTAGTCTATGTTTCTAGAAAAGCTGCAGATGTTAAAAGGGAACTTCCAGTGATTCAGGAGTGAATCAGCCGCAGTGAGAAACCGCCTTCCACAAATCAGCCATTTTCAGTTGACAGTTGAACTCTGAGCCACATATTATTTTTTAAAGATGTTTAGTTCAAGACACTCAGTATCTTTAATATCTTCAGTATCTCTTGCCCTGCATGTCCCTGAGAGAAATTGTTGTCCTCTGTTTTTCACTGGACTGTATATCTGGGTTTGTTTCATTTTTGTTAAATCTATGGCAAAGTGCAGTCTTGAATTGTAGCAGTTATATCATTTCTCAAGAACATGACATCAACATACAGTAAGACAACTAGAAGTGCTGGGACTTCACCTACCAGCCAACAATACAGTGATTTGAGCAGCTTATAAAAACCATAAACTGTTGTTTTTGCTTATATTATAATCTTTGCACACACTTAATTAGATTTTCTCTTCATGCCGCAGATGTCATCAAGGCTTTGTTGGGATGAGGTGTGAGCATGCAGACCTGCTTGCTGTAGTAGCAACTAATCACAGACAACAGACCGTTGCCACAGTGCTGGTGTTGTGTGTGATTGGGTGTGTCCTCATCATGGTGTTGTGTACACTTTTACAGTAAGTCACATGCATTGGATATCTCATATTTGATTGTATTTTCTCCAGAAATAACAGATCTCCTCTGTTCTGGCTACCATTAAGTGGCCTTTATTGATACATTGCTGGTAAACTGCACAGTGTTTAGGAGAAGAAACATGTAGAAAGATAAGGCCAATACATTTTCTAAGAAATGACATGATGAAGTTGATACCAGAATGATGTTTTTGAACTTTTAAGTAGCTTTGAATTTGTCTTCTCTCCTGCAGCTGCTGGTGGAGGCAGGACTGTCGCAGGCGGAGCCACGCGCATCACTACATCCCAGAGAAATCCAGCAACATGCTGAAGCACAGAGCGTCCTACTGTCCTTCTGAAAGTGGTACTTTATATTTTTCTTGTGTCAGAAAATCATATTTCCATTTACATATCAGCTGTGGGGGATGTAATAACTGCACTGAAGAATTGTTTGAGTGTGGATGTCCAGTAAAGAGCACTTCACTCATAAACTAGTTAGAGTCAGCAGAGCTACAACAGATTAAACATGTGATAAAAATAGATGACATCTTTATGTCCCTGTTCATATTTTTTTGAATGTCAGAGGTTCAATAAATCAAATGTTACTCAAACAGCATTTGTTGGACTTTTCAGAAGCAGATTATTACATGTGGCGCTTTCATGAGTATTTATGGCAGCAGGATGGTGTTTGTGGGATCAACTCAAAATAAACTACAGTGTCCATGTTCATTGTAATGAAGGAACATGTCACCCAGTGCAACTGTGTGGCTCATTAATGTGTTTTTAATAGTTTTTGAACAACAATGGAGCTCTATGCACAGAGAAATAAGATATATCAAGCTTTGGCTACACATTCAATACAAGGTTTTTTTTCTTTGTCTTTTCATGGGATTTGTCAACAATAATAGAAATACAGAAGATTGCAGGCCTTGTTCTTGAACAAAAAACATACTTGTTTATTATTTCCCTTTCAGTAGTCTGAGAAGACATCTTGCCAGAACATGAGCATCATGGCGTGTTTAGTTTTCCTCATCCCACGGCCCACAGACCTTCAGGATTGCATCCAAAGTGGTATTCACATGTTCTGATCCAGCAGACTCGGCCAGAGGCGAAGAAGAATTATCGTACTGTGGCTAAGGTAGGCCTGCTTGATGTGGGATGTTAAATGTTCCGCGACATTTTTTCCCCCACTGACTGGGCAACATAGGAACATGTTTACTGCACTCTTTGATTCTGTGGAAGTACACGCTGAACTGTTTGAAGCTCCGAGGATGAAGCTGCTGCCAAATCCTACACAGGAAGAGCTCCGTGTCTCCCGATTTACTGTTTATGGCTGGTCTGGAGGACCAGAAATAATCTGCAAGGCCATTAATCATCCTGTGTGGATGATGAACAGGAGATGTGTATACTTTGGGTTGCGAGAGAATCATAATTCATTTACTTAAAGTCAGAGGACCCCAATTCCTATTTTCTGTCTTTTAAGAACTTTGCACGGCTTTCAGAACTCTACAAGCACAGAGGACATTTTTAAGAAATGATGGTGGGAGAAAACTGATGCTTTAAAAGAAGTTTTAGTGTCTGTTTTTAAAGAATGAACTCACTTCACCTGACAGATTTAGGAATTGCTGACTGGACTGACTGATAATGGATTAAGAACCCTGGATATATCGGGACTTCCATCATTAATTAGACACAAATATTGCAACTGAAAATACACATATTCTAATATGGTTTTGATTAAAAAAAGTCATCTAGATGTTATTTAAAATGATTGGATGACTCCAGTATTTCTACTGAAGCTAAAATATTTGTCAGTTTTATTATTTATTCCTGAGCTGTACTTGAACTTGTTCTTGCATCAGAGGTTTTCGATTTACAAGCTATAACTGCGCCAACACATGCACATCCTGGTCGTCCACATTATTCTGTGGTACCTTTTTTTTGTAATATTGCACTTTTCTGCAAGCTTGCTCACCGATCCTAAACTCTGCACTCACTGTAGCGTCGACGTACGAGAGATGCCAAATACACTTGTTTCTAACTTTGCCTGATCGAGCACCGAAGGGAAGAGGTTCTTGGTTTGTACACACCGACCTAAGCATGCATGCACTTAAATCACAGTTTGTATTCTTTTTTTTTTTAAAGAGACGCAGTTTAAGTAGCTGCACAATGTACTTTTATTTCAAGGGTGTTGTGTTATAGCATTGCTTTGAATTTGAATACTTTTAAAGAGAGAAAAGCCTCTGCAGGTAAATTTAAAAGAAAATATTAAAAAAAAAAATTCTTACAAAACTATAATGGTGAAGGAATACAAATGAATAATTATAAAACTGACGCGCTGAAAGGCACAAACAGTTGTTCAGGATGTGGCAGCTTCTACCATGAAATGAGTGTGATGGTATATACATGCCAAAAGATTCTGAGGGCGATGATACATTTGTCTTTGTTTACAGCATCTGATGATATTTGCATTGCAAAATATGTGTTGTCTGTTATTGCAACATTGGTGTATAAATATCAAAAATACACAGAAATATTGTATGTGTGTGTGTATATATAGTATACTATAATAAGGGGATCCTACTGATGATTAACCCTTTGTCAGATTTATTTTGTCACAATTGGAAGACCTGTTATCTGCATTTGTTTTCCAATGAAGAATTAAATATGCAACTGTGTGTGTGCCTATTTTTTTCATTTATGTGCTTATTAATGGCTCCATCTCCTGAGTCTGTTCGTAGATTCATTGCGTGACCTTCTTTTCACTTCTGAAGCTCTTTCCTTTTTTTTTCTCTCTCTCTCTTCAAATACCCTGATTTTCTGATGCTCTGCTCCTCTATTTTTCTCTTCCACTGAATATTTCAAGATGCAGAAATACTAACATGAAACCCTGAACCCCAGGCACAATTGAACAAAGAGCCGAACTCTTGAGTGCTTTTATGGCTGAAGGAAACATTTCAGCCCTCTTCTATATTGCCATTCAGCTCATTTATTTGTCTTTTCCCTTTGAAGTTCACAGAATCTATACGCATTCATGCTAAAACATTTGTTCACCGGACAAAACCGAGCCACATACATCCGGTTTTCTTTTAATTTCCATTGTATGTTGTTGGGTTGACATCTTCTACCGTCCACGACGAGCTGCATCTCCCTTTCGCTGTCTGCATGAGGAGCTTTGTTTTGTTTCACAATCCCATTATGTCTGCAATTGGATTTCTGTGGAGCCCTTTAGAGCCGTCTGGCTGAGCTACTAAACCAGCTTTGAATTAAGCAGCTCTTGTGGGTGCTTCCCTAAAGATACACAATAGCCTTTAACATACAAAGTAGCAAGGGAAACAAGTTAGATGAAGTGAAAACAGGGAAAGGAAAACATGAAGACTTAATAATAATAAAAAAAAGGGTTTTGATTCACATTTCGAGGCTTGAAGTTGAAGGCTATTTTGTAAACATCAGGAAATTCTCTTGAACTCTTTAAATCTGATTTGGACACATGTCAATCCCTATTCCCCATAAGAGGCTGGAGCTCTGCTTTGAATTGCAATGCCATTCTGGTCTTTTTCCTTGGCTTCCTCTTCGAGCCCTTTTGATCCTCAGCCCAACATTCTCGGTATCTGCCTCCGACCAGATGGTTTGAAATAAGAGTATTTACACAGGTATTAGGGTTAAGCAACCCGGCATTGTTCTTGTCACTGCTAAGCACTGAAACAATCATTAGGAATGATGAAAGCTTGGTATCTTAAGTTAAAGGGTCAGTTCACCAAAACCTGAAAAAAAAAGGAATTTTTCTCTGGTCCTGAGTGGAGCTAAAATTTGTCACAACCCAGGAAATGTTCAGGACAAACTAATTTTTACAGCATGTGCCAGAGTTTGGCAGCCATTCTGTCTCCAATTATCTGGATGAAGTTGTTGGTTTCATTTGTACCGTGTCCCGTTAACTACTAATGATGGCAACTTCTGATCTTTGTTAATGACAGAATTATTTCATGAAGACCAAGACCATTTTATGGCTCAGAGTGAACAGGTCTGCAACTTCGGTGGCCTCGCATTAGAGTATTAGGTGCCCCAGTCACTTTGTATTGCACTTCCAGATAATTAGGGGACTTGCAAGAGACAGATCACATAAAAATGCTATATTAAGTCTTTCATTTGACCCTCCCTGCTCGGTAAACATCCTTGTCTTTCAAATTCCAGTCTCACAAATGCAACCTTCCTGTTAAAAATTTGCCATCTCCTAAGCTGAGATAACCCTGCTGACATAACCAGGGTACGCTGCATCAGTGTAAGTGTATCAGTCCATGTCGGATTTAGAAAGCTAGCTGTAGAAACTAGAGCGAGACTTATACTAGATCTTATTTTTGAGGCCGTCTCAGATATTTCAGTTCAAAACCTCAAAATCGCTAAAAACAACAAACAGCCCCCCAGACAAACAATATATTGTCACTTTCTTAACATGAGCACATTAAATAGAATAATGATCCCTTAAATGTCTCAAAATGTCTGCTTTCAAC
Source organism: Scomberomorus guttatus (assembly GCA_038419695.1). Taxonomy (NCBI): domain Eukaryota; kingdom Metazoa; phylum Chordata; class Actinopteri; order Scombriformes; family Scombridae; genus Scomberomorus; species Scomberomorus guttatus. The sequence goes on from CM076446.1 coordinate 19,752,280, forward strand.
ATCTCTTTAAGATTAAAGAATAAAAAAGGCAATAAGCCAGTTTCCTATGACACTGTACCATTAATAGATATTTATTGCTCTAAAATAATTACAGTAATAATAACTGGCATTAGTCCATGTGCTGCTGGAGCCGTGATGGCAACTCTTCCAGGGAGCTGAGCCGATGCTCTTGGGGAATGTCATGTTGGTTATACTTGTTTTTTCTGTCTAAAAGGAACCCGTAGATACCCACAGACCGAGAAGTGAGGTAATCATTCACATAGTGGTCTCCAATATGAGCTACATTAGCAGCTGGTACACCGCATTTCTGCAATGCCTGATCAAAGATAGCTGTGTTGGGCTTGGCTACACCTGCTTTCTCTGATGTTATCAGAAAGCTAAAGTGGGACAGCAGCCCACAAACACGTAAGATCGCTTCTAGGCGGCTATCGAAGTTAGATACCACACCAAGCTTCAGTCCTAGAGAAGAACAACTCTCCAGAACCTTCTTTGAGTCTGGAAATACCTGAAATAAAAAGGACAATACACAGTATAAGTTGACATTTTCTGTGTTACTTGCTAACATAAATACCAGCAGAAAATAGGCTTTCAAAGATCAGTAATTACAAAATATGCAAATACAGACCTTCGTGCTCTGATTGTGCTTACCTAAATGACCATTTTTGAGCAATTTTGTGATGAATTAAAAAAATATTTTTTCTATTATTTTTTTGAATGTTTTTCCGATTAGATTTGTCTATAACAAATTAGCAAAATTAAATGAAACTGTTGTGTTCTATAAATTAGAAATCGACATCTCTTCAGTCAAGTGTCATTTACCTCCCAGTTCTCTGCATTGCAGAAGTTATGATAAAGGTTGTGAGCCATTGTATTTAGCAGGGCTGGGTCCTGTACCCTACACCGGGAGAAGGTGTCCTGCACCACCCCAATCCACCAAGACTGTCCATCCATGCCCTGAGTGATGCCATAGTTTGGGTATCTGCTGGAATAATGTCGATATGCCTGATGAAAAGCAGCCTCAACCTCGTCAGCACTGAGGCTCAAACCCTGTCGTTCAGCCTCCTTGCAGTACTGCTCTCCCACAGAAGCACGCACCTTCAGCAGGGTGTCTTTCACATCCCATAGCACCCACCGCAGAGGAGCACGCATTACACCTGCAGAGGTAAGACCACAGACATGAAACAGCTTAATGTCCAAGTAAAGCCTGAAAACTGTTCAGTTGCCTAAAGGTGCTTTCAGACCAAACAGTTCTGGGGACTCCCTGAGAGGAACTGGTTAAATAAAGGTTAAATAAAATAAAATAAAACATGCTAAACTAAGGTGGTGAACATGGTACCTGCTTAAAGGTACAATATACGAGTTCTGGAAATCAAGCTAGCACTCTGACTCAACTTATGCAGGTATATAGAAGCTTGCTAGCTTGTGAGTAAGCCACAGCGACGTCTTCCAGCAGCTAATGCTAGCTTGGATCGCCTGTACAAGAGGAATAGTAGACCAGAGGTGCGTTCACATATTGATTGACAACCATGAGCCCCCAATCCTGACTTTGGCCTTCTCTGATTGGTTAGAAGGACAAGGCTCGCTTAAAAACTTGAGAATTAAACATCTCTGTACTGCTGTCTGGCTGTTCAATGAGTCTTGGTCACATAAGTCTTTGACAACCCCTCTCCACATTAAGATATGTTTTAGAGCATATTTCAATGAAAAGAAATTCAAGGGAAAAAAAAAAAACTTACATACTGTAGCTTTAACCTCAGCATGTTAGCACTGCAGCCCAAAGCACCACTGTGGGAAAGTACAGCCTCACCGAGCTGCTAGCATGGCTGACTCTTGTTGTACAGTTGTCTGAATGTCTGCTGAGTATTACTGTATTGTACTCAATACGCTTAAACTCAAATGATCCCGCAAGGCAATGTTAAAAGTAGTGTACAAATCAACAAAAAATGTACCTCATACCCTCATGCATTATACATAAAGGAAAAAAGGTAGATGATTGACCTTTTGACTTGTCACTGCAAGAAAAGCACAGGTGGAACTAATAACCTTAACGCTGGCCATGACAGAGACCCAGCACACATAAGACCAGGGCCCAAGAACCAACACACCTTTTACACTGCAGCTATTAATGTAAGCAATTACACCTGTGTTTTTAATGCCATTTTAATATGTCAAAGCAGGAAAAGCACAGGTGCAATAAATAACAATAATAATAGGGCTGAAATACCTTTAGTTTTCCAAATGCATGACTCTGGTATAGTGTATGATGATCGACCAGCATGGCTTTCTTGAATGGAACTGAGCTACTGTTAAGTTATCTCTTCTACTTGGGCTTTTCCTTCTATGACCAGTCAAAATGTCTGAAAAAGGTCTATATAGTATAGTTCTCTATACAGTGAATAGTGAACAGGGAATGATGGTATCAAGGCTGAACCAGTAAACTGGGCAAAGCGTGCTTACAACACATTTGTTTGGTCCATAAAATGTCAGAAAATGGTGAAAAATGTTGATCACTGTTTCCCAAAGCCCAAGATGACACCTTGTTTTCTCCACAACCCAAAGATATTCAGTTTACTGTCACAGAACACTAAAGAAACCAGAAAATATTCACATTTGAGAAGCTGGAATCAGAGAATTTGGACATTTTTTTCTTAAAAAAAAAAAAACCCAAAAGACTCAAAACAATTAATTAATGGCAACTAATCAATTAATCAACTAATCGTTGCAGCTCTAGCTGAATATTCCTAAAGACATTTGTGTTTAATCTAAATACCAAATAAAGCACAGGACCAATAGGGGCTTTTAATGAGTTTGAAGTAGTTTTTATGCATAGTTATACACATGATGAACTGCATTTTATTACTGTTCACACTGGAACTTGTATACTAATATGAAAACTATTCAGATACACACAAATCTTTGGCTGCTGAAATGTCAATACTATAGACCAGGGTGATTCAAGCGACAGTGAACCAGAAAAGCCTGGTGCTAACCTTACAGATGATCAGTGAAGGTTAACTTTAAATTACTCATTACTTCACACACATGTCAGCGGTTACTTCTTAGACAGGGTCTCACAATAAAGACGTCACTTAAACTGCACGCTATCGTCACCGTCGTCTTGGTTACAACAAGCTCTGGTTCTGACCGTAACCGAAAACAATGTCCTTGTACTTCTGTGATGCCACTAGCTAACGTTACGCTCGTTCACTGTGAATTATTAGCTACTTTTCAGCACTTAAATTGCACATAAATCGCACCCTAGCCCTAACCCTAACCCTTCGTTAGAAAGCTACACCAACAGACATATGACAAAACAAGTCGTGAGTTTAAACGTTACCGAAGTCCAGTCTTCTTAGCTGTCAACGGTTGTAAACATTTAGCCACAATGCGCTGCCCTCCTTCTTCTTCTTCGTCACTTTTACGGCAGCTGTTGCCATTAGCGCCTCACTAGACTCTTCGCGTCAGTCCTCTCCGAAATTAATTAAAAACATTTTTTAACAATACATAATCCCACAAACTACTTACTATGGAGTCTTTTTTTCAATTTTATTAACAGTACAGTAATATTAGAAGACAAACAGTACAGGGAGTATTGGGGAAAAAAATAAAATAAACAGATCACAAAACCAACTAAAGATACATAATGCCGAAATTAAAAGAGAATGAGTAAATAAATAAATGTAACTTTAAAAACTGAATAAGCAATATTGCAAACCAGCTTAAATCATCAATGTTGTCCACAATGTTTCTCAATAGATGAGATGTTTTTAAAGTTTTTTGTTTTTGTTTTTAGATACTTTACAGACATAATCATGTCCGAAGTTCGACATAAGTTTTTGTTTGGAAGAAACTGAAGAAATCTGGCTTTGTGAATATAATGTTTGCCCAAAAAGACACAGCGATTTCAACATCACTGGAAAAAACAAACAACAAAACAAAAAATGTTAAATTCAGTCCAAACATTCCTGCTAATGTTAGGAAACATCACTTTTCAACGATGAAAGTAGTTGGGATATTGACTTTGAAAAGAAGTAAGAACACTACTGATATGAGCATCATAACATCCTTTCCATCGAGCCACAGTCTAGGAGTCAACCCTGAGAAAGATTCATATAAAAAACGACGCTTTAATTAATGAGAGAGAGCATTTATTCGCTAGTTATTAACCATCCAGTCCAGCAGGGGGCAGTGTGTCCACAGAGCGGCTGTTAAAATCCACAGAGCCAGACATGTGCGCATGCGCAGGGAAGTAGTAGCGGAATCATGCTTTAGAAAACAAACTGCTGTCACTGTAAAAATGTTTCAAGAGTAGAGTAACCTAATACAATTTTGTCAATAAATCGGGATGATCTGATGTTACTAATACAATGGCAACTCCCGCTGTTCGGATGTTTCGGAGGTTAGAGGGTCTATTTTGTGTGTACAAACCCTCCGGTGTCCACTGGAAACTTACACGAGACAGCATCGAGACAAATCTTCTTAAAGGTGAGACTTCTTTACTTATCACAAGGTCAATTCGGATATTAATACACACCACAGTTATATTTATTAAATATGCCACTGAACACTACCACAAAGTCCTATAGGAATTTCATCTTTTCCAATAGAATCCTTTAGGATTCCCATACATTTCTAAAAAAGACTTTTTATCACCTTTATAAGAAAAAATGTTTGGTTCTTTTAGGATTTTCAGTCCTATTGGAAATCTTTTTTCCCTATTGGATCTTACATATATTTAAACTTCTTAGAAGACGTTTATTAATTTTTACAAGAATTATCAATAGGACTTTTATTCCTTATTTAAAATCTAACTTGGCTATGATGGATTCTTGGAAAATCATGTTAAGGTCACCTATGGGCCTGTTATCCTGTTGACCTCTGTATGAATCACATCACAGGTTTAAATGCCGCACCAGTGCAGCATCTTCCTCAGGAGGTCCGCTTCCTGCCACAGCCAGACAGTGAGACTGAAGCACCCAAAGGACTCACTCTGTCTGCAGCCTCTTTGCCAGTACTATCCAAACACCATCTGGGTATGTTTGTATACTTCACATTGCATAGCTCCCCTTCTGTGACACTTTACCACAAATGTTTTATCATGGTGCTCTTGACTAAAGTTTTCTTTTGTATCTTCAAAGCCTCATATAATGTTGCCTGCTCTGAGGACAGACTTGGAGATGTACTGTTACTGAAGTGCTCCCAAATATCAGTGACTTTGTTTACACGTACAACTAATTCCAGCACTAGTTCACTTAATCAAGTAATGTGTTTTTTGACTTCATAGCTTGATAAAATATTTGGGTGCTTGTGGGTCATCATTCTGGCGTTAGACATGATCATTCTGGTGGAATTGATTTATTAGCATTCACTACTAGGTGTCAGAATCCATAAACAATTCAAATGAAAAAAGGTGCATAAAAACCATGGATTAAAACAGATTATAATTGAAGTCTGGCCTGATGGCTCATAAATTGGATGGCTCAGCTGGTAGAGCAGGTCCTCCATTCACTGCAGGGTTGGTGGTTCGATCAAAGGCTCCTCCTGTCTATATGAACCCCAAATTAGAGCTGCGTTTAGTTTAGTCGGTCGACAGAAAATTAATCATTTTTCAAGCAAAAATACAAAAGATTCTTGTTCTGGCTCCTCAAATGTGAGGATTTGCAGCTTTTCTTTGTCATATGTGATTGTAAACCTGTAAACCTTTGGACTGTTGGCCAGTCAAAACACGCAGTTTAAAGGTGTCAACTTGGGCTTTAGAAAGTTGTACAGACATTTCTTACTATTTTCAGACTTTATAAATCGAACAATTAATAAATTAAAGCTGGAGTGCGGTACTTTTATCTCCCCCTTCTGGCAGTGAGAGTAAAGGTAGTCGCTCGGCTGTGATCACCTGACACAGGCAAGCAGCACGCTCTAATGCATCAGGCATGAGAGACAGGCACACGGAGAGGATCGGTAAAAATGGATATGTTTTGACGGTCCACCGGCCCAAAAACATATGTTTTGACGGTCCACTGGCCCACCGGGATTTGTCCCAGTATGCCCGATGGCCAGTACACCACTGGCCGTTACCTACTGTTGTGGCTGTAAAACAGTGAATAAATTGTTTTGAGCATCACAAACCCTGTGAAATGACTCGTTTCACTATCAGAATTTGATCCATTTGGTCCGATAACATTTGGAAAGTCTAGTAGAGCTGCATGATTAACGGCCAAAGAGCCAGCGCAGGAATGTCATGCCCAACATGAGATTTAAGAACTCTGTATACTGTGAAATACAGAGAGATTTATCTGGCGGTGATAGGCTTAATCAGCATTGTGTGAAATTGTTTGGCGAGGGCTTGAATGTAAAGGACATTTATTTATATGTAAAAGTTCCACACTGCAGGTTTAATCGAGAAAATAATCAGCAGATTAACTGATAATGAAAATAATTGTTTGCAGCCCTACTCCAAATTGTTCCTGATGGCCAGGCCAATTCCTCACACAGCTGTTGGTGTGTGTGTGGACTTAAGTGAATGAGAGGCAAATTGTAAAGTGCTTTGGTTTATAAGTCCAGATATATAAGTTCATTTACCATTTGAATGGCGTCAGAAATACTTTAGAAGTGTAGCTTGAATGACTTATGATATTAAACAGCAACTGTTATGTCTGTGCACATTAAACACTGTACATGAGTAAAATGACTAAAATGTACTTTGTGTTTTAGTGACTGGACCTGAATTTCAGCATATCCGAGTTGGGGTAGGGCATCGCCTGGATGCATTTTCTTCTGGTGTTCTAGGTGTGATTTTAATGCTGATGTATAATATATGTTATGTCTTGGTTTCAGTCAACATTGTTTTATTCAAAGAAAAGTCTAACAATGTTCAAATCTGCCTTAACTTCAGTTCTTGCAGTGGGGAACGGAAACAAGGCCCTGCAGGATCTCTACAATTCACGAGTCACAAGGGTAATTTTTGATATTCTCTGGTTTCACATCAGAAGATGTAATAAAGATAAAATACACACAGATTTAATGCCATTTGGTATGTTTCAGGATTACACGTTAGAGGGTGAATTTGGGACAGCAACAGATGATTTCTCTCACACTGGCCGAGTTGTGGAAAGGTCCACCTTTGGTACGATAACTTATCTTTCAGCAGTTTATCAAAATGTACTTCATTTTTTAAAACTTCCTCAATTCATTCACCTAAAATCACATAGTTTAGATCATTACATTTGAGAAAAGGGGACACTTGATGCATTTATTTGATATAATTGATCACGCATCTCACTACTGAGATACAATAATGTCGTTTAATGTAAACATTCACCATTGTTGTGTTCAACAGGTCACATCACGCAGGATAAGCTGGACAGAGTCTTGGCAATGCTGCAGGGAGCCAATAATAAGGCCTTGTTAATGTATGCAGATTAGACTTACATTTCCATAAACATAATATTGACACTTTTTGCTCTTAAGTTCCTCCTTATTAGACTGTTTTTCTCTGCTTTGCTTTGGAATATATGACATCAGTCCACAGTGTGCTCTCAACAGAATCACACTGTGGTGCTAAATGATGACTTTGTTTTTCCTTATAGGTATTCCAACGTAGACATGCGCTCACAGGAAGCCTATGAGATGGCTGTGCAGGGTTTACTGGGTCCGGAGGGGAAATCCGCGCCTATTTTGACAGGCTTGCGTTGCATTCGCTTCCAGCCTCCCAACTTCACTTTGGGTAAATAACCATCAATTGAACACACAGGAAAACTAATTATATAATAAAATAAAGCACATTTTATACTTATCTTGTTTGATATTTTTTTCATGTTCTTACAGAGGTGCAGTGTCTAAATGAAACTCAGAAATATTTGCGCAAAGTTATTCACGAGATAGGACTTGAGCTGCGCAGCACAGCGGTGTGTAAGGGAGTTCGGCGGACAAGAGACGGCCCCTTCACCCTGCAGGATGCCCTGACCCACCACCACTGGACTGCGTCTGATGTCACGCGCGCCATTCGACAGTACCACTCCTCTAAGAGAAATAAAAAACGTTCCCACGCACAGATCAAGGACCCAGGATTACAACCACCAGAAGAGAAAATGTCAGCAAAATGACACCAACTGGGAAGAAGCAGCACATACAGTTAAACTTTAGCTGTGGCCAGCAGGTAATCTACGTCCCTCTGGTGGCTGATCACAAACAGTGACTCTATGAGCCTGAGTTTGAGTTCAGCTCAGTTGGAAAAGAGGTTTGATAGACCAGAGATCCTGGTTTCTAAAAGAGAAAGTATCAAATTGGACACAATTCGTCACATTTCTTTAATGTCCGAACTCATGTAAGTTTCAGTATATTCGCTTTTGTTATCATGCAGGTAATGTTAACTTATTCTCCAAATGTTAATATGAACATGGTTTATAAAATAAAACAGAATTTGACCAACAGTTTCAAATAATACTTTTGTCATTTGAGAAGTTGAATTACGTTGAATAGTTTGAGCTTTTTCAGTGTCTACAGATGCTTTGTATGACAAGTAAAGTTAATAGTCAACACTCTTAAAGGTCTTCAGATGAGATGACACACCTGCTTAATCATCACAAATACTTTCCCAAGGGTTAAAAGGTTAAAGCTACTTTTATCTTAATGACATCTGACATTGTTTTAAACCAGCTGTCTCCATTAACAGTGGTCATGTTCAGACTAACTGAACAGATCACATGTTCACATGTTTGAGAATCCTCTGATTCCTGCTGTGGGCGAGTGTTCCTGCTAAACTAACATCTCTCCCACTGTGAGCAATAATAAATCTTCAGTAATACCTCAACACTAATTTTAACTGAACTCCTTGCTGCTGGGTTACAATATAAAACGGCACCTGTAACCTGGAGCCTTAACATTGAAAGTTTTCTCTAATTATTTTTATTAGTTTCCTGGAAAGAACTATGTAATATGGCAATAAAAAAAAGAAATTTCCTTGAAAGACATTGTCCTTGAAAAAAAAAAAGCTTTATTTAAACCTAAGTAAATATTTATTACCTCATGTATTATTGAAATGCAGACAAATATGACAGTTATGCATGTTCAGCTGACCTGCTGTGTACCGACTAAAATTCTCTTGAGGTTACAGCAGCCATTAATTGGAAGGCTACCAACTCAATACTGTATTTCAGTTCTTTACAGGAAACCTTTGGTAATTATGGATTTGTAAAAAAAAAAAAAGCGGTACCAGGTTTTCTGATGTTCTGTAACAGAGTTAAAGTGTTTACATGTTTCTGCCTAAAACAGTCATCAGAATAACTGAGAGCAGGAATAGTAATTCTCCCAGTGGGTAACGTGTAGCCTGTGAAGTTGGTGTTAATCACAAATATCAGATTTGATGTTATCATCTGGGTCCTGTGATGACATCTCAGCATTTCTGTTTGCCACAAAAGCTCCTTTGGGATCTTATGAGGTTATTGCACTGGCGCCATTGTTGTCATTCTCTTCATACCATTGAAGGAGCCGTTCCAGTGGGAACACTGTCGTCTTTGTCAGTCTGGAAAACGCGACTTCCATGAGGACACAAATTAACTATGTGAGCATGCAGTTGTTGTTCTGGTGGTTTATTAAGCATGAGACATACCATTACAGCAATCTGATTAAAGGTATTTAGAGACACAATACAGGGACACAAGTTAAAGGGAAATACACAAACAAAATAACATGGAGATTTAAAGCGTGTTTATCATTAAATTATAGAGGGATAAAATAGATTTATGATCATCTGGCTGACCTGGCAGCTGTGTGCACAGATTGCCAACATCATTTAGAACAAATAAACATACAAAATCATAATAAACTTAATAAAATAATTGAATAAAGTTATATACTGAACAGCTAAAATGAAAAGATTTGCTCACATATTGCACAAGTTGCTTGTAAACACTGAAATGTACTCCAAAAAGTAATATTTATTATATATTAATAGATAATAACAATTGGTACCATGTTCTGTAGGATCTTCAGGATTCTCTGTGGAGACTGTATGTAATTTTTTAAAACAGTAACCTCAGAAACTTTTAAAAGTGATAAAGTAATAAAAACATGTTTCTCAGTGAGATTAGTTATTACATCTTCACATGGGAATGTCTCAGTCTGGATCAAGACTCTTTAAATATTGATTCACCAAGATAATTTGAAATTGAACGGGTAGACTTTAATATTCCACAGGGAAGATTTGTCTAACAAGATAAAACTCAAAGTGCAAAATGATCTGAAGCATTTTGCAAGACAAAAGAAATATCCATTAATAATCAGAAAAGCCTGTCTAGCCAGTCCAGTATGTCCAGTTTGTCCACTGTGTGCAGGATTTCACCACTTCACATCTGTTCAGCAACATCCTGATGTTTTTTTCTGTTGGGGCTCTTTATGTAATACCACAGCTTCCTTTTCTGTGTCAGCTTTTTGACTCAATAGCCTAACAACAACACAACACAACAACGACAACCAGTCAGTGGATGACAAGCTTGACATGCATGCAAAGACATGCTTGAAATAATGGTGTGTGTGTGTGACAGACAACGCAAGACAAAAGGAAATATCAGTGAAGAATGTGAAATATGTTACCTGGCCATAATTTCCAAAGACTGAACCACATTTTCACCCGTGGCAGCGCTACACTCCATGAAGTCAAAGTTGTACTCCTGTCAAAAGCAAACAGCTGCTCAGTGAAGGTCTTTGACCACTGTAATTATTTAATTATTTTCTGGTGTCTTGATCATGAGTGGAAGCATTAAAGCAGATCCATACCTTAGCGAGAATTTCCCCTTCCTGAGTTGTAACCTGGCGCTCTGCATGATCACTCTTATTCCCAAGAAGTAAAATGGTCACGTCTTCCATAGCCCCTTCCTGCAAAACACAAATTACTTTGATTATTGTAACTTTTTAGAAAGGGTCACATGTGACTAGAGCTGCAACGATTAGTTAATTAATCAATTAGTCGATTGATCGCCAAATATTTCATGTTTTAAAGAACAAAAAACATAATGCTAAAATTCTCTGGTTCCATCCTCTCAAATGAATGTAATATGATATGAGTGAATATTTTCTGGCTTCTTTAGTCTCCTACGATAGTAAACTTTGAGGTCTAAATCCTAATTTGTTCAGCCCTCGGATTTCAATAAGTGTTGACTGAAAATTATAATTAAAATATTTTGTAGGCTTTGTAGAAACACATTTTTATATTTATATTATGTGATTTTGGTTTCAGTAAAAGCAACGGTATAGAAACTTTTTCAAACAATACCCGGCCCTACCCATCAAATCAAAATACACTTTACAAATATAAAAATTACCCTTCTCAAACTTAATAAACAACTAAAACACTCATAAGATTATCTGAAAAATGCATCGTCACAAAGCAGCTGTTTTTCATGAAAAGTCGACATTATGGAGATACATGGTTTTCACGGCAGAGCTACGGCCTTAAATAAAAACATACATCATTTCACATAGACAAATATACTATATAAAGCATACCTGAATACAGCTTGCCCAGTAGCGGACTGCAGAGAAGCTCTGAGAGGAACTGATGTCATACATCAAGAGAAAAGCCTGGGCTTTATGAAATATCTGTCTGGTGATGCTGTGAAACCTTTAAAGACAGTAAAGAATGTAATAAGAGACAAGCTGCAGGAAGATTTCACTCACTTTTTTAAATCAGGAGGAGGCCACTAACTTCACACAACTGGCACAAATTTAAAGTTACTACTTTCACATTCATTCACAAGTGAATATCACGAATGTGTGTCATCTGAGAGAAAATATTACAGTGAGACGCAGTGAGCCGTGACTAAATGACCCAAGGGTGGGGTGTGTGTTTTTATTGATGTAATGATACTGGTTTGTTGAGTTTGCAGAACAAAGAAAGCCAAGAGTTCCCTGAAGCTGTTTTCAAGAGACACACGCTGGACCTCTTACCTGGAAACACTGATGATGAAGCGCAAAACTATTTCTACCAACAAAGCTCAAATCTCTCTGGAAAACAACAAACCTTATTCTATTTTTAGTCCGTTAAAAAGGAGCCCATAATTTAGATTGATTTAAAATTAGTCGAAATGACTGGGTGTGTACACTCCAGTTCTAACAATACACTCTATGGAGCCATTAATGAACTCCAAACTGCACACGCCAACAGCCTTTTCACTGTTGGGATGTATTAAAACCATGCTAATCTAATACCCGTCCTCCTAAAATTCAACCAACATGTCAACTTTGCAACTCATATAGACAGCTACACACACATGCACACACTGACTCCACCTTTGCCGCTGGGACCACATCTGCTGTGTTAATGTCAGCATGCCAACCATTGCTGAGATGTGCCAAAGCAGTTCTGAAAAAAGGTTACAACGTGGCCCCAGTACACAAAGAGTGTTTTGAACACATTGTCTGGCACATGTTCAAGAGGCTGTCACCTGTAAACACCTGTAACCATTCACAGTATCTGTGAATGGTTACAATAGCAAGTGCATAGACGATGTTACTTATGTAAGAATTGTCACATGTGCTAATCAGAAGTCTCGGCTGACTGCCGAGGTGTACACACAGCTGAGAAGCCAGGACGCTGCCTTCAGGTTGGGTGACAGGAGAGCCCTCAGGCGTGTGAGACGAGCAGCCCTGCACTACTAAAGAGCAAAGGAACAGAAACCCACATGTGCCTGACAATAAGGGTCTGTAAGGACACTGTGCAGATTGTAAAGCCCCTTGAGGCAAATGTCTGATTTGTGAAACTGGACCTTACAAATAATCCACAGCCATTTCCTGTAATCAAAAGAGTGTCAATCGAGTGTTTGTCTTTTGAGTAGAGGAAGACACAGTGAGCGTGTGACATTGTGCAGTGAAGCCATCACAAACCACAAAATAACACCATGTTGCTTTGACAAACATCATCCTTCCTCTTAGACGCACTAAATGGTGTAAAGCCTTTAACCTGCCCTCTTGCACATGACCAGGCACTCTGCCTACACACAGCCATCATCAGGAGGACTCTATCCAGAGGTACTCAGGGAATAATCTGATCATTTTGCAGTGGTTAGACACAACTTTTAGGCCTACATCGGCAACCCAGTGCCGAAAAAGTCGACTGTGATGTGCGTCGATGACAACTGGCCTGTAGCAATAACACCTGTCATCATGGAGTGCATCAAGACGCTAGTTGTGAGACACGTAAAATGTTTCTGTTTTCATGGGAGATTGACCCCAGAACACCTGAAATAGTTATTATTAATGCTGGATGTGGTGCACAATTTTATACCACCATTTAATATATATCATATTGCAAAAAAGGGGGCAGAATACATAATTATTTTTACTTGGGTAGAAAAATTATGTCACACATCATTGTTGGGATGCCTGTGTCTTCTTAAACAAAGACTGGTTGAACTTTTTAAGATCATGTGAGATGAAATGTATACATGCAGTATACCACAAGACAATCACCTATTTACGTCGCAAGATCTGTGTGCCTGAGGAGGAGAACAGCCTCCTAAATAATAAAATAACTTTTTAAAAAGCAAGAATAACTCACATCTATTCTCTGCATCACAGCTGCTTTCACCCATAATTCATTCGTTTAATTGAAACAGCAATAATTGTGTCTCAATGATGTACTGTAAAAATAAACTTACCTTTCTTGACCTGCTGTATCCCACAGCTGTAGCACCACAGGTTTTCCGTCCACTACCACAGTCCACAAGCATGAATCAAGACCTACAAAATATGTTTATGTAACATCATTCTGTATATTTACATATATTTATGAGAATAATCTCAAGAGTAAAATCAGGATCTTACCAACAGAGGCGGGTAAATCAAAAGAAAACTTCCCACTTCGAGCTCTTTTCATGAAGGAGGTCTTGCCCACACTGCTGTCTCCAACCATGACCACATTGTAACTGTTTTCTCCTTTGGAATTATCTGCTAAAATGAAAACACACATTTCTCATTTCACAACTTCCCTCTATCATTTCCTGTGTACTATCAACTGCCTTCTGCAGTGACTGAAGTGTGTAAGGATTTACAGTCTGTTTACCTAAAGAAAGACTCTTTTGACTCTCTTGACCCAGGCGGACTGAAGTCTTCTCACTGTGAAAGAGAAAACCAACTAGTACATTTTTTTTCTTCTGTGAACCACAATGAAGCATAAAAGGTATAAATACAGCATAGTTAAAACAATATATACAGTATATACGCTGAGGATTCTGCAAGTTTTTAGTTGTCAATCATTATTATTATTCACTCCAAATGTTTGCATTTCTTTGCGAGATTAATCATCGGTTACATTGGTTAAACTGAGCATCTAAACAACTTTGTGGTAGTCAAAACATACTGTATATCCCTTTGATCCGTCTTTTCTCCTAACTCAGACCAGTGGTGACCTCACTATAGACTACTTATCAGCCTGTTTAGAAGCTGTATAACATCAATGCACTGTAAAACAACCATGACACTAGCATGATGAGAAAACATGCTGTTTATAGCAGTTTGTACTACATACTTGTACTATCCTATCTATGTGAGGATTAGTGTAGATGAAGGCTTGCGTTAAGAGATGAGTCAGAGGCTACTTGGATGAGTCAAATGTACGAGTGGCAAAATGTCTTCAGCAGCTCAATGCATAGATTCATTTTGAACTGGCTTTACAAGATAGATGGTAGTGCAGTTACACAGAAAACATGACTTTCTATGTTGATTTCTGTAGCTGAGGTTATAGTTGGCTGTGGACAGTAACCCAAGCACGAAGGCCAACACTTTGTTGTGCTAAGCTAACAAAGTGGAAGGACAAGCTTTGGAGGCTGCAGTGTTCACATCTCTTACCTCACAGGCCCTCCTGTGTTTGAGATGCTGATGTTGGAAGATGGTTTCTTGTCACTTTCAATAACCTGCAGAGACCAAAGAGGTGACAGCTGAGGAGATACTTTGATTTCAGAATTAATCTATATTTTGATGTATTGTTTTGTTCTTTTGTCTGCTACATGATAAAAGGGTAATGGTCATTTGTTTTATATGTATCTCTTGAAAGTCAACACTTGCTGATTTAAACTCTCTCTATCTCTGGCACACAAGACGTGACGTGTTTGTTTTGTGCGGTTTTATTTGAAGATATAATGAAAGTTTCAGGAATTTGTATTGTTTGTGCATCTACTTGTATATAATGTACCAATGTAATGTTACAACCACTAAAATATGACATTTTATAGAAAGCAAGTCACGGGGCTTTTAAATAAATGCGTGAAAAACATAACTATTTTGTTATATGTTAAATATATGTGCATTACAAAAATATTGTGCAAGCTTTGTTCTATCTTTTAAGGTTTGCACGATATAGTTTATAGTTTTATGTATGCTCTCTGCTGTCATTTGTCATAAGTTCTTCACTGACTTTCATTATGCTAACTGTAACCCACTCAGCTAAATACTTCAAACAAAAATATAAACCACCATTAAGGTCAAGAAACCAGATAATATTTATGTTCTGCTTTCCACCATGTGAAACTTGTAGTGTGAGCCGCATCTTCCTCATTTTGGTTCATTGTGTCATTTTACTCTTCTTGCAACAACGCTTGCTTATACCGTGCACAACGTTTTATGCAAATGGGAAGTACAGCATTTTAAAGACTGTGCAAAAGAACTCTGTGACTTGTGTAATAATATCCATTCACTGCAGGCTAAAGGCACTAAATTGTGAGAACAAAGTTTAACAGTGATTATTAAGTTCACTAAGAATTGGTCATAACTAGTAAGAGATAATTGAAATACAGTGCAAACAACTCTCTGTTCATCAATTTAAGTAACATCTGAAACAATCACAATTAAAGATTCCTACTAGAAATTCTTATTGTAAATAAATAGATAAAATTGCTCACAAAGGCATATTCTTTTCTGCTTACCCCTGATTGTTGACTGTGCTCATCCACGGTCTTGATGCCACTTTCATCCGTGATTGTTTTGACATCTCTCCCAGTTTCTGTGTCTATTATTCTGTCCTCTCTTGCAGTTTGGTGTCCACGAGACTTCCGGTGAGAGCCCATTTTTCTTCTTCTCCCTCCATATGCTGATTCTGACATTGCATCATGTTTGGGAGAGGTGGCTAGTTTTACAGGGATGTCATCTGGAGTCAGATGATGTTCTGTTTCTACCAGTTGGCCTGAGACAGGATTTTCTTCAACTGTCTGGTGACCCGGAGGTTTTGTGTAAGAATCATCAGTGTGGCTGTACTCCACTGTTTCAAAAACCTTTTCTTTCCCTGGTTCAGAGTCACAGTCTTTGTGCTCTTTCTGAAGCTGTAGCTCTTTCTCTTTGATGCCAGAGACACATTCCTGCTTTTGATGTAAGTCTTCCCCTTTGGATATGGTTACTAGATTCCTGCGTGTGGAGCCCAACTTTCTTCTCCTGTTTGTCGGATTTAAATTTGGACTTGAATTCTTCATCTCAAAGTTTGTATTGTGTGCTTCCTCGTTCATGCCTTTTGGCTCAGCCTGGACATTCTTATGCTCTTCTTCAGCTCCTCCCCTGATTACAGGTTTCACTATTTCCAAATCTGCCGTAGCCACACCAGGTGCTTCTGTTATTTGTTTCAAAGCCTCTTGTTCATTAGTATCTTGGCCTTCTATTACATTTATGTCTTTTGGTCCTTTTTCATCACTTTGTGTGGTCCCACAAAAGGTCTCTGTGCTTGTAACATCATCTACTGGAGATGTTTCCACACTAACAACTACATTTCTGTCCCCTACATCAGGTACCTGAAAACACTTAATCGCATTAACTACTTCCTCACTGAAGGAGTCTGATTGTTCAGGAAGGAGAGCCATTAAATCATCTATGTCTGATATCATATTGCTCTCTGTACTGTGCAGGTCAGACGTACTGCTGCGTATCATTCGCTCCTGGTCTTGAACAGTGCTGGCTTCATTCATTTCCTGTTGTTCTTCATGTACAGTACTCAGTGATAGTTTTGCATTTTTATTTTGTGATACATCTGTTGTTAGTACAATTGGTACCTCTGCCACCTTTTCCATCTTGTCAAGATTTCTTATATCAGATTCTGCGTGTAAGTTGCTTTCTTCTGTTTCATCTTTGTTGTCCATTTCTTCCCCTTGTTTCCTTTTGAGATTCATGCGAGTAGAGCCCATCTTTCTTCTCCTCTGTTTAGATTTTATTTGCAAGTTTTTGCTGTAATCTGAATTTTCTTGTGTCCCTTGTTGGCTCTTTTGTGCATCATCTGCATTAGAGATTCCACTATCCTTAGATAAATCCACAGCTGCCTCTGCTCTGAAGTTTCCCTCATGACCAATGTCCAATGGAGCCAATGTGTCAGCAGATAAAAGTTCAGCATGTGAGACTTCATGTGAAGTATTTATCTCTTGGGCTGTGTGGTCTTCACATTTTTCTCCAACTTCATCCTGTCCAGGAACATGTACATTTATCGAGCCCTCTTCTGTATTATAGTTATCTCTGGTTTCAGTCATGTCTTTTACCATGACATCTTCTTCAGTTTCCATCATATTATTTGTCAGTGACTCTTTGTCAGAAGATATAGCCTCCATGTTTTGTACCTGAAAGGCTTCTTCTTGCTTAAGTACATCCAAAGTGCTTGACCCGGTGGTAACATTGTTTCCATGATATGATATACTCTGAATGTCTGAATCTTCTTTCGAAACTGAGACTTCTGGTAAGTCCATTTTAATTGTAGGCTCTTCTATCAGTTTCTTCTCTTTCTCACTGACTTCCCTTTTGGATTTGACAGAGTCATCTTTGTCTGAGCTTAAAGTAATGGCTGTTGTCACCATAGCACTGTTGTCCACAACATTCTCTGACAAAATTTTGTCTTCCTCCTGCAAATTGTCTGTGTTATCTTCTTCATTCACAATTGAGCAAAGTCTTCTTATCTCCTCTGTGGGTTTGAGGCCTGGGTCGGTTTGCGCTTTGAATTCTTCCTGTCTTGTTGTCTCTGTTGCTGATGACATTTTCGTTGTTTCAACGGCTTCATCCCCCCAGGTATTTTCTATAACTTCGTCTTTAGGGTCCATGTCTGATACAGCAACAGAGTCCTTGACAGGTTGTCGTCCTTTATGTCTTCGACTTGACCCCATTTTTCTTCTGTTCACTGTGGGGTTGAAGCCTGTGTGAGTTTGTGCTTTGATACTCACAGAATCATCCTGAGGTGGGGAACCCAAAGAAGAATGTATTCCTGATTGCAGGGTGTGTAAAGATGATTTGCCCTCCTTAACTGACGAGTAATCAATTTGATCCATTTCGTGCATTTGTGTTGGCTTAACCTCCTGTTCATGCACCCTATTTACAGTGTCCTCTGAGTGCTGGGCACCGCTGACTTCAGCTAAGTTGAAATGCTCATTTTGTTCCTCATTTGTAGACAACCTCCCATTTGGTGACGAAAACATTGCTTTCTCAACACTGTATACAATTTCTGTATTTTCCTGATTTTTTGCTGATTCATTGACTAAATAGTTGCCCTGTAAATTTCTATGCGGACCTGTGTCCTCATCTCTTTCCTTGTTTTCTGTATTTGTTACAGAATAAACATCGTTAAGCTCTTCATTGTCCGTCTCCTGTGCATTTTCTTTTACTTGATCACTAACTTTGTCAATCTGAGAACTATCTAATTTGTCCATTTCTTCCAGCACTGGTTTTTCCTCCACTGTTGCCTCTATTATTAATGACCTTTTCATTGCTTCAAGGCCTTCACTATCCCTGGTATTTCCAATGGCTTCCTCTGTAGGTTTGTAGCATGATTCAGCAACAGGGTCACTGATGTGTCGTCTTCCTTTATTTCGTCGGCTAGACCCCATTTTTCTTCTGTTCCCAGTGGGTTTGAAGCTTGTGTCAGTTAGCTCTTCTATGCTCACAGAATCATCCTGAGGTTGGGAGTCCAAAGGAGCATTTATTTCTGATTGCTGGGTTTGTAAAGAGGATTGGCACTCCTCAACTTCAGAGAGAATTCCCTCTACCCGATGAACAGTTTGTTCAGCACTGGGTTTTATATCGTCCTCTACTTGGCCTTCACCCTCATACACCTGACATGGTGCTATGTCACTGATCCATGGTTCCTTGGTATTAGATGGGATGGGATGCTCATCCTGTTTGTCATCAGGATTTGAAACTTCCTGCTTGGAAGCAGAATCATCAGTACTTTCCACACTCAACTCAGATTTACATGTGTCCCTGATTTCAGCTTGGTCAATCAGGTTTTCAGAACAGGTATCCGACTTTTCTGTGGCATCATGTATCACACTTTCAGAGGAGTAATCAATTTGATGCACCTCTTGCATTTGTGTTGCCTTAATTTCCTGTTTGTGCTCTATATTTACAGCATCCTCTGAATGCTGAGCATCTTTGACTTCAGATAAGTTGAAGTGCTCATTTAGTTCCTCATTTGTAGACAACTCCTCTGTAGGTAATGAAAATGTTGCTCGCTCAACATTGTATTCAATTTCAGTGTTTTCCCCAAAGCTGGTTTTATCGGTGGTTACCTCTGGTGTGGTAGAAAAATCTATATCTACTGATTCTACATGTGACTCACACGTCAAATAGTTAACCTGTAAATTTCCATCTCGCCGAAACAAATTTGTGTCATCATCTTTTTCCTTGTTTTCCGTATCTGTTACAGAATAAACACTGGGGAGTTCTTCGTTTGACATCTCCCTGGAATTTGATTGGTCATTCAGCTGTTGATCTACTGTTGAACTTGAATGTACATTAATACTAGTCAATGCAGAGATGCCAACAAGATGTGATGTTTCTTTGACTTGATCACTAATTTCTTCAGTCTGAGGAGTGTAAGATTTGTCTATTTCTTCCAGCATAGTTTCCACAGATTCACAAACATCGGACACCACTGTACAGTCAGTCTCTCTTTCCTCATCATCTGCTTGTAGATTTCCACTTTTGGGAATTAAACCTTCAAGGACAGTCTCTGGATGGTTTGTTGTAGTGAGGTTCTGAACCTCAGAAGAATAACCAGGTGTAGTGGCTGAATATAAAGAGTTGTCATGTGTCATTTGAGGCTCATTCTCTTGACTTAATTCTTCCTGCCATATTGGTTCTGCTGCTAATGACATTTTCGTTGTTTCAAAGGTTTCACTGTCCTTCATATTTTCAACAACTTCCTCTGTAGGTTCGTGGTATGATTTAGCAACAGAGTCCTTGACGTGCTGTTTTCCTTTATTTTGTCGGCTAGACCCCATTTTTCTTCTGTTCCCAATGGGGTTGAAGCCGGTGTCGGTTTGCTCTTTTACACTAACAGAATCATCCTGAGGTTGGGAGTCCAAAGGAGCATTTATTTCTGATTGCAGGTTTTGTAAATAAGATTCTCTCTCCTCAACTTTATAAAGGAGTTCCTCCCTCTCCTGATGAACAGTTTGTTCAGCACTGGGTTTTATATCGTCCTCTACTTGGCCTTCACCTTCATATACCTGACATGGTGCTATGTTGCTGATCCATGATTCCTTGGTATTAGATACATGATCATCCTCATTTCTCTGGTTCAAAGCCTCCATACTGCTTTCTTTAATGGGATGCTCATCCTGTTTGTCATCAGGATTTGAAACTTCCTGCTTGGAAGCAGAATCATCAGTACTTTCCACACTCAACTCAGATTTACATGTGTCCCTGATTTCAGCTTGGTCAATCAGGTTTTCAGAGCAGGTATCAGACTTTTCTGCGGCATCATGTATCACACTTATAGAGGAGTAATCAATTTGATGCACCTCTTGCATTTGTGTTGCCTTAATTTCCTGTTTGTGCTCTATATTTTCAGCATCCTCTGAAAGCTGAGCATCTTTGACTTCAGATAAGTTGAAGTGCTCATTTAGTTCCTCATTTGTAGACAACTCCTCTGTAGGTAATGAAAATGTTGCTCGCTCAACATTGTATTCAATTTGAGTGTTTTCCCCAAAGCTGGTTTTATCGGTGGTTACCTCTGGTGTGGTAGAAAAATTCATATCTTCTGATTCTACATGTGACTCACACGTCAAATAGTTAACCTGTAAATTTCCATCTTGCCGAAACAAATTTGTGTCATCATTTCTTTCCTTGTTTTCCGTATCTGTTACAGAATAAACACTGGGGAGTTCTTCGTTTGACATCTCCCTGGAATTTGATTGGTCATTCAGCTGTTGATCTACTGATGAACTTGAATGTACATTAATACTAGTCAATGCAGAGATGCCAACAAGATGTGATGTTTCTTTGACTTGATCACTAACTTCTTCAGTCTGAGGAGTGTAAGATTTGTCTGTTTCTTCCAGCATAGTTTCCACAGATTCACAAACATCGAACACCACTGTACAGTCAGTCTCTCTTTCCTCATCATCTGCTTGTAGATTTCCACTTTTGGGAATTAAACCTTCAAGGACAGTCTCTGGATGGTTTGTTGTAGTGAGGTTCTGAACCTCAGAAGAATAACCAGGTGTAGTGGCTGAATATAAAGAGTTGTCATGTGTCATTTCAGGCTCACTCTCTTGACTTAATGCTTCCTGCCATATTGGCTCTGTTGCTAATGACATTTTCGTTGTTTCAAAGGTTTCACTGTCCTTCATATTTTCAACAACTTCCTCTGTAGGTTCGTGGTATGATTTAGCAACAGAGTCCTTGACGTGCTGTTTTCCTTTATTTCGTCGGCTAGACCCCATTTTTCTTCTGTTCCCAATGGGGTTGAAGCCGGTGTCGGTTTGCTCTTTTACACTAACAGAATCATCCTGAGGTTGGGAGTCCAAAGGAGCATTTATTTCTGATTGCAGGTTTTGTAAATAAGATTCTCTCTCCTCAACTTTATAAAGGAGTTCCTCCCTCTCCTGATGAACAGTTTGTTCAGCACTGGGTTTTATATCGTCCTCTACTTGGCCTTCACCTTCATATACCTGACATGGTGCTATGTTGCTGATCCATGATTCCTTGGTATTAGATACATGATCATCCTCATTTCTCTGGTTCAAAGCCTCCATACTGCTTTCTTTAATGGGATGCTCATCCTGTTTGTCATCAGGATTTGAAACTTCCTGCTTGGAAGCAGAATCATCAGTACTTTCCACACTCAACTCAGATTTACATGTGTCCCTGATTTCAGCTTGGTCAATCAGGTTTTCAGAGCAGGCATCAGACTTTTCTGCGGCATCATGTATCACACTTTCAGAGGAGTAATCAATTTGATGCACCACTTGCATTTGTGTTGCCTTAATTTCCTGTTTGTGCTCTATATTTTCAGCATCCTCTGAAAGCTGAGCATCTTCAGATAAGTTGAAGTGCTCATTTAGTTCCTCATTTGTAGACAACTCCTCTGTTGGCAATGGAAATGTTGCTCGCTCAACACTGTATTCAATTTCAGTGTTTTCCCCAAAGCTGGTTTTATCGGTGGTTACCTCTGGTGTGGTAGAAAAATTCATATCTTCTGATTCTACATGTGACTCACAAGTCAAATAGTTAACCTGTAAATTTCCATCTTGCCGAAACAAATTTGTGTCATCATCTCTTTCCTTGTTTTCCGTATCTGTTACAGAATAAACACTGGGGAGTTCTTCGTTTGACATCTCCCTGGAATTTGATTGGTCATTCAGCTGTTGATCTACTGATGAACTTGAATGTACATTAATACTAGTCAATGCAGAGATGCCAACAAGATGTGATGTTTCTTTGACTTGATCACTAACTTCTTCAGTCTGAGGAGTGTAAGATTTGTCTGTTTCTTCCAGCATAGTTTCCACAGATTCACAAACATCGGACACCACTGTACAGTCAGTCTCTCTTTCCTCATCATCTGCTTGTAGATTTCCACTTTTGGGAATTAAACCTTCAAGGACAGTCTCTGGATGGTTTGTTGTAGTGAGGTTCTGAACCTCAGAAGAATAACCAGGTGTAGTGGCTGAATATAAAGAGTTGTCATGTGTCATTTCAGGCTCACTCTCTTGACTTAATGCTTCCTGCCATATTGGCTCTGTTGCTAATGACATTTTCGTTGTTTCAAAGGTTTCACTGTCCTTCATATTTTCAACAACTTCCTCTGTAGGTTCGTGGTATGATTTAGCAACAGAGTCCTTGACGTGCTGTTTTCCTTTATTTCGTCGGCTAGACCCCATTTTTCTTCTGTTCCCAATGGGGTTGAAGCCGGTGTCGGTTTGCTCTTTTACACTAACAGAATCATCCTGAGGTTGGGAGTCCAAAGGAGCATTTATTTCTGATTGCAGGTTTTGTAAATAAGATTCTCTCTCCTCAACTGTATAAAGGAGTTCCTCCCTCTCCTGATGAACAGTTTGTTCAGCACTGGGTTTTATATCGTCCTCTACTTGGCCTTCACCTTCATATACCTGACATGGTGCTATGTTGCTGATCCATGATTCCTTGGTATTAGATACATGATCATCCTCATTTCTCTGGTTCAAAGCCTCCATACTGCTTTCTTTAATGGGATGCTCATCCTGTTTGTCATCAGGATTTGAAACTTCCTGCTTGGAAGCAGAATCATCAGTACTTTCCACACTCAACTCAGATTTACATGTGTCCCTGATTTCAGCTTGTTCAATCAGGTTTTCAGAGCAGGCATCAGACTTTTCTGCGGCATCATGTATCACACTTTCAGAGGAGTAATCAATTTGATGCACCACTTGCATTTGTGTTGCCTTAATTTCCTGTTTGTGCTCTATATTTTCAGCATCCTCTGAAAGCTGAGCATCTTTGACTTCAGATAAGTTGAAGTGCTCATTTAGTTCCTCATTTGTAGACAACTCCTCTGTTGGCAATGGAAATGTTGCTCGCTCAACACTGTATTCAATTGCAGTGTTTTCCCCGAAGCTGGTGGTTGTCTCTGGTGTGGTAGAAAACTCTCTGTCTTCTGACTTTACATATGACTCACTCACCAAATAGTTGCCCTCTAAATTTCCATCTTGCCTTAACAAGTCTGTGTCATCTTCTCTTTTCTTGTTTTTTGTATCTGTTACAGAATAAACACTGGGGAGTTCTTCTCCTGGCATCTCCCTGGATTTTGATCCATCTGATTGGTCAATTAGCTGCTGATCAACTGTAGGACTTAAATGTAAACTGGAACTATTCAACTCAGAGGTTCCAACATGACGTGCATTTTCTTCGACTTGGTCACTAACTTCTGCATTTTTGAGTGTACCAGATTTGTCTGTTCCTTCCAGCATGATTTCCACTAACTTAAAAGAATCAGACACCACTTTATAGTCAGCCTCTCTTTGATCATCCTGTGCTTGCAAATTTTCATTTTTGGGAATTAAACTTTCCATGTCAACCTCTGAACCGCTGGGGTTCCGAACCTCAGAAGAATAACCAGACGTCGTGACTGAATACAAAGAGCTGTCATGTGTCACATACATATCATGCTCATTTCCTTGACTTAATTCTGTCTGCCTCTCAGGTTGTATTTCTAGTGACATTTGTGTTGGTTCCAGGCTTTCATTGCTTGTATTTTCCTCAACTTCCTCTCTAGGTTTGTCGGATGGTTCAGTAACAGAGTCCTTGACATGCGGTCTTCCTTTACTTCTACGGCTAGATCCAAGTTTTCTTCTGCTCCCTGTAAGTTCTGGTGAGGGTGGATGTTTGGATTCCAATTGAGAATAGTCAGGATTAGATAATACATTTAATGATTCCGTATTTTCTTCTGGTATGTTGACTTGTGCTACAGAAGTACTGTCCTTTACATGGAACTCATTAGGCTCTGATGTTTCACTTTGGTTTCCCCCCCGGCGACGTGAGCCCAATCTTTTTTTCTTTCCACTTTGAGCAGACATGACTTCAAGTCTTTTATCCTGTGGCATGAGAGTCAGTTGTGCAACGTGTTAGTTAATCAAGTCTAAATTTAGGCTATCCATCAAATAAATTGAAATTTATATATTTTTTTCCCCTTTAGGCTACTACTTGCCAACACCTTAAAGAAGCACTTTCTTCTCACAAGCATGTTTAGGCACAAACAAGACATCAGTTCATATTGAGACTTGAAACATTTTAACACCAAACTAAAGACTCACTTTAACTTTAAAACTGCATTTTAGACTGCTCATTAATAAAGGGTGAACTGCACCAATCACATTCACCATCAAATAAAGTGGGTTTATGGTACAATTAAGCTAAATATCTTCAGGCCTTGTACAAAATAGATACGACACATGTACTTACCACCCAAATCAGGCACTTCTGTCGTCTCACAACATGAGCTGCTTCGTAATGTCAAGTGTCAGCCTCTGCTGAACGGTAGTTAAAAGGAACACCCATACGTGTGAATTCTAATGCAACCATGACTGAAAGCTTCCTGTGTGGGTTACACTTGCAGCTCTATCACCCAACAGCAACAACATACCATACTTCCTGAACTGAATCAAACTACATTTTCCATACTTTTCTAAAATTTCATTTGATCATTGTACATGGCCAATTTTTCCCTTATATCTTATTAGTAAATATCCAACAAAGCACAGGCAAAGAGGAGATATCACCTTGGAAAAACATTTATTGAACAAGTTATTTAACTGCATCAGCATAAATTGTCAGAGCTCAGAGAATGAATTGAGAATAAAGGCCTTCTTTTGGAAAAGTGACATGGTAAAATACAGTTACAGATGATGTCCGATTATGTTTTAGGCTTCAAGATAAGTCTGCAAATAACAGCACCAGTATTTACAACATTTGTTGCGAGTCTGTTTTCTGTCACTGTCACAAACTATACTTCTCTTATTGGTGATGCATCTCAGAGTAACCTTCAGCTAGCAATTTATGTCAATGGATAATAAAAAAAGCAAACTAAAACAAATAAAAACACATGAACTTTAAAGGACTAGTGTGTAGGATTTAGTGGCATCTAGCTGTGAGGTTGCAGATTGCAACGAACTGAATAATGCCCCCCCCCCCTCCCTCCCCTCCAAGTGTGTAAGAGAACCTACAGTGGCTGTGAGACTTGCGCAAAATGCGAAAGGCCCTCTCTAGAGCCAGTGTTTGGTTTGTCTTTTCTGGGCTACTGTAGAAACATGGCGGTGCAACACGGTGGGCTCCGTGGAAGAGGACCTGCTCCTATGTAGCTATAAAGGGCTCATTCTAAAAAGGTAATGAAAACATCGATTCTTATTTTCAGGTGATTATACACTAATTAAAAACATACTTATGATTATATTCCATTTCTGCCAAGTCCGTTCTGCTAGACGCCACTAAATTCTACACACTGCACCTTTAATTCAACAGTTTAAAAAAAAAAAATAACAGGATGGCAATGTAAAAAATTCCATACTTCATTTCAGAACATGCAGGGTAACACAGAACTTATTTTATGTGAACAGTAAATTTGAAGGCAAAAAATGTTTTTCAGTAAAATGGGAAAATCTTGCCATGAGAACTGACAAAAAGGAGAAAAAACACTCAAGTCCTTTGTTGTTAATTCTACAGACTGCTATAACTTGGACAACCTAAGGCTGCCTTGAGCTGGCAAATAAAATCTAAAAAGAAAAACATGACTATAAAAATTTATATTTTCACAACCATCGCAGAATCCTGCAGATTAACCATCCTTTAATGTTTTCATTTCCTCTCGTTGGACCGGGAACGACTGTAAAAACAAAAAATGAACTAGTGAATGACTTACTAATAATTTTATATATTTCTGCAATACAGTTAAGACTCAGTATGTGTCATAATCAACAACAACAATAATAATAATACTCAAACTAACCTCCTTGACCGTGAGAAGGATCTTGAGCGCTTACGGTTCTTGTCTCTGGACAGAGACCTATATCTGCGCCTGTCTCTTGAAAGAGACCTGGTGGATAAAACCGGAAAAATTAAATAAGAAAAAGTATGTGAAAGTCTGTAAAAATCAAAGTATTTAAAAACATTTCATCATAGGCTCACCTGCTGCGGCTGCGGCTGAGGCTCCTCCTCCTCGGTGATCTGGGGTGTAGGTGAAGCAAAGACATGGAAAAAAAATTAGGACAGAAAATTTTACCCTCTCCATCACTAAACCTCTGGTTACACGTGGAAACGTGGTTACACGTTGTTCCTAGACTTAACAGAAGGATCATCTGCATCCATGAGATCTTGATGGAGTTCATCAAGATCAACTCATTATTATTCATTCTCATTAAATGGGAACTTTGTGTCCAATGAGCACCAAACATGGAGCCAGATTGAAATATAGTAAGAACAAAATCAGGGCTCGACATTAAGGCTCGCCTGGGAAAACACCAAGTAAAATTTGTTACAAGAATCGTCTGTCCCCTGCAGTGGTGGTATAAAAATTGGTTTTAAAAAACACTGGCAGTATACTGTGCAGTACTAGGATCTCCACAAAGTATATGATAAAAGTAAATTTCAATGGAAACAGATCTAATCAGACACAGAAAACTGTGGCCTCGTTCTCTTTTAGATCACCAAAAACTGGATATGGGACATATCCTGAACCAGTGGAAAAAGACTCCTCACTGTAGCACCGAAACCATTTGTAACCTACAACCTCAAGAGATCAGTGGCTGCAAAACAACCTTGATAAGACTGATATTTTTTTTTTTTTTTAATTAGGACATTGGTGCACTCCAGATGAAATAATATTGATGAGTAAGAACATAGCAAAAAACTACAAAACCCAAGTACACTTTATTCCGATGGATATTGCTCAAAATGGCCTAATGTCGAGCCATGAAAATGCACTCAGCACAATTGCACTGTGAACATCTGATTAAAAACCCACAGCCAAAGTTCCTTGACCACAACGTTTGATCTTTAGACTTTTGCAACTCTGCACTGAAATTGCTCTAATGGTCTAAATTACATAACTGCTGAGGGAAAACTGTCAAGCAGCTTTGAAAACTAGATTAAGCATAAAAACTACAAAGAGCAGGATAAAAGCAACTTACTATTTTGGGGGATTTGGACAAGATAGAAATGACGCAAGGTAGCCAGACTGATGGTGAGGGAGGTCGAATTGCAGAGAGGATTTGCCACATGATGCAAATGTTGGAGATATGAAGTTGCTTGGTGGCTGGTTGGAGGGGGTAGTTGTAGATTTTCCCTGCCTTTTTTGGGGGAAAGGATGGGGAGGGATGTAAGCCAAGGGCTGTTCCCGCTGATACAGTAGTTGTTTGGAGAATAGTAAGAGTAAAGACGCTGATTGGTTGATAATGTGAAGTGGACCGCTGTTGATTGGGTTAAGGTTGGAGGAAGAAGAGGAGGATGCTGGGAACTGCATGCGCAGGAACCAAAAGGTTGGTGGAACCTGACGACTGGCGGTGCGCCTGGGTCATGTGACAACACCAGCCAAGCTGATTGGGGCTCGCTGGACAGCAGTCACATGATGCTGAAAGAGGACTAGTTGACTGACTCAGATGGTGAGAAGCGTGGTGGTGACTCTGCAACGGGGTTCAGTTTTATTAATAGATGGCAACTGAACTCAGAAAGAAAACAAAATTTACACCTGCAGAAAGTAAGTCTAAAAAGTACCTATAAAAATGTTTAATGGATGATGAAGTGCTAACTGTGCCTCTTAAGATGTCCCCGTACAGCACTTTAATTCTGGTAGAGTTAAGTGTTTTTACATACATATAAGAGTTCATAAATAGTCAAGTGCTGACATAAGCTGCCTTTGGACTTTGCTGTTAACCTTATATTGGCATAGACAAATTTATTTAAAAAAAAAACAAACAAAAAAACAAGACAATGTTTTTTTTTTTTTAAAAAGAGGATCACTCCAGTTAAAGTGGGATCAGAATAGTAAAAAAATGAAAGCAAAGGAGTGACATCAATAAATCAAATCATGAAGCAGCCACACAGGATATCTATTGATGAACTCGTATGTGTGCTGATGATTTTATTTTTAATGAGGTTATCTACAGCACTAAGTAGACAAAATTAAACTCAGGCCATGAAGATGACCAATTGGAAACTTCAATCGCTTTTTTTTTTAAGTTGACAAAGCTTTAATAGGTTTAAGATGCAAAAACAAGAGATTTGTTTGCCAGTGTGAGAGGTTGGCAGATTTATTCAGCTTTGCCAAACTAATTCATCGTTTGAAGGAGTCAAACAACTGATGCTTACAGTGTGTGGGGAATGTGAAATCTGCTTTGTCATTTGTGCTTTAAAAAAAAACAAACAAAAAAACACTGCACATTAGATTTTAAATAAAAACGGTAACATTAATTGTCAAGTAGGAAATGCATACCTGCGTCTGACTGGAGGACTGCGTCGTCTGATGTCATCCCGAGGGCGTCTACTCCAAGATGGAGGGGGGCCACGGCTTCTAGAACGCTTTTCCCCGGTGGATAATTCGACACGCACTCGACACCCACACATGGTTCTAATAAATAAAAAAAAGAAAAAAAAAAGGTCATAACATGAGTGTGAGTGCAAAAAATTGATAACGTCAAGAAGAACAATAATAAGAAAAGGTGTTACCTTCCATCTAGTTCTCTCACAGCATCAGATGCATCTCTGGGATCTTCAAACTCTACAAAAGCAAAGCCGGGGGGATTCCTGGCAACCCACACACTTCTTAAAGGACCATAGTATCCAAAAGCCCTTTCTAATTCTGTCTTATTACCGTTGTTTCCTAGATTCCCAACATAAACCTTGCAGTCGAGGGGACAGTCTCTATTAAGAGCAGGGTCTGAGAGGAAGAAAAGAGAAACAAAAAACAGTGATATGATTAATGTGGCCTATGCGTGGTTGTAATTTATCCTACAACATCCATGAAAGACTGGTTGAATATAAAAAGATGGCAAGTGACCCTAAACATTTTCAAAAGAAATTCCTTCCTACAAGATTGCCACATAACCAATATTTACCTTCTTTAAATTGTTTTTTTTAGTGTAAAATGATTCAAATGTCTTAAGTTTAATTTTGTATTCATGTTTTTGATCAAGGCTGACAGTTGTAACATGGTTCCAAAATTATGGGTATCACTGATTTGTCAAAAAATGTGATCGACTCAACTCGTCATCTTCACATCAGGTCTGCGTGACAAAAAGCCTCCCATTCACTTGAATGAGGGCAGTGTGTTGACGCAGTGGAGATGCCACCACAGAGAGCGCGGCAAAAAAAACAAACAAACAAAACGCAGTGGTTGTCTGGCAAAAAAGTTGAACCAGGCTCAACTTTTGCTACAACGCAACCCGATCATCTGGCAAGGAGCTGTGTTGGCCAATCACATAAGGTTTTTCTATTAGCCCGGGTTGGTCCGTTGCTCTGATGCAGCTGTGCCGCAGTGTGTAAGTTACTGCTGATAAAAACCCAACATTTCCTGCTTTTGGTGCTTCATATTGAAAGCTTTCCACTGAAACTAATGAGAGGCTTTTATTGTGAAGAATTTATAGGAAATGAAATGTATGTATAACTGAATTAGCAGAGCTTCATTAGCAGTGCTATTTTACAACAAAAACAAGTCTACACAACAAGATATGAATATATTTGGGGCCATTTGTTCAGTGAATCAAGTTAGAAATAGTGCAAGCAGAAACAGCCACAGTGATGAAGAGCTGCAGACAACAGGTTCTTAACTGCATTTTCTGCAAACAGCACACCTCCGACAGGTAAACAACTTTTACCTGTGAAATGGAAAAACAATTAAACTTAAGTGCTCCCAGCATGGCTTGGTACGACTACCCCCAAAACAATGGAAAAACAAGTGCACATTCCTGGTAGATTACTTTGTAGCGTGAACGCTGTATTTGACTGTTTATCTCACGATTGTTGCAACTAAACATTAAACAGTTGCCCCTGTGATAACTTTCCAGAGTTGTAAAATACTGTCTGCGAGTATGATAAACTACTGTGCGGTGGTTTGGCTTCTGAGAAGCCTTTAAATGCATTCCTCTGTAGCTCCAACTCAACTTCCTGGATTGTATTTCATTGTCTCACTTAAACAACACACCCCACCACTGCAGCACCTGTACTGTTTTAACACAGGGAGGTTTCAGTCTGAACACCCGTAAAGCTATTGCTAGCACTTATGCAAATTATTCAGCAGAATTGCTTACTGACAACCAGTGTTGGGTAACATTACTTTTAAAAGTAACTTGTTACATTACTGCAATTAAAAAGTAACTTGTTACATTACAGTGTTACCTCCTAAGAAAAGTAACTTTTGCATTACCAAAAAGGAAAACCCCATTGTAATTCCTTGCATAATAATGCAAATACTTCCACGATGTAAAGGCTGTCCTCTCTGCCATAATCGCTAGCTGAGCAACACACACGCACTGACACAACTGCAGGATTGGAAACCTTCCACTAGTACGCAGCTACCCGCTAAGGAGGTAAGAAAAGGTGATAAAAGGAAAAGAAGCAGTGCAAATGCATGAGGGATTTTCTTTTTTTGTGGCAACAAAAAGAAACAGGGAAATACAGTTATATTGCAGCGTGTTGGGGGTAGGTTGGCGGAGCTTCCCAGCATGCGACATAAGTTTAAAGGCATACTATGCAGGATTTGTTGGTTGCCGTTTGTTAACACAAAATTCAAAGTTGGCCCCTCTTCCCCAGCTCAACACCACCAGAGTGAGCTGAGAGCACGACAGAGGGAGAGCAGCGGAAAACGTTATTTTCTGATTGTTTCACAGCGGTTACATTCTAAAGCACAAATAAAACACACCCACACCTCACACACCTTTCTCACACAACCCTGCGAGAAAGTGCCACATTGCCGGATTTGGTGTGAATGCAGCCGGAGCGCATTCATACATGGTCATTAATGTTGCTGCAATGTTTTTACAATGTTTCTAGTAGTTCACAGTTTGCTGTTGTGAAAGAATGCATTTTGTACCATGAGTAGTAGTACTCATGGTTCATAGATACATGAAGTATGTATCTAATGGTTTGTCAACTAAACTGAACTGTTTAGACAGCAAAAATTCAAATTTAACAAACAAATATACAAGCTACTGGTAAACTGTCATAATGTGTTATGTTACTAAACTGGCAGAAAGTGTTTAGCACTTATAAGAATCTTGTTAACACTCAGAAACTAGTTTCTTTCTTGCATAATTTGTGTGTTAAGTGCAATATTTCAAAGAGAATACCATCTGTCAATTTATTTGCTTATAATGTCCTACCCTACCATCACAAAGACTGCCACATTTTGTCTTCTGTCTGGACTGTCATTTTATTATTATTATTATTATTATAGTTATAAGTTAATCACAAGACTTGATGTGTTGACATGCGAGTGTCATACTGTAGAGAAAAATAACACCAGTAACTTAGTGAAGTAACAAGTCATCATACCTCCCATTTCAACAGGTCCAAATAGCTTCTGCTGTATTGCAGTCAGATGTGCCTGAATGGACAGAAAGACAGTAGGGAATTGTTAACAGCCAACTACCAGACCTCAGAGTAAAATAAATGCAATCTAATGTTATCTGGTTCAGAGTCCATTTTGAAAACCCTGGTATCAGTGCTCGTCCATACGTCGAGCTTAATTTCTGTTTCTCTACGGAGCCTCTTCAAACCACAGGAGGGCTGTTCGTGTTCACAGATGCTGGTCTGACCACCACGGAAATCACAACATTATTAAGCGATGGCTAACTGCGTAAAAGACAAAATAAACGCGCCTCCATTACAGTAAGTAACTATCATCCTACTTTAATGTTGAGCTAACACTCGTTAGCAACAAAAAAGTAGTTCGGTTTCCTTTAGCTTGTAGCTTAAGAAACACAAACGCTAGCCTTTTATACTTTCGGTTCGACAATGTGGCCTATTTAAAAAAAAGCACGAGTACTTTTGACTCTAACGTTGCCACTAAACATTTGCATGCAGGCAGGATTTCCAATCAACCATGCAAACGTGTTAGCTGTGTTAGCTCGCAGTGGATATGGTAGCTAGCAAAGTTAGCATTAGTCACGATGGTGTGATTTTAAAAAAAAAACTTCTGTGCCCACCCGCACATTAATCACGTTACTTGATACAAACGTGGAAGCAGATTAATTAATGTTTAAAATGTACCTCACTTTTCTTGTAGCTACAGTTCAACACAAGTGTTATCAGCAGATTTCACGCCGACCGTTTGGAAACAGCAGCTAGCTTCACTTGTTGTTAGCGCCAGGGGGGAAGTTGTATTTATACATCCATGAAGCGGAAGAGACACAACTGCTCGCCTTTCTTCTCGCAAACCGACGCTACATGAAAATGCTGCCACCTGCTGTAGCGGAGTGGACAGCCTGTCACAATCATCCTCATGCTGTGCTGTCCGTTAAAACAGAAAGTTTGTAGTAGACAGAAGTACTCATTTCAAACAAGTCAGAGTGATTACTTAAATGTGTTATCCACCATTCACCATCTCCTGAGGGTGAAACAAGTATTCAGATCCTTTATCATTCCTGTATCATTTCACTCACTACACTACTGTATAACTATCTGAACAGGCTGTATAAAGTAACGGTTTTTTTTTGTTTTTTTACCATTTAATATGTATCTCACTCCGTGCACCCTTCACTTGTTTTCAGTATTTTTATCCCGTTGCAGTTCACAGAAACTGTTTATCCTGTGTATAGTCATTCCTTGTGTATATTTCTGAAGGTTATTGTGTTATTTTGTGTAAGTACACCGAGAGCCACTAAACCAGAGTCAAATTCCTCGTATGTGTAAACATACATGGCCAATAAAGATGATTCTGATTCTGATTTACTTAAGTAAAAATACCAATTGAACAATGTAAAAATACTCCATTCCAAGGAAAAGTCCTGCATGAAAAATGAAGTATTATGAGCTTGATGTAGTTAAAGTATTGCAGTAAAAGTAGTGGTTTGGTCCCTCTGATTGATATATTATTATATATGACATCATTAGATTATTAATACTGAAGCATCAGTGTGTAAGCAGCATGTTACTGTTGTAGCTGCTGGAGGTGGAGCTAGTTTGAACTACTTTATATACAGTTAGCTAGTTTAGTTCAGTGGTTCCCAACCTAGGGGTCAGGCCCCTCCAAAGGGTCATCAGATAAATCTGAGGGGTTGTGAGATGAGTAATGGGAGAGGAAAGAAGAAAAAACAAAGTTCTGATACACAAATCTGTTTTCAGTTTTAGGATTTTTTCTCTAATCTTTGATTTTTGCTGAAATATTGGATCATTTGAACATTTATTGAAATGAAACCATGTGAGAAGTTTAGAGGGAAAAATCTCTATTTGGTGGAGCTGTTAACAACTCATAGACATCTGAAATGTGACCCGACTACACACTGCTTTTTGTAAGACGTCAAAAGCCAAAAAGGTTGGAAACCACTGGTTTCATCTTTAATGATGTGTTGTATTTTAAAAGCTTGTTATATTATCCATTCCACCACTGTGAGTGTGTGAGTTGTATATTTTATAACCCCACTAAAATTCCTTTCAAACTATACTTAATGTTTACATATGAGATTAATTGTTACATTTTCTATGCAAAATTTTGGACCTGCACCCCGCTCCACAATAATGAATTGAAATTACACACACTGAAGAAAATGTAGTCCATGTAATCCTGTATGGACTATAATAATCATTCAACCAACCTTAGAGATAAGATAGATGGGCAGATGTTATCCTTGACCTTTGACTATTATTTCTGTCCTCTCACTTACTTTCATCAAACCTTTTTGGTGCTTCAGGGCCGAAGATTTTCTTAACACCTGTCCTCTTTCATGTCTCCTCTGTAATGTGTGATATCTTCTTCAGATGTTTAGTCAAATATTAAATTTCTACATGTCAATCCTCAACAGAGATGCTATGTCAATCTAATGTTTTAAAACATAAAAATGGAATATTAAACCCCATGCCTTTATGAAAAACATATAAACCTGTCAACAGTAACACATCAATGATGCTTTACAAAGACCACAAAAGTAACAATGAAAAAAAGAGTTATTTCCAAATATCTAATCACTATAAAAAAATTCTGATTTGAGCAATAATGTTGCGTAAGCAACGGGTTTGAAAAAGTTCACTGCCAAAGTTGTGCCATGCTACTGTACATCATATGCATTGCGAATACGGAAGCAGATGCTATATCTTTCAGTTTTTCTGTTTCATGTTGACAGGAAGCACAAACTTAATTCATGCAGTTTGACCTTAAAAACAAAAAACAGTGACTGCCGTTTGGTTATTACTGTGGGGGGAACATGAGTAAACCACCAGAGCTCGAGTGCTCAACAGGAGACTAAACCACAAACAACCCCTTTGTGAGAGGTCGACTGGGTGGCAAACACTGTATGTACACGTCCGGTAGTGAAAGTATGAAAAACTAGAGTAGAACAAGGGAAGAGTCGTGAGAAGCTTATAGTCTTAACATTGCACAATGTAGACAAGAATGATTTGTTTATTTAATCCTTTATATCTTCCATGCCGGAAGTTGACATCTGTATATAGTTAGAGTCGGTGGTGTAACTGTGTGAAAAAAAAAGTTTCCACTCTAATCCTCCATGCAGTCTCCAGTCGAACACATTTTGTAATCTGTGAAGTGACTTTATTTTAATGTATCCTCTGTCACTGTCACATGTCTTGTTAGTGGGGACTAACTACCGTTGTGAGATTTGACATTGGTTATCAAGAAATCACTCATGTCACACATCTCTTCTAGCTTTGACTAATGACAGATGAAGTTGCTATGTGCTAGACATTCCTGCCTCAGATGTCAGATACTTTAATGATGAATAATAACCCTCATTAGCATAGGTTTGGTGGAAGGGCTGCTCCGTGACGGAGAGAGTTGTGTTGTTGTCATTGGGTTCACTTCCTCATTATTTGGGGTTCCACAGACCCCACTGCTGTGTGTGTAATAATAATAATAACTGCAAAATCAACTATTTTTACCCCTCAAATATTTTTATTTTCTTATGACCTTATTACAAACCCAATATGTAGAAAAGTATTGAAGTGGTAACCCTTTTTTTGTCACAAACTGAGCTTGAAAATCAGATGAATGTGACAAAATATAGAAGTGACCGTAAAGCAAATTGTCATTACACCAAATAAATGTTTTATATGTTGGGCTAAGCATGAACAATATTCCTTTTGTTTACCAAAAAGTTCACAGACATAAATGTTCAGTATGTTATCTTACATAATGGTGTTACTTATGTTTGGGGTCAATTAGTTGAAAATGATTAAGAAGTTTTATAAAACTCCAATAACAGAAATCTAAATAGACTTATTTGGGATCGTTACTACTACATAAAAAGTGCTGTCAATACCAATCATAGATATAAAGCATATGAAAATCTAATTTATTAGATCATGTTTTATATGACTTTTGAAATGTAATCTGTTAAATATCATGTTTATGAAACAATGTTAAGAATGCTTTTTGACCTGTTAAAGAGGCTCTGCAATCATCAGGGTCCCAGAGAGAATATCAGTTTTAAGTTTTAATGTTTCTTTGTTCTGTTCTGTTCTAAAAGTATAAACTGACAAAATGTCAGAGAAAACATAACAGCATCAGGACAAAAGGAACAAGCATGCATGAGAGCAATCCAGTGCTGAGGCTACAAAACAAAAACAACTCCCACAAAGAAATTCATAAAGGAGCCTTAAACTACATCAAGTCAAGCTGTACCTAAAAATGAACAAAGGTTGTTTTGTATATAACGTAACCAAAAGTTTTATCTTTCCAAATATATGCATACATGTGTAGATGGACCACTGTAAGTACATTTACCCAAGCACTGTACTGTACTGTATCTAAGTACAATTTTGAGGTACTTGAGTACTCTAATGCTCTGAAGCTTCACACTTCTTCTTTACTACATTTAAAAGGAAAAATCATACTCTTGACTCCACTACATTTCTCTGAGTGCTGCTTTGCAGATTGAATTTTATATATAAAACAGAGGATTAGCTGATAAAATATGTTGCGTTGTCATAGATTAAACTACCCAACAGTATATAAAAATGTAAAATGAATTCCACCTTGACCAGCTATAGCTGCAAAATGCTTCTTACATGTTTATTAATCATCATATATAATAATATAACACTGACAGGGGCCATTCTGCTGCATAATGTTCTTTTACTTTTAATACTTTAAGTACATTTAGCTGGAAATACATCTGTACTTTTAAAATTTTGAATGCAGACTACAACACTTACACTGTTGTATTGCTCCTTTAAGTAAAGGATCTTAATACTTCTCCCATTATTGATCAGTTCATAACTGATCATCTAAATAAATAGAATAAGTTAAAATAAAATAAAAAAAAAATAAAAATCCATCCCTGTTAGTCACTGTTCCACTGTATTTCTCCATCAGCAGAAGCGAGAAATCATTTATTTAGGGTCCTTGGCAGACACAGCAGTGAAGGACTCTTGCTTCAAAGGGGCAAAAGTTCAGGGATAAACAGGCTCACACAGGAGATTACTCCCATGTACGTAACACGGATGGCTAGAACACAAACAAAGAGCATTATGTTGCTCAGCTTTATTTTAGTCGCAGTGTGCATGTTTGTGTGAGAGCGAGAGACTCTCTAACCTTATCCTCACCACTTGTCTTTTATACCAAATGAAGAGTTAAGCTCA
This sequence comes from Scomberomorus guttatus, assembly GCA_038419695.1. Taxonomy (NCBI): domain Eukaryota; kingdom Metazoa; phylum Chordata; class Actinopteri; order Scombriformes; family Scombridae; genus Scomberomorus; species Scomberomorus guttatus. The sequence goes on from CM076446.1 coordinate 19,789,783, forward strand.
GTTTGTTTTCTTTGTACATATCTCCCCGCTGCCATAGGATTCTCCTTTTAGCTGTTTAAATGAAACATCTTTTTTTTTTTTCTCATGCATCCACTCAGGGCAGTGTTTTTCAATCAGATTAGTACAGCACATTCTGTTCTGTTTCACTTCCTGATGACTGTGCAGCCTGTATCCCTGAATGAACTCACCCGCGTGCTTCTGGTTACACCAAGACACTCATTCAGACAGACGTATTCTCACAATTGCCTGTCAGATTTTTTTTTTACTTAATATATTATTTAGGTAATTGTGTTAGCCTGTTATCAAGAAGACCTACTGTTTAATGTGATAAAGACTAAAATGCTTAAGGAGAGAAACATTGTGCTAAAATTTGTTACTCAGTGCATAAGAGGCCTTAATCCCTAAATATGAGTGATCTGTTTGTATGTCTCATAAATATGTTTATTATATTCATGCTAAACAGTTATAAATAGCAGAATAACCTTTGACCATCTCATTTTCCTGTTTCCTACGAGGCTGGTGATTTCATCAGAAGAGAAACAAGATGTTCGTGATGTTTCAGGAAGGAAGACACCATCTCAAACCATGTGTCAATATAGAAATCTATTCATGCATTTCAGTTCAGCTCAGTTCAGCTGAGTTCATTTTTAACCTCCACTTAAGTATACACAGGAGGAGGAAGTGCCAGCAAAGCTACCAGGACACCGCAGTTCAGACGAGGGTTTTTGGGAAAACAAACAAAACTCTGCCACGAGCCGGGCTCAACTCTCTTGGCGACTTTTGAAAATGATCTACGTATTTATTGTTAATAGCATCAGGTTGGCGGTGTTGCTTGGCGGAGGCTGGTTGTGCTCTTAGATCACAAGACCACAGTCGCTCTGTTTATGTACTATTTCTGCTTTTAATGTGAATAAAATGTCCTAATAGAATGTGTGAAACCCACTTTCCTCCGATATCCGATTGCTCAGAGGATTATTCAGCTGGTTGACAACATCCCTGTGGGTTTGCAGAATCAGGTTCACTTGTGTTATGTCACCTTTATAATTAACAGGATCATCATGTTCCCTTCAATAGCTGCCTGGCTGTCTTCCAGCAGTGTGGTCAGACAGTGTCCTCGCCACCTCTGACTGTGGGATTCACCCACCAGAAACCTGCAATAAAGTTTTAACTATCTGAGCACCTCGGATCAAGCAATAATGGAATAGACGGAGTTTTAACTTTCTCACATGAAGTGAACTTTTTGGGTCAAAGATATAGTCAAACAAACAATGAATGCAGCTTGAAGTTTTTAAGCATTTTAATGCAAAAAAAAAAGGACGAACATAAATACAAGCGGCTGCCATAAAACATGCTTTATTGCAATTGGAACTGTAATTGCAATTTATTGGACGTAACAGTATAATATTGTCCTCAGACCCCCAGAGCAAAGCCATAAAAATCTTTTATGACCATCATGGGAATTTTGCTGCTCTGGCTCCCCTCCCTCCACCCCCCCACACACATATACAATGCGGCATATAAATGAGCAGATTTCACAGTTTTCAAGATTCAAGATTCAAGAAACTTTATTGTCTGTCACATAGTAACAGAAATTCCTCTTTGACGTGGCTCAGTCGAAGACAAAGGTGGACAAATGTAACAAAAACAAAGTAGAAACACTAAAACAACAAAAACATCGCAGTAAAGCATCGAATGCTAACATCAATACTGTTGAAAGGCAAGTTTAGGTGTGAATATATCTGTATGTGCCTATAGTGTGTTTTATTTAGGACAACAATGGCTGAAGGGATGATGGGCATTTAGTTTATATCTTATATTCATAATGATAGGACTTATTGAAAGCATGACTTCATCACTATCCAGCTGGTGGTTCTGGGAGTTTTGGTTCACAGGGGAACGTTAAATGTCTTCTGTTCAAAGTCCGTATTTAAATACAAAGAGAAGTTCTGGGAATTAGAGCTCGTTTATTAGATCCACTAATGCTATAATGGTCAAACTCATATCTGAACACGTCACTTAACTATAGAAGAACATGATGAGGGCGATAGGTTTGATTGCACCACATAAAACATTTCTGAATGTGGCAATGGTCGCATGTACCGATCACAATGAAGAGCGTTGTACTCGGGTCTCTGAGCAACTTAGTGTGCCAGTTTTTCATGCCTTGCTGTCACAGTAATAAAAGCAGATGTATATTTGCACTTGTAAAATCACAGGCAGGTTTTTTTTTAGGATGAGACAATAATTATCACTCCTACAACTTTAAACTACGCTGCTCTATTGCTGTCTCTCATGTTTATCTCTTTCTATCCTTTGTCTTTTTGAATTCTTTACTCCGTGTGGTGACTACATACACTGACATTGACAACCTTCTGCCTCAGGCTTGGTGAGTAAGTCAGAGAATCACCTGGTGGGGTGTTTGGTTGCAATGAAAAAGCTATGAGGGAAAAGCAACCCATCAGAGTCCTGCTGTGTGGATCTAAACCTCGCAAAAGTCCAATAATTTTGTCAATATGATGAGAGGATGGATGAGATGTTGTTAGAAATGATCTTGTGAACACAGCCGGGATATCACATTTAGATTGTACTGAATAAGGAAGTGAACATATGCACAGAGTGCAGTTTAAGTACAGTTCTGCAATACAGGTTCCTGAGAATTTCCATCACATTTCTGAGAAAATGACTGTGTGCTTTGCTACTTTATAGCTGCACTCTTTCCTTTGTGGATTTGAAGCTCAAAACAAGAGCTTGTAAAAGTTGATGCATGATACTTCCCAACATTACACAAAGTAATTACACATGACAACACATGGACAGGTTTATTACTCTAAGATATCATATTACACTTTGACTGGGAGTATTCTTGTAGTGCTGCTTAGATAGAAAACTTAAAATAGGCTACAGCAGGTTACCTAGGAAGTAATTAAACATGTCTATTCAAGTACTTTATACAAGTACAGTTTTGACATACTGCTCCTTTACTGGAGTATTTACAGTTTTTACTCTTACCAGTTTAGCTGCACTATTTTCTTTGCAGATGAAGATTTGACTTGCAGGACAAGAGCTCATGATGTTATACTTCCCAATGTGTCAGCTGGACAGTTTAGTACTTGATTTATCATTTAACACTTTGATTTTGAATGTATTTAATGCTGCTAGGTTAGGTATAAAAGTTTTCAAATACAGGTCATTTTACTTGAATATTCATAATTTGCACTACATTTCAGATTACTTGCAAAACAAAAGCTATTAAAATATGATGCACTGTAATCCTTAAATGTGTTTACTGTACTGTTTAATCAAGTTTAATGTCATTGTTGGGTTTCTCAACTTTTACGTAAAAAAACATGAGTCATTGGCTACTTGTGGTGTTTTTTTAATTAGAGTGTTTTTTTTACACACACCCACCCACCCACCCACACACACACACACACACACACACACACACACACACTCACAGTAATGTAAACACAGGTTGCTTAGGAAAAGATGATAAATCACCCATTAAAAAGCACAATAAGGAAATAAAACAACAATAAAAAAACTACACATGTAAGCATGTTTGTCGACATCCCTACCTTGGAATGAGTTAGCCTATAAAGAGCATTTGTACTTTTAGCATCAAAAAGGGAAAAAAAAGGGATCTCCGGTAAACAAAAATAAAGAAGGCGGGGTTTTCACCGTGTAATCCGTCACTCCGCGCTTCTTATCGGGCAGTGAGGTGTGCTTTAATTTCGGTGCTTACACATCCCGTGTGTGTGTGGCAGCAGGCGGCAGCTAAAGGCTGGGCTATTACACTGCACTGTTGATGATATGTGTTGTCAGCTGAGCGGAGAGGACAGCCTGCTGCGGTACAGGCTGTTCCCGGCCTGGCTCGGCACGGAACGGGTTACAGGTCAGGGTGTCTATTGGAACACAGTGTTCTCATCAGCAGCGGCTGCGGTACAGCTACAGTACAGCCGGAACATTGTGTTACTTTGTGGCTGCTTTCCAAGACCTGCCCTTAATTTTACACTAAACGCCCTCCCACAACTCTACTCTATTCTACTCTCTCTCTCCCCTTCTCTCTCTCTCTCTCTTTGCCTCTCTCTCTCAGCCTGTGTCATTTTGAAGTCTGTGCTCCATGTGGCTACTACACCGGCGCGTTTTTCTTCATTAGAGAGCAAAGGATAAAGGGAAAAGGACAAGGAAAAAAAAAAAAAGCTGCGCTACATGAGAACCACATGTGCAGAACATTTAGTACCCTGGATATGAGATGAGAGGGGCGGGCTTGGATTAGGAGGAATAGACGCGGCTTTTAAAAAACATATACCAACTGAAAATTCAGCGGGTCACCGTGGAAGAACATTGGAAGAAACAGGACCATAAGGAAACGTGAGTGCTTTCATTTATTCTCTCTCTCTATAGCCTACTGCTCTGCTGCTCAAAGACTTAATTAAGAAGTTAATTAAGACGTGCAAGGTTTGCCGGCTGCTATAGTGCTTTCTGTTCACGCCTGGTTGAGTCAGGACACTTGTTATACATAAGAAATAACAGTTTAAAAAAAAAAAAAAACTAAACACAAACGAGTGTGATGAAACAGTTCATGATTAAATGTTGTCTGGTTATATGTTGTTACAGGATGGATGCACTGTTGAATTTGTCACACGTGTGGGGGCAATTGAGGTTACAGCTGTATCCTACTGTGTTCTGGAAAATAAGGGCTGATAAGACTCCCTGTGTCTGTGTGTCTGTGTGTGTGTGTGTGTGTGTGTGTGGGTGAGAATGTGTGTAAATGTGGCACTTGGCTGTGGTCCCCATTGGAGGTGGATGAGGACAACAGTTTACATCTAGAATCCCTTTAGGCTTAGGTGTATCTTCATAAATTACAGGTTGTGTAACCCTGACTGCACAGTTCACTCTGTGCTGATTCGTACTCATTTTGGACCCACTGGTACATTCACAGGACATAATGGCAGCCTCCTGAGAACTGAAAGTACACGGGTGTCATTGTACTTGCATTTAGATTCAGATGAGGTGGTGAGGTAGAAACACTATATAAGTACTGACAATGGACATGGGTCAGGGCAAAGTCCCAGAGATGAATCAGACAGCCTTAGGGAGATATTTAATGTAGATAATTGCTGTTTGTATAAATACACTAACATGAAAAGCTAGGCAACTAAAGTGTGACCAGCTCTTTGTCTTTGCTTTTATACCTCCTGAAAACACTGTCATTGCTCATAAAAAGTAGTCAAAGCTTTGCCATCGCAGCAGGATTTTCAGAAAGCAATGGCTATAAAAGCAACTTTACATGCTTTTCCTGCATCCTTTATAATACCCCGTGATGCAAATGTCAGGTTAAAAAAGCTTCTCCCATGTCAGACAATGCGTTGCTTCAGGATGTCAGCAGAGTACGGATGTGAGACAGAATGTACACGATATAATGTGTGCGTCTGTAGCTGTGATCTGTGCCTCATTGTGTTGTGTGTTCCTGCATTCCTCTGCAGGGTATCAGAGTTTAGGTACATATAGTCTTCATGCCATCTTATCAGCGTTGTAAGTACTTTCAGTTCTATTCTGGGTTGTGGGACATATTTTTTTTATACATGAAAAGGAAAAAGTAAAATGATGAAACAGATGGAAAGAATCTTTTGATTCTGGGGGGATATACTGATGGTGGTAATGCATGACAGTAATGCTCCACTTGCTTTATTTAAATTAGAATATTGTTTTAAAGCAAATGTAAAGGTGAAGTCAATTTGAACAATTCAAATCTGCCTATTTTCATCAGGAAAATGAAGCTGGGTTGTACGTGAGGGGGTCTCAGATTGGTGAGCACCATCAGGCTTTGCCAGCGGGGAACTGTGAATAGAAGGAACATTGTGTTCAGACACACGCACACACACACACACACACACACACTCACACACACACCAACACACACACAGACACATACTCACACACACACACACGAGTTACATCTAAAGTGAAATCCATGAAATTTAAAAGACGCAGGACAAGGTGCTGATTCTGAAGAGACATTTTGTCCTGTGCTTGTGTTGAGCAGTTCAGTGAACGGACACTTGATCCTCTTGAGTGACACAAATTTGAAGAACCATAATAAATTGTGCAGATATCAGTAGGACAGATCTTTATGGTCTTGCCCTGTGGGCTGAGGCGCACGGGTGGTGCCATGATTGAGTTCTTAAGATCTTGCTCACGCTAAGAAAATGAGTTTGAATTTCCTCATCAATATTCAATACAATGAGCTAATCGCCAAGTTGAGGTCAGCCTCTGTTGCTTAATGTTCATACTTGCCGGCTCTTTAAGAACTTAGTGACGACGGCTGAATGTCCTAATATTTGCACATGATCATTAACAGCATCTGGGATGTCCTGAAAGTCAAAGAGGACAGGAAAAGTCTAAGATCAGATCTGACGTTTCTCTCTTTCTCACAACACACTGCCTTTCAGTAAAGTTCATAGCCTTAAACCATCTCTGTGGAAATGTTAAGTGGCCACAAGACTGCTGTTTCATCAGCCCATATCCTCTCCCTCACATTACTCCCTCTAGCCTTTGCAGTAAATGTGAACAGGTTGTCAAATTAAATGTGATTTAAAAATGTTTTTAAATGTTGTTTGCTTCAGCAGAATGGACAAAGTCTTTCTTGCTGTACCTGTTTAAAATGGTTTCACTATGTCCAAATGTTACATAATTTCCAGTGCAAGGGAGCTCGAATGATGGGCAAGAGTTAAGTTGTAATGATAAAATTTGCAAGAGAGTGTTCCCTGCGACATCAGAGAGATAATCTCTTATCTTTAGTTCTTCTTATAAACATAGACTACACAAATAAGTAGAAACCAACACCTTTATATAAATCTTTTTCCCCTGGCGGCAACCGACAATTTAAGCAAGAAGTTGGGTCATTTTTTTGTTTGTAACATATACATTTTGTATAAGTATCTTGTTTCCTTTGTTAAGACTTATTGGTTAGCCTATCAACTATTATCTCGTCATAGATGTTACATTTCCATTTGCTACTTCACAACTCCGGCCAAAATGCTAACCTTAGTATCAACCCCACACGTTCTCAGAACAGCTGATGATACGTGAGCAAGTGTTAATGTCTCAGCTGTTGCGCATGATAATGATCAGCAAATACTGTTTGCCAACATGTTTAACATATCCAAGTAGCTTTTTCATTCTCTTCAAACAATGTCAAGATTATTCTGCCAGGGCAGACTGAAAATGTCTGCAGACGTGTGTACTGACGCAGGAACAATGCATGTCGACAGCGATTGCTCCTGTGATGAGAGAGGAAACATTTAGCAGCTGTAACACCAACATGTCATTACTGTTTTATTGCTCTGGCAGAGCTGCTGGCAAAAGACTTTTTGTCACATGGAGGTGTGAGGCAGAGGCATCTATCTATCTATCTATCTATCTACCTATCTATCTATCTATCTATCTATCATTAATGCATTGTTTTAAAGAAAGAGGGAATAGAAGGAGGATTCTTTGTTTGATATTTATAGTAACTATATACTGTATTTGGGATGATAATTAGTGCTATGAAAAGAATCTTAAAAAAATCATAATTAGTTATGTGGATGTGATGGCTATGCAGGTAGAGGCCCTCACTGATGATATTACCTGGTTAAAACAGTCTGTATTTACATGTAACGCAGCCTGAAAGAGACAGAAACGACATTTACAGTAAGCTACTGTACAGTATATCACAACATCAACAGAAAAATGTAGACAATGTGTAGCCTCAGATCCTGATAAGATTTTATATCACCTCTAAGTTGAACAGTTCCAATTGAAAACGTCCACCTGTCTCATCACAAATACTGTGAGAGAGATGACACGACTCTGTGATGGCGCAGCTATATTTGACTATAGTGAGTGTAGTGAAACCCACACTTTCCTGTGCACACAAGGGTTTTAGAAACAAGACAAATGAAAGACTCATTGCAAAATGAACAGTGAAGATATCTAAACAAGGCTCTGCTGTACTCCAGGCTTAATTTTGGTGTCAATAAAATGTCTGGATGCCATTTATAGAGCCTGCTGTCAAAGAGCACAAAGGGTTATAAACTAACAGTCGTGAACATACTGTACTCCGTGTGTGTTACAAAATAAACCTAGCCGCTGCCTTTAACGTACATAGTTATGCAATTGCTTCATCTCTGGTGGATCAGAGAAGGTCCGGTACAGTTGAGTGATATCAACTAATGTTCCTCACACAACTGGGATCAATGCTAAGGTGGCTTTTGCAGCAAAACTGTATCTTCAGTACAGTAGGCTACATGTGTCCTTAAATAGCTACAAGTTATATAATGTGGAGGAAAAAGTCATATTTACTGCGTGGAATATGGTGATCTGGTACAGATATTTTTGTCTGAGATTGTGATTTTCCACTCCAGCTCCACAAATTAGATTTATTTCATGTTGAATTTTCTTTGTTGCAACTTTGTTCCAAAGTGAAAACATGAGACATGAGGACATGTTGCTCAAATTGCTAACACGTAGGCTTGTGTGTTTTTAAATAAATGTTTACAGAGTTACCGTGTGATGCCCACATGCAGAAATGACCAGTGATCAGGATCTGCCAATGGACGGCCAATCAGCCACAGCCGTGTTTGCTTCAAAGGGCATTGATGTAACACCTAATAAAGACCAAGGAGTAATCAAGGTATTTATTGTCATTGCTTCAAATTTTAGCATTTTATTGAAGGTGTTCAAGCACAAGTAGGACTTATTGTCCCAATCTACGGCATGATCATGATTTTTATCTTCTCTGGATCTTCCAGGTCTTCTCTGTCAAATGTTGAAACTTTTCTCAATTAAACTGGAAGCTTGTCTTCCTGTTTCCAGGTTGTAAAGCGTCACGGTATAGATGGAGACCAACCAATGATTGGGGACAAAGTGACAGTCCACTACACTGGAAAGCTGCTCACTGGGAAGAAGTTTGACAGCAGCCGAGATCGCAAGGAATCTTTTTGCTTCAATGTCGGCAAGGGTAGGTGATTTTTCACGCATTTTATATTACTGCGTGCATTACAGTCACATCTAACAGTGCCTTAGTGTTGTCTCTTACTAAAAGCAATGATTTGACATTTTGAGTTAGATGAGAAGATCAGAATCAGAATTAGCTTTATTGGCCAAGTATGTTTACGCATACAAGGAATTTGAATCCAGTTTCTAGTGGCTCTCAATGTGCTTAGACATAAAAATCTTCAAAGATACACATGGACAACAAGCCGAACAAAGATAATTAAACATAAACATATCACTATTATGTACGAGCAAGTGGGGTTTCATACAATGTCTATATACAGATGAAACTGTTTCCGTAAACTGTAAACATGTTACAAATAGTGCAAAGGTGTGGGGAGTGCTGAAATAAATATTAAATGGGTAAAAAAGTGAGTTAAGTTATATACGTACAGTAGGTGGTTATGTCCAGTATAAAGAGCCTGCTGAAATATACAGTAATGAATGATATGTATACGTGTTATTGCACTTTTTGTATTGTAACACTTAAAGGTCCAGTGTGTAGGATTTAGTGGCATCTAGTGGTGAGGTTGCAGAGTGCAACTAACTGTATACCACTCCCCTCACCCTCCCTTTCCAAGGGTGTAGGAGAACCTATGGTGGCCTCGAAACTCGTAAAAAACGCTAAAAGCCCCTCTCTAGAGTCAGTGTTTGTTTTTGTCCATTCTGGCCTACTGTAGAAACATGATGCAACATGGTGGGCTCCGTGGAGGGGGACCCGCTCCCTATGTAGATATAAAGGGTTCATTCATTCTATTAAAACATACTTATGAATATTATATTCCATTTCTGCCAAGTCCGTTCCGCTAGATGCCACTAAATTCTACACACTGCACCTTTAAATAAATAATTTAAGATCAATGCCACTCTCTTATGTGTCTGTTACAGCCGGTTAGCTTAGCTTAGCATAAAGCCTGGTTCTGTCCAAAGTTAAAAGTTCTGTCTACCAGCACCTCCAAAGCTCAGCGATTAACATGTAATAGCTATTTTGTTTGTTTAAACTGTACAAAAAAAACGACATGTTGTGGTTTCACAGTGGGTTATGTGTGGGACTATTTCTTGGCTGGAGTCTTCACTGTTTGCCTTGCAATCTCACCGTGACAAGAAGACTCTTCGCCCTGCCAAAAAATAGTCTTGCATATAGCCCTCCATAACACTGCAACTTGATATTTCTACTCTACGGAACAAACAAGCGAGATATAATGTGTTAATTACTGAGCTTTTGAGGTGCTGGTAGATGGAATTTTTAACCTTTGGCTCTGGATTTCCCTCATTCCCAGTCTTTAAGCTAAGCCAAGCTAACCAGCTGCTGGTGGCAGCTTTATATTTAGCGTAGAGGCATGAGAGTGGTATTCTTCTTCTCTCTTTTCGAAGAAGCGTATTTCCCAAAATGTTGAACTATTCTATTAAATTCATACTACTACTCTTCTCACAGGACAAGTCCTCAAGGCTTGGGATATCGGTGTGTTGTCTATGCAGAAGGGTGAGGTGTGCACACTACTGTGTAGGCCAGAGTATGCTTACGGATCTGCTGGAAATCCTGACAAAATTCCTCCCAACTCTTTAGTACTGTTTGAGGTAGGTACACAACGTCACTGCCGTGCATTATTTCTGCATCACACCAAGGGACTCTGATAATTTAGGAGCATGTGTCAGTCTCTGCAAATGGAGGTCTCTAGTCATAAAATTAACTGGTTTGTCTATTTTAATCCTCCTCAGCCAGAGTAGTACAGTTGCTACTCTTACCAGTCTGTTTGGAGCTCAGTAGGGATACAATTCAGAGGTTTTCTATCCTCTATAACCATTATAATTCAGTCCTGAGAAAACTCAATTGAGATTTATTCAACTGCCATGCTTTACAAGTTACCCCCCCATGGACACATCTCAGATGTTACCGAAAGTTTTATACTTAGGTGTTCAGTGCTGATTTCATATGTGATCGCTCATGTGCTGAGCAAGCAGACATATTCAAGTTATTCAATTTTTTTTTGAGTTTCCCCAACGTACTGATGTTTTTTGTTACTTGTCGTTTAGCCTCTTAAACCCCACTTACCCACCTGCGGGTCGGTTATTACAAACTCATGCTGTGCAGCCAAACTTTGTTCAAACCCACACAACTTTATTTTAAATTCTAGCTGAGATCCAAAGGTTTCCAAAGATACCAAATATGTCAGGCTGAATTTTGGGGAAATGTGTTTAAAATGATGCACAAGACAAGAATATTGCAGCCATCAAAAACACAGAGTCATGAGTTTAAACATTCCACTCATTTTATTGATTGCGATTACGCAGTACTTTGTCTCTAACAGTTCTTTTTTTTTCAGGATTTCTGTGACGACTCCTACTTGTTTTTGGTTATGTGTTTGCTTTTCTCCTCCCACACCAAACCCTTCTTTCCCTACAACATGCTCTGCACAGCTATAATTTTATATTCCAATAACCAGTATTTGTGAAATACAACAAATAAATAAATGTTATCTACAAAACAGATTGAGCTCCTGAAGTTTGAAGGGGAGATGCTCACAGACGACGGCGGCATCATAAGGAGAATAAAGGTCAAAGGGGATGGTTACACTAATCCCAACGATGGAGCGACCGTCGATGGTAAGCCTCTTCTTTTTCTTCATGGATAACGACTACCATTGTGCCACTAAAACGGTTACATCAAAGGTTAATTTGTGTCATGATTTGTGTGTTTGTGTGTCCCACAGTGCACCTGGAGGGGCGCTGTGCTGGTCGACTGTTTGACTGCAGGGACGTCAGCTTTACTGTCAGTGAGGCTGAGGATAAAGGTGTTCCCCTGGGAGTGGACCGAGCCATGGACAAGATGCAGAGAGGAGAGTGCTGTATACTTTACTTAAAACCAAAGTAAGTCACCAAAAATCTTCAAATATGATCCATGTCATTGTTTTATGTTTTACAATCGCACTTTGGTCAGTCAGATTTTGTTTGGTAATTGTTTGTGCTAAACTCTCGTAACTTGAAGAGTGACGTGCATGACTTGGCTCTTCAACACCTGGCTGAGAAGTCAGTCAACCAAAGCCTAAAGCAAAGTCAAATCAGTGTTGTAATAATATAAATATTTTCCTCTCATTTTATTACAAAAACAAGTGATTCATTTGTTGTTCTTTGGTAACTAAATCCATGTAACTTTGCTTGTGAAGATTTTTTTTCCATCATAAAAAAAATATTTGTATCATAAGTAAAATAGACTGCAAAAAGAGGGAACAAATAATAAAGAGAACAGACAGAGCCGCCCAAACCACATCATATCTTTCACTTAGCCCCGCCCACACCAACCCTCTGGGCAACAGCAATACAAAGAACTGGTGATTAGTACCAAGAATTCATAGCACACCAACAGTTCATACTGAGAGTTCATACCAGCAAATACTGAACTAACACAGAAACTAAAGAAGAAATAACACAGAAGATAGACAGATAGATAGATAGAAGAAAATAAAGACAGAGAAACAAACTATATACATAATGCTTCTCCTGTGTAAATCACAAAAATCTACATTTATCTCAAGACATAAACACAATATGTCTCTATACATTCATTGTTCTTCTTGGGAATCAGAATGATCCATTTCTGTCGATGTAACTCCTGTATATCCTTTTAACCTATATTAACCTTTTAAGAAACTGTACTGTATTGTTTATTTTGCAACGTGTATGTAAGTAATTTTTTCTAATGCCATTCATGAGGACATCTCATCAGCCTTCCTACAGATGGTTTATTTTTCTTTTCCAGTGAAGGCTATTAGCCTCTGTGTTTGCAAAATACACATATTAATTAGTGCATACTGGCCCTGTTTTATAGCAAACTCCTGAGATATATTAAAACCAACTGTTCAATTGTGTGATTACCTCTTTCCAGAAAGAAAGAGCGTTCATGTGCATAACTGGGATATTACTATAAAATGTATGAATTTTCACAGCTGCAATATGCATCAGCCAGGTTTTAAATTTCTCACCCTGTAGATTAAATATCAAATGACATGTGTTGGCTGTTTACAGCTGACAGCACCTCTCTACCTAATTTGGCAGTTCAAACATGTAGAATGAAGCATCCGTAAATAAAGATTTAGCAATTATTCTTTGTTTCTTTCTTCAGTCAGTCATGTCTTGTTTTTTTTTTTTTTTTTACAGGTATGCCTTTGGAAGCGAAGGTAAAGCAGAGTTCAAAATTGGACCAGACAAAGACATTATATACGAGGTTACCCTCAAAGACTTTCAAAGGGTGAGCTCTACTTTCTACTGTGTTTTTAATAAAAGAATAAACCAAATTCTACTTTACATTAGATTTCAATTTGGATTCATATATTTGTGTCCTTTAGCGTGTGAATAATTTTACCTGAATAAACTTAAAAACAATGTTTACTCACATTTTCTGACACTAACTGTGTTTCCACAAGGCTAAAGAATCGTGGGAAATGGACATACATGAAAAGCTGGCTTTGGCTGCTGAAGTTAAGCATAAAGGGAATCAATATTTTAAGGTACAGTCTCCATGCTCTTCTTTTTTTTTTAAATTATCACAACTCATGAATATTTCCTGTTAACATGTCCAAAAATTGGTGTTATCTTCTTGTATTAGGCAGGGCGTTACCAACAGGCAGTCATCCAGTACCAGCGCATCATTTTCTGGCTAGAAATGGAGTGTGGTACCGGGATGGAGCAGTTGAAGAGGATACAAGAATTTGTTTTGAAGGCCCACCTCAATTTAGCGTTGTGTTTCCTGCGGACAAAGGAGTTTTCACAAGCAGTAGATAACTGCAACAAGGTGAGCAGCCCTGACCATATTTCCTGTAAACAGCATTTAATTTCATGACATTGTTGCTGTGCAGCTGTGGGGATGTTTTGGATCTGTTCTTAACTAATTACTCTGTGTGTGTATTTAAGGTGATTGAGCTTGATGAGTGCAATGAGAAGGCTCTGTATCGTCGCGGTGAAGCCCGTCTCCTCCGTAACGAGTTCAGTCTGGCCTTGGCAGACTTTCAGCAAGTGCTGCAAGTCAACTCCTCGAATCGAGCAGCTCGTGCTCAGATTTCCATCTGCCAGAGCAAGATGAAGGAATATCATGAGCAGGACAAGAGGACCTACACCAACATGTTCCAGAAATTTGCAGAACGTGATGCTAAGGTCTGTAAACTCCCTGTTCTTGACTAAATGTAGAGAAACTGTCACCCTGACTTGTTCTTGTGTCTTGTTTTTCTCTCCACTTTTATCTCCTTTAAGTGAATTAAATATTAACAATAATATTAAGTTAGAGGAAATAATTCAAACTCTAAAAGTTGTATAATTTGTACTAACACTTGGTATCTATCCTCTCTCTCTCACACACACACACACACACACACACACACACACACACACACACACACACAGAGGGCATGGAACTGATTGTCAGTTTTTTATTAAATTATTTTAGGAATATTTTCGGAATGATCTTATTTTCATTTGATTTATGACCTTATAGTTTTATGTATTTCCTTGACAAATTGTCATCACTTTTCACTGATATGAAGACCAAGGTCCATTGGATTCATTTATTCTCAGAGAAGAAAAATTCAAACAAGAAATGATTAACTTCAAAACAGTCAGGGAATGGAGGCATTTTAGTGTAGCACATAACAGTATTTTGTAAGACTTCTGGAAAATACACAGGAGACAAAACTGGCTACAGTAATTTATCTGGACGGAATGTTTTTATTAGAGCTGCTGCTGTCTTTTTATCCAGAGCAAACGCTGACCTAAATGATCAGCCATTTTGGGAATCATGGTGAGAATTATTGATGCAATTGAAGGAGGTCTGTCTCCCCAGTACCTGCCAAATATCCTGTAAAATAATTTGATATTCATGACAGGACCCCCTCCAGTCAAATTACATTTGAAGATTGAATTTATTTCAAGATGTCAGTTACATGTTGACAGTATATTGTCCTGCTCTGTGTGTATCAGTGTGCTTTCTTTAGTAGCATACTGACCTCTAGTGTTCATTTACAGATTTGTTGATTTTCTCTCTTATTGATGCTGACACTCTGTTAAAAAGGAGAAAATATCTCAAGAGTAAAGAAACACCAACACAAACTGTTAACAAATTAATGTCTTGATATTAATGACAAATCTAAATTTAGTTGTTTTGATTTAATTTAATTTTAACTGATTTTCAGGAGGCATGAAATGCACAACTTCATGGGACATGCAGAATCTATGATATTAGGAGTTTCAGTCGAATGACACCAACTGCTGTAGTCACTTGTGCTTCATCTGAAACACTATATTGTCTCCTAACCAGGTTGGGAAGACGAAGAGGAGGCGGGACGAGAGCGTGAGGAGCAGCATGAATGGCGAAGTGGGCATTAAACGCCGACGGAAGAGTCAGGACTGTCCGTCCTAACAGTGACATTTGAAAGGGAGAAAAGAAAGACAGGCCTCCCTTTGATTTCCAAGCCCAGGGAGCAGAGGCAGGAATGAAGTCATGTAAAAGCCTCTGATCCAAACCTCTTCATCCCAAAATCCAACGTTACCATTCCTGCATATAAAGCAGAGTGTAAGCAGGGATGTTTGCAAGTCAAACAGCATTTCCCCTGTCACATGGACTGTGCAACTGCCAGAACGCAACTCCCAGTGGAATTAGCACTGCAGAATCAGCAAGTAAAGATTGGTGAACACTTCTAGCCCCCCATCCACTTTTTTTGGTGGTGGTGGGGGGGGGTTTATTGTTTATTTCTTCAACACATACAGAGGAATTCAATGTTCTTTGTCATTAGGCTACTGTGTAGAGTTGAGATGTGCCTCCACAGTTTGTATCCAATTCCAAAACTGCTCGGACTTGTATTTGGTATTAAGCCTTTCTTAGGCAGCTGCATGCATGTATCACGAGGTGTTCGGGATTCAGACTTGAAACTTTGCTATTTTTTTAATGTGCAATATGTACTTTGGATAAAAGGTGCAACAAGTCATGTGAGCTCGATGGTATTTTCCAACAAAAACACAATCAATTTTTTTGTTGTTGTGAAAAAGTAAGAAAAACCAATTGTCCATAACTTAGGGCTTGGTTCATGATAACACAGCCTGCATTAATTTAATGTTGGGAAAAACTGAAAATACTGTAATACTTTATACTAAAAATCCTCCTCCAGACATGAACCTTCAGTATTTTCATAATTCACTGATATAGACCTTCGTGTTCTCAATCAGCAGGAGCCAGAAGCAGTAAGCAAAATCTGAAAAAAGCACAAACTACTAGATACTAAATATTACCAAAAGATAAATCTGCAATGCTGGCATACTGCAACCTGCTATCCCAACTAGTAAATTCATGTGGTTATTACTATAAATACATAAACAGCTGAATTAATAAGAGACAATGATGTAATACCTGTAAAGCCAAGTCAGTACATCTTTTTGAGCCTACAGAAGCTAAAATGTGGTTATTTTCAGAAATACATTTATCCCCTTGTTTTGGGTAAATATAAGACATTGTAAAATGGATTCGATCACGGTCATGCGCTAAAGTGATTTATTCACGAACAGGGCATGATAGGTCATTATTAATTTGTTGAAAATCTGTGTTTTATCCATTAACCACATCAGGCAATACAAACAGTTTGTTTTATGAGAAGCCAATCTGGTATTGTAGTTGATCAAGGATTACAACTGATGATAGGTGCCCACTGAAGGATGCTTATGGGAGTGACGACAGATGATAACATCAGTTTTATGGACTGATTACATTTTAAACTGGTGGCAGCTGCAAAAAATAAAACAATAAAAAATACAAGTTAAGATATATTAAATTAAATGTTTCCGCTCCTGAGCTTTGTTGGATTTTAGTGGTTGATGAATCAATGTTTATTCTTCTGTTGCACTTATTGTATGTTAATCTATCAGCTAATTGCATAAGCAGCATGGCACAATCTTCAACACACACAAAATAACTTTAATAGCTGCAGCATTATTTCTACTGACTGTCAAAAATCATGAAATGTATGATTCAAAACTCCCACACAAGGAGACATTTGATCATAAAATCACCCCATTCCCACTTTTGCATCTAACAGGGCAGACTCATTAGTTTTGACTCTGTGAGTGCAAATGGGAGAGGGACACAGAAACTGCAATTAAGCTTTAAAATCTTTCACTTTTTCACCTCTGGTAATGTGATCAACTAAATAATTTTACATCTGTGTAGTTCTTTTTGCTTGAGTCTCAAAACAGGTGTCTCTTTATTTCACTGCATCTTTTTTTTTAATGTGTGAATGTTAGCGGATAGTAGAAAATGATGCACTTTGGTGACTGTCAAACCAACGATGTTATCTTTTTATGAAATGTCCGGATAAAATCTGGACAATTATCTTGAGATGTTTTATAAACATTGGTTGGTTCAGAATGAAAACCTTAGCTGTCTTAAATATTTTGTGTAAAAAAAATCAACAGTGCGTGTGTGTGTGTGTTAATATATATTGTTGTATGTTAGCAAGGTTTTTAAACAGCTTATTGCTAAATGTTTTCAAGTACTGCTGGCTCTAAACATTCAAACATTTTGTAGAGTGGAAATGAGCATGAAGTACTTTTTTCTAGCAATTATAAAAATGTATTTAAGAATATACTGAATATTTATCCCCCTCTGTCAACTACAAATCCTGAAAAAAAAAATTCTTGAAAATGTAAGTTACAGGAATAATTTGGAAAATTTTGACTTAAACAAGTAGGCTAAAATGCAGCTGGTCAAACTGCAGCTCACGCCCGACAACTGCAGTGTTATGTCATTCAAAATGTTTACATGTATTCAAAAGATCATCACCCAGTAAAACAATTTGTGATCAATGTTTTCAACCGGCATTCATGCAAAAAGAAATATTTTCAGACAGAAAACTACGTAAGGTACCTTTGTTCATGTCTTCTTTATATATTTTTTTTTATTTTTTTGCACTTTAAAAGCATTAAATAAATCCAAGAGTTGCATTTAAAGAAATATGTCATTCTTCAAGTTTTAGTTTGGTAAGTTTAGCAATTGGTAATAAGTGTAATAACATCTTTAAAGGATGTTTTTGACATTAGATTATTGATAGGAAAATTATGAAGATGTTTCATCGAAAAATAAGAGATATTCTTATTTTATCTTGTATATGATTTAATACAGTGGCCGCAGTGGCTTTATTTTATACATTTCTCTCAATCGAGGAGTCTGAAACTGTTGGATGAGACATCACATTTAATTCTCTGAATCTCTAATTTATTTCAACAGCAATTGTGAATGAAAGATGTGTATTCTGTCAACACTGTTATTTAGAAGAAATACATATCCAGACAGACATTGTTACATCATTTTTGGCTTTGAAGATCACAGATTTGAATCAAAGCTACTGATTTGTACTGCAGTGGATGTTTACACTAAGGTAAATCTCACGTCATGCATATGGCAGCTATATACATTACACTACATTTACCACATTGTGCCGTACCATTTTACCAAAACAATGATCCACTTATTGTGTGATGTTACAGTTGAGTAAGAAGTTATTTGAAACTTTCTTGTGTTGGTGAATTCAAGGACACAGAGGTTTATTATGATTTCTTTAATGGACTCTATAGACTGCACCACCCCGAGGAGGACCTGCGTCTGTGTAGCCTATACAAAACAAAGCATTTATGAATTATTGCCAATTTATTATTCACATTTTATTAAAACATTTCTTTACAAATTGTTGATTGATTTTCATGGTTTCCATGGTCCACAAAATATAAACAACTTTGCTCTCAAGCAACAATAAACTGGCAACTGATTTCTGAATGTTTGTAAAAGATTAATAATTGTTTTCCCCCATTGAATTGGAGTCATTTTGACTAAATAATGAAACAAGAACGAGAAAATTCATCAATAATACCAGTTTACTGAAGCTTGTCAACTCATTTATAATTAATCACATTACTACCTAATTGCCCAATTCATGGTTAATATTTAATGAATAGCACATTGTTTAATAAGATTTAAATTGTGAAATTAACATATTATATTCAATCACACAAACACTTTCATTAATAAAACATTAGCTTACTGGATCATGATGTATTTACTGTTAACAGTGGGTGACATTGTCAATTTAAACATGAATTCACATGATTCCTGCTACAGATATCTTTTAAAAACAAATTATGAATTGATCCTTAAATTCAAGAAATTTTACAGCATTTATGTGTTAAACAAAGACCTATTGCCACATATTATGTAGGGTACAAAAATACAAAATGATACGTATAAACATGAACCTGCAAACTTGATGAATGAGTAAAACAACTTAATCTGTATAAAAACTAGAATTAAACAAACTATAGAGTAAAAATATAATCTATATAACTTTTAAAAATATACTCTTTGTGATTCTGTTACAGCCAACATGTTTGAACAGTGTTTCCATCATCACAGTAGCACTTGTTGCTATTACAATAATCACATTTTTAAATCAGACACCAAACACAAACTTGCGAATGAAGAATAGTCAGAAACACTTCATTGTGTTGACAGCCTTGTGGATCAGTTGGCTAAGGTGCATTAAGTGTCCAAGGTCTGAATCTGACCCTTATATTGCTGGACTACTTCTCTTTGTTCAAATCATTGCTTAATTTAGAATTTACACCTCAATACAAATTTCATTTATGTAACTTAAAATTACCTAAAAGTGACTTAAGTGTTCAATCTGTATGGCTGATTTGGCAAGTGTTTATCATTGTTACTTCATTTCTTATAGTTATACACCCTGGTTAAAACAAACAAACAAACAAACAAACAAACAAACAAACAAACAAACAAACAAACAAACAAACAAACAAACAAACAAACAATTCTCGTACACTTTTTCTTTAGATGAGTAACAATTTATAATATCAAATATTATTTTTGAATCCAAGCATAGATGAGGAATGAACCATTTCTCATGGATATGATTGAAGACCGTGATATATGGTTGAAAGCTCCAAAGCCAAGGAGAAACAAATGGTCTCTGTACAGTAAATTTAGCTAGATTCTCTTTACCATATGCTTACCATGTCAAATTTTTCTAATGCTTCTTATACTTAATGCTTACTACTTCAAATATTTCTGTTGAGTCAGCATTTAGACTCCTTAGTGTTTAATGGTGTAAAATCATCATCATAACATTTGAAGCCATTCCTTTAGAGCAGTGATTCCCAACCGGCAGTTCAGGTCTCCCACAAAGGGTCGCAAGTTAAATTTGGAAAGCACAAAATGTTTTTTTCTTCTGCCAAACAATCTCTTTTTTCAGAGTTTTCTTTAATTGTTTAGTATTTGCTTTTTTGTGAATCACTGGAATTAAAGGCATTTCATGCCTTTTTAAAATGACTTTGGTTGAACTGGTTGTAACTGGTAGACATATTCAACCAATGAAGGGGGGTCTCATGGACATTGCTTTGTTTTACGGGATCACATCCCCAAAAGGTTGGGAACAACTGCTTTGGTGGTGTAGGACCACTGGAATGAAAGTATTTTTTTCCTTATGCCTCACAGTGTTCAGTATATCTGAAGGTGCTCCAGTTTGTCTAGGACACTATGCTGTCAGGAGATGAGGTCAAGTTGAGCATATCAAGAGCTTTCTTCTCTGATTTGGTCAAAGGAAGGTCTTCAGCTGGCGTGCATAAGGTGGAGATCCTCTAACAAAGAAGAATATTTGTTTTAATAAAAATAACAATCACACAAACACAGAGCTTTATGGAGGAATGACCCATTCTTATATACCTGTCGAAGTGTCCCGGGAGTGATGATCAGATTGTACAGCATCCAGAGAGGAACCATGAGTGTAGAAGAGAGAGTGAACCACCAACCAAGAGCATAACCCCACCATGGATACTCAGTTGTGTTATTGAATTTCAGAGGAGTGTGTTTGACCAGAGAGAAAACAAATGTTCCCTGAAAATTGCAATGGAAAAAGTGGTTTTAGTTGTGGGAAAGTACCATCTACAAAGTGTTAATAATAAAATTGTTACAGTACACCAAATCATCCAAACCACTACAATTAAACCATATAAATGTAAAAATTAAAGGCTCAATAATCAACATGTAATTATAAAACTTGTTGATGTTGATTAATTCAAGTTGTAATCGTCAGTTCAACGTTCACTAAACCCCTCTCCTGAACAGTGATTACTAACTAACTTAACTAGACGCGACATGTGAGTCATCCAAGCTTTGGGTATCTCCACATGCCGAAGCAGTGCGTAGGGGGCTGTAGAATTTGGTAGGTAGTGTTTTTTTGCTTTTCCAAAACCAAAAACTCAAGAAAAGAAGTGACAAGAATGGATTAAACAGTGTATTTGTTTGTTCTAATGTGAATAGAATATGTTAGCTTGTCCGGCTAACTGGCGTCTACCAACAGCGGTAACCCAACATTATGGTGTATCACACTCAAGTCAGTCGGAAATTTACAAGTTGAAAATTATGAATCCCGAGCTCAGAGCATCTCATGACTCACGATGCAAAATGCAAACAATCAACGTGGCTGACCACGAGAAACTTATCTTCTTATGGCAGGCAGCATATGAATATTTACAACATCAGCACAGCTTAATTGTATACATCTGCGAAATGGAGGAGGATAAGGTAAGAGGCTGTCACAAAATATTGTGAAGTCAGGGTACATGAACTTGACCTGAGTTTCCCAGGGCGACTTTGAGAGCCGCTCCATCATACAATTTCAGGTAGGAGGTCAGAAATTGTAAAATTCCGAGTTGTCTGAAACGTATCATCATGGTAGTTTGTGAGGCTACAGTTTAGATTTTAAAAAGCCTGGCACATGGGTAGAATTTCCACTGTATAGTATTTCCACACTGTGTGGAAGTCAAGCCTGAACGCTAATGGAGTTTAGGGTAACTTTAGGGGCTCTGTCCTGCCCTTTATTACATTTGAGGAGGTTGCACTCCAGCAGCCCCAGTAAAACTTGTTGTAACATAACATTAAATTTGCCAAACTTATCAGTTAGTCCTCATCCTCAAAGCCTTTTTCACTGGTAATGTTAACAGTAAATTACTCCCCAAACATCTAAGCTTATACTAGCCAAAAAGGTTTATAGATAGAAATAACAGCCTAATCTTACATTTTTCCCCATCATATTTAAAATTCTAGGACTAACAATGTCTACACTGCAAAAACAAGAACAATGCTTCTTTACATGCATCATCAACTGGTGAGGATGCCTGCTTTTTAGCTTGATATATGTTGAAATCAAGTGCATATTTAAGAGCCCTTTTGACAAGATTATTATTTTAAAACTATTCAGCTGGAAACTTTAAAAAATCAGCTTGAGATGATATTTTCAACCAACTTGCGGAACAAATGTTAGCTTAATTTGCTAGCTAGCTATAGCTAATAAAATCTGCCAGAAAGAGATGTCACTTAAGCCTGCAAAATTGAGAGTTGCCAGCTAGAAATGAACAGGCTATTTTTGTCTACCGGTGTCGGAAATCAAGGAGACATTGTACTACGAATGAGTGGTAAATCTGCCAGCATCATAATATGTGCTGTACGAGAACAGAAAGTGTGACAGGCGTAGCAATTAAATAAGGGGTAGGGCTTATTGAACAGTCAGCTGATTGAGTGAACTTCAACTCACCATGCAGATTACTGGAGTGACATATTTCAAACAGTACTTAATCAGACCTAAAGGCCTGTATCCAATCATGTCCTCTATGTTGTCATAAAAACGGTCTGCACCTGTAGAGTAGATGGTAGATGGAAACGTTGTGGTGAGGGAATTTAAATTCACAGTGAAGACACCACTGAAATAACTTGTTTATTAACTCACCGTACACCCATCCAATACACACAGACTGCAGTATGGCAAAGAGAAGTAGAGTCATCCCACTGCAGGCATAGTAGTCAAACACCTGGAAGATGTACAGTCCACCCTGTGTATGACACAGGAGCCCCGTTAGTTGTCATGTTATCATGGTCTTTTAACATAGGAAATAAAACAACAGCTTAGTATAAAAGAAAATTATTGTGATAATTTGATCTTACTTCTGTAACCATCACAAGGCCGATGAAGAAACTGAAGACACTGATAGCAAGTAGAAGAAGTTTACGTCGATGACCAACATGGAAGTAGGCAGGTTTCATGTCAGAAATTGCTGTTGCAAGAGCTTCCAGACCTACAAACTGAAACACGCACAGACCTGTCAGTTACACAATAATTCTACATGTGCTGCACACATCACAAATTTCATGGTGCTGATTTCATAATAATTTAGAAAGTAATGTAAGCATACCTCCAAGGCTGCACAATCCTCTAATGTAATTATCTTTTGTATGTAAATCATTAAAAATATTTAATCTGGATCTGCATCAAACCAATACACAAAGTGATAGAAATCATGGGATACATGATGTCATGTTAGTAAGTGCAGAAGTTTTCTTACTCCTTGAAAAAACAAAGACCTGATTACTCATTCCTTGGCCCATTACTGAACTTTCCATCAACATTTTTTGAGATGAGTAACTAACAGACAGACATATAAACAGTCAAAAACAAAAACTATGAAAAACACATCCCATAATTAGTGTCCCTTGTTAACTGTAAGACACCCACAGGTCTCAAAGAGCCAAAAATGTTCAAAAAGACAAACTGTTATGCAAGGTATGCATTAAAAGTAGAAGAAAATGGGACCCATTATAGATACGAAGCCCTCACTTTGTTGTACAATGTATGAAATTGAGAAATGTAGATCATCCTGGACAGTAGATCAGCATTTCATTAATTTAATGATCATATTACAGCACAATTTAAATCAATTAAATTTGTATTGAAAACAGCAACAGAACTACTGCTTTGATTGATCTCAGTAAAAGGCATCCTACCTCACTGTCCAATCCCAGGAGGATGATCATAATGAAAAAGAATATCGCCCAGATCTGAGGAAATGGCATCATGGCCACTGCTCGAGGGTAGGCAATGAATGCCAAGCCAGGACCTGCAGTGAGAATGAGATGGTCAAAAGAAATAATGGGCATCTGGTTATTTTATGGATTTTCATTAATTGATGCAGTTGTTCAATCATTCTCACCTGATTCAGCCACTTTTGATATATTTGTGTTCTGCTCATATGCCATGAATCCAAGAGCAGAGAAGATGGCAAAGCCAGCCACAAAACTGGTCCCACTGTTCAGAAAGCACAAGTAGACACAATCCCTGAAAACAAACAACAAAAATAAATTTTTATAATTATATTATTTTGTATTAAATACACAAAACTTTCACATTTCTCTGTAGTCTCTTTGACTCAAATCCTAAACCTTTGGCATGACTCCTGATTCACTCAAAACGATTAAAGAGGAGAGAACAAGGACTCAATCTCAATTGAAAGGCTTACTTAGTATAAACTACTCCTAAATTCTTGCCTAAAATGTGTGCTGAAGTAGTGCAGATGTCCTGTGGAAAGTTTCAATATGTCTCGTGTATCTTCAGCTGTGAAGATCATTGACAATTGGCTATTTTGCTTTTTGGTTGCTTTTTGGTTGGCGTCATTTTCGATTCTGATCTCAGCTTTGGGGAGCAAATCAATTCAGTGGTTGGATCCAGTTTCATCCAATTGCGAACAATATTCAGTAATAGTCTTTATTCTTGTGCCATGTCCTGGAGAAAGTTATCCAGGTGTTCATTTTTCACAACGTAGACTAGTTATTATTTAATAAAATATTTTAATAATTTTGTTGCAGCCAGTTTTTTAATTTGTGCAGTAGGTTTGCCACAGACCTTTTAAAAGCTCAAATCTTTGCTAGGTTTCTGAGATCGCCTGACCAAAAACTGAGACCAAAATTAACAATGCGTTAGTTCGTCCCTCAGTACTTTTTTGACTTCCCCAGTCTGTGACTCTGTGTTCCAACTGAAGACGTCAATCTTCATAAATGGTTCACAAATACATATTTCCCTTTTTTAAAAAAGGTCAAGAATTATCCTAAAACAGCTGGGCACTGTAGTTTTTCACAAACTTTACTCAAACAGGAGTAAATTGTACGTTTGTCAGGGGCTGTTTTCAGCTGCGGATTTAGTGAGTATTTACAGCAGCAGAATGGTGAATGTGGGATCGACTCAAAATCAACCACAGTTTTGTCATCGTAATGAAGGTTCCAGTGAAGGAGTGCGGCTCAGTAGTTTCAGATCAACAGATCTCTATGGCACAGAGGAATGAGCTATAACAGGCTTTTGAATATTTGTTAGTGGAATAAATTCATTGTTGGTTTTGTTTTTTTCATTGGATTTGTCGACAATAAGAAAAATATAGAATATCACATTATCATATTTATCCTTTAAATCCCGTCTCAAAAGCTGTTTATATTCTTCGGCATTTTCTACCTGCATAACCATATGTATGTCCCAGTGTGTGTCCTACTTCTGTTGTATGCTCTTACAAAGCTGACTTTACTTCTCTTGTCTTTAAATGTGCTTTATAAATAAAATGACTAAATCACTAATTTACCTAAGCTGCCAAATGGGCCACAGTGCCAGTATGTGTCTTTTGTGTATCTGCTGTATCCAAACTGACAAAAAACAAAAAATTATATCAAACTTACTTGTAACAGTCGTTATTGTACTTATTATAACTGCCAAGTGCAGTCAGACACCCAATGCAAATAGCATAGGAATAAAATATTTGTGTGCCAGCGTCCATCCACACCTGCAAAACAAATACATCTACAATGAATAACATATGAAAGGCTTGTATTCACAGTGTTGCAACTCATCACTGAGGAAGTAAAATATTTTACAAAGGGTTAGACAGAACCACCTCATGTTATTTGTTAATGTTTTACACTTCTGTCTGGTTCAGCATCAGCAAACACCATTGAATGAGAGACCAATCCTTTTAATCTGAACTCCAATTTTCTCCTTAAATATCCCCTAAAGTTGCTTTGTGTGCGCAATATGTGATTGCCCTAAATGTTCTGTTTGTTCTAGCAATTCATTCAAGCTACATTGAATGAAGTTGCTTATGGCTTCATCATTATATAAAATGGAAATTCAAATGTTACTTGATACAAATTTCAGTATAATTCGGCTTTATATCACAAACACAAAAGCATTTGAACAATGCTTTTGTGTTTGCAATGGTGGTGGAGAATGACGGCTGATGGGGTGATAGGTTCAGTGGACACACATGATCAAAGCAGAGAGGCAGTGAAATCTCATACCTGGGGATCACTGAGGCGGGATGGATCGGGGTAGAGGTAGAACTTGATCCCATCTAACGCCCCAGGCAACGTGAGTCCACGAATAAGCAAAACCAACAGCATCACATATGGAAAAGTGGCGGTGAAGTAAACTACCTGTGGAAGAGCCGTGGTGCATGTTAATTTGTGGCAAAATTGTGGACAAAATTGTGGAAAGTTATTACAATTCAAATGAATGTCTGTACTAAATTTCAGAAAATGTCCAGTTGAAAGTGGTGTAACAGTAATGCAGTAACATCCAAACATTAAAAAAGCCTGTATTTTATCTTTAAAGATGATTTCAAACAAATCATTTAAATGAATAATTTGACATTTTGGGAAATATGTTTATTCATTTTCTTACCAAGAGTTAGATGAGAAGACTGATACCACTCTCATGTCCATATGGTAAATATAAAGCTACAGCCAACAGCTGGTTAGTTTAGATTGGAAGACTTTAGAGCCTGGAAATAAAAACAGCTAGCCTGGCTCTGTCCAGAGGTAAAAATCCACCTACCAGCACCTTTAAAGCTATTTAATAAACACGTAATATATGGGAAAAGTGCACAAATTTGTGGTTTTATCGACCGTTATGTGCTGGAGTATTTCTTGGTCGGGCTCATTGACTTGAAGAAGTCACGGAGTGGAGGAATGTAGTGACCTTCTCACAACAATTTTTTTTGTTTTTTGTTTTAATTTTTAAGATCAACGATTAACTTTGTACAAACAAATCATGTTCTCAATCAGTAATTACATGGTAGTGCTACAGGCATGGTTTCTTAGAAAGTGGTTGCAACGTTTTAATGAGTCAAAGAACATGTTGGCAGTCCATTTATATGTGTTGTCCTTTAACTGTTTAACAGTAGCTTGGTACTTTGTGTGCAACATAAAAATGCTAAAGTCCTTGTCCTACCTTTCCGGTGGACTTGACTCCTTTCCAGACACAGAAGTAACAGATGACCCAGGACAACAGAAGACACAGTGCCAACTCCCATCGCATGCTCCCTAACTCATGGATACTTCCTGTGATATTCAAAACTCTTCTCCTGCAAATCACATTTCATTTATGATTTCAGTGTCACTTTTAGAGCTTATTGTGATATTTGAGTTTTTGTTTTGTGTTTGTTGTTTTGGATTTAGTTTTTGCACTTACTCCCAAAATTCTCTCACTGGTGATGTTGCATTTCCTGCCACAGTCCAGTTGAGATAATCAGGCCTTTGATCAAACTCCACACAGGTCTCTGTTATAAAGGAATACAGGACATGTAGGATGTGTACACACATGATCAAATTCTGTCATGCTTTAAACATTTAGCAACAGCAGAGTATTTTGTATCAACATGTCTGGAGGGGATGTTTAAGTATGCTACATAAAGTGACTCTTGTATCGAAGTGAACACCAAGCTAGGCAGAACAAACCTGGCACCTCAAGCCTTAAAATGTTTTCAAATGTTTCTTGCTAGACCAGATCCGAAATACTCAAATGAGGCCAAAATCGGATTCATCTCTAAAACAACCAATAATATGACACCTAATACAATAAAAAAACACTGAAAGTGAATTAATCAGCCAGTAACAGTTTCCCCCAAACTTTGTTATTACTATTGCACTAAAAGATTAATAATACTAATCTAGTTATTTGTTTGTTTCCATGTGTGTTTATTTAGTCAAATCATATATTAGGACCCACCTGTGTTCCAGCTGTTTCTGCAACTTGCCCAAGGAAGTTCAGAGTTGAAAGAAGAGAAGAGATACAGGAATGCCCAGGCCAAAATTACGATATAATAGATGCTGGAATATAAAACAACCACCTGACTGCCATAACCCATCCCTGAAACAAACAAACAAACAAACAAAAAGTATTTAAATCACAGGCTCATAATGTCAAGCAACATCTTATTATCACTCAGTTTTTGGAATAAATTAAAGTGATGCAGCATGCTAATGTGACCCCTTGTTGTTGAGCCAACATATACTGTAAATCAAAATGTTTAAAGTTGAGTGTAAAAAGAGGTAGATTAAGATCTCGCCTCCATACTGTATACAACCTCTATCCACTGATGAAAACTGTACAATGTGGTTTAAAGCTCTGAAGAAAGCTAGTTAGTGGATCTTAAGTTGATACTTTTTCGTCAAATTTTAAACTTGTATCAACTATATTTTAGGCCACCTGGGGGCAGTGAAAACAACCTATAAACACAACACTGACATACTGTATTATTTTTAAAAGAAAACTAAAAACATCATTATTATTATTATTATTATTATTTGTGGATGTAATGGTTCACCAATCCTGACACAATTTTTTGGGTTTTTTAGAAAAGACGATGTGAAACTTTGATTTGATTTAATGAAAACATTTCTGAGCAGTCTTATCGGACATGTTAAACATCTCAAATAAAGTAATGGGGAATACACTTAGATCTTCATTGCTGGAGAAAAATGTTTACGTGTAACTCCTGAGATTTCCTTTGACAAGAATTTAGTGTTAATGTTAGGAATTTTTAGGACTCAATTTTTTCGTGGAATTTATCTGCTATTATCAAGACTGCTTTGAAGCCACTGTCACTTTGAGAAAAATACACCTCTGTTTCTCTTGATTCTACAGGTGCTCCCTGCAAGATTTGTAGCAAAAGTGTGAGCACACACAACTCTAACAACATCTGATAAGTTGTAAGATTCAACCACTTGTAATTACTGACTTACTTATGTAGAAAAACATATGTTTTTGTGAGAAAATATGGTACAGAATTGCTGGTTTCAGGATGTAATTCATACACTGATTTGCAAATGTGCAAATCTTTTCTGTAATGTCACATTTCTTGTGTGTGTGTCTGAATGTTTTTCTGTACATTAACTGCACAATTGAAGCTAAGTGTGAATGCATACATTGTGCAATTTGTGATGTGAAAGAGACTACATTTAAAAAAAGGTTGCACCTCATATTTACAGTATGCAGTATAAAGTAGACGTGTTTTCTTACTGTAACTGATGTTTTATTGCCATTTAGAACTCAAATTTGGTGACAGGGCTAGCATTATTAGACCACAGATTGTACCTTTAATAATTTATAGACACATCTGAATATTCTACAAAGTGCCCACATGCTGCTTTAAAAAATATCTTCACTGGCGGGTTTTGAGTTAAAAGCTTATTTATCTTATTTCATATGGATACTCTGATAGTAATTATAGATCTTTACCTTCAAAAAGGGGACAAATCTTCCTCCAGCAGGTAATACTTCCCTGTTTGGTGTACTGCCCAAGAGATGTCTCCAGAAGAAACAGAGGGATACCACAGGTAAAGAGGAAGAGTACATAAGGGATGAAGAACACCCCTAGAGAAAAAAGAAAGTTAGTGGTGGTGCTTAGATCTTTGCTGCAGTTGTTTTTTTAAGTGACACTATTTCTACAGGAATCACACTGATTTTTTTGATTTGAACAAATACACCTGCTATTATTTCTACCAAACCTCAATTGAGGATGCACTAATACCTTTACAGCTCCAGAGGGCAGCAAGAAATAGTTGTCTGAATTTGTGAATTTTTACATTCTGTATTTGCTTGGTGACTTTTGAGGAGTCTAGCTTTATAATGATGATTACCTAACTGCCAGTAAAGAGGAAGATTTTATTTTATTTTTAAGTTAATATACAATAAAAACTACAGAGTGATCTTCTCTCTTACTAATTTGTAATTTGCTAGATCTTGTATGGGATATACGTATGGGATATCTGCATTGCTGCACTGAACCTCTCTGTACGGTGGCTGAAAGAGCTCAATGCACTGCACCAAAACACAAGCAAAAGACAAAACAGAAGCAAATGAAGAAAGTTTTCATTACTTTGACAATGCAAACATTGCTGGAAATTAATTCAACACAAGCAAATTTAGGAACACACTCACTAATTTGACAACACATACAGAGAACACAAGTAAATACAGTAACGCTGCAAGTCAAGTTGTACACTGCAATGGAAGCTACTGTTAGACACTAACAACAAATTTGCTGGTAATTAGCAAAAGGGGTACCACTAGATGTATAATTGATATATCCAGTAATACATGCAGTCAGAATGTAAAAAACTAAAAATTGTATGTGCAGGCGTGTTCATTGATTTTTGTAGTGTCCCTACTTACATTACACAAACTAACATTATATAAACTCTTGACTTAACCCCACAACTTCAGTCACTGTGTACATTGTGACACTGCAGCGATTCTGTATTTGCTTGTGTTTAGTGCTTTTCTTGGTGCCACATATATGTTGTCAAATTGGTGAATTTGTTTTTGTTGTTTTACTTGCAGTTTTTTTTTCTAAATGTCATGGTAAATATGTTTTCTTCATTTACTTGTGTTTTGTCTGTTTGCTTGTAGTTTCTCAATTCGCAGTGTGCTGAGCCCTCTTGGCTGCTGTACAACATCACAGTTGGATGTGGTGGCCAAGCTGTGGTGGCCAGGTGTGACTTGTTTGGCAGCACAAGCACATTTTTAGCTTGGGTGTAGTTACAAAAAATAAAAAATAAAAAAAATAAATCAATACATAGACAAACATTATTATGATAATGTATCAGCCCTTACTCTTAACTCAAAATTTATTTCTTGCTGCCATCAAGTGCTAGCACAGTTTAAGTAGTTTTATAAACACAGTCTGCTGATGTACTTTTGAAGAAAGTATCTGCCTTTTCATTGTTACTAATTTCTTTAACTAAAATGAAACTCACCTCCTCCATTTTTGTAGCACAGGTAAGGGAACCTCCACACATTTCCTAAACCTATGATTTGTCCTGCAACAGCCAAAAGGAACTCGATTTTGCTGGACCACTGTCCTCTGACGAGAGTGCTGGGTGCAGGATGGACTGTGCCTGTGTCCAACCTGAACTTGACCTCTGGACCATAGGGCTTGTCCATTGCACTGTAACGAGAGAAGAGTTAATAGAAAAGAGTACTTTTTAAATGAGAGATTTGAAGATTTCTGATCAAAGTACATTTCAGAGTCAGATAAGGCAGACCTGTGTGTCCAACAACAAATAATCTCAATCTTAATCTAAGATTAACTGTCTTTTAAATTATATAGTGTTTGTGTATTTAATTATAATTATTAATGTTATATTCATTGTGTAGCAGAAAACTACATTGACTACATTCTCAGTATTTACAGGTCACTTTTCTTGAGTGCCAGCAGCACCAAGTAAACAACATAACAACACAATTACTAACCACAGCAGGAATATTGACATGATTTAATCATTGTAGATTACAGTTTTTCCTCAGTTTGCTTAAGCACATTTTCTGAAACACTCTTGCAGTTCTCAAACCATTAAGAGCAGTCACAACATCATTTTGTACTGAACTACACAACACTTCATCTGTCCTGAAAAAGTCAGTCAGTCACTAAAAACATTTAATTTGTGTCAAAACTTAACAATTTCGTTAACAAGTGCATCACTGCCAGCTAAACGACATCCCTGTATCATTATTGTAAGTCAAGGCAGCTAAAATGTTTAAGAAACTGTGCAAAAATGAAATGAAAATAAAGACTTTAGTTACACAGTGAGTACCTAATATGAAACAGTAATGTAAAACAGAAAAAACAATTTAAAAATGAAACTACAGTAAAAACAAATGTCTCAATACAAACAAATTCATGTAAATTATGAACAATTTAGAAATGAAAAACAAAATGTAAAATACATCTGACAACATGTGATAATTTGCTCTAAAGATTGAGGATGATTATACATTCTTTTTTAATCAGTTCTTGTGGCATTATGGCAATGCTAGATTACTGAAAATATGAAATATTTATATTTGAAAAGTTATGATGGTTGGGTGCAATACTTTGCATGTGAGGATTTACACAATGAGCATGTTGATAAATGCGCTTGAGAGTAATACAAACCATTAGAAAAACTGTATAACCCACTTTGGTGAAGTTAGTGCATGCCTTGGTCAAGCAAAAAGAAATGCATATAGTTTTGTGAGAAAATGACCTGTGGATTTGAGAATTGCACATAATGTGTTGAAAATTATGATTGTCATTCAACGACTGTGCCAAAGCAATGGAGAAAAACTGTAATGTTCTGCACAATGCCAGCAGTCTTGCTGCATTGGGTCAACAGAGGGTCAGTTCTGCTTGGCATGAGCATAATTCTTTCATCAATGTCGCTTTTGTGTTGTTGCTTTGAATTTGATGTGGGAGTGCAGCAAATAGACTTGAAAATATGTGTGCTACTACAATGCTGTTAAATACATATGAAACCTTGAGATGCTCAAAACAACTTCTCCAAAGTGCTTTAGTGAACATTTAGTGGATCTACTGAAAGGAGAAAATCAGCAGAGGGTGTGAGTTACCAACACCACTGCAATTATTTTTAAATAATAATTTTTAAATATTTTTATAATTGGATCATTATCTAGTTAAGACTTTGACTTACGTTTTATGGTTAATGGTTCATCCCCATGAGAGCACGGTGTCATAATTTTACGAAATGAGCATGTCTGACATGCAAATGTGTACATTTGAACAAGTGAAAAAAAGTACATTTGCCCCTCCCAACATGACTAGAAACAGGCGCAGTGCTCTGGAAAGTTAAAGCGATATATAGAAAGTTTTTGAAAATAAAACGCTCACCCTTTGTAGACCTGAAAAGTTGTTGTAAAAAGTTTGTAGTTTGAGTCAAGTGACAAGTAGGTTTTCACAATGGAAAAAAAATTCAAAAAAAGGTTTTCTTATTTGTAAAAAACTTAACCACAACCGTAGCTAAAGTTTTCTGACTTTTTGCCTCAGCAAAGACCTAATTATCACAGGTGTCAACTGTTAAATCTTATCTCAGTTGAGAACATGGCTCTTGGTTCTTAATGTTGCCTACAATTGTCCTACAATTCCAGGCCCTAACTCTTATATGTGAAGGTGGTCAAAGCTGGTTAAACTAGTTAACTCAGTTAAAACCAGTTATCCAGGATCACCAGTGAGAGACATATGTATATATGTTTAACTTCATGACACAAGGCCAAAACTGTACAAACAAAATACTGGTTCTCCATTTACAACTCATATTCCTCCACAGTGTGTGTGGTTTATGTGGTCAAAAAAAATAAAGATTGGAAAAAATAAGATTTAACTGCGGTGATGAAAAGTGAGGCATTGCTTGTTTACTATATTGTGGATGGAGTTTTCAATGTTCTTTCATGTTTGTGGGCAGCCAACATACACACTGCAACAACTAATAAGCTGGAAAGTCCTGCTTACACTAATTTATAATGCAGAGTTTATTTGGCAGAAAAAGGCTCTACAATGCGTAGAGCCCACATATTGTGCTGCACTGCATGTATTAGGGCACAGGCATTAGTGCGTATTAAGAGGTGGTAGAAAGGGTCAACCATTGATTGTTGGGTTGTTTGTCCACATGATGTCAATGAGCATGACATTGAACCCCAAATTTCTCCCCAAATGTACAGTATGTTACTTTGAATTAAAAGCCAAATTAATTTAATAATGTAGTACTATGGTGCTGCATAGTTGCCTGACCAGGAGAAGAGGGAATTTTCTTTGCCATATGAGCTGCTTGAGCAAGTTACAGAACAAATGGGAAATCTTTTTAACTAATCAGTTCTCTGTGGGTACCATTAGGAAAGCTTGTGCTGCTTGCGATTGTTACATAAAAAAGACGAAAAGAAGAAACCTTGCAACAGTACAGCTTCCTCAGCCACCTGTATTTTAAACTTAAATGTTTTTTAAAAGATCTGGATCTGTTATGCTGGCTGTAACGGCCTCAGACTGAAAGTAATTGTGTGCTTGTTAGAGCCAATAATGTTAGATGACAGTGGTTCACAGGGTGAGGAAAAATGACACACCTTTATATCAATGTACTGTAAGAACAGACACTGTCAGGGCACAAAGAAACTTTAATTGGGTTGGAATTTGGTCTGTGTCAAGACAATCTGACATCATGCCCACTATGCGCAATGATTGACCAGATGTGTTGAGGTGAGAATGTGGGAAGGGTTTGAACTTTGTATCTGTAAAGGACTGCAACAAAATGAATGCCTTCAATTTTTTTTTTTTTATCCCCATATCTGAAAGATCATCACGTCTCAGCCCCTTTCTATGACGTCAGGCTTTTCACTCTACCTTTGAGTGTGGCCTTGGGAATGGCTATAAACACTTTTACAACACATTGTATGACCTTGTCCATTTTGAGCTTTCTCTGCTTTAACTGTGTGGTGTTTCTGTTCCTCTCTGGAAACTCTTTTTCTACCAGTTTTCTGCCATAGTGAGGTGAGACAACAGATCAGTGCACCTCCCTCCAAAAGTCCTCCAAATTAAATGACAAAATATGTCGTTGGTCCATGTACCCAAGAATGAATGTTTTTCTACAAATCACTGTTGAAAAATAAATGTTTTATGACAGCGCTATGGTTAAGGTCTGGTTAGGTTCAGGCACAAAAATCACTTGGTTAGGCTTAGGGAAAGATGATGGTTTGGGTTGAAATAAGTACTTTGTTAATGTTAGGGAAACATTGTGGTTTGGGTTAAAATGACTCTTTCCTTAAGGTCAGGGGACCTTCGCTGTCATGGTAACAATAACAACCATGTGGTGTAAGTTAGGGAAAAATTGTGGTCATGGTTCATGATAATAGTCACCAGATTTCCTCTTTCGCTCCACAGCTGCTAGAGGACTTCTGTCACTTGAATGTTTTCCTTGTAAGATCAGTCTTGATTGGTGCCAATGGAGGTTGGTAGGGATTCAATGTCTTTCTCAAAGACAATCTAAGTGTGACTTCAACCTGATTACTCCTATCGAAGAGTAGTGTCCCATCACATTTGATCCTCCTGTTTCTGAATAAATAGAGCCTCCACCAGAGAAATTCCTCCTCTTGGCGTTCAAATAAGTGAAAAGACTGTATCATGGCTCTAAAAATCAATTTAAGTACAAGAGTTCATGAGAGAGCCACAGCACATGACAAAACTGTCAGGTTTATTGAACTCTTCAGTTCATATCCCATAAATGGGGTCATTGTTTTCCTGGAAGACAACACTCTGTTTGGACAGAATTGCTCAACACACAAAGAGTATGGTCACCCACAACTGATCTCATTCATTAACATTTGTATATGTTATTTTGTGCCCAAATTGCAAGTAATTGTACACAGGTTCAGAAATAATAAACACAAAATAAGTTGTTTTCAACTGGTTTTACTGTAATTTGCTTCAGTCCTTATTTATCCAGACACGTTGAACAAGAGCACATGCTTGGAAACAGTCTATTGGAATAATTGTAAGGACTTATTGACATTGTAATGGCTTTAGAGCAGGTTTATGTTTCCATCTCCATAGATAAAATCTAAACAGCAATTGAAGCTAAATTTTGATTAACCTTAACCCTGCTTAAAAAATCAAGTTGTAACAGCTTTATCATGAAGGTTATAATGCTTTAACACTCAGTCCTAAACTTATCTGGCATAATGGAACCGTCTAGTGCATAATATGATGTGAATGGCACAACCACAATTAGGAAAGCTGGATATGTTGGGAAAGAGACAGACTTACTGTCAATTTGTCCCAGTAACTGCAGAACATCAACAAAAAAATTATCCTGTGGCTTAGAGAGTATTTAGACTGCCTACTAAGAAATTGTGTCTGTGAAACAGTTTCTCCATTATTACACTTTGCATTGTAAATCTTGAAACCAATATATGTGCATGTTATGATGGGATTTTAGTCTACACTACACACTCAGTGTAGTGCAAGCCACATGCTGCAAGAGATGCTAATGGCCATGTCTTGTGGGTTGCACAATGCCAAAGCAAAACAAACAGAGAGAAAAAAAAGTAGTTTGCACTGGGTCACAACTTTCATTGTAATGAAATATACAGTATCCAGGGCTGTGTCCGAAAATGTTCACTATTCACTGTTTACTGTGCACCATTTTGCAGTGTAAAGAGACTGTCCTCTCTGAAAAAAGATCATCAGTTTTTTTAGGAAATGACACATGTTCATGTTAAAGTGATAAAACTCTAGTGGCTGTGAGAATTATGACTCTTTTGTCTGGGGTGAAGAAGTAAATAGTGTGATGTTATTAGAGCCAGAAAGTCCACAAAGGCAGAAGGTCGAGGTGGTTGAATGGCTCAACAAAACATCAGACACTGACATGCAAGATCACTGTTTGCATTCCTACTGAAAGTCATTGTTGGTGACTTTTCTTTGACCATGATCTTTGCCTAATGCCAACCAAGACATTTTTGTGCCTACACCTAACCAAACCTTAAAGTTATCCTTACAATTACAACATCTTTGATTATATTTATGGTCAGCATTTTTTCTTCATTAGTCATTCAATGTATTTACAACATCTCTGAGTCGTAATTTTTATTGGTAGTGGCAGACTCTGCCATTCCCACACTGGTTTCAGAGAGCCTACCTAAGAATGAAGGATTCACAGGAAAATAATGCATGCATGTATCCAGAGCAATTTTATCTTATTGATATCAGCCTGAGCTGTATTAAGTTACTGCTTATGCAAAGACATCAACATCTGAAGGCCACTGCTTCACATTAAAAATGTTCAAATGGCAAAACACACTGTTGCTTTTATTGCCAGGCAGCCACAAGAAACACAATGTGTTTTTCACCCAAGTTAGCACTGACCGTGATTGGTGATCAGAAATTCATGTACAAAACAACATTGGTTATTTTTTTGGTCAGCTGACCCTTTTTAACTTTTGCAAGGGAGTGATGAACCGACTACCCACAGTGAGCTGTTGCAGGCGACAGGCTGCACACATCCAGAGTGAGTGTTATTGCACCCAATGTCGGAAATTAACAGGGGGCAAGGGCAAAAATGCCCCAAGAAATCAAACAATGCCCCTAAAAACTGTGATTGCGGGGAAAAAATTGCCCCCAAGATTTCGATAAAAATAACTTTATATTTCCAGTTTAGGCCAATATCCTAATCCTACATTAAGCCATCTTTTTATTTTCATTCAATCCATTTTAATTTCCTTTTCTGTCTCTAACACACACTCACACAAACAGCGCTGTCGTTCACACTATACTGCTGTAACAATGCCCGGCAGAGGCCAGGCAATCCTGCACCTGCAGTGAAGTTGGCTGCTGTGATGGACCAGTACCTCATTAAAAAAGCTCCAGCTGTTACCGAAGAAAGCAACCCAAATCCGGGGCTGTCACCAGCACCGCCCCAGTAAATAAGATGGCAAAGAAAGTTACAGCTTCTACAACTGAAAAATGGAAAATAGACTGGCTTGGTGTTGAAGAGGTGAATAAGATGACTCTCCTCTTCTGTAAAGCATGCAGGGTTCACCCACCCAAACATAGCCTTGGACAGCTAAAAGCTAATCACAACTTTGTTAAAGAAAGCGAACAGGTTAAAAAGTATTCTGCTTATCTTCACCAAACAAGCAAGCATCATTGATTTGCTTATGGTAACATTAATGCTAACACTACTCAAAACGTCCTACATTTGGGGATGAAATAATTTTTGCATTGTTTTGCTTTTCATGTACTTATTATTGTAGTTATTGTAGTTAGAAAATGTAGACAATTATTATGAATAATACTTTACTGAGGTAGTTGTGGTTACACAAGGTGGTGTTTACTGTATGCATTTTAATCTGGGCTCATTTCACATTAAAAACAGCAACTTTATGCACTAATTACTTTTTTTAATGCCCCCCAAATGTTGTAAATACCCCAATTTTTTAGAAAGTGGGGGCAAAAGTTGCCCCCCAAATATTTTTTAAATTTCCTACACTGATTGCACCCTACAGTATATGCCATTGTGCAATTTAAACAGTAGTGCACCAGTGATGGTCACCAGCTCTAATTCTAACATGGACTGGCTGAGAGCAGTGGAACACATATACTATCACATATGAATGTTATTTGTGGGAAATCAGTTTACTAGGAGAGAGGGTTCTTTGCACCAGACTTGCTGTACCTGTCAGCTAATTGCCATCTGTACTGCCTCATTAATTATCATTAAAATACCATCATGAGTCAGAGTAACAAGTTTGAACAATACTGGCAATTGACTGAATATATGAGAAAGAGGCAAAACTCAACATCCCCAGGTGCAGAGAATGTGATGTTTAAGAGAGCTTAAACTTGTTAACAACTTTAAAAAAAAAACATGTCTATCATAATATTTTGCTCTGCATTTGACCAAGAAACCTGAGTAGTTTGTTGGTTAATCAGCTGGGTATGTTTCTTTTTTTTATCCCAGTCCACCACTGTCAGGGTAGTGTGGGTTCAGTGGTAATTATTTCAGTTTCTGTCTCAATTTTCTGCCTCTCCCAGACCAAAACACATATTGTAAAATTCATTAACTATTTTGTTGTTTTGCTGTTTCATTAACATCCATATCTGTAGAGCCAACATTTTCTTATTCATTAATTTTACATTAGTCCAATTTTGTCAAAGTAGCTTTTTGTAGATTATGTAATCAGGCTATTTTTTCAAATATTTGCAAAAGAGAGATATGTTTGTTTTACACAATGTGGGTGTTTTGCAGCCACGATCATGCAGCAGCCTGACGTGTTACTCTAAACAAGGGAAATAGTTCCTCTCACGGCAGCATAGCCAGTAACCTTTGGCCTACATAATACAGCTACAAGCGCCGAGAATAAGTGCAACCACAAAAGCCCAGCTGTCTCTGAACCGCAAGGATAGCATTTGGTTCCTACTCAAGAAAATAACACTCAGTAGTGTACAGTCAAATTTACAGCACAAAAAGACAGACAGAAAAAATATGCTTGTGACCTTAAAGGAAAGGGATTGATAAAGAGTACCTTAGAAAGGTGGCTGCACGTCAGTAGTCTGAGGTTCTGTGTTATGCTTCCATTTAGCCTTTGGTGGAATTCATCTGGTGCCTTTTGGGAAAAATGAAAGTAGATCCCCCAGTCTCTCCAGGACAAGTGTTCTTCCCAGCTCTGACCATGAGTGAGCCCATGTGTAGAGGTTTGAGAGAGCTGTGTGTGTGTAACAATGAGGGAGAGAGAAAGAGCAAGAGAGACAGAGTGAGAGAAGAGGGGGCGGGTGTGTTATGTGTTTCTGAATGAGCAACTTAAGGCGGGGACTGTTCAACAAGGCCACATGGTCTAGCAGTGAAGAGGGGGGATTTGCACAGTAGCTACCCTAGCTACATGGAGGGCATTGTAGGTCAGCTGGTCTGTCCACTACTTTAATCCAGACTGAAATATATTCTACTATTATTACTATATTATCTACTATTATTGTTCCAGAGGATGAATCCCTCTCTCTTTGGTGATCCTCTTACTGTCTCTCTAGCGCCACCATGAGGTAGGCATTTTTGTTTTTAAGTGAAATGTATCAACAATTAATTGAATGGATACCAATGGTGCCCAGAGAATGTATCTTAATAACTTTTCATCTAGGGCTATCATTACTGCATTTTTAAAAATTTGTCCAGTGTTTTAGTTTATGAGCAAATACTTGCACAACTAATGACATCAGACTCAGGTGTACTTTGTATGTTGTCTTAATTAGCAAAAGTTTCTACTTTACCATGTTCACCAACTAAGTAAATATTATATCTAGCTAGCATTGTCATTGTGACCATTTTACAGTA
Source organism: Scomberomorus guttatus (assembly GCA_038419695.1). Taxonomy (NCBI): domain Eukaryota; kingdom Metazoa; phylum Chordata; class Actinopteri; order Scombriformes; family Scombridae; genus Scomberomorus; species Scomberomorus guttatus. The sequence goes on from CM076446.1 coordinate 19,829,660, forward strand.
GCATGTGTACATTAGCATTTAGCTCAAAGCACCACTGTGTCTATAAGTACAGCCAGTAACTTGGCTTAAGACTTAAGTATGTTGTATGAAAATGTAACAGGGTAGACCTATATCGGCCTGATTTTGAGTGCAGTGTTCAACACTATTATTGTTTAGCACCTAATGCGTGTCTTGTGGTTGTGGTCTTCACGTGTGGTGTGGGGTGAATTGCACAGTGATGGGCTGTGACGTCCAATCTGCAGTTACTTAACCAGCCACTCACACATTAGAGTCAGTTTTCTTGTCTCTTGTGTGCAGGTACAGACTTTAATGGTTGTATTTGATGTAGTTTTGAAGTGTTTCCCAGTGCAACTATAATAATCTGAGTGTTTATGTGTATTCTATTTTGGGCAGAATTTTGGTAGAAATGATGTTTGACTTGGTTTGCTTGTCTTCTCTTGTGTGCAGTGTGGAGGTGTGCTGATGATTTTCCACTACATGAAACGGCTGGGTCAATGTCTGGAGAGCTGTATGGCGCAGAGCAGCAGCTGATTAGCAGAGCCGCCAGAAAATACAGCCCAACATTGATGCAGGGACTGACCAGCCACGAACCAGTGACCAGCAACAGCACAGCAGTCCTTGGCGTGATAGTTTTGGCTTCACCACATGCAGATAAGAGAAGTTGAGCACACCCAGCAACAGATGTCCTATTCCCCCCTATCCAACTGACTCTTAGCGCCCCCAGCTTTGGCCTTGTTTTAGCTCTATTTATTCATTTATTTATTAAGCTATCCAATAAAATATAGTGATATTTTTTAAACTACAAAGTCTGTTGTCTTTTGCCCATTTCTTTATACACTGGTTGGTCAAATCTGAACTGGGGGTTTTTCATTATGTTGTAAGAGAGAATTTCAGTTAAAACAGAAGGCATTTCAGCTGAACAGGAAGGTGTTTCAGTTGAACCGTTAGGTGATTGAGAAAAGAGAGTGCATGTTGTTGTTGTTACGTTAGTGACACTGATGCCTGCTCAGTAGCCTGCAAGTAGCCTAACTGAAGCAGCAGCATTACTTAACAATAATGCTATTAATACATAAGACTGGAAATGACTGCCATTCCATAAATATATTGAGCTAAGCTATAGAGTAAGTTAGGCCTGACCTAACTGAGTAAGTTAGGAGGACCTTCTTCTCCATGTGTGTAAAGTCCATGTGCTGAAGCACTGCTGCGCTTGATAATTTGTGCACATTGTGGGTGCAGCTCCAGAGCGAAGTTGCAACGCTCAGTTGCTGCCCAATTGTTGGGCCACATTTCACAGGGTTCTGATGGTGTCCACTGACGCCAAAATATATTGTTAGGTAACGCTGCTGCTTCGGTTAGGCTACTTGCAGGCTATTGAGCAGACATCAGTGTCGCTAACGAACGAACAACATGCGCTCTCTTTTCTCAAACACCTTCCGGTTCAACTGAGACACCTTCAATAGTTTATATAAAAGGATTTCACAATATTATATGAGAGCATTTTAATTGTGCATATGAACACATTTTACTAGTATGCGTGAAGGCTTTTCAATAGTTTTAATGAGAGTGTTTCAGTTGTGTATGTAAAAGCATTTCACTTGTATGTGTGTGTGATTTTCAGTATAGTATGTGAATGGGTTTGGTTTCATATGTGTATGTGAGAGGAAAAGTACATGTATAGGCATGGTTATTCTGAATAATGTCCCTAACAGCCCCTCATAAATAACAGCGCGCAGGGTGTGAGGTCAGGACTCGTAGTGTAGTGACTAGGTTACATTGCTGTTTTTTTATGTGCTTCAGTGTTTCCCCTGCTTCTCTGTCTCTCTCCTCTGTGTGGAGGTATGGGTGTTTTTATTTGTGCTTTAGAAGATAACCACCATGAAACAATATGAAAGTGAGATTCGGTGCATTGTTTCCGGCTATGGTCCTGGTTGCCAAAACCGTTGTGGTCCCTGTAGCACAATGGTACCAAACATGGCACCCTCACTATGACATCAAGACTTTGTGATGTTGTGCACAATCACCTCGCTTGACTTTTGGTCGCTAAGAAATAGTTCCAACATGTAACTCCTCCCAAAGTCACAAATTGTCATTCTTATACATCTGTTTATGTATGGGTTAAACAAAAATATGGCCAATTTAATAAATTAATGACTATCTGAAAGGGAATCAAAATCTCCTCCAGCACATTAGCCAAAGAAGTTTTCTCTCTGCCTGGTTTGCTTTGTCCTGCTTGGCCCATATAGACTTTACATTGTGATGACATCAGGCACAGAAAATAATATCAAGGGTTGGGAAAGTTTTGCAAGTAACCTTCAATATTTAAAAAAAATTAGCAGTTTTGCAGTTTGAGGAGTCCTGTCATCACGTTTACAGATGTCTCTTTCATCATGGCGGTTTATGGGGAAAATGTTGTTTGGGCCGCAGTTGTTTTTTTTGATGCAGTACAAAAGAATGGCCATTGGAGCAAATTAGCAGCAGTGTTTCCTTACTTAGGCGATGGGTGGTATGGTTGCCCATATTTCAACCTGTTTTAACAGTGGTAGAGACTAATTATCCATTATTGCATACACAAATGAAGTGGGGTTGTGTGGGGACGTGACAGAGGAATGATTTACTGTCTGCAAGAAGTATTATTTTTGATACTACCACTTTTATCACTTTTCATGTGAACAACTGAGTGCAACACTATGAATTCCTTCCAGAAAATATGCGCCATTATCCCTGTATTTAAACAATATCACGTCTCCCCCCACTCTATGGCGGGCAACTTTTCACTCCGCCTTGGAGTGTAGCCGTTTAAAACAATAAATGCTTTTGATTTCTGATGTAGTCAGGCAACAGGGTGTACAAACCAGCTCTGAATGAGCGTAACCCGACACTTATCAGTCCTCTGATGACCTGAGAGACCCCGAGGGTTCATATGGTCAAAGCCACTCAGATATGTAGTTCGGTCCTACGCCATTGAGATATTTATAGACGAACAGCAGAAACTTAAACTCTAACACACTGGGAGTCAGTCTTTGATAGAACTTAAGCAGCACCAAGACAGTTTAGGCACATCCAACCATTGATTTGTTTAATGCCCTTGCAGAGAGAATCTGTAGGACTGTAATTGTTTTGGTGTCACCTTTGACCACAACTATAAAGTTGAAATTAGAATAAGAACACAACGTCTTGAGATGCAGCACTGCAACGTAGTGCAATCCAGTAAAACTACATCCAGGTCCTTTACTTTTGACCAACTAACCCAGGCAGAGGTGTTTTCTGTTTCTGTCATCTTTATTATCTGCAAGGTTGGTGCCAGAGATTGTGCTTGGTAATGGTGGACACTGACGAAGTGGCAGAGATCAGGGGTGAGCTTAATGCCAGCATTAACCAGCTCTTCCATTTTGTCTGTGAATCCTAAAATGAGTGAGGCAGGGAAGAGAAGGGAGCCAGCGGGAAAGGAATAAAAAGACTGATCCATGACCTAGTTATTAGGGATGTGCAGAAAGCCCAGTATTTGTATTTGTATCTATATTTGTTGAGGCAGCAAAATTATTATTGATATTTGTATTCGAATAAAAGTGGAAAGAGGCTTAAAAATCCTGTTTTTGTTTTTATTACGCTTTTAATTTTAGAAAATTAAGTAATAAAGTGTTACAATAAGCGTTAATGAATACACCACCTTACGAAGGAGGTCCCCACACTGGGTCTCGAACTGGAGTCTCCCAGATCAGTAAAACTTTACTCATCGCCTCATTGCAGACAGACCTCTACCTATTTATACACCCATAACACAGAGACAGCACAGCGTTTAACGTGTAGGGAGGAACTTCAAAGGTGATTCTTGCTTTGCACTTTTCATTTATTGCCTATTTTTCACAACCTAACTTTGTGGACAGGAGAAGGGGAACAGCAGGTTACGGAGAGTCACTTAAGAGCACTTTGTGTGTGTCAGTAGCTCTGCTTTATCTCTGGGGAACACCCCCAACTCCGGGAGTGATGTCCAGATTAGGAAATGTGTGTCAGCAGGTGGATGTGACTCCCCTGAGACCTGCTGATAGACGTAACAGCGGAGCAGAGGAGAGAGACTGAGATAACGATGTAACCGACCTGCGCGCTGGTATATGACATGATTTTGACAAATCATTTTTAAAATATTTGTATGAAACAAATAATTGTAAAAAAAAAAACACTCTTTGTGCTTTGCTGAATAACGTATTTGTATTTGGGCACACCCCTACTAGTTATCGACGCGCTGACATTGAGGCTGTGATGTTTTGTCTTCATGGCTGCTGTGTATGAGGGTGCATCATCCTTGGTCTGGCCAATGGGTGTCACGGACTGAACGAAAAATGGTCCATCATAGATCTGTTAGGATGGAGGCCATCAGTCCTGAAAAAAGTGACTCTGTCCCCAGAACAGATTAAAGTTATCAATGAAGTTGATCCCTTTTAGACCGCAGGTTCTGCTGAGCCATGTATTCATTGATCACAGTCTGCTAAATCTGTTGATCCCTCTGTTGACTGTTGGCAGTGATCCACTTATAAACAACTGGGCTTCCAGTTTGTCAAGGCCATTAAACAGTTCATTGAAATCCTGCTTTAGGACTTCTGATTGCTCTCTGCAAACATCATTAGCCCTCACATGTATGTAGAATAAGTTGATTAAATTTGGTGTGACATCAGTTGAGGGATTTTTTCTTTGTCACAGACCATCACAGCAGTATGATTTAAAGACTTAGGGCCAAATCCACAAAAGGATTGCTCGGCTTTTGCAGCCGCTAAATCTGTGCTAATGAGACAAAAAGATAGCGTATAATTCACAAAGCACCTGCAAGGAAAGTGAAGGAAGTGAAATTCACCACAAACTGTGCTGGCAAGCAAATAGCGTCATGGTGGCCTGTACCATTTGCATGTATGTAAATTAGGCAATATTCATACATTTGGCGCAAAATTGGCCCCTTTCTATGCAAATAAGCCTTGTTGTAAAAAGTCTAATTCACAAAGACCAACATTTGCCACACGCAATTGTGGAGTGGAGTTATTAGTGTCTTCAGATAGTTGGTGTTAACTGCATGCACACTCACTCCTCACTCTCTCTGTTTCTCTCTCTCTCTTCAAATCTTCTCTTGTGAGGCTTGAATGATATTGAATTGATATTGAATGATATCAATGGCAACATCTTTAGTCAGACATTTTGGTCAAAGTAGGTATGGGGTGGATGGAGCTCAGGACTCATCCATAGGGACTACTATATCACAAACAATTCCACCGTATAAACCTGAATCTGTGTGTAACAGCAGACCTCTTTATATACACATGGTGTAGGTGTGTAGCAGAACACAGAACATTAAATACTGTCAGATTCTGACCAATCTGGTGTTAATGAAGTTACTGCTGCTGTGACGCGTGCGTAAATGCGCACAGCCTCTTTCTCAGTTTGGAGACGCACTTATCATTTCAGCTGCTGTGTGATTCTGCAGCCAGCTGTGGGCAACAAATAGAACATCAGTACTGATGTTTCTGCGAAATCCCGGATACATTCAGTGACACCTGAACAACATTACTGTAAGATTCAGACATTAATCTAACACGTTTCAGACCTGCCTGAGTCAAATTAATAGATGTTGTCTATGTTGATGGACATTTCGGTAGATTATGTTATAGATGCGAAATATCAGAGAAGTAAAAGAAGTAAATACATGACAGTTGGTTTGTGATTGTGGAGAGCTCTGTGTGTGCACACCTCTGCTAATTAAAGAAACGCAATTTGAGGCTTTTGTGCTCTCTGCACCTCTTTTCATTATGTACCAGTCCATTCTTTGTGGATTTGGCCCATAATATGTAAGTTTTCCGCATAAAAATGTCTAAAAACAACTAGACCAATGTTTTATATTTTGTTGAGTTGTGAACTTACATTATCCCAAATGTTTCCAACAATGTTCAAACACGGGGAAATCTGTCATTTTTATCAATATTTTAACGGTCCGTTTCATTTGGTCACCTGTCAATGGTGTCATATCCCCTTTACCCCCTCTATTTGCTATAACTTCTGGGGAAACACGGGAAAGACCAGAGGGTACGTCAGAAAATGAGGAAGGAACTCATCCAACTAGCTAGCTAGCCACTCCGTTTTTTGTATTGCTCACTCGTGATGAAGCATGATTATTCATTGCCATTTGCTGCATGATCTGAAGCTGTCGTCCCGTAAAGTGCAAACATACAGGTGAACCAAACAACCCAAAAAGATTATTCATTATTATTCATTAGAATGAAATGACATAACTTTGTAACTTTAGTACATTACCTCGTCCGTGAACATGATTTCACCACTCTTCTTCTTCTGTCTGATCGATTTTCATCGGCAATGGTGGTTGTTGAAGACAACAACTCTCATAATCCCACGATACTTCACAACATCATCAAACTTTTTCTCCTGTTAATGTTTTGACTGACAGACCCTTAGAGACAGCAATTACATACTGTGTGTTTTTTTTCCCCTTTGCTCCCTTCCCTTTCGTGCCTTTCTTGCCTTTTCATGATTTCCAGTCTTATCCACACCCATCTCCATTTCTGTCTCTGGAGATTTATTAACAGTTCAAATGTGTTCTGTAGTTATAATGTTGGGGGTGTCCCCTCTCCCTGCTGTGCTGAGCATGATGTTGCTAAACATCAACGCTGTTAATATTCTACATTCACATAATCTATTCCATGTGTTTGCTGACTGGAATACATTATGGAAATTAAAAAGTGAATAACTGATCAGTTATAACCATTATAATAAACCTGAAAGATTTAAGGAACATTTTATTTTTACAATTACAAGGCCTTAAAGTCACAATACTACAATAGGCAAATCATTTCACACAACCAGAGAATAATTTTTACTGATTCAAAGGGCACAGCTGGTGACCCAAGACTCTCCCTCCCTCTGTGTCAGTCTCTGTCCCACACAGACACCCTGCATCCATCCCTGAGAACACAGAGCTTCTTCTGATCAGCCCTCTAGACTCAACACACATCGTGTGAAATACCACAAATATGTGCAGTATGCAAAGCAGTCACAACTCTCTGCACAACTGACTGGTGCTGTGATGTGTCCATTGAGTTTGACATGTTTTTTCTTAATAGTTTTATTGACACTAACAGCTATTATTTATAGGATTGGTTTTATTGGTAGTATCTGTCATTCTATGGCTCTGTTAAACTAAATTTCTTCTTATCATTTCTGTTCTTTTATTTTTTAATTTGTAAATGATTTGGGACTTCCAGTGAGATGTGCAGTGAGATGGCTGCTTCACAATGAGCTCCTGCCCAAAAGCCCCTCATTTGATTGCTTTTCTATTTTTATCCTGACTTAGAGTTTAGATTTTTTTCTGTTTCGATGTAACTGCTGTACATTTTTTTAGAGACGGCTTTGAGGAAGAGTTCAAACTCTCCAGTGAAACTAGAGTCAAACACTTCAAGGCTAGTGCAAGCCCCCTTGCTGTCCACAGAAGACGTGACAATGCTAAACCAACAAACCATGAAGGCTCTGAACAATTTATTGCAAGAGATTGTGACCAAGATGCCCAGTTGATGAAGTAAAATGACTGCCTTCACCTGGCTGACAGACAGCAGAATGAGCGGTCACAAATTCTTTCGCAAATTTGTGTTTCTATTGCATCGTGGTGCATCGTATGTATTTCATTTTACTTCAAAGTACAGGCATATTCTGTAATCTTTGTTGGTGATCTGGTATGTCCATACCTTTGGTCAGGCCCAACCCTTATTGGTAATGGATAAGTACATGATCATGTCATGTAATGTGAAGGGCTTAAACTCCCCACTTAAAAGAACACAGATTCTTGATTTTTTGTGCAGGAAGCAAGTAGATATCGCGTTGCTACAGGAAACCCACCTCAAACCAAAAGACGTTCTATGATTGCAGAACAGATTCTATAAACAGTGACAGCCTCAGGAGATGAATAATGCAGGAAGGGGGGTGGCGATTCTGATGAAATGGAGCCTGAATGTTAAAATAAAGAAGACCTGTAGCGATACTACAGGGGGATTAGCTTACAGCTTAACTTCTATACAACAGAAGAAGATATTTTAGTATCAGTGCACCAAATAATTTCGAGCATTTTTTTCCACAAATCACCAAAGATTTACTTATTCTGAATGATTATCATTTCACAATGATTATGATAATGATAATGATATGAATGCCTTTTTTGATAGCAATCTAGACAAATCATCATTTGTTTCAACTAGTCAGGCAGCTTCTTCGAAATCTTTTAAGCATTTTTCAAAAGATACTTTTCACATGTTCATGAAATATTCTCAAGGATACATTATATTCTCACAACCATTTCACTGATCTCAACTGTACTTTCTATAAACATTTTACCTAGACATTTATCTGACCACAACCCAGTCATGGCTGTCTTTAACTTTGGAGATACTCACTTTAACCCATCTTGATGGAGATTTAACACCAAGCTTCTTTAAAATAACAAATTAATTTCACAGTTACATCCAGGACTTGTGGGATTTATAAGCATTAATAACGACAGTGTTGATAACCCAATGATACTCTGGGCTGCAATAAAAGGCTTTCTTCCTACTCTTCCTTCCAACCTGTCTCTTAGACCCCATCCCAACTAGGCTGCTTAAGGAATTCTTACTCTTAGTTAGCACTTCTTTACTAGATATGATCAATCTGTCTTTAGTAACAGGCTATGTACCACAGTCCTTTAAAGTAGCTGTAAGTAAACCTCTTCTTAAGAAGCCTACTCTGGATTCAGCCGTTTTAACCAACTATAGACCTATATCTAACCTTCCCTTTCTCTCTAAGATCCCTGAGAAAGCAGTCGCCAATCAGTTGTGTGACTTTCTACATAACAATAGTTTATTTGAGGATTTTCAGTCAGGATTTAGAGTGCATCATAGCACAGAGACAACAGACGTCTCTCTGTACTTGTCTTGTTAGATCTTAGTGCTGCATTCGACACCATTGACCATTACATCCTATTACAGAGAACATTTAATTGGCATTAAAGGAACTGCATTAAGCTGGTTTAAATCCTATTTTTCAGATCGCCTTCAGTTTGTACACGTTAACGTTGAATCCTCCATCCACGCAAAAGTTAGACATGGAGTTCCACAAGGTTCTGTGCTTGGACCAATACTATTCACCTTATACATGCTTCCTTTAGGTAATATTATTCAGAAACACTCCATAAATTTCCATTGTTATGCTGATGATACCCAATTATATTTATCAATGAAACTAGATGAAAAATCAGTTAACTAAACTTCAAGCATGCCTTAAGGACATAAAGACCTGGATGACCGGCAATTTTCTGCTACTGAACTCAGACAAAACTGAAGTTATTGTGCTTGGTCCTAAACACCTTAGAAACAAATTATCTAATGATATAGCTACTCTCGATGGCATTATCCTGGCCTCCAGCACCACCGTAAGGAATCTGGGAGTCATCCTTGATCAGGATATGTCCTTTAACTCCCACATAAAACAAATTTCAAGGACTGCCTTTTTTCACCTACGTAATATTGCAAAAATTAGGCACATCCTGCCTCAAAAAGATGCAGAATTAGTCGACACCTTTGTTACTTCTAGGTTAGATTATTGCAATTCTTTATTATCAGGCTGCCCCAACGAATCTCTAAAGACTCTCCAGCTGGTCCAGAATGCAGCTGCACATGTACTGACAAAAACTAGAAAAAGAGATCATATTTGTCCCATCTTAGCTTCGCTACATTGGCGTCCTGTAAAATCCAGAATAGAATTTAAAACACTTCTCCTCACTTACAAAGCTCTTAATGGTCAGGCACCAGGCATTATATCTTAAAGAGCTCATAGTACCCTATTACCCCACTAGAGCACTGTGCTCCCAGAATGCAGGCTTACTTGTGGTTCCTAAAGTCTATAAAACTAGAATGGGAGGCAGGGCCTTCAGCTATCAGGCTCCTCTCCTGTGGAACCATCTTCCAGATTGGATCCGGGGGGGCAGACACCCTCTCTACGTTTAAGAGTAGTCATTACTGGTTAAATGCACTAAATTTTGCTGTAGATGAATGACACCTTCTCAAAGATCTCAATAATGCAATCATCACAATTATGGACAAACCTGGTAAAGATCCTTTTGGAATCACCCTATCTCACTAATTAATGCTGAGGTTACTAAGTGGTTACCAAGTTAATAAGCCCACATCAAACTGGATTTATGAAGGCACGGTTAGCCTTGGATAATATTCCAAAGGTTTTGCACATACTCAGTGAAACCAACAAAATCCCCCCCTCAAGTGGCCTCTTCTTCCGAGAATAAAGCCAATAGGCCAGATCGGAGGTACCTATGGAGAACACTTTTGGATAAATTCAAATTTATCCAAATCTTTCTGATGTATATTGCGCGTTCTTTGGCAGGCAGAGTGGACATATATTCACGTGACAGTAGTAGTAAAATCAAAGTGCTTACCAACAGAAGAGGAGCAAAATCTTATGCACACTCACCCCTTGTCATCTCCTGAAGCTGCTTGATATCCTTGTGGATTTGCCTCTGACCTTGTTTCAACTTTTTGCATTTCAAAATACTCGTCTTCAGTTCAGTGCTAATGTCTGTCTTTGTGTCTGCTGACAGAGGAGCTTGCAACCAGTTAAGAGCAGGTACAAGATGTTGGACAAATCATTATACTGGTTGTTAATGAATTATCTTTTAAACTTTTAAATACATTCTTGCACAGAAGAAGGTTTGTTTATTTTGGCTCCCATTGTACTTACACTGTGTATTATGAAGTGATCTTCTAATGGTCAATATAAACAGGAGGAATGGTTATGGCAAGAAAACCTATTTCAACACCTGACTATTGTTTTTAAGACAGACATAAAAATTGTGAACCTGTCCTTTAAGTCCAATATGTACAGCACCAGTCAAAAGTTTGGACACACCTTCCGTTTCACTTGAATGAGAAAGTGTGTCCAAACTTTTGACTGGTACTGTACATGTTAACTGTTAAACTAACTACAGTCCAAGGCCTAAGTAACATATAAAGTGACACTCAGTTAGACAATTACATTGTATGAACACAGAAACAGCATGGCATTCAAAGGACTTTGTAACACTGAATATCAAAATAGATAGCAGTGGATTTCTTATTGATTTTTTAAATACTTGTATTGGTATTTATTCTTTGTATATAATTACTTATTTTACATGCTGAACACACACAGGAATGACAGAGAAACCAGAATTTTTTTTTTGTTGTTGAAATGTTTAAAGAAACGACATGTCAATGTTTTCTTGATGGAGAGACCTCTTGTGGTCATGTGAATAATTATGTCCTCTTGAAGAAGCCAAGGCAGAAGTAGTGTGATGTTGTTACTCAGCCACAAAAGCTCTTTCTCTTGTTTAAGAAGGAGGTTTCGGGTGGATGGTCTGGTTTCAGTTTTCTGACTTTGACATTGGAAAGTGCACTTCACATGCCATCACCTCCTCACCACCATTTTTCCTAAACAAGCAGTTTTTTAAAACTATGACCATGACCTTTCCCTTACCTTAAGCATAGCGGTGGCAGATCAGAAAATGTTAATGTGAATAGTTTGTTGGGTCATGTGGGTCGTTTTGCAAGGTACTGACAAAATGACCTATTTTGCAGCGTATGTATGACAACTTGTTAAACAAGCCTAGGTCAAAACCTAGTATATGGCTGGACCGTGTATGGTCAACGTGTGAAATTGTGGCCAGTTTATTACAGGGATATTCAGTGGTAATGTCTATAATGTGAATTCTTGGATATTAAATGTTCATCTGCAATTTTCCATAGTGGTCCCAGTAATATTTGTTAATAAAAAAGGTTATAAATGAAGTTGCAAGAACAATACTTTCCACTTATATTTTGGGATGTTTAATTTGAAAGAGAACTACTTTTAATTTTAATTATTCTAATTATCTGTTAACTCCCCCTGCTTTCATCTATTTCTTTCTGTGGATGTCTGTAAACATATGATCTCATCCATATGTTTATGTAGGATTAGTACGCTAGGCTAACAGTCCGTCAGCTGTGTGACTTATATCCGTGCCATGATGTCGTTCAGAGCAAATAAACACATCTGTCACTTGACCAGCACAGTGCTGTTAAACTGGAAACACAGCAGCTAGACCTTATTTTTATTCAGTGGGACTACACACAGCATGGCATGGCTATGCTAACGATACCAGCCATGCTAACTAGCTGCTAGCCGCCTTGCAAGCTGGTAAAATGGATCTGTTATATCTTTTTGTATCTGCAGGTTGGTGCTCCTGTCAGTGTCAGGGACGCCTTGGTCGGTAAATGTGTGTTTCTAAAACTTATTTCAGGGCTGAGTGAGCTGTATTGTGCTTGGGGCTCTGCTGTAAACGCCCCCTGAGGAGGTTATTGAAACTGTTTGCGCTGATTCATTTTAAAAGAGCAACGGCCAATGTGGAAACTCCAACACTGGGCTGGCCCGACCAATGTGTAACTTCATCATAGTCAGTGAGTCAGTCAGTCAGTCAGACGGACGCCAACTTTTTTTCCATGACCTGCCCTACTCTGCCTCTGAATGGCTAGTACTCATTGCCTTTGTTTGTTAGATTTAGGCATGAGGAGTGAGATTGGTTAGGGTTAGGCTAAGAATATCAGGGTAAGCCAATCAGAGGCAGAGTAGGGTGGGTCATGACTTAAACACAAAGTGGAGGGCTGGGCTAACGAGGCTAGGTGCAGGGCAGGTGTGGAGGGAAGTGTGGAGGGAAAGGCAGGCTGGGGATACAGGGGATAAACAGAAAACCAAAACCCCAATAAACTATCCTCTTCCCAATAAGCTGACACACACAAAACCATAGCAGAACATACATGAAACATCACCTAAATACACAACACTTCAACTTCCCCCACCTGCAACAAACACAACCAAAAACCCCAAAACACAAAAAGTCAAAAAACACAGTCTTATCATAACAGGGAGAAAAGGCTGAGGTCTCTGGTAGAACAGAGGAGAATAGCAACCGAGGGACACAGAGCCATACTGTGACAGAAAACTAAACAGGCTCAATAACAAATAACTGTGGAATTTTCTGCACTATGAAGACAGAACACATTAATATTTGTGTCAATTAACCATCACTTGTGGGTGTACAGGTCCTACAATAAAACAGTACATGCATAATAAAATTACACATGTTAAACAATGTGTCAGTGTTTAATAAATGATCATGACTAAAATAGATAAATTACATCTGTGAAGGTTCTCCAGGTCATGGTATATTCAGAAGAGCTGAGTCAACTGGACTTGTATGGATAAGCTGTCATTGCCTTAACATTTATATATGCATGTTTGTGAGTGTACAGTTTCAGAGAAAGGTCTTTTGCAGATCATTAGCACCCTCTAGTGCCTATAGACATCCAGCACTTGACTTTTGTTTGTTTAGAACAACAGCCAGGAATAGAGGGAATTATTTTTTATCATGCTGCACAGTATCAGTGTTTGGTTTTAGAAATAATTATCATTACTGTATGTATCACATTTTTAATCTGATTTTAATCTCTGGTGTCATACTGAAACGAAACCAGGGAGTTTCAGTGAGAGCTGAGCTCTCTCTGACACCTCTCTCTCACTACTCTGACCACTGATTTGTTGACCACTCAGTGGTGTGGATGGGTAATCACTGCCCTTTCTCTTTCCCCACTTATCCTGCTGGTCCAGGGATCAATGTCATTCATAAATACATTTATTTTAAAAAGTCATGCAGCTGCTTTAATTTTTCCCTAGTAAGTAATTTGAAGCATTTAACATGATTTTGAGTACACATAAAGGCACATAGTTTACATTCTAAGTAACAATAGAGAGACACTATAGCGTCTTGGATATGACTTCATGGTACATAAATAATATTATTACTCCAAAAGAGACTTATAATATCCATTTTATCTGTATGACATGGTTCCTCTTTGACTCAAACTGTGTATAAATTCAGATTTTCCTTAAATGTTGTTACGCCCCACTCTTGGTTGGCCCCATGGGGTGAACAACAGTCCACCATTTACCCCAAATTAAAACTCTTTAACAAAGTAACACCTTTTAAAAAACACCCAATGCCATGGGATTTATTAACAAAAACATACAAAACAACCAAGACACTTAATAAATGCTATAAATAATGAAAACAGGAACCTGGAGCATTTATTACCCACCTCATTGTGGACTGATTGTGGAGATGACCTGGGCGGAGCAATAGACAGGGGAGGAAAGAGACAAGAAAAACACAAGCAACACATACAGCCATAACAATGTTCTTCAGACATTTACATTATCTTAAACCCACTGTTTCATGGGACAAGAATGTTAATTTTTTAAGGAGACAGTGTGGTTTAACATGCAGCCAGTTTGGAGGTATTTACTGAAACATCAACAGTTAGCTTAGCCCCAGTGACTGCACATAGCACTCCAGAAGTCCTATCCTCACTCATCGTTCAACTCTGAACAAAGTCTGCTGATATCTAAATATCATAAATAGGCAGTATACTTTTTTAGTACTTTTATATGTTTAAGCACTTTCAAGATTTTTTTTTCATTTGACGATTTATGCTTATGTAAAATCGTCAATTATATATAATTATTTGAAGACACAATTCAAGACAACCAGATTCCAAGGAAAAAAACATTTTTTTTTGGCTTTATTTTTCTGGGAGAAAATGAGAATGACAAAGGTGAGAAATCCTACCCACTGTTTAGATGCTTTTGTTCCTCTTTTTATGCATTGTGACACGGATGTAAAGAGGGAAAATCCGTCCAAAGTAGCCTTCAAACTAAATTGAAAGTGTAGCTTTAAATAAAAGTTGAGGTGGAATTACCATTAAGACTATCTTAATGGTAGATAACACAATAGTAGATAACACAAAGCAACAATTCAGCTCAAGAAGAAAATAGGTTTTGCTATTGATTTATGAAAAATTAACAAGCAATGATGCTTTTTGAGATGATCTAACCCCCTAAACTGTATTTTACAGAACAACAAGAGAGAAACAAATGTGCTGCATGCAAGTCTGTAGCCCCAAGATAAAGGAGAAGCCCCCAAAGTGGTTATCTTTTTTATCTTGGGAAACAGACAAAACAGACACTGACACCAAACACTGTGAGAGTGGGTGAGACTGAGTACCCTGCTCTACAGGTCTTAAGAGGAGACTTGTTATGCTAATCTCAGTGGCCACTCCTCACAGAAACCCATTTCACTGAACTTATTCTTGGAGAAGGGCTGGTGTCTTCTTTCAGAAACAGTTTTCAGAGGAGAAAACACTTCAGCTGCTCAAGGTAAAGTGTGCACCTTTCAGGTTTGACTTATTTTACAGTATATATTATACAAGTTTAGTTTTATGTTTTGCTTTGAATTGGTTATTTATGCAACTCAGTCTGGAGTTGTCAAATTCCTTTAGTACATCTTTTCATTGAATGTGAAATCTAAGGAAAAAATGTAACCATAAACCCCACATATTGAATAGTTTTCTAAAGAATATGTACGTATATTACCCTTTAAAAATGTCTTGAATTTATTATTGATTAATCTACTATAAATTAATGCAATTGTTCTGAGTTTCAGCCTCAAATGATCTATCAATCAAAACAATTTTAATCAGGAGATAAAATACTTAAAAAATATATTTTTGAGAAAAGTAGATATTATGCTCAAACTCCATCAGTTCAGGAGTGGACTCCACTTTTGTCTTGGTAAAAATGACCAGGTACCTAAATATTACTGAACAGTGGTAGCTATGCATTTGGTTTAGAATATACAGTAGACAGAAAACCCAATTAAACATAAACCAAGTGATAGTCGGAGTCAAATTTGAGCCTGTGCCCTTTAAAATATCTGTGTTGGAAAATGTCCTTGTTCTTACTTCACACTGGGGTCTAATATACTTGAAAAGGTACAATATTTTACATTTGTGATATGAACATTGCTGTGATAATTATCTCAAACCACCAGGAGCCCTGTCTTCTGGTCATGACGTGTGTTTTAGGTGGAAATGTAACTGCAGTGAATGGGGCTTTGATAACTGCTAAACTGGTCGACACTGAAGGTTAAAAGAGCTAAAACCTTGTAAACAGAATGCAAACAATAACATGCATAAATGTTAGTTGTATTAGAGCGATCTCTGTTACTAAGCTGCCAGGCATACAAACAACACATTTTTCGTTCAGTTATTATTATTTGTCTTTCAGTCTATTTAATTAGTATATTGAGTTGGTGTTATGGTGTGTGATTTTATGTTGTCTGTTAGTGTGGTGTGTGATTGGACTTCAGCAGAAGTAGCCTCTGCTATGATGAAGCTAATGCAGATCCTACTAAATGAAAAATGAAATAACAGGCCCAGTGTAATAGATTAATTGAAAAAGATTAAAACGTGGGTGGAACAGAAAGACTGTTTAGAGAACATGGTCTTGATATGTCCATATCATTTGTAATATTTATAATGTTTTAACATTTGATTTTAGTAGCAACCTATTTTTTTGACCTAGTGTTAAACACAACAAACTTTAAGCTGCCACACATTTATTGTTTCTTGTACAAAACGATGTGCATATGACATTCAAAAGATACACAAGTTATTACCAATTAATAACAAACTGTGACATGTAAGTTTTAAAAGAGTAGTTTATAAAGCTTTTGTTTGCTTAAATAACTCAACAGTAAAATAAAAAATAACACTAAAACTGGGTCAAAACAACCCCTTGTCTTGAGTGGCTTTCTGGGTAACATTAACCCAGTATTGTTTAGGTGCTATATTGAGCCAAACTGGGTAAAATTTTTGGATGTGGTAGGCCATCCAGGAAATAATTCATGTGGAAAGAAACCTGAGAATTTTTCATCACTATCTAAAAATATTGAATGAAAAAATACAATTTTGAACTAAAGTCTAAGATCATTGAATGTAAACCATGTATCCCTGTGTAGAGTATGATATACTACTGAATGGCACACTGACAGACACTGATTCAATACTAACTAAGGGTCAAAATGGACCAAAAACAAAACTCCCCGGTGAAGATGAATCTGATGAACCTTGGGACCAGACCAGGACCTACTCCACCCAAACCTCAGGAGAGGGACCAGTGGGCCAGTAAAATGGAATTCATCCTGGCAGTAGCGGGACACATTATTGGTCTGGGAAATGTCTGGAGGTTTCCGTACCTTTGCTACAAAAATGGAGGAGGTAAATCTTTGTTGTGTTGGCACAGAGTCGAATTACTGTTATTGTTTCTGCTGCAATGTGTCTTGATTCTCAGCACTCAGAAACCCATTTTTCAGAAACCCAAACCAAAATTCTGAATGTGTATTCTCAGGAAAATATCACATCAGTTGAATTAAAGTGATTCAAACCATCTTAGTTTGATGAAAAACCTTGTGTATATCATGTAAAGGCTGTACTGTAGCTTCCCTTGTCAGGGATTAAGCTGCATTCAGTTAAAGTTGGCCTGTAGGGCAACATTTTGCAAATGCCAGTGGCAAAATAAACGCTTCAGCTCTGCCAGTTTTGTTATAAAGTGACTATGACGTCTTAAAGTAAAAATGATTACACCTCTTTGGCAGCTGTTTGACCTTCTGGACAACCTGACTAAATCCTTTTACAATTCAAACTACAATCTTGTTTTTTACAAATCCTTAATTGTGTACAAAAAAGTATTGCAATATTACTGGTATTTTAACAAGATGTTTTATTTTTGTTTTAAAGGGGTTTTCTTCATACCTTATATTTTATTCTTGTTCACTTGTGGCATACCACTCTTCTTCCTGGAGACATCTTTGGGCCAGTATACCAGTCAGGCTGGAATAACATGCTGGAGAAAAATCTGCCCTCTTTTTGAAGGTAAATCACAATGTTCATAGCTTCATAGTTTTTTTAGCTACAAAAATAAGAAAATACTTGAACAATGCTATGTGATGGCAAAAAAGCCATCATACATAACTGCTGAGCTGAGGTTCCTGCATGTTATAAATCTTACAATTAATTCACTTGATAACAATGATGACAATGCAACTGTGCTACTATACGATACTTCTGTTTTTAATTTATTATTTAGTTTTATGTACTTAAAGCTACACTGATCAATATTTCTATATAAATAATTGCTCGATAAATGTCTGTGAAAGACTCTGTAGTTCCACTCAGCTCAAGAGTGTTTTAGTATCTTTCTTTTCATGGTGCTCGCATCACATGAGATTATTTACATAACTAAACTGTTCAGTTTCTAATTTTGCTTGTTAGCAGTGTGATCAAAATGTACCTTTTCATCATTAGAAACTAGTGAATGAGAAAGTGAAGTCATCAACAAATAGGAAGAAGCTCTGGGATGCATTTAGATTGGAAGTCAGGAATACTGACTTGGAGCTATCGACTTTATAAAGCCATAATATGTCATGTACGTGATATTCAGCTTGTTGTGGAGCTCTGCCCCCAAGTGGCCAAAAAAATAAAAAATAAAATAAAGCTTAGTGCTGCTTTAATGTGTATAGAACCCAGGAGAGGGCATGGAGAAAAATAACTAATTTGTGCTCTCGATTTAATGGAATTCACCCTCATGCCATCTCTCCGAGATCCCTTAAACGTATTTTTCTAACTATTGTAACTTTTATGCTCCTGCAGATGTCATCTAGTGCATAAAAACTCAGCTTCAGGATTGCTCGCAAACCTGAAGTAAATCAAACAAGTTTTACCTGCTCTTCATTCAGCAAACAACACTCTCTTTAATACGTCCATGTTCAACATGCATCTTCACAAGCAACTGACTTTACAAGGGAAATCTCTTCTTCTTCTACAAATGAAGTAATCTGTACATGTGAATTATTAAATAGAGAGCATAAATCTCTCAAAATCTGTCAAAATAGTCTGTGTGCTCTCTGAATCTTGAATTAAAGTCATTTTGAAAGTCACCTCCAGTAGGTTTACTATCTATTTGATTCCTAGTCTTGCAGTATCAAATGTCTGCAAACACAAAAAGTGTTTCCTCATTGTTTTGGCATTACAACATGACATCACTATCTCTGTACAGGATTAGGCTATGGGAGCCAAGTGGTTGTTTTGTACACCGGGGTGTATTACATCATCATACTGGCTTGGACGTTCCTCTACCTGTTTTCGTCCTTCAAGTCTGAGCTTCCATGGGCGAGCTGCCACAACAGCTGGAACACAGGTACCAGGACTTCATTTTCAATCGATGACACTTACAACTGTGCGTTGTGTTTACTTTGCTGATCAAGTTTTTATAACCTCTCTTATTCTTTCACCATGTAAGCTGGCTGTTTTGAGCACAGTCACAATCAAACATCCCCTCTGCACCTGCATGGAAATAGCACGTCTTCAGTTGTAGAATTTTGGGAGTAAGTACGAGTATGAATTAAAGCATCATATAAGGGCAGCTGTTTTTTTGTTGTATGTTCCTTACTAATCTTTGTTACAGGAGGAGAATCTTGGGGCTGTCTGGTGGAATTGAAGAAATCGGTAATATTCGATGGGACTTGGCTCTTTGTCTACTTCTTGCCTGGATTTTGTGCTACTTCTGTGTCTGGAACGGAGTGAAGACCACAGGAAAGGTACAGAAAAATCTTCATGTTAATGTCAGCAACACTTTACTTTGAGTCCCCTAATTTAGCATTTATAAGCAGTAGACAAATGTTTAATACATAGCAAACAAGATAATGACTGACAATACAACTGTAATAGTATAAAATATGTCTTCATAGGAGAAGTTATAATTGTTGCCAAATGCTGTTCATTAATACTAACAAATACCTGAATATTTGATTACAACTACATTATAGAGTGGTATAAACTGGTTATTAAATGTTTATAATGCTAAATAGGAAAACTTAAAGTAAAGTGTTATTGTAATGTCTGATTTTATGTAAACTTGTTCTTAAAATATTCTATTTTAAAAAATGACACACAAAACTGACTGTTGTTTCTGTCTTAGGTGGTTTACTTCACGGCCACATTTCCGTACGTTATGCTGGTGGTGTTGCTTGTTCGTGGTCTTACATTACCGGGGGCCAAAGAGGGAATAATGTTCTACCTCTACCCAGACCCATCCCGCCTCACTGATCCAGAGGTACTACACTATTACTGCTATTACAAATTTAGCTGTTGCTGTAATTATAATCATTGTTCAATCCTATATCATAGAAATTTCGTTTGTTTTGCCAAATATGTCTTTAAGGAAATATAATTGCTGTCTGGATTATGTTCACTCACTCTATTCTTGTACAGCATGGAAGTCATAGGGAGGTGGTGGTGTGGAGGGACCAGAGTCCTGTGTGTGGTTAGATTTAGGCAATAAAAGCACTATAGTGAAGGTTAGGGATTGATTGTGGTTCTGATTGAATGTCAATAAAGTAAACATGTCCTGTCTTGTGCTACAAATAACTTTTGACTTTTTCACTATTTTACCAAGACCACAATCTTTCTGTAACGTTAACCAAGCACTGTGAGCACTTGAATATAGCCATAAACTAAACTAAGAGTCTACGAGCTCTGTGAGGCTGTGTTTCAGCTAAAGTCAGCATGCTAACATGCTCACAATAACACAATTCTAACACCATTATTAAAGTAATGTTTAGCCTACTATGTTCACCATCTTAGTTTAGCATATTAGCATGCTAAACTAAGGCCCTAAGGTCCTAAGGCCACGCTGCTAGCATGGCTAAAAATGTTAATCATGCTTTAGTTGCTATGAGCAAATTTTGTATTGCAAGGGCAGATATTGTAAGAAAACAAATAAAATACTTTGTCAATGAATGTTTTGTGACTTGGCAGATACCTTCATTAAAAATGTTTCCTAATTAGTAGCAATTAGTAGTATTGGCTATAATTGTAATTTCTAGGAGGTGGGGTTGGCTTTCTAATAAACCTAAACTGAACACACCCCTTGCAAATCCCTCAGGTATGGATGGATGCTGGCAGCCAAATTTTCTACTCCTATGGAGTTTGCACAGGTGTTCTGACATCTTTAGGAAGTTACAACAAGTACAGCAACAATTGCTACCGGTTTGTATTTTTATATTTTCACTGACTGTACTTTAAATTTTGCTTAAACTTCTTACTGTAGTTTGGATCAGAGCACAGGTTCACTTTTATCAATATTTTTCAATATTCCTCCAACAGAGACTGTGTTTACCTGTGCCTGTTAAACAGTTTAACCAGCTTTGTAGCTGGCTTTGCCATCTTTTCCGTTCTTGGTTTCATGGCAAAGGAGCAAGGTGTGGACATATCGATGGTGGCTGAATCAGGTATGAAAGCTTGTCAATGCATTTTTGAAGTGACACTATTTGAATTGTTTAAGAATAAGACTATTTGACCTTACATCTTTGCAGGTCCAGGGTTGGCATTCATTGCTTATCCTCGTGCTGTGGCTCTAATGCCACTCCCCCAGCTCTGGGCCATTTTCTTCTTTGTTATGATCATCTTCTTAGGATTAGACAGTGAGGTAGGACTACATATGAACTCTGTTCAGAATGTAATAATTACACAATTTCTGTTGTATAAATACAAAAAAAAATCTCTTTCATCACCATAGTTTGTATATCAAGAGGCACTGGTCACAACCATCTCCGACATGTAT
Source organism: Scomberomorus guttatus (assembly GCA_038419695.1). Lineage (NCBI taxonomy): Eukaryota > Metazoa > Chordata > Actinopteri > Scombriformes > Scombridae > Scomberomorus > Scomberomorus guttatus. The sequence continues at coordinate 19,851,278 of CM076446.1, forward strand.
CCTTCCTTCTTTCAAAACAACTGCCGCCGCAAACTCCTTCTTCTTGCCATTAGTGTTGGAAGTTTCTTTGTTGGCCTTCTGATGGTTACACAGGTGAGTAGTTTGTGACATTGATTTCTCTAATCAATTAAGCCTTTATCTGTAACAATGTAATAAATCCAGCTTTATAGCTTTAAAAACACGCAAAGTTATTACAGGTGATTGAAGCCATAAACACGAGGAAGAGATGACCTAAAGGAAAGATTTGAAGTATAATCATTTGTACCTATGTATCAGAAGAGAACAGAGGAAAGAACTTTTATTTACCCTAAAGTGTCATATTTATGCGAACAATAAACTTCTGCAAAACATATTTTTTGCAGTATTTGGAACATAGACTCAGAATAAATATTAGACAAACACAGACTGTGGATGATGAAATCACAACCTTTCAGTGAATTCTGTTTCTCCTTATTTTACCAGGGAGGCCTTTATATTTTCCAGTTGTTTGACTACTATGCCTGCAGTGGGATGACACTCCTACTTTTTGCTGTTCTTCAGTCTGTCTGTATTGGATGGGTCTATGGTAAGGAAAACTTTTAACTTTAACTTTAACTCTGCTGTTGTTCTGTTGGGTCGCTGTGTATGAACTCACGTTGTACAGCCAATCAGGACCCCCAACGGTGTTACAAAATCAGTCTGAGTTTGCTCGACAGTTAACAAGACAGAAAAGCAGAAAAAACATCCCATGTTTTCTCACATTACTCCTTTTTCTTGTACGTTATTCAGAAAATTGTTCAAATTAAACAGGGAAATCATCATCAACATATGTAACCTGTGATGGGTCACAAGTAGACATTGTTTTGTTTTAAGGCGTCACAAGCCAAAAAGGTTGGGAACACCCTAACATACCAACTGTGTGGGGCCGACTTCTGAGGAGTCGGATACAAAATCATGCACATAACGTTGAGAATTTGATGGAAAAATTTCTTGGGCTGTAACACTAATGTAACTAACTCTACTTATTTTCTGAAGGTGCAGATCGTCATTATGATAATATAAAGGACATGATTGGATATCGACCGTGGCCTTTTATGAAATATTGTTGGCAGTACTTCACACCAGCTATCTGTACTGTAAGTATTGGAAATGTTGGCATGCCTCCCCAGTAACATTGTTCATGCTTTTCTAACAAGCAAGTGTATCTGACAGCTGCCAGAAACTTCTGTCCTAAAGTCAGTCCATGTCTCCACCAGATGGAAGACAGTACACTGATGGGTATTGTGTTGCAACTCAACAAGGCTATTAAATGTCTTCATACACCTTAGGTAGAAAACAAATGTAATAACTTGCAAATTAAGTGAGAGAACTTCAGAATGACAGGTATGCAGAATAGACTGTATTCAATAAGCTTGTGCCTACAGGGGAAAGAAAAAGAAAGAAAAAGGTGAAAGAGCTTAAGAGTGAAAAGTATGACAACATTTTACCGCTCCTGGGGTAAGCACACGTATGAAATCGTCTGTATGAAGCAGATAATCCATTGAATTAAAAACAATCCACACAAAATATTAGTAAGACGTATTCTTAAATCATTAAATTCTGCAACAGTATACATACAATATTTTCTAAGGTAAACTTCCCCCTCTCTTAAAAGCCACATCATAATAGGAAAAGGGAAAAACAACACATTTGGATGATTTTAACATCAATATGAAGAGCAAAACATTAACAAGTTATAGCTTCACCTGAGCTATGAGAGAGTAGAAATATGCACAATTTTTAAAAAGTAGATTTCTTTCTTTATATACAATTAGACGTTAGGAAAATTAGAAGAAAAATCTGAAAAGTAATTCAATATTTAATATCTGATTTATAGAATGTAAGCTACTAAAAATGTCATTTTGACTGAAATGTTTTAAAAATCTGTGTAAATTACTTGAAGAAAAGAATAAGACCACGATTCATAATTCTTTAAGCATTGCATTGGCCAAAAACAAAATCCAGTAGACAAGGGATAACAGAACTTTTACTGTTTCAGTAAAGGACACATCACTAAATTGATCATTTATAGCAAATGGTTATACAGTTTGCTTTGTTTTTTAAACAAAGCTTTGCTCTTTGAGGAAGTGCTCAAGACACCAGAGAAACAGGGAGGGTTCAGCATTGAGAATTCCTTTCATGAAAAACACATTAATTACATTATATAGAACCATACAGAGAATATAGAGAAGCCTATAAACACACATGGATATTTAATGTTAGCAAAATCAACAATGCTAAAAGCTTTACCATGAAAGAAAATTTGGGATGGTTGATGGAGCTGCAGCAGCAATCAATGTTAGCGTGAGGGTATCAACAATAGTGGAAACTGTCATGTTATGAAAACCTGTGCGACTGGTTATTAACTCCATTTTCTTTGTGTAAAAGCCTACTAATTAGTAATCTAATCCTGGGTCTGTTTTGATGCCTCCTCTTCTCTTCTCTCTGTTTTTCTTAGTGCACCTTTCTCTTTTCCTTGGTCAAATACACACCACTCAAATTCAACAACACTTATGAATACCCCTGGTGGGGCTACACCATTGGAGGATTCTTTACTCTCTCGTCAACTCTCATGGTTCCTCTGTGGATGCTGTACGCTGTGAGTGTCACTCCTGGAACACTGAGACAGGTACGGTCACATGTTGCTGTAACAAAAAAGTATATCAGACAATAGAGTTGGAATAGTTACACATACAAGACGTACAAGAGAAGCTGAGTTTTGTACTGAAAACACATTTTCACAGATGTGCTGTAATGGGTACATTGTTAGACCAGATGTTTACCTTTTGATAACATAAAGTAGTTTCTGTTAAAGGTACACATTTTTACCAATTCATCCTGCTCTAAAGGTACAGCAGCAATCATCAAACATCCAGTAGGTACGGTAGTCTTGTTACTATGCCGACTATTCGGTACTGTCATCAACTTTTGGATGGGGGACGTCTTGTTAAAGTTGTTGTAGAGCCACTAAGTCCACAGAGGGAGGAGGTTGGGGTGGAATGGTGGTCAAAAATGTTTTGGTTGACAAAACGTCACAGGGACAGGGAGACCGCTGTTTGGTTCCTGTTTCCTAACCAACAGCCAACCCTGGTTTCTTTTAACCATGACCACAATCGTTCCCCAACCATTTTTTTAGTATCATTTTGGGCATTTTTTCAAGTCTTTAGAGAGAGAGAGAGAGTCCCTGCCCAGACTCAAACCACAGTCTGTCCATAACACTAATCATTTTGGTTTTGTGCCTAAACCTAACCAAACCTATTACAGTGTCAAATCAGAAAACAGTTTTATTTTTGGAACTGTTTTAAAAAGGCACTGACAAATAATGTCATCCTGCCAACGTGGTGTCAGATTAGAAAACATCTATGTGTCGTCCTGAAGGGCAGTTCCAAACAACGTATTTTGCCCGTTAATTTGGAAAACTTGAACACAAACTCTTCACTGGCCGGTGAAACAAAGTGGCTGGCAACAAAATAAATAGAGGAAGGCAGGCACTGCTGTGTGCGGCATTTATTTGAAAAAATAAAAAAACGACAGTAGAAACGATTGTAGATGACTTTGAGCCTTAATGGCAAACTGTCTTGCTCTTTCTCCAAACAGAGAGTGAAAATTCTGTGCACTCCAGCAAAAGACTTACCTACTGCAACATCAAAGAAGCCGTCAAATCAAGAAGCATTTCAGACTTTCACAGGCTTGTACACACTCCGCATAACAGAAAATTCTGATGACAGAGATGGCAGAGCTCAGAGATCATCTGTTATTTAAATGGAAAGAAATAAAAAGGACATCCTGACAACTGAAATTGAACCATAACAGGGAGGAGTGCGGATCCTTAACAGTTTTATGTCAAAACTGTCCACAAAACATTTGTCAAACTCTGGGAAATACTCATCACAATATATTTCAGTGCTTGTGACATCAGTTGTGAATATACTTATGATTTTTATATCTCATGTGTTTGCCAGCTGGCAGTGTATTTCTAATAATTATTTATGTTCCAGATACATTTGAAAATCACACTGTAAGATTTTTTTTAAAGGAGTGCTTTTTAAATAACTACATTGGGTTTTTATTATTTTTACTGGGGTATAAAACAAGCCCTCTGGTAAAAACTAAAAATGTTTTTAGGAAGGAGAGAAGTTTCTATCCTGAGATTAAGAACTGTGTAATGTTTATATACATTATCTCTGGTTTATACTGGTTAGCAGTATATTAAACAATATATTTCTGATAACGCTTAATAATATTAATTACTGAACACGTATTTATTAATTAAAAGGTATTTTCATATCTGTATTGGGTAACAAACAACTTGAGGAAAAAAACGGGGTTACAATACTGATATTCTTAAGATTTTTTGTATAATTAATTAAAAAAATTATGGTAGACTATACTTAACAAGTTAAATGCACATTTTAAATAAAGAGTGCATCTCTGTGGGTTCATTTCTATTGTTATTAGAGAAAAAACAAGAAGCCTGGGGAAAATAGTGCATTCTGAATTTTAGTTTTTTAAAATGGTAACATACTATATTTATATACTTGGGTACAGTAAAGAAATAATAAAGAAAGTTGAGTTTTTAGGTACGTTGAGCATTTTACAATGCAATGTTATGGTTATCAAAAGTATAATAGACAACACCTGCACACCTTTAACACCTGAAACTGAGTGAAAACTGGGTGTGCAGCCTGTAATATGAATCCCTTATTTCACTTTAATTGCAGGGTAATTACAGGGTATGTGAGATGTAATATAAAGCGTCAGAGTTCAACCACTTTGCACTTCAATTACGGTGTAAGTACAGGTTATGTGGGCTGCAATATTAAACTTACTGCATTCCTGTTGATCACTGTAATCACAACACATTCAGTTACATGCAGATAAACCTCCGTAAATCAAAACATGTCCAAGAACAAATAATAAGTAACACTTTCCCTTTTTTGTCTGAGGATCTACAGCTTTGTATTCTTCAGTGACAACAAAACACAAAGAAGGGAGGATTTCTGCACAGGCACTATAGTGAAAATAACCTGACTTTAGAGAAACTCGTCGCCTATAGGTTCACTGGTAACAACACAATGCAACACTCCCAGACATCCGATTGTAATTATGACGTTGTCATTAGATATCAGCTAATTTCTCGGGGAACTGTCTTTTGATCAAAGGTGATTTTCTGTTTCCCCACATTTTTCTTAGTTTCAGCATTAACAAAGTCATCCTGTCAAAGTTTACATTTGTCAAATAAACCGCAATGAAATCTGTTGAATATGGCAGCTTGACCCTCTGAAACTAAGAGAAGAGAACATCTTACTGTCCTTTTAATGTTCTTAAACTGGCTGCAAGTGTGTTTTATAATTGATTTGACCACTTTTTTCTTAATCTAATGGCTTTCTGATAATTTTAACTTGCTAACGTGTATACATATTGTTTTTTGTGTATATGCGTGTATATTGGTATTTTATCGTTTCTTTTTCCTCCTTTTTTTCTTGCTATTTGAACATTTTCACTATTCAGCTGATTTTCCTTTGATTTGATAAATGTTTGGTTTTGCTAAGCACTTTATAATGGTTGATTTTGATAAGTGCTATAAATATACATTTTCATCATTTTGAGTTTGACTAATTTATGGTTTATGAAATATCTGTTCTGACGAGATATAAGAGCTGACCAAGGCTTTTCTCTCAAGACACCTGATTTTCTGTTCAGCTGAATTGTAGGTCTACCTCACTAATATCTATTCTTTTCCAATCTTCCTATTCCAAAACTACATTACTGTACCCCTGTATTTTTAGTAAGTAGCCATACGGCATAAAAAAAACAAAACAAAAAACGTACATCCCTTTCCCAGACTTCATGTTCTTTACAAGCACTTCATATTTCAAAACATCTTACAGTATATTTTCCTAAAACCTATTATTTTTCTTACCTAAGTGTACCCAGTGGTATTTGTATGTATTTACAATAAATTATATGACAACTACTCTTCTTCTTTTTTTTCTTTTTTTTTTTACATTTTCTGTTTTCTTACACACCAGCAATATCACTGCACTTTGTAAGTAATACAGTAAGTTAGTTACAGTAGGTATACAGTAATTTAAAAAAATCTTACAAGGGAATTTATTTCTGTCCCTATCTAAACCAGATTTTTTACCCCTGTATTCCATATAGTCTTAACTATAGTCTTCCCTTGTATTCATAAAAATGGTAATATTTATAGGTGTGTGCACAACAAAATTACAACGTAATTTCCAACTGTAATACTAAAACTTTGTTGCATTTTAATGTATCAAACACATAAAGAATATGACGTTGTATGCAAATACAATGTTTTTTTTCTAAATAATAGAAAATATTGTGTTCAGAAACAAGTAAAATAATAGTAAACTCTCCGGTGATTTGTAGTCATATTTTAATTATCACACTCAATGATTTTAAGCAATAAGCCTGGCAGATAACAGTAAATAATGCAGCTATCTGTAAGTTCAAAGTCAGCGCTTACAGTGTAATCTGTATGTTTTTAGGAATCCACTAAAGAGGCCAAAAGAGCATATGCAAAAATACATTTTTAACTATCCCAATAATGTTGGAAGACTCAGATTATGAACTAAGATTAATTGCCTTGAGTTTAAATTTATGTATGTCTTTCAACATAAAATTCCCTAACCTATTGTTTTCTTCCATTGTATCTGTTGTTCAGGAGGTTGCTGGTAAGTTTTTCTGCTATTGGAAAATTTTGGATGCTGAAAGGTCACCCTATGCTGGATGAATTCACACATTACACAGGACTATTACATTTGCAAATACTTCACTGCTGCAGATTTTTATACAATACAGAAATGAGTGTAAACTGTCAGTTGCCTCAAAGGTAGGCAAACACATTCAAAACTGTTTAAATAGTAAATGAATGGGTACCAAGCTGTCACTTGGTGCCATTGCAACAACTTCCTGCTCAACACATCCAAAATCCAGGAAACCCAACGAAAACTCGTATACAAATCTCAGCTGAGCCCATTACCATCACAAACTTATTCACATTCATCAGCACATGTATCAACATCACATACAGGTGGAATATTGACCTAAACAACATCACCAAAACAACCAGCAGAGGCCGCTCTTTCTCTGAAAAGAGGTGAGAGATAAAGGTAAGAAAACAGATAAAGAACTAATAAAACAAGAATTTAAAGTTAGATAGGTGACATTAAAAAGCTATTGTTACACCCCACCCTTGGTCGGCCCCATGGGGCGAACAACAGTCCACCATTTACCCCAAATTAAAACTCTTTAACAAAGTAACACCTTTTAAAAACACCCAGGCCATGGGATTTATTAACAAAAATGTACAAAACAACCAGGACACTTAATAAATGCTATAAATAATGAAAATACAACAGAAAAACTAAATAACATAAAATCCCAGGCTGAGAGGCAGCAAGAACAGCAGTCCACAAACAAGAAGCCTGTCCGGGCGAACTGGAACCTGGAGCATTTATTACCCGTTCCTCCCTAGGCCAGGTGCACCTCATTGTGGACTGATTGTGGAGTTGACCTGGACGGAGCAATAGACAGGGGAGGAAAAAGACAAGAAAAACACAGGCAACACATACAGCTGTAACACTATATATATTACAATAACTTAGACTATATACATGTCAGCTGTGCAAAAGAATAATGCAACTCATGGCAGCCATGATGTATGAAGTAATAATAGTACAGGTATAAGTATGAATAATAAGTATAGACACATAATAATATAATTAAGTATATAATGTATTATTGTATTATATAGTGATATAATGTAATATAAAATAAAATAAATAATAAGACAAATATGTTACTGCTTCTTATATTAATAATCACAATAATAATTGTACTTGTACTGAAAATAATCTGACCTCTCTCACCACCTACTCTAGCTTTTGGGCTCTGGTAGGGCCAGATTAACCTACTGAGGGGACCCAAAGCAAAAATAAGCTGTGGACCCCTAATGAGCTCCCCAACACCCACATTCCTCCAGCCCATTTTGCCCAGAGACTGTATGTCAATCAATTTGTACAAATTTGATTAAATGTTTGTTGAAGGACATGAACTATACTAGAGTTTATTTTAGATACTATACTAGATTTTGACACAAGGCCCTTCTATAAATATAAAACATAATCATGACATACAGTACTGTGCAAAAGTTTTAGGCACTTATGATGTTTAGATTTTTATCCATTATGCAACACCATCAAGGAAGCATCTGGTCAGTCCCAAATTTTTTCTGCAGCATGACAAAGACCCCAAACATACAGACAGAGTAATAAACAACTATCTTCAACGAAAAGAAGAATGAAGAGTCCTGCAACAGATAGTACAGCCCCCACAGAGCCCAACATCATGGAGTCAGTCATGAAGAGACGGAAGCAACTGACACGCCTAAATCCACAGAAGAACTGGCAACTTGTCCAGGTGATGCAGGAACAACCAACCTGCTGAGTACCTGAGAAACTGTGTGCAGGTGTACTGAGGAGAACTACTGCTGTTATAAAGGCAAAGTGTGGTCGCACTAAATATAGTTTTTTTCTCTTTACTGCACTTTGTATGCAGTTAATTGATAAATAAAAACAATTTATAACATTGTTTTTTTAAGCACCCTCAATTTACTTTTAGTGCCTAAAACCTTTGCACAGTACTGTACATAGAAAACCTGGAGACTTTGTCACCCCTGAGAGTTTGGTGCTCTTGGTCCATGGAGCCTTGCCCATGTTGCCTGGTTGGTATTCCAGCTTTGGCCTCCGGGAGGCTCTGCAGCTCTTTCTCTAAAACGTCCTGCTTCAAAAAACAGTTGTTTTTTTCTGTTGCACTAAGAACTCTGCTACTTGATTTCAGGAATATACCCACACTCATGTGTTACTTTAACATGCGGCCTTTCTTTCTATCTGTGAATCCTGAGAATATTGCAATATGTTATATTGTTGTATGATGTTGCTCACACTAAACTACTATTCAGTGTGAGCAACTACTACTACTATACTGCACTAAAAACCATCAGCCCTTTATTTTATGGTCTCTAAATTAAAGTGAAGTCATGTTAAGTCATGTTAAGTGTGTATGTGTGATTTGCAATAAATAGGCTGGAGCCAATGCTGCAGCTAGAGGAGTGAGCAGTGCTGCTTCTTTAGTCCAGCAGGTCTTTAGTTGACAGGAGGACATCTGCTGGCTGAACTGTCTCATTAGAGGATACAGGAGGGGCCATGAAGCTGGTGCTTTGGTTCATGGAGTGGACAAGTGTCACGTCTGATCTGTTAACATTTAACTAATAATAACTTTAAAAAAAAATCATTAAAGACTCTGGCAAGGTCCTGAACAAATTCATATTACCAGCAAGAACGTCTGCTAAGGTGTAAGCTAATAATTAATAATTAAAATTAATTATTTTATGCAAATGTGTATTGATAGATGCTTTATTAGTCCCCAGAGATTAAACTAATTTGGTCACCCATACAAGGTAAAATACATTTAAAAAGGTACCACTATAAGCTAGTCTACCACTATAACACTAACACTGAGAAACTAACAAATATTCCAAGAGGACACTGATGTTGCTCAGTAATTTAAAAAAAATGCAACAATATAGATATATTTGATCAAATACGAAATTCTAAATGATAAGTGATTACATTTACCAAATACATCAAATATAATAAAAAACATGCAAATATACTTTTGTAAAAGTATATCACAACAAGAGTGTTTTCAGAAATTATAACCATTATCATGTTTATGAATTGTTCTATGACTGTCGCAGATTTGCTCTGAAGAGAGGAGAAGACTATATTTAATGTGCAGTAAACAGGCTGCAGCTAATTTGTATGCTAATGTGCTAATGCTACATAGAGCTAGAGTAACAAGCAGTGCTGATTCTTCATATCAGCTGAAGGTGACACATGCTTGCTGAACTGTCACAACACACTGTTACAGGAGAGATCATGAACCTTGTGCTTTGGTGTGATACTTAATCCACCCCACATTAACATAGGTTGGATGGACAAAATATTAGAAACACCTTTACAGTCTAAAAGGACAATAAAGTTGAATCAACTCCCCTCTGAAAAAGAGAAGGTTTTGACAGAAACATAAAACCTCTCTAAATGTAGCATTTATAGCAGGGCTGTTGTATTGTACCTAATAAATTTACGAGTGTGTGTGCCACCATCTGTTGAGAGGACTGTGCTGAGCAGTATAAAACAGACCATCAGAGGGCGCTTCACCAGCAAATGCAGTGTTATTCATATATTTTATCTACCTGTCATGCCAATTTGATACAATGAACATGGTACATGATTATCAAATGATAATAGGATGGATAATTATTAGATACACATTGTTTCCATGTAATAATGCAAGAATGTTTCACATGTATAAACATAAAGTGATGGTCAACATTCTTAGAAGATATAAGCCTGTCAGAACAGTCAGAACATTACATTTTTGTAAAAATATATCACTGCTGGAGAAATTTTAACCCTTATTAGATTTATGGTTTTTTTAAATGAATCTTACAGAATGTAATGAGATATTTTGGGAATGTTTTCTGCTCCATGAATCATTACAATCTGTGGGGTGCAGTATTGACAATATTTAAGGGAGAGGAGAGAAAAGGAGAGGAGGGAGAGGAGAAGAGAGGGGAGGAGAGGGGAGGAGGCATTGATTTTAATCCGCTGGTGAAATACACTCTGTTGGCGTGTCTTGGCTGCTCTGGAAACAAAGACTAGACAGAGCACAGATATTGTCGGGCATTACATGGCATCTGTCACTATAGGGCCTGAGAGAAAGTGTTCACTTATTTAATGTTTATCCCGCTGCAACACAGTGACCTAAGGTATTTTAACAGGAACTCTATGGTAGATCTTAATTTTGTAATAAATGAATCACTTGTCAGGAGGACTCAGCTCAGAAGATTTTCATATTTTCAATAAGGCCTCTCTCAACCTCTTCACATACTGTCGTGTGAAACATTTTGAATTTTATCTTGTCCGTAAAGCAAGAATCAACCAACTAAAACAACCAATCTACCAATCCATTTATTATTCAGTCTGTCTCTCTGTTTGATTTTTTCTACTACCTCAAGATATTCTGTTTACTATCATATATGGCAAAGACAAACAGCAATGCTCATACTGGAGAAGCTGAAACCAGACAGTTTTTTTTTGTGCATTTTTGCATAAAAAATGACTCAAATGATTAATCAATTATCAACTAATTGAGAAAATGTTTCAGCTCTGCTTGGGGCAGATATCAGAAATGCATTGGCCAACAACATATTTTAATTTTAAAATCTGTTTTCTGACTATATTTTAAGACAACTCAATAGTTTGGTATCCTTGTATGGTGCCTATACTCTCCAGACAAGTCCTTAACTTTATACTCAGTCTCAGATGGTTTAATCTGCTGGTGAACGTCCTTTGAAACCACTCTGCATATATACACATTATACCTACTCAACATCTCTGTATTCTGTGGTAAGTTGTCTGAATTATTACATGTAACAGCCCTTCATATCTCACTCCATAACAAATTATTATTACTTTCTTTCTCTCACAGAAATTCAGATACAAAACATGTGGTAAGAATTTTCAGCATTCTTAGTCAAAGAAATCAGATTTCAGCATTTGAATCACACTGAGTAAAAACAAGTGGGTGAAGTTAGGAGGCTCTAACTTAAAGTGTGATATGTAACATTTTCCTTGCTTGACACTTAACATGGTACAATATATTCTAGATCAGTCATATAATATGTCTTCCTGACTTACTAACAGATTAGCTCCAGTTCCTGTTCGTAACAGGTAGAGCACTTCCTGTCACAGTTTCAGTGTATTAGGCCTCCACAGGAGTGTGTCAAATGCTTGCGTAGCTGAAAAGCAGAAAGCTCATCCCAATTAAACCTTATTTACGTGTGACTTTAGGCACGAGGCAAGTACCCTTTTGATCTAGGCCTTTTTTAGACTTCTCACCTGCCTCGGGCTTAAGAGTATCTCCAATCTTCTATTTCAATCCCATTTAGAGCTCATCTCTCACATCCTAGTTGTACCAGATGCTCCACATAAACAAATCACTACTCTGACCTTTCAACTGTGCTACAATTGGCTTCAATGCCTTCATGTTATTTTTGTTATTTATTATTACAGAGAATGTTATTATCTATCTATCTATACACACAATTAACACAATTACATTATGTAACACAAGGACACATAATTCAGCTTGTTTCAGTTATAATATTGCATGCAGTCATTTTATATTTATATTGCCTTAATCTTCATTACATTATTGTTTCAATTATACAGCACTGATCATATTTGACATCTAAATAATTACATAAACATTAAAACACAAAGACAGCAGCCAACATTACAGTAAATTTTATTTATTTATTTACATTATTATTATTATTATTATTTGATGTCTCTATACTATAGCGCCCACTAAACAGAAAAATGTCAAAATCAAAACAAAAAACTAGAGAGGAATAACATGATAAAATATATTTGACCTTCAGTCTCTGCCTTCCCAGACAACCTGAGGTCTTTGACCTTTGGAGCCAGTACGTGGCTGCTGTAATCACTTTTGAAGGCTACATGAATTGAGGGAGACAGGTGTCACCTGTAACGTGCGCCCTGACTCCCGGATAACCTACTCAACACCTCTGAATTGCGTACAAGGTGTGAATCCAATTTGTGAGGATTGAAGATTAGAAAAGGGCCAAACCCTTCCGGTTTAACAGCTTGCTGGTGACAATTTTTGGATTCTAAGCAGATAAACGCAAGCTTCTTGGTCTGGAAATCCCCTTTGTGGGAACTGGCATACTTATGAAAGCTGTGTGACAGATGGTTTCCTGTTTTTACATCAAGGGCAATACCATACAAGCTTGTTTTTATCATTATAATTTGTACATCACATTACTTTCTCATAGTGTGTGAGCAGTTTGAATGTTTGAATGAAAACATACACAATTGGTTATTGTTAATTGTAAACTGAAAAATAATCCTGTATATCTCAACTACTTTAAACTCACCACTAAGCCAAACCAACAGTGCTTGGTTGTGGATGGAAACTCTTCATTCTGTGTGTTTTTGTTAGATATATGCAGGTTAATTGTTACAATAATAAGTGCAAGAATCCTTTTTTATTAAATTCTGATGAAAAAAAGCCCCACATAAATAAAGTGATCTTGTTATATAGGGCCATGTTATACAAAAACAACAAATAGCAATGAGAGGGAAGATGTATGACTGCAAATTCACTAAATTGAATTGTATTGCATTAATTTTTTAAATTTTTATTATTATTATTTTATTTTATTTATTCTTTTTTTTCTTATCAACTTAAATTATACCTGTTAGTTAGACTGTCCCACAAATATTGCTTGTCTTTTTCCAACACTGTGGATATACTATATCCTTTTATATAATGAAAATATATACATATACACATATATACATATATACATTTGTTGCCCAAATAACTTCCTGGTGTGACTCATTAGCAAATAAAGCATTATAGTGCATTTACTTCAATAAAATTATCTGAAATCTTTCCATTTCTGATAACAGTTTAAGTTACTCCACATCATACAAATTTGCATTATAGAAAGATTTTAAACTATCTGTGACATGATTGGATAATGATCAATTAGCTATAAAAAAAAGTAACAGTGGGACTAGATCAAGCAATCTGCACTTTACCTGCTGCAGTGTGTTTCTTAAGTACACACTGTACTTACAACATGACAATATACAGAACAAACTTCATTCAAATTTCAAAATGCTAAGCACTGCACACGCTTATATTCTTATAATGATGAAATTTACAAAAAACAAAGTCTTTGTAATCAGTTAGCTCCAATGAATTTCATAACTGAGCCATAAACAGTACAAGCATCATTAAATTTTCTAAAACTGACAGTACTAAATTGTCATTAATTTTCATTAAAGTTAATACAATTATTAAAAATGATATTTTACTTTAATTCATGCAAGTATTTGAGGCTCACTTCCATTCATTTTAATTGATTTTACTTTAAGACTCAGCTCTTATTACATAAACAGTGCAAACACCATTCAAATTTCAGTGTGATATATTAAAAAGTAATAATAATATAAAATCAATCTAGTTATTACACTTTACTGCTCAAATTACTCAGCTCATATACATAACAGTATTTGCAAACTACAAATATTAAAAAAGTCTTAACCTTCAAATTTTGCAGCACTGGCCAATAACTAATCAGCATAAAAAACAAAACTAGCTTCTTAAATTTAAGCAGTCAGCATTTCAAGGTCTTTTCATCCTCCAGAAACACAACTGTTATGTTGTGTTTCTGGACATCTGTCACGGCTCTTGTCATCTGATTGACGTGACACTGTTTACACAAAAGTTGGTAAACTCTTCAAGTAAAGGTGCGGACAGCCCGTCCACCTCAAGGTGTAGTTATCAGTCTTTACAGCTTGAGCACTTGGTGTGGAAGTTAGTATGCACACAGACTATCTCAGTTATGTAAGAAACCTCCTAACTCAAATATTGAATCATTATAAACTTAAAATTAAAAACAACATTTTTTAAAGGTTTCAGTTTAGCATTAAACTTTTATGTCTCCAAACATTTGAATCAGACAGTTGCTGACAGTAACAACAGGATTTAGAGATTAATTTACTGCATTTAACGCACAAATAAGCCACTAATTGCCGCACTAGTTGCTACTGTACAAAGGCACAAAGTAGGTGATAGATTTAAGGGAGAGCAAAGTGGTTCAATCAGTATTAAGACATTAAACCACAAATGTTAATCAGGTAATGGAATTTTGAATCTCTAATGAAGTAAGCTCACTTTTCTCATCAAAGACTGGACCTGCCTATTAAGGGATTACCTCAGGTTTTACTAAACATTGTTTGTTAATTGGACAGAATAGATCACCTGGACCTGTAATCTCATTATTCAAAGTGGTATTAGGGAGCGTATACAGTGAGGAAGCCAAGCGTTTATTTTTGCTCTCAGTAAGTACAAGACAATTGTAAGCTAAAAAGTTGAAAAAAAATAAATTGAACGAGCAGATGTTAAAATAAATATAGGATTTAATGCTGTTAAGTAAAGCCAAGTCAGTTGGTAGCATAACATTGCATTTTCTTCCAAATGAAGGATATGAACAACTTGACAATTTGGTAAGTATTACCCCCATACCATTAAACTACATCTCAGACACATGTTTTTACTTTGAGATTTGAGTCTGGATACAACTAGATATGATCCGCCAGAGAACAATGATACAGTAACCTGACTTATTGCCTCTCCAAACTCCTGAACCTCTTTTGCACCTGTTAAAGCTGGATATACAATACAGTGAAGTGTGATTCTGCAACTGCATGGCCTATTTTACATCTCAAATTTATTAAGGAATTGATTTTGGTTGCTATTTTTTTTCAGTTTGAAAACTGGAAGAAGAGACCAATGAGTGGTGCATTCATCCATCAGGAAGTGGAGTGACACTGAAAAAAAGGGCCAACTTTCTCACATGCAGGGTTTTTTTAAAGTTTCAAAATCATTTTGTCCCAAAGTCATAACAAAGGCACTTGAACTAACCAGGAGGGCACCTGAATTAATCAAGGGGGCTGACCAGAGGGGTACTTCAGCTGATAAAAGGGTGGTAGTGGGTGAGGAGGGAGAGTGGGGTTGTTTACGAATTGGAGAGTTGGTGGTTTAATTCCCACCTCTTCCCGTTTGCATGCCGAAGTGTCCTTGAGCAAGTAATGGGTAACTACAGTATACTAAGGATAAAGTACAGGTGTGTGAGAAAATACAAATGGCTTTAACCTAGAGATAAAAGCACCTAATTGATAAATGAATTAAGTTAAAATCATTTTAACATAGAAGTTTTCATCATCAGCTCCAACAATCAGTTAATTGGTTGGAAATTGTGTTTTTTAATAGTAAAATAATTGGCATACAAATACAAGAAAAATACATGAAAATAACAATTTTGTGAATTGCTTTGGTCTATGTGTTGTTAAAGAACATTTGCTAACAATTTGAAAAGGTGCATCTTCTGACCACCTGATCATACATCCAAATGATAGAAATACAACTTTTGGTCAAACACTGGCTCTAGAGAGGGCCTGTTGCGTTTTTTTGCGAGTTTCGCAGCCACCGTAGGTGGTTGGAAGGGGAGGGTGAGGGGAGCGTATTCAGTTAGTTGCCACTAAATCCTCCACACTGGACCTTTAAGAAATCCTTGGATTAAGCTGAGTACATAATGCAGTGTGGAAATAAAATGATGCAGCCTTAAAGCAATGTGTGAGAAATTTGAGGAAAACTGAAAGCACTGATGTTAAGACAGAGATGCAAGGAAGTGAAATGGACAGGGTTTTACTTGTGCAGCTACTGCTTGTCACTGTTGATCACTATAGTCATTGCTTTTAGCTCACAAGTCTTCAGCTCAACTAACTAACTAACCTAATTAAAAAAAACAACAGAGACCTCAAGAGAGACCCTGTTCCAGAGAGACCTTTAAGTGCAATGATTGGTTTACCTCTAACTGATATCATGTACAAGCCCATAATAATGTAAGTAGGTTCTCTCATTAAAGAAGCACATAATCCCTATTATCTGTCAGACTTTTGACATCCCAATAAATGGATTAACTCTGTCTCAATAATTACTGTACACAGAGCTGCAGAAACTACAGACGGAGAGTATAGCAGAGAAACCAACGTGAACAGTGACTGTGGCCCCAGTCTACACTAATATCTACATCACTCGTCATTTTTCAGCAGTTTGATTTTCCATGTCTTGTTGTTGTCTTGTTATATCGGATCTGTTGTTGGTGTCTGTAGTGATATTGTGCTGGTGTTTACAGGCTGAGCTAGGATCCAGTGTCCATGACCCTGGATGGAAAAAAGAGAGATAGATGGTGGATGTCTGTGAACTTCATAAGAGAGGAAAATCAATACTCCCCTTTGCTGTCTGATGAGAAAGAAGGAAAGACAGAAAGTAATAAGGGAGAAATAATAACCAAATGTACCTGTACAGGACTTCATTAGAAGTAACAGCGTAACTCTTACACACATTTCTGCTTACAATACTGAGGATGCTGACTTTAAACCTGACACACGCTTAAGCTTCAGTCTTTTTTGCATCATTACATGGCATCTATAAATTCATTAGTTCTCATTTTTAAGACCCCTTAGATCTTCTGATCAGTCACTCTTTGCAATTTGACATTCCCAGTCAAACTCCCTCGAGATGATCATTTTCCATTGCTGCTCCCAGATCATGGAACAGTTTATCCTTCGCTGTCAAGTCTTCCTCATCTAACACCCATCTTTTTACAATTGATTTTGAGTCTCCACAATTATCACCATGGATATATAATTGCTTTTTTTGTTTATACGTGTTTATTTATTTTCATTTAAGTGATTCATACTGTGCAATTATGCAAAACAGTTCATAAGTGTCCGAAAACTCAGCTTACTGCTGCGTAGTAAACTAAGTGTCTGTTATATAGCACGTAGTAGTGAATGACTGAATGAGGGACTTTGACCATCTCATGGATTTAATGTTAATTTGCTAGAAAACTACAGTACATCTGACAAAAACTGCCAGTGAAAACTGTCTACTTCTATCACAGACTCATTGTTTTGGTAGGGGTGGCAGAGCTTTGGGAAGGGTTATTTCCAGGTAGTGGTGTCTTGGTTGTGCTTTCAATTGAACACAATGAACTGTCTGTGGTTGGAAAGCCAGTGTCCTTGTTGATGCACTAGCAACTGGTGTGGTAGCTGTCCTCATGAAATCCACCAGTGACAGATGCAAAATAGATCAGCCTGTGACTCCAAGAGTCATGGAGGTAGCTCATTGTCTACACGTTCCACAAGGTCAAAAATGCAGAAAACATGGGGAAAAAAATCTAAAACAAAAACTAAAAGTGGCTCAGCATTACATTCAACAATATGAAAATCATGATAATTATAATGTTACCGTCGTTTGTGTCAACAAAAATTATATATTCTTGTAGTATTGTATGTTAGTGTAATATTTGATATTTTGCCCAACCCTACTGCAACCCCTCCTTTTACCTAGCACTACAAAATAAATATGTGTACTTCTGTTATACAGCAGGCTCAATATAATGCAGTAAAGCTACCAGTGCTAAAAGCTTGTGTCCATCACAATCTTCTAGGGTAAATGACAGCCTGCCTTTGCTGACTAAATTGCATGGCTGTGTTTTAAAATTTCACTGTGCTTCAACCATCCAGACTCAATGTGGAACAAACTAAAAGCAACTGATGCTACTGCAACAAGCTGGCTTCCACAAGTAGTGTTAGGCTAAGCTAAGGTAACGCTACTGGCCACTGCATAGGGTTTTTGCAAAGATGCTAGGCAGTTACAACGTAGGTCCTAGAATGCAAGCATCTTATGGTGCTCCATTGAAAGCAAGAAATGGATGTGAAAGTATCATTATCTCAGGATGTAGATGACAGGGAGTTCAGAAGGCCTACAGCTATTTTAGCGAAGAAAAGGACCTGTTGTTTACTTATTGTGTGACTCATTTCCCTGGATAAACAAGACAAACACAAATAGCTGATCTTGAAATGTATTATTTTACTAACTCATAATTCTCTTCAGACAGAAAAATATGTGAAGAGCAAGCAGCAATTCTTAGATCAAGCCAATTACAGTATCTCTAGTAATTATGTTGATATTGGATTATTGTGCATCTCACAGTTTTCATCCAATGCCAGTGTTTAGTGCCAATGCAGGAAGCAGTGTGTCCACATACTGAGGTGAAAAGTAAGAGTATGGAGTCTGGGGTGGTGGATGGGCATCTAACACATCAGAGTTGAAGAAGAAGACCAGAGTTCATGTCCTGTCACAGACCTGTTAATCCACCATAACCACAATCTTTCCCTAACCCTAACCAAGTGTTTCCTAGCTGAATCTATCTATCTATCAGCAGTAGTGCAACTGCAGTGCGGCTTTATCGCACAAACTAACCTGCTCTCTGAAATCCTATTAAGAAATTGCTTTTTGCACTGACTAAATGGATAGCTGGCTAATCAAATTATAGGTTTCAGTCAGAGTATTCCTTTAATGGTGTTTAGGTCACAAACATATTTTGTTCAATTGTAAGTGCTTTATTCAATTTAAATTACACTCATCATGTCTGAAGTGCAGTTCATTCAAAGCACATCACATACTGAAGCAGATATAAAGATGGATAAATAGGAACTTGTGATAACAAGCAGAAATTATCTGCTGGTCTGCTGGTGCAATTTTTTAATATTGAAATAAAGTAAAAGCAGTAAAAATGTACCTTACAAAACAACTTCAAGAAAAAACAGACAAGCAATTCTGTTACATTAATCGTTCCAAAGATGAAACACGTCCTTAACAAACAAACAAACAAAAAAAACTCAGCTCAGTTCTCTTTAGTAACAAGTGATTAAACTCCGACAGATTATAGGCAGATTTCTCTTGCAGATCCTCTTTGCTCATCTTGATCCATTGTGTGTCTGCCCTGGGGGGCTATATAACCATAGCTGCAGTATCACCTGTACTTGGCTGCCTCGACAGTGCTCCAAACCAAATCCTAACTTGCAAAAATGGAGAACGGCACGGAGGGCAAGAACTTCTACATTCCCATGAGTAACAGGACGGGGCTTGTGAGGAGTCCTTTTCACTATCCCCAATATTATCTGGCAGAGCCATGGTTTTTTAAACTGCTGGCTGTCTACATGTTTTTCCTGATCTGCACTGGCTTCCCCATCAACGGTCTCACTCTGTTGGTCACAGCTCAGAACAAGAAGCTGCGGCAACCTCTCAACTTTATCCTGGTCAACTTGGCTGTGGCTGGACTGATCATGGTCTGCTTTGGGTTCACAGTCACCTTTTATGGTTCCATCAATGGCTATTTCTCCTTGGGACCCATGGGCTGTGCTGTTGAAGGATTCATGGCTACACTTGGAGGTAAACCTTAGGAAAATGGATGTTTATTTGCCCGCATCTCATACATATATTTTATTTATGTCTTATTGGTTGTCTAGTAAGGTTTCATGACTGATCATATGAATCAGTCAAAGCTGTATGCTGGTATAACAGATGGCAGGATGTGAAGGTTCTCAACACAACTTCTGTTCTCTTTCTTATCAACAGGTCAAGTTTCTCTCTGGTCTCTTGTGGTTCTAGCTATTGAGAGATACATTGTGGTCTGCAAACCCATGGGTAGTTTCAAATTTACAGCCACCCACGCTTCAGCAGGATGTGCATTCACTTGGATCATGGCTTCCTCCTGTGCTATTCCTCCTCTCGTTGGCTGGTCAAGGTAATGAGCTAATTCCCCCCAAAATGGAACATATGACCCTGTCTACATCAGGGACGGCAGCATGGAGAATGGAGAAGTCCTTGATTTGAACACTTTTCACATCAGAATTCCCTCTCTTTCTTTAAAAAAATGTTCTTACTATTTGGTCTGTGAACATTTTACTCATCAACCTGATCAATCAGATGTGGCGCTGTGGTGACACTACTTGAAGGAGTCCAGTATGGCTAGTAACACATGTAAATGGTCACATTATCCGAGGGTTGTAAACAAACCCAGCTCAGCCATTTTATCTACACCACCTAATTAGAAGAAACAATACTCGATGTTAAAGCTTTTACACAAATAGCCTTTTAAAAACATCTTATAGATTTTGCAGAATCCCCCTTCCTGGTTCAAGTTTGACCTATCATACTTTACGTCTACATATTAGACAATTATAAGACATAGTTTGGATGTGTTTACTTATTACAGTGGTTAAGACAGCTAGTTTAAACTTGTTTACAACCTGTCTGGTCATGTGACTGCTTGCTCTCCCTGCTGGTCTTCCTTTTCTAGTGACACTGCTGCTTCTCCAGATCCAAGCAATCAAGTTAGTGAGCAAAAGTTAACATGGCAAATAAGAATCATGGCCAAAACTATAAGAATAAGATCCAGGTTGTAACAAAAAAATGAAATATATGATTATGAATACAGACTTCAAACTTCAAAACTGTATAGCTCAAACAAAACATCTAATTTTATTCATTTAATTAAAATTTTTTTCATTTAATGAGATTTGTTAACTTAATATCTCATGCTCCAACATATTGGAGAAAAATTGTTTTATAACAGTAATTTAGCAGCAAATTCCAATCTTATAGAGTTGGTTTGTCCCAAAATTGGTCTTAAAAAGACCCATTAATCCAAATCTTCCTGAAAAAGCTCAATAGCTCAAAAAATGTGGATACTTCATGGGCATGAAAATGGGCTCGCTAGGTTTAATGGTGCAGGTTTGTCTTTCTAAAATCCATTTTGGCCTCTAATTACTGTGCTAGAGCAGCCATCTGTTGTTGCCTGAAGTACATCTTCATATGATCAAATAACACTGACCTTTAATTTTGTAGTGTCATATTTACCAAAAAAGTCATACAATTTTCTATTGTCTTTTTCCGAGTCCACCTGAGCACAAACATGTTCATAAATATGTCCTGCAGAGGGCCAAAGTTATAACGATACCAAAATATGGTTCATATGTTCTGGGATTTTAATCAATACTTCTGATGAAGGTTTAGTGACTGAATTGTTTGACTTGCTTTTTAACTTTTTGAGCACCACTGCAGATATCACATGTTAAATTATTTACAGTACATGCAATCTTCACTTCTGGTCTTTTAGCCTTTGCAGATACTATGAGAATCAGTTGTCTCCCTTTTAGAGGATTATCATTTGCTGCAACCAATGCACTCCACAAAACCTAGTGATTATTATAGCATTTTAAAAGGGGCAGTTTCCACCCTTTCCTCCTGTCTTCCTGAACAAATATTACAGAAACTCTGGCTGCAGACACGTGGACTTTTTCCAGAGATTGTATTTATGACATTTGGTGACAGTTGGTGCCGCTTTAAATTATTTGATACTCAAACTCCTCCAATCCTTTGAGAAATCCTAGTATTTTCACTGTACAATGGCTTGCATGTATAACACAACATGTATAATGACAGTCCCAATTGACTCTGATGTGCTTGATAATGTTAGACACAAAGTTACAAAATATGATGTAAACATTTTATATTATGTATCCCACTTTGTATGTCTTGTATTCACAGGTACATTCCTGAGGGTATTCAGGTTTCCTGTGGACCCGACTACTACACTCTGGCCCCAGGCTACAACAACGAATCCTTCGTCATGTACATGTTCATCTGCCACTTCTGCATTCCTGTCTTCATCATCTTCTTCACTTATGGAAACTTAGTATTCACAGTGAAGGCGGTATGAGACAATTTTAAGCAGATCAGAATAACACCGTATTTCCAACATACTGTACATGTCCAAAATATATATGGATACTTGAATGTGAAGAAAACATTCATCACGCTTGGTGCACAATGCAGACAATAACTGATGATGACCTAACTTTTAGGCTGCAGCACAGCAGCAGGACTCAGCATCCACCCAAAAAGCTGAGAAGGAGGTGACACGCATGTGCGTCCTGATGGTGCTTGGGTTCCTGGTGGCCTGGACTCCATATGCCAGCTTTGCTGCATGGATCTTCTTCAACAAGGGAGCTGCATTCTCAGCTGTATCCATGGCTGTCCCTGCTTTCTTCTCAAAGAGCTCAGCTTTGTTCAACCCAGTCATCTATGTGTTGATGAACAAACAGGTACGGTATTTACTGTCTTTACTATTTTTAAGCAGTATATAAACATTTGATGAATTGTTTTTAACACTCTACAGTATAATGCAAGCACATTTTAAATGGTTATTAATGTATTCAGCAATTATAACTGTGACCCATAAGTGTCTATAAACTGTTAATGAATTAATGATAACACAGTATATCATAGTTGTAATCCTATTTAATGATATATGATTTCATACATGAAATCCATACAGTGTTATAAAATATTATAAAACATTCAGTTACTTTTTATAAAGATGTACAAGTCATTTACAGACAAGTCTGAAATTATTTATAAATGTGTTAAAAAAACATGCAAAGACATGTTAAGCTTGAAGATTCACTACAAATTATGAGAGAGCAAATATAAATATGTTGTTATAAATATAATTATAACAGCACTTAATTAATAATTAAAATAATTGCATATTTCATACTCATACACAGTATATCCATATAAAATATAAACAAATGTCTTATATTGTCAGTTATTCATGTTTATAAGCAATATATGTATACTGCTTATAAATGCTAAATAAGGGGGTTAAAATAAAGTGTTACCCTATTTGTATTGTTTTTGTTCAATGTTTAATGATTCTTCATTTTCTAATTGTACAATGTACTCTGTTTTTTCAGTTCCGTAACTGCATGCTGACCACTGTTGGCATGGGTGGCATGGTGGAGGATGAGACCTCAGTATCAACCAGCAAGACAGAAGTGTCCTCTGTTTCCTAAGCAAAGACGAATATCAACAACTCTATATAATGTTTCACATGGACTTATAATATTTGTGGTACACAGTGGTATCATTTGGTTATATACAGTAGGGACTCCAAGAAATACTGCAGGATACTACAAGTCACCTAAAAACCTTCTCATACTGTACAGTATGTGGAGCATCACATGAAAATCACCGGTTTTCTCTTACGACGACCAGGACCATTTCTTGTTCATGTCACGTAAAGTGGAGCATTATTTCATGTAGTTCTGCTGTGAAATTACAGAAAACATCATCATGAGTTCTCACAACAGTGAAAAGCTTGTGTGCTTCAGTAACAGAATGTGCTGTGATATCTTGAAAAGCTATCAGTCCAGTTAGCCCCATTAGTGCCAGGATTTTTAAAAAAAAATTTCGACCATCATCTTCATAAAAAATGTACCAGCACTTGTTTTGCTCTGCTATATTGAGTCTTTATTTTTTGGAGGCCCAAACTGATTTTCTTGGCTGATTGTACATATATTTTATAAATATGGCATTGTAAATGTAGGTAAATAAATGCATGCCTCCAAATATGTCTGTTTCATTTAACACACGTTATGAAAAATATATAACTTTACAGTAATTTAAAGTGTCATCTGATATTTTTATTTTATTTTTTTTGGCATTTTTGCCTTTTTTTGAACAGTTGATAGTGTAGCGAGCGAGATGAAATGAGAGGAGAGAGGAGAATGATACTCAGTAAAGGTCCCTGACTGGGATTGAACCAAGGATGTTGCAGTTATGTGGTAAGTGCCTTTTAGCTATCAAGGCGCCGATTTGTGAAACAATTTTTTTGCAGCATCCAAGTACATTCATAAAGCCCCGCGATACATGTTAATTTTTCACTCAAGTTGAAACATTTTCAACTCTCGCGGATGCGTATTCACATCCATTCGCACTGTCTGGGGCGAATTTGCGCCTACTTGTGTCGTTGCATTGACTTTGCATGTAATCGCGCCATGTGAAAAATTCACTTCATGTTCTGTCTGAACACACTTTTAGTCCTTTACTGGCTGTGTAGCTACAAAAAAATACCCATGGTAATTATTGTCCTATGCTTTCTCCTGTTAAGTTGGAGTGAAGATTTGCACGGGCACTATCCAATAAATTTAAAAAAAAAAAATTCAGTGGCACATGACAAGACATGCATGTCAGGGTAATTTGTGACTGTGAGTGTTGGTGCTTTTCTATGTGTGTCCGACCTGTAAAAAAATGACCTGTAGGGTTTACCCCACCTCTTGCCCGATGTGTACTGGGATACAGGATAAGTGGGTATAGCTTAAGAATGGATGGTTGACTACAATGTCCAGTGGTCAGAGCAGATAAAACATTTGATTTTCACTGGTATTTTGTTTTGTTCAACTGTACAACATTCGGGAATTGTATAATGTTCCAATATTTGAGTCAGATTACTTTGGATTTTGCCCAAGTTAAACCCTCATAACTAAACCTCAAAAAGTCTTTATTGGTGTATTGGTGCCTTCCAGAAAAACCTATACAGCTGCTACTTAAAAGTATCGGGTTAATGTTAAGTAAAAATGGTGGTAAAAGGTTTTCTCCCACAGTCGAAGCACGGCAAAGACACAAAAGTCTACGTATATCTATACCAACAGATACCGTGTCAGTCAAGAGGAAATGATATCTGATGGGCTCAAGGGTTCAATTTATTCATCCATAAAAACATGGAAATTGCAGTACCCTAATCGACCAGCCCTAATTACCGAAACGTAAGAAATAATAAAACCACAGATAAAAACATGAAACTATATTTCATAATAAAACAGTTAAAAACATCCAAACAAGAATATACAGTGAAAGCAAACTATTAAAATATATAAATTAAAATCCCAGTTTACATCCCCCTGACAAAGTTCTTTCTTGACTTGGAGGCCTCATTTTCTCTCAGCCAGACTATTAATAAATGAAGGAATGAATGCATGAATAAAGCAATGAAACCGAAGAAAAAAATGTGTGCAGCACCAGGAAAGAAAATATATGAGATTAATGCTTCAAGGGTAACATTTACTCTTGCAACCATCAACTGCCAACTTAACAGTATGTAGTTGTTCTCTGCAGACCTCAGTTGTGGTGAGGGGAATTGGTAGGTTTGGTTATAACTCCTTTACCAGCTGCAACATGAAAGTGATGTACACATGAATGCATCACTAATTATAATCTGGTGACATTATAGATATTATTTTGAAATGCATAATGAATAATTTTGCTTTTGGCTCTTTAAATATATTTTGTTGCTGATACTTATGTACTTTTACTTAAGTAAGATTTTGAATGCAGGCCTTTTTAATTGTATCAGAGTATTCTTACACTGTGGTATTGTTATTTTTACTGAAGTAAAAGATCTGAGTACTTCTTCTACCACTGAATAAATCATAGTTTCAGGCTTGGAAAGCTTCTTTAGACAGTACTTTAAAACATTACATACCAGACTACCAGAAAAGAAGCCTTAATTACTACATTTGGTGTAGTTTTTTCAAATAACTTTCAAATAATGTCGGGGCCTCTGTGGGACATAACCTGAAAAGCTGGAAGGCATCGCACATGAGTTTAAGGCTGCAACTAACAATTAGGCTATTTTATACTTATACGCCATTACAATTTGAATGCAAATGTTGTACTTTTCACCTCACTACATTTATTTTGACAGCTTTAGTTACTTTGCAGAGTCAGATTCTTAGTACAAAATATAATCAACTAATAAATAATGATTATTACAGTATTTTTATGGATTAAGATACCCAGCAGTACATTAAGTAATTAAAATTAGTTCCACCTTTACCAGCTGCAACCTCAGTGATGCGTACACATAAATGCATCAAAAATTAGAATCCAATAATATACTGTATATGTTTCTGAAATGGGCCATTCTGCATGATACTTTTACTTTTGGTACTTTAAGTATATCTTAATGCTCATACTTTTGTACTTTTACTTAAGTAAGGTTTTGAATGCAAGACTTTTACTTGTAACAGAGTATTTTTACACTATGGTATTACTATTTTCACTCAAGTAGAAGATCTGAGTACTTCTTCCCCCCCCCCCGGCAATATTAACTCTGCTCTTGATCCACTCATAGAAAAGGGTAGAGATGGCATTTAATAGTAAATATTTCTCCCACTAATTTCAAAGATTAATGTTTGGATTTATTACAGAACATTCTTATCACCTAAGCTCAACTGTTACTGCAACAATCACAAATTAGCTAACAACACCTAACGCCTGAAATTAAATATAATATCAAATGATCTTAGTTTTGTCTAGTGAAGTTGTTTTCGATTCTGTGACATGTGAACATTTATATTATATTGGTGGTGTCAGCTTTCATAATTGTGCAAACTTTCTTGCATTTTTAAAATAGAAATAAAATTGATCTTCTCTCTACAATAACAGTTATACTACTGTGATGAATAGTGAAGGAGATAATTGAATAACGAGAGAAATACATTGAAGCAACAGAATAATATAACTCTAAAACATTTTTTCTTAAAGGTTTTGATTGTGATTGAATTTGATTTTCTCTTTTTATTTATTAAGAAACAAATGTATAAACCAAAATATTATTTTTTTAAGGAAAAACTCAAGCAAAGGATAAATGAAAGATTAAAGAATAATTTCAAAATATGAACTATCTTCTAAATTGAAAGTCTATAATTAAGCAACTAATAAGAACTACTGGAATGTGTAAGAGGTCATCAGTGGTGTTGTAATGTAATGTAATGTAATGTAATGATTTACAACATATCACTATAATAAAAAAGGGAAAACTTCAGTTCCAGATAAGTAAGATAGAGAGAAGTAGAGCTGAGTAGTTCAAACTTCAACTGTACTTCAACATGTTGATGATTATCCGGTTTTATAATGAATTACCAAGGCTTTATCTGAAAGGCTTATTCTCAATCCCCCTGTAATCCCCTTTCTGAACAGTATAAATCTAACACCACCTGAAATCAGCTGCAGAGAGGGTCAAACATTGCTTTGAGCAAATTATACCCATCAGTCCTGTCATTCAAAGAAGATGGAGAACGGCACAGAGGGAAAGAACTTCTACATTCCCATTAACAACAGGACGGGGCTTGCGAGGAGTCCTTTCGAATATCCACAGTACTACCTTGGGGATCCAATCCTGTTCAAACTGCTGGCTGTCTACATGTTTTTCCTGATCTGCACCGGCCTCCCCATCAACGGTCTGACTCTGGTGGTCACAGCTAAGAACAAGAAGCTGCAGCAACCTCTCAACTTCATCCTGGTCAACCTGGCTGTGGCTGGACTGATCATGGTCTGCTTTGGATTCACCATCACCTTCGTAACTGCCATCAATGGCTACTTCGTTTTCGGACCAATGGGCTGTGCCATTGAGGGATTCATGGCCACTCTGGGAGGTATCAAATAGATTTTAGTTTTGTGACACTGTTAACATTGTATTGTCTTTGTCATGAAACAAAATACTTAATGTTTTTCATATTTTGCAGTTTAGCTGACGACAATCATAACCAGATGTTTTTGTTTCTTCTCTTTAATTTCGTCACAGGTCAAGTTGCTCTCTGGTCTCTGGTGGTCCTGGCTGTTGAGAGATACATTGTTGTCTGCAAACCCATGGGAAGCTTCAAGTTCACTGGAACACACGCAGGAGTTGGAGTTTTTTTCACCTGGATCATGGCTCTCGCTTGTGCTGCCCCTCCACTGGCTGGCTGGTCCAGGTAATTCAAATATATCTTCACCAAACTGAAACTTTGCAAGAAACTACACCCAAAATAGGGCTGAAAAAAATCATCATCAACTTCTCAGAAAAAAGAAACTAAATGTCAGACACTCAAAAGCCTCAGAAATTATTATATATGTTGCCAGTGAATTCTTAGCAAAACAGATATTGGGGGCTTAATATTTTAACCACAGACAGTAGAAAAACATGGATATAGCATTGGTGACATCTTACTGGTTTCTGCTTTATTTTGTTTTGTTGAGCAAGGATGAGCAGGAAGGTAAGCTGACTCTAATAGACTTAGACTGTTACAGCATCAATCTCACGAACCTAGACAGACCAAAACTAATCTTTTATGAAAAAAAACTTAGAGTAGCCAAGCTGTAACACTCAAGATAGTCATCAAAGCCATCTGAATAAAAGTAGTACAGTATTTAGTGAAAAACTACTTAAGTAGAGTCATTTCTGGCAGGCATAGATAAACAGTAGAACAGACCGGCGCCATCACCTTTAAGAAACAGATCAGTTTATCTCTCTCTTTCTTTTTGTATGTATGGCGACCATGCAAGAAGTATTCAGATCCTTGAGTAAAAGTGGCAATGCCACAGTGTAGAAATACTTAATTTCTATTATATATACTATTAACCTCTGGATGTCAGAGGGGGTCACTTTCTTTTATCACACTTCAAATCTACATCAGGTTTCCTTCTCTGCTCTCATTTATTGTATAGTATTGACTGATTGTGTAAAGGCTGCTCTCTGCTGACCTGCCTGTATTCTCACACAGGTACATCCCTGAGGGTCTGCAGTGTTCTTGTGGACCTGACTACTACACTCTGGCCCCAGGCTACAACAACGAGTCATACGTCATGTACATGTTCATCTGCCACTTCTGTTTTCCAGTTGGCACCATCTTCTTCACTTATGGAAGCCTTGTGCTGACAGTCAAAGCTGTAAGTCTTATTTTCTAACTGTACATTACTATGAATATTATTGTACTAGTCTATGTAGGGTGAAAGGGTCATTTTGTTCATCCTCCCTTTACCATCCTCTACATAAACTCACCTGTACATTGCCTTTAATAACTAACCCCCACATTGCCCACTTTTATAATAAGTAGGAGTATTTTTTATTTTTGAGTGTATTTTTCTGTGCTTTAACATGTCTTTAAAGTGCACAGACACAAAATAAATCAGATTTATTGATGTTATTATTTTTCTTTAATTGTATTGTCATTATATGTTAGTAGTTACACCAGTAAATTAAAAATCAAAACTCAGTTTCGCAAAATATGTCAGCTTTTTCAAAACAATTAATATTATATTGTCTACTTTTAAGTGGATAATTCACATTGCTAAATAATTTCTAAGACTTGTAAGTTTAGTGATAAGATTAAACATTTAAAAAATTGATCTAAATTGTGAAATTGCCCTAAACAAAAGGTCAAATTTTCATTTTTTGAAGCAACACAACATAAAAAGACATAGACTGCTGTTGTTGCTGTTCAGTACACATCTTCCTAACCTCCTTCCTGCTCTTCTCTTCAACACATTTCAGGCAGCAGCTCAGCAGCAGGACTCAGCATCCACCCAAAAAGCTGAGAAGGAGGTGACACGCATGTGCGTCCTGATGGTGCTTGGGTTCCTGGTGGCCTGGACTCCATATGCCAGCTTTGCTGCATGGATCTTCTTCAACAAGGGAGCTGCATTCTCAGCTGTATCCATGGCTGTCCCTGCTTTCTTCTCAAAGAGCTCAGCTTTGTTCAACCCAGTCATCTATGTGTTGATGAACAAACAGGTCAGTTTGTTGCTGCGCTGTAGCAACTGTCACTGCAGAAACTGATCCTCCTTTAAGTGAACAAAGGTTTTCTCTTTCTGATATGTCAGCCTTTATAAAGAGTCTTGAAAAAATTGAATGCATTAATGATTAGTAAATTGATTATTAACCCTTTATAGATCAGATATAAGCCATTAATAAGAACAAATTTTGGGTTGCCAGGTTGAGAAAACTCTTTCTGGCTGTTGAATCATTACTAAAGTCAAGTCATTAATAGTCATTAACTATATAACTATCAGATCCTCTGTTATATATCTTAACAAACACATTAATTAAAGGTAATAAACATCTGCAGTTAATAAAGGGTCAAGACTTTCTCACTTTCTATTAAGCCAACGGCAAAAGTTAGTGAGTCATCCGCAGTTACAAATGTTGATGAGTAATTGATAAAGTGTTCTTACTACAGTCCAAGTCTTTAAATCTTAATAACTGTAATACATGAACTTCGCCAGATGGTCTGCAGCATTTTGCCAGAAAATTAGAAGTTAAATGATCCATTGGAGGAGTCTTCCTGATCAACTAAAGAGCTAGAGAGACAAATCAAGTGTCCTGCAAGAGGAGGATAAACACCAGCCACAACCTAGCAACCCAAAAGTTATTGTTTTTAATGGCTTATTAACCATTAAAGCCATATAGTTAAAACTCATAAGCCCTTTATAGATGATAACTTATCAGTAAGTATCCAACAGATGATTGACAGTGACTGAGAGTATAGTCTAAATCTCTGATTTTAATTTATGATTAACAACGCACCACGACATCTGATACAAGACCTGCGACTTCAGACTTCATCATCAGCAAAAGTGTTTCTCTGAAACCACCAAAAGAGGCAAACTTTTCAAATTAGAGCTCATATACTACCCATAAACTCAGGGTTTTGTTTAGAAACGTTTGAAATTCCGAAGTCTACCTTAATGTATCAATTATACTTTGAAAACTAGTCAGTTGTTTTTATCTCAACATGATCTGTACAATCTTGTTTGGTATCTCACTTCTGTACCTGTTCTCCTTTTCAGTTCCGTAACTGCATGCTCACCACAGTTGGAATGGGAGGTATGGTTGATGATGAGACCTCAGTATCAACCAGTAAGACAGAAGTGTCCTCTGTCTCTTAAGGATTATTTCTTCACTACCCCAGAGATCCTCTGTCCTGATGTCTTCCTGATGCTGAATGGCTGACTTGAAATGGAAATAAGCAAATGGATACAAGCGAATGATTTTGGCAACAAATGGGCATTACTCATATAAACCACAGCTTCAACCACAGAGTTATTGTTTGGATCTCTCACAAACAGGATCAAGCAAAACATTGTGAAATGCAGCCTGAAGTGTTTTCTTGTAACAAACGATGATGATAACTGATGCTTATGATATGTTTGGATGGGTGAGTGGATGAGAATCACCTTTGTACATTTATGGCACGTTACCATGTTTGTTGGCCTCTGTCATAATATTCTGTATATATTTTATAAACAAAAAAAGTATATAAAAGAGTTATTAAATGCATGCATGAAAAGACTCATTAGTTGTTGTTTTCTATTTTAACAATTCAATTCATGCTTGGTTTCACTTGGAAACTGTAGAATCAATGATTCCTTTCTACCTGCAGCAGGCCTACACCCTTCATGGACCACTGAATTATATTTGACAATAAATATCAGCTACATTTATTTCTTAAATAGGTGGCAAAGGAAAAAGCAAAGGTTAGGATATTGTAACCCTAGTTCTATAAACACAGGCAGAGCCCCCCACTAGACTCTACGGGTAATACTCTCCTCCAATCACATGCACATATTTGCCCACTGAAATTTGCATAAACGTAGCCGGCCAATCAGGACATTCCTACCTGAGTACCTGTGGAGCCCACAGTATATGAGGCAGGATTTATTGCCATTTGCACAGGTACAGAACTGAATTATTGCACAAAACAAAACAACCCAATGGACCAAAGGACTTGTATAGCGCCTTTCTAGTCTTCCAACCACTCAAAGTGCTTTTTACACTACGAGTCACATTCACCCATTCACACATTCATACGCTGAATGGGTACAGGGGCTACCATGCAAGGTCCCAACCTCCCCATCAGAGGTAATCTAATCTTTCACACACTAATGGCACAGCCATCAGGAGCAATTTGGGGTTCAATATCTTGCCCAAGGGGGGGCTCTCCTCCTGAAGTCCAGAATTAGTTATGTGGTTTTCTCTATATTAAGAACAAGGTCGTTGTCCTCTACATAGACATTGGTTTTGTTTACCTCTTCCCTGTATGATGACTCGTCTCCACCCTTGATGAGGCTGAGGATGGTCATGTCATCTGCATACTTAATAATGATATTGTTGTTCTGGGTGGAAACACAGTGTACAGGGCATAGAGTTTAGGGCTGAGGCAGCAGCCCTGCGGGGTTCCTGGGCTGACTGTGAGCTCAGCAAAGACCTTACTTCCCATCCTCACCACCTGTCGTCTGTCTAAAGAAATCCAAAATCCAGTAACAGGTGTGTGTTGCAATTCCAAGGTCTTTCAATTTCACACAATTAATGAGTGTTAATAAATCGCCATATTTTAATGCAAGTCCATGCTTGGTTGGCAGGGGTGTTTCAAAAACCCATTGATTTCTAACTTTATCTGCAGTTTTGCTTGGTTTAAATGTAAAAATACATTTAAAGCTTATTTGTTGTGATTGTGAAAATAAATTTTATGTATATGGGACTTCCTACACATGAAAAGCTGCTGTTCAGTTTTGACCTTTCACTGTTCACTTGTATGCACTGTCCGATACTACAAAGGGCTCCGTGAGGGAAGGACATTGAGGAATGTGTTGCTTTGGGTCTGAAATAAGTGCAAACTCACTCCTCTCACTGTATCCACTGTCCTCCTGTAACTATACGAATTGCGAAATACGATTGCACACAATCCAGCACATTAATCCACAGCCGTCACCTCTATGGCTTTCACTTTCTCCTATCTTTATTATATTTTTCTGTCCCTAGTGTCCCTATTTTATATTAATACCAACATTCAAATACAATCAGTGAATTTAATGTAAGCTCATTTAGTCTTTTATCTGTTTTAGAATGATAAAGCCTCTGCATTCAATATGGTCACTTTCCTGTGTCTCTGTTAAACACCAATAAGGCTCGCAACACTCTGGTGTTCTAATCCCTGCTAAATGGATTAACCTAATCTAACTTGGCCAAACACCTTTTTGTCTCAGTATGTGACTTGGCACTGTCGTGATCAGGTAACCCTGATGACATGATCCTAAAGTGCCTCCTGAGGGCTCCGGTGCCCTCTGTAGGATGTGGAGGCATGTTACAGCACTATTTTAGGGAGCATTTGGTCAGCCAGATAAGCTCCGAACAACATGATAAACACAAGCTGCTGTGTTAGTTTCGTCAAATCCCTGCTGATAAATAAAGCAGTGCTATAGTACTGATGCCCTTTTTCATGGCACTATGTTTGAAAAGAACTGGATGTAACAAAACATTTTCATGCATGCATTTATTTATCTATGCTATGTTTTTATATATACAGTGTTTACAATTCATGATGGCCAACTCAGCATTTGACACAAATAGTTCTACAATGTATGCAGTTGCTCATTTTGAAAATACAGTATAAAATGTGTCCCCATTGATGTAAAAAATATCTTTAGGAGGTATTGTGGCAGTCAAACCATATATTCTTTCAGGATGTTGTGTAGATTCAATGGTGCCAAAAAACTCAAACATTTTAGGGATAGCTTTGCATCTGACGGTAGGAAGAGTCAAAGTGAGCATCCACATACATGTATTCACAGATCTTACATTATTTGTGTTGATTTCAAATTCACATTCGACATGACAAAAACTTTCAAACATCCTTCAAGTAAAAGGTGAGAAAAATTCAGTTCATGAGTTTGTTCCTGGAGCCGTTCATCACTGGTTGAGTGGTTCAGACGATCCCAAACTTCACTCAGTCCATATCGAGGATTATTCCAGATCAAAGAGACAGAAGAAAGGAAAATGTCCAGGTATATAAAAATGTCTCCATATTTACGCAGTGGACACTTCTGTCTTAGAAACTGAGGTCTCATCCTCCACCATGCCACCCATTCCAATAGTGCTCAGCATGCAGTTACGGAACTGGAAAAGAAAGTAAAAAAGATTTTGAAATAACAAACACGTAATATTCACCATGGTGGGTACAAACACTGAAAAATGTAGGTAAGACAACTTTATATGAACCAACCTGTTTGTTCATCATCACATAGATGACAGTATTATACACAGCTGAGCTCTTTGCAAAGAAGGCGGGGATTGCAGCTGTCAGGGCAGTGAAGGCAGCTCCCTTGTTCAAGAAGATCCAGCCAGCAAAAGTGGCATATGGTGTCCAGGCTACCAGGAAGCCAATGACCATCAAGATGCACATACGTGTCACTTCCCTCTCAGCCTTCTGGGTGGATTCTGACTCCTGCTGCTGGGCTGCTGCCTAAAATGTTTAAGATACCAAAATATCATCAGAATTCACAGCACAGACAGTTCTGCATTTATTTGAGGTTTGGCTATCATTTAAATATCTCATGAGTTCAAACTTTACTTACAGCTTTGACTGTCAGCACAAGGCTGCCATAAGTGAAGAAAATCAGGAAGACGGGAACAAAGAAGTGGACAACAAACATGTAGATGACGTATGATTCGTTGTTGAAGCCTGGGGCCAGAGTGTAGTAGTCTGGTCCGCAGGAGCACTGCATGCCCTCAGGAAGGTACCTGTGTGAAATTTAAGAGGAGAAAATCATGTAGAAAAGTATTAATGTTTTATTAAATTAGCCATTTACCTTCTGCATCTACAGTATCTACCAAACTCATGACTACATGTGAGATTGAACCTTTGCTTTGTCATTTTAATGAGGCATAAATATTTAATGACAAATGAAAATGCTGATTTACCTGGACCAGCCAAACAGTGGGGGACCAGCACAAGCAAAAGCCATGATCCAGGTGAAAGCGACTCCAGCTCCTGCGTGTGTTCCAGTGAACTTGAAGCTTCCCATGGGTTTACAGACAACAATGTATCTCTCAACAGCCAAGACTACCAGAGACCAGAGAGCAACTTCACCTGTAGAGAGAAAAGGTTGACTTAAATCAGACATGAGCTTCACAAGTGAACTATCACTTTGTAAGATGTCTGGCTCTCAAAAAGTACTGAGAAAGGAGTGAGAGAATAAAGCTGACTTTATACCTCCAAGTGTGGCCATGAATCCCTCCACAGCGCAGAAAGTGGGTCCAAGAATAAAGTAGCCATTAATAGCAGATGTGATGGTGATGGTGAATCCGAAGGCGCACATGATCAGTCCAGCCACAGCCAAGTTGACCAGGATGTAGTTAAGAGGTTGCTGGAGCTTCTTGTTCTGAATCGTGACTAACAATGTCAGACCGTTGATGGGAGTTCCAGTGCAGATCAACATGAACATGTAAAAAGCTAGAAGCTTGTAAATCATGGGATCTACCATATAGTACTGTGGGTATTCAAAAGGACTTCTAACAATCCCAGTCTTGTTGGAGAAGGGGATGTAGAAGTTCTTTCCCTCTGTGCCATTGGGCTCGATTCCTCCATCCCAAGCCATTTTTGATTCTCTGCTGTTCTGTCGAGCTCCTTCACCAAAAGAAGTCAGTAGTGCTGATCGACACGACGGTTACAGCTGTGGATTGTGATTTTTATACCTCACCAGTAAACCTCATCAAATTGCCAAAATGGGATTACAGGATTGTGAGGTAGTACAGAAGTTGAAAGAGGTCAGTAATTAATCCTAAGTAATTTAAAGTAATACTCTCAAAGTTCCAGGTACGGATGAATTCTAATCCTAAATAATAGGTATTAAGTTCAGTCAACAGGTCTTACTGACACTGACCTTATTTCAAACATGCAAATAAAAACTGGAATCATGAGGACTTTTTAAATAATGTCTATTAAGTTCATTATAAGTATATTATAAGCTACTTTAAGAACATGAATGAATGTGATGTGTAAAATATGGGCAAATGAGAAAGGGCCATAGATACAGTACTGTATGAATGTAATCTTCAAATATAGACAAGGACAAAGTGCACGTGTGTTCTTATGTGACCTGTGCCATGCATGTAATGAGACATATCTTGTATTACCACTCTATGTAAACAGTTTTTTCTATCCTAATTTTAATAAAAAGGATTGGAAAGCGAGAGTCTTTCCTCACTTTCTCTCCTTGATTACTTAAATACATTGTGTTGAATATTTACATATTTATGCTTTAAGGCCAGACCAGCAATTTAACATTTTAAGTGCCAGTGTCCGCCTCCATATGGAAGTGCAGTAGGTGTGATTATCCTAATCAGAATAACCTCAGTGTCTCCCTTGCAGTGGCCTGTCTGTGATGTAGCAAAAGCTTACTGTCACAGGTTGGAAAGAACTGTCTGATAATACTTGGCTACTTGGTTCTCTTCCTTAAGCCACAGCAACACTATGTGTCCAAGAAAGTTAAGAATAAGATAATGCATCCTGCTTAGTTGAACGGAAGTCAATTATATAAAAAAGAATCATTATCCCAGTCAAAGGAAGACAGATAATGACAGGACTAACCAAACCAAGTGACAAAATGATACTGGTTTGACCATGTTGGTGGTGGTAGACTGGAGATGTAGTAACATTATCAATCTACTTATAATACCTGTGTAAATCCTGGTAACTACTATCTGACTAACTGTTTCTGTTGTGTTTTGGTGTTATGTGACTATGTGAACTGAAATATTCATCATAAAAAATTACTGATGATGAGCCAATTTTGAATTTACTGCAAGGCAAATCTACATGTACATTCATACTGTTAACATTCAGTTTATGTTACAGAGAGGGTGACTTCTGCTAATATTGGCTAATAGATATCCATGCTATGGCCGATAGCAATGTAATATAATGCCGAATTTACACTAAAGTAACTTCAGTTCACTTCAGGATGTGAGAAATGCGTGAAGATATGCACCATGTTAAGATGACTACATGGAAGGAATCCATTTATTTCTTCTTTTATTTCCATTTAATTTTCTTTATAAATCTATATCTGGATTTGTCAACAGCACACGAAAAAATATGTGGTTGAAAAGATATGTTTGATAATTAATATGGTGACGTTGTCAAAAAAGTCATTGGATAAGACTGTTTGCCCTTGACACACTGAAGGTGTCTCAGTTGGCACACTCATTACCTGCCTTCTCACGAAACAAATTAAGCGGAGGATTTAGTACACTATCCGGCATTAAGGTCATTAACAAATTTTGAATTCACCTCACCCAACCTGAAACAGGTTACAAGAAACTGTGATTAAGTTAAGCTCCGGATGAGGCCACGCATCCAAACAAGCTCATACTGTCCACCAACTTAATGGTGCTAACACTATTGAAGAACAGAACTTCTACATTCTCTTGTCCATCTGAAGCGGGGGTTCTAGATCTCTACATGTTTGGCCTGATCTGCACTGGACCTCCCAACAACGGTCTACCATTGTGGACTGGACCAAGAAACTACAGCAACCTCTCAACTACATCCTAGTCTGGACAGATTATGAGCTGTTTTGGATTGACCATCCCACTCGCTAAACTGCCTGTGCTACTGAGAGATTGCGGCCACACTTGGAGGTAAAGTGCAAAGTGAAGATATCAGAGATTTCCTTTGTATATTTGGAGATTCTCATTTCTAAAATCACTGGGTTAAAAAGTGATCCAGTGTGGGTCAATATTGTTATAATGGGATTATACCACTGTGTGTGTTAGTGATATTTATCATATTACTGTTGACTTACTGGACCAAAACAACCACTGGTCTTGGGTGATTTTCTACCCATCTACCCATAAATGCATCTGAGTTATGAGTGTGCAGCTTTTCCATTTTTTTAATGTCTGCCTACAGTCCAGCACCTCACTAGAATAGCTATATGTTTTCTCTCAGTTTTTCACTGGGTAAAGTTAACCCAGTATTGCATTGGTGCTACAGTATATTCACCCACACTGGGTCTGTTTTTCACCCAGTGACTTTTAGTGTGGTTGAAATGATCTTTGCGTGTTAATCTGTACTGCTGCGAAAAAGTCCTTTAATGTATTATGAACATGTTTTTATGAGAGACATTAGTTGTCTCCACTCTATATTGACATTACATTCAGCGAAGGTGAACCAAGAAAAAATACTGTAGTATAAAAAAGCTGTTGGGATAAATCAGTTAATCTGTTTTGAGGATCAGTTCTAGATTAGCCAAAGTAAACTGTGACTGTCGGGAGATAGTCACATAAGAACATCTTAGGATGCAATGGACGGAGGGATCCGTTCTATCTACTAATTGAGCAACTTTTAGTAATTTCATGGAAGAAAAAGCAACTTCACTATACGGCAAATGATGTAAAACTGTAGCTATGCATCTGTCTGTCATAAATATGTTTCTCTGTTAAACCTATTGTACATTACTTACACTAAGGATCAAATACTACACATAATACATGATATTACTACAACTTCTACAACTACTATTATTCTGCAACTACTACTACTCCTCATTTTTGGTGTCTAAATCTAGATTTTGGAACAATGAAAAGAAAAGCATCTGATAACTTGTAATAGTTTGAGTTTTTTTTTTTAAAGAGATTTCAGATGTTTTACCTCTTCCCTCTATTCAAGGCATGGGCGGATCCAGGGGCAGTGCCAGAGGGGCACTGGCCCCAGCTGAAATCTGATTGGACCCTGAAGTGCCCCTGTCCTGTCACTTGTGGTTTGACTCTTTACAAATGAGTAAACGTCACAAACTGTGGCACACTTATTGTAACTATAGTGATGTTGTGTTTATGTCATGTGGGGGGGAAGGCAATAATGGGAAAGATTCCCATGTTTATGACTTGGATGCAGCTTGGATGTTAATGAGAATTGTACTTAAGTGAAAAGACTGGTCATTCTGATGCTGACTTGAATGTGGCATGAGACTGCATGGAGAACTGCAGGAATTGCATTGTCTTCAAGTATAATACAAAATACTGAGTGACAAATTGAACTTCAGGATCATTTATTTACATACCCAGAAATAAATGAACATAAATTAAGCATGTTTCAAATATTTTTACAGAGATAGTTTTTACCTACTAGATCTACTTAAAGATCAATCTTGGGACGAAATGTCATACTGTATATCTTTGTCACTGTGTACAAAACATGAAAGTAAATTCAAGAAGACGAGATAGGAAAGATGATCACAGATATGATGCTATTGCCAGTATAAGACATTGGCTCACCCAGTACAAAGTCTTTAAAATTACAGACTAATGTTTTAGCTGTGATAATGTTGGTGTATGGAGAATATAATATAATTATGACACATGATTACAGGGTAGATTTGAAAAAGTTATTTTATTCAGTAATATAATATTCAAACTGTACAATGTAGTAAACTACATTGGAGTATATGTAGTGAACTTTAATTGTCATTGTGATCATGATATAAATATTTACCTTTCACATTGTGAAACTGATTCCCTCTTGATGGTCCCATCTTCTTAATTTTCTTCATTTACTGGAGTCTGGTGGTAACAGTCAAAGCTGCAGTAAATTTTACATTCTTCTCAAGTTGTTTAGGAGAAATTTGTGCATGAGTCACTTCAGTGGATAAAGTGCAGATGTACCATGATTATCGAGTCCTTCTTAGGTCAGCCACAGTGCCTTGAACATCACATTACAACCTTTAATGTCTTCTAAAACACTTCAGACAGCAGCAGGAGTCACAAAACTCAGAGGGCTGAGAGGAAAGGGACATGAATGTGCATCTTGATGGTCACTGGCTTGCTGTTTGCTTGATCTTCACACTCCACTTCCACAGGTTGGATCTTCATGAACAAGCAGGGTGCCTTCACTTTCATGACAGCAGCAATCCCTGCCTTCTATGCAAAGAGCTCAGCGGCCTGTACTAAGAAGCAGGATTTGGGGTTAGCGAGGTAACTTCAGGTTTAACCCTGGGTTTTCAGGGTTACAATGGTGGTTTACTTCTTTTATTAGAAAAATAATCTACACACTGTTCATTGGCTCCTATGATTATCATCCAACTAAATAGCAAAAAATATTCATTCTATAGTTAAGTCATATATAATAATTCCTACATGTATTTTAAGCCCTAGCCTACTTTTAATGTTTGGAAATTATTTCTAGTGTTTCTACAACTTCTTATTCTGTTGTATGATTACACGCTATCGCTTACATTTCACTTTGTTGAATATGAGTTTTTGCTGCCGCTAAAACAGAATTTTTCCGCAGGTATCACTGTTTCATCTCATATCATATGAAGTACTTCATTCATGGTTCTGATGATGGGCTCATAATTAACAACCCCTTCTTCTTTCACATGAACGCACTCGTAGCTGGATAGGAAAACTCAGAGTTGAATGAGCTAGTTGATAGCCAGCTTTGTAGTACTGGTTATCTGGATGGCCAATGTTAGGCTAAGTGAAGCCAGCTAACGAAAAGATATCCTGGGTATGTTGAACTTGCTTCATAGTGCAGGGCTCTGGACTGTGCAATCCTGTTATCTATGTGCCAACAGACAGATTGCTTCTTAAACAAAATTCAGTGTTTGAACTAGGGCTGCACCAATTAGTCAATTATTCAACTAACAGAAAATTAATTTGCAACTATTTTGATAATCAAATTAGTTATTTTCTTTATTTTATTTGAAAGGGACCATGTACAGTTTTAAACATAAATGTTGCCATTTGATGCACTGTACCAGAGTTAGCTTTATAGCTAGTTTTCATCTGCAGTCCCTTGTCACAATTAAAACATATTACAGCACAGTACTAGTCAAAAAACATAATACAAAGAAGATAAAGAATAACACAGAATAAACATAGTTCATAGGAAGACCATAGGATAAAATGTAAAATCAGTGGTTACAGAGCTGAATAGATTTTAATAAACGTTTTGGTTTGAAAAGTACTGAAGGAGCTGCAGCTCTTCATGTCATCAGGTAGGGCTTTCCACTGAGTTGTGGCTTTCACAGAAAATGCTGACCAAATGCAGCGTGACAAAATGATATGGTAAAATCTCATATAGACGATATTCTGGAGGATTTTATAGGGTCCACAGAATGAAAATGCACAAAGTCACATAATGAAGGAGGAGCCAAACCATTTTAAATTTTATAAACAAGGCACAAATTAGAATATAATCTAAAATTCTCAAAGCTCAATAAGTTGTATTTCTTAAGTACCCTACAGTGATGGAAATGCATTGGCTTTTTGTCTAGAGTTTTTAGAGTTTGTTTATATAACGACTCAAGAGGTCTTATGGCTGTTTCTCCAGCCTGCCCCCAACATGTAATGAAGTAAAGTAAGTAAAAGTAATAGAAATATGAAAATGTAGTGAAAAAACACACCTTTTGTCTTATTAACATTCAGACTGGGACATGATCGATCAATCCACTGTGTGATCCTTTCCATTGCAGCTAACTCAGCTGTTGCACGTGTATACAACAGTGTCATCTGCATACATTTGCAGTTCTACTTCATGACACTTGAGGGAGGTCATTAATATACAGGCTAAATAATAAGGGACCTAACACTGACCCTTGTGGAACACCCGTTG
Source organism: Scomberomorus guttatus (assembly GCA_038419695.1). Taxonomy (NCBI): domain Eukaryota; kingdom Metazoa; phylum Chordata; class Actinopteri; order Scombriformes; family Scombridae; genus Scomberomorus; species Scomberomorus guttatus. The sequence goes on from CM076446.1 coordinate 19,892,962, forward strand.
TATAATGTATAATATATAATAAATTTAGTAATTTTTTAAGTATAAATGTTTTTTAAGTATACATTTTTAAGTATAAATGTCAAATGCTTGTAGGTTGCAGCTTGTCAAATGTGAGAACTTTGTTGTGTTATACATGATTGTAAACTGAATAACTTTGGATTTTGGACTGTTTGGCAGAAAAATCAAGACATTTGAAGCAGTCACCTTGAGCTTTAAGATATATTAACAGGCATTTTATAGACAAAACAATTAATCGATTAATCAAGAAATAATGAGTATATTAATTGATGTTAAATGTACAGTATGTAATTTCTGCTGCTAGGGGTCTCTCAACCAAAACAATAACAAAAGATGGAGTTTTAATGACGCTGTGAAGTAGAATGGGATAATGGGAGTTGTTGTATTCATTGTTAAACAACCAGTTTCATCGTTCAGGATGTTTTTACTGGCAGCCGAATTATCCGCAGAGGTCTCCTCCACTCCAGAACAAACACACCTGGTGATTAAAAAATGGTAAAAACACTGAATAAAGCAGTTTCATGTAAAAAATCAGTGTTTCTCTGACGCTGTTCAGCGGTGACAGGATGTCTGGTAGGGGCTGTGCGCTGAGCTGCTACTAACGTTAGCTCAGCTTGTTTCTCTGACAACTTAAGATCTAGATGTTCAGCAGGTTTTTACCGGGAGCCAAATTATCCGCAGAGGTCTCCTCTCCAAAACAAACGTACATGGGGATTAAAACTGGTAAAAACACTGAATAAAGCAGTTTCACGTAAAAATCAATGTTTCTCCGACGCTGTTCAGTGGGCACAGGACATCCGGGAGGGGCTGCTAGCCTAGCTGCTGCTAACGTTTGCTCAGCTTGTTTCTGTGATAACTTGAGATCCAGACGTCCAATGACTAAAATCAAGTCATCATCAATTCATCCAGTTGAAAGATATAGTTAAAAATGACCAAGATCTAAAAAATTTATAGTAAAAATGTGGCTTAAAGCTGAATAAAAGTCAACGGCGAAGTATTATCTTATGCGCGTATACTCTTTGGTAGAGGGGGTATGACGCCATTGACAGGCAACCAAATGAAACGCACCGTTACCTTGTTTAAAATTATGAATTTCTCTTGTTTTTGAAAATTGTTGGAAACATTTGGGATAATGTAAGTGCACAACTCAACAAAATATATAACATAAGTCTAGTCATCTTTTGACATTTTAATGCGGAATAGTTACATATTATAGCTTTAAGTGTTAATGTTTTCTGATGCGGTTAAATTACATTTAGGGTTTTTAATCCTATTTTAAAATGTATTTATTTATTATTTATTATATTAATATATTATTTATTATTTATATTTATTATTATTTTAAAATAAGTTTAAATGTAAACAAGACAAAGGGTATAAAACTATGGTATAACCCCCTAATGCTGATATCCTCATTGAAGGTGAAAGGATCGATATAGTCACTGATTTTAAATATCTCGGTGTGACACTGGATCCAAATTTGAAATTAAGAATCATGTTAAAAAAACAGTTAAAACCATAAAGTGCAACTTAGCAAATTTTAGACATATTAGAAACTGTCTTTCTTTGGATGCAGTCAAGATATTTATGCATGATATGATTCTTTCCCATATGTCTTATTGCATTACATGTTGGGGACAGGCTGGAGAAACAGCCATAAGACCTCTTGAGTCCTTATACAAACAATCTCTAAAAACTCTAGACAAAAAGCCAGTGCATTTCCATCACTGTAGGGTACTGGAGAAATACAATTTACTGAGGTTTGAGAATTTTAGATTATTTTCAAATTTGTGCCTAGTTTATAAAATTTGAAATGGTTTGGCCCCTCCTCCACTATGTGACTTTGTGTATACTCACTCAGTAAGTTCTATTAGATCCTCCAGAATATCCTCTATACGAGATCGTACTATTTTGTCACACTGCATTTGGACAGTCAGTATTCTCTGTGAAAGCCACCTCAGTGGAACGTCCTACCTGATGATATAAAGAGCTGCAGTTCCATCAGTATGTTTAAAACCAAATTAAAAAGTCTGCTAAAAGCTACTCAGCTCTGTAACCACTGACTCTAAATTTCATCTCATGGTCTAGTCATGAATGCAAATAATCTTGCTTTTAATTTGACAAGCATACATTAGTCATTTCTAGTTGACATTGTGGGTGTATGTGATGTGCTATTGTGTGTAGCTTTGTATTTTGTATTATGTGTCCTGTGTGTTTTTTGCTTTGTACTGTTTCTTATTGTGCTGTTATATTAGTTTTAATTGTGACCTGTCGAAGGGACTGCAGATGAAAATTTGCTATAAGATAACTCTGGTACAGTACATAAAGGCTATCATTTATGTTTAACACTGTACCCAATAAATAGATAAATAATTATTCTCTATTAACAAAAAGCTTCTTCATTTATAAACAAAACTCTTCTTTCTGACCTCTCTGACTAATGATTGTATATGTAACACTTTTGTGCCTTTGATTCTGTCTTCATATATATGTATATATATGTATGTGTGTGTTCAGTGAAGAAGGAGACATCTTGTCTCTAGCAGTTAAAACTTTAAAATCTGCATATTCACAGATTCTGGATTTTTAAGCTGTAAACTCACTCGGGAATAGCCTCAAATTGACAAATCACAAATTTGCCTCAAGGTGCTTTACAATTTGATTTGATTTGATTTGTTTACACATGTGCAAAAGATACAAGTTGATAAACACAGAAACAATCAAAAAATTGTAATGGAAATGTGCAAAGGTACTCTTTATTTAACAGGCACCTAAACTAATACATCTGTCTCCTAGACATTAAGCAAGGAGATAGGGCTGCGCGCGCGCGCGCGCACACACACACACACACACACACACACACACACACACACACACACACACAGACGTCTAGCTAATTGATGGTCACAAACCCTGAAACAGGACCTACCTGATTTCCAAGCATTTGTCATATCCCAGCAGATTGTCCTGCTCTCCAGTGACTGAGCATATATTGAGATTGTTGGTAAACCATTTCAAAGTGATCACTGTAGAATACATGTCGTCGTCAATAAGCAGAAGAGTCTGATCTGCACTATTGGTAGGCTACAAAGCTGTGAGGCTTCTAAGATTATTGGCTGTTATCCCCCCCCCCCTCCCCCCGTCTCCTCCATGTGCCACTTGTATCAGACGCAAGGCGCAGAAGGGGATTGCTAGCTCCCTCTTCAAACCCTCCCCCCGGTCTCCTCCATGTGCCACACGTATCAGACACAAGGCGCAGAAGGGGTTTGCTAGCTCCCTCTTCAAACCCCTCCCCTTGAGAAGGAGACTGCAGAGTCTTATGTGTAGGACATCTCGTCTCAGAAACAGCACATATCATGACGTTGTTCCTACTGGCACTTTCACACACAAGCACTTGTACTGTAGTAGCAGAGCAAAGTAGATAGTAGTAGGTAACAGCACAAAGCAACAGGCAGGAAATTATTATATTATGTATGTTTGAATGTATAAATGTGACAGACTGTTTTTTCTGTTCTGTTTTTGCTGTTTTATCTACTTTATTTACTTAATATGTGTGTTTTTGTCTGTTTTTAAGAGCTGTACTGAGGCAAATTCCTATCAATTGTGTTGGCATGGCAATAAAGTGTTGAATTAAAAAAAATCACTCATTCTTCCCTACAGTTCTGTAAATAATTAGTAACATATTAATTTGTCCATTAAAAAATATCTATTTTTAAATTGTAACTTAGTTTCATTTTAAATTGTAACTAGTACTATCTTAAAGGGATACTGAATATTTTACAATTGTTACATTTTTAATTTACTTTTGAAATAATCATTTTTCTAATTCAAATGAAATTTCGGCTTTTTCTACTCTAAAAAGAGGAAGGGACACCCGCATACCGTCTTCACTTGCTCAATAAAGATACTTTTTTAATATATACAACGTTTCGGTCAACGACCTTCTTCAGGTATATGCTGACAAATGGAAATAAACATCTTTCTATACAAAAATCAGGGTTCACAGTGACCAATTATCACAAACATTTCATTAGTGGCAACAGGCTACACCTTGTGGCTCAGAGTGAACTCCTCCTACAATTCACAGGGCATCATTTGACCCCAATCAGATACAAATCTGTATGAAAATCTCCATGTAATGGAAATATTAAAATCACATTCATCAGCGCAATAGTAATCTGAGTCAGTCAATAAACACTAACAAACATTTTTGTATTGTATCATTGTATATATTAAGTATCTTCATTGAGCAAGTGAAGACAGTGTGCGGATGTCCTTTTCTCTTTTTAGTACATGGCTACTCCACCAACGCACCTGTCACAAAGACTACACAGGTGTGCAAGAGATTTTTGATGATCTGATTTTTCTTCTCTACCAAAATATTTGTTTTGTTTCTACCACTATAACATTTTAAACATACTATAAACAGAGAAAAGTTACTCTCATATTGGAAAGTGGTAAATATTGTAATGCAGTACAATATACTGCCTACTCCCTACTACGTTCAATGTTGATCTGAGACATGAAGATAGAGTTAAATATGAGCCTTGGGTCATTGTTAAAGTCAATTATCAATCAGACATGAGCTGCCAACTTCCTCACAATCCTCACAATCCTCTTGTAATCTAATTTTTTGAGGGATAACCTTGGGAAAGTATAAAACAACACCCAGGACAATAATGGCTGCCTATGTGGGGTGGACTTACACCACTGGTGACTGCAGGGGAACATCACACAGTGTTGGCACTGCTCATCGACTGAAGCTCCAGCCACAAAGGCGATTGAAGATGGCTTGGGAGGGAGGACCTGAGCCTAATGGCACAGAGGGAAAGAACTTCTACATCCCCATGTCCAACAGGACTGGGGGTGTTAGAAGTTGTTTTGAATACCCACAGTACTATCTGGCAGATCCCATCATGTACGAAATGATAGCTTTCTACATGTTTTTCCTGATCTAAACTGGCTTCCCCATCAACGGTCTGACTCTGGTGGTCACAGCTCAGAACAAGAAGCTGCAGCAACCTCTCAACTTCATCCTGGTCAACCTGGCTGTGGCTGGACTGATCATGGTCTGCTTTGGGTTCCCCATCACCGTCGTAACTGCCATCAACGGCTACTTCATTTTTGGAGCCACTGCCTGCACTGTGGAGGGATTCATGTCCACTCTGGGACGTATCAAATAGATTTTAGTTTTGTGACACTGTTAACATTGTATTGTCTTTGTCATGGAAAAAATACTTAATGTTTTCCATATTTTGCAGTTTAGCTGATGACAATCATAACCAGATGTTTTTGTTTCTTCTCTTTAAATTTCGTCACAGGTCAAGTTGCTCTCTGGTGGTCCTGGCTGTTGAGAGATACATTGCTGTCTGGAAACCCATGGGAAGTTCACTGCAACACACGCAGGAGTTGGTGTCTTTTTTCACCTGTATCATGGTTCTCGCTTGTGCTGCCCCTCCACTGGCTGGCTGGTCCAGGTAATTCAAATATATCTTCACCAAACTGAAACTTTGCAAGAAACTACACCCAAAATAGGGCTGAAGAAGAAAAAATCATCATCAACTTCTCAGAAAAAAGAAACAAAATCTCAGACACTCAAAAGCCTCAGAAATTATTATATATACTGTAAGTGAATTTTTGTAGCAAAACAGATATTGGGAGCTTGATATTTTAACCACAGACAGTAGAAAAACATAGGCGCCTCTCCGTCTTGTTCCTCTCTTGTTGGTAAGAGTGAGACAGGAGCAGTTGTCGGTCATTCTGATAGCCCCGGGTCACCCCCCGGTGCCATGGTATGCAGAGATGACTCAAATGGTGGCGGCCCAGCCCTGGACCATCCCCCAGTTTTGGGGGGCTCTGTCTCAGGAAGCCAGGAAGCGGGGGTGATGCCCACTTTGGGCCAACCTCTCCAGGCTTCGCTCCTGAGAGGCACAGGCTGATGCGGGCTGGACTGTCTGTACAGGTCATACAGACACACACCACTGCCTGTTATAGGGCAAAGTGGTTGGGATTCCAATGCTGGTGCAAGGAAAGTAGGTTAGATCCAATAATGTGTGCAGTTGGTTCTATTATCTCCTTTTTGCAGTGTTTGTTGGATAGAAGGCTGTTTCATGCCACTATTTAAGTGTATGCAGCAGCCGTTTCTTCTTGTCACAAGGGTTTTGGCGACAGACTGGTCTTTTGCCACCCTCTTGTGAAATGTTTCTTGCAAGGGGTCAGGAGGCAATGCTCGGTCATGCGTGCCTCTACCCCCCATGGGAATTGCCTCTGGAGCGCTCGTCTCTGAAGGCGTTGTCATTCAAGACAGCTTTGCTGCTTGCTCTGACCTCGGCAAAGAGGTCCTATAGAAGCAACCTTATTAGTTGGGTGGACTATTATAGTGTATAATAAGAATGGTTTAGAATGAACAATCACAGATTTTAATATAATACACCTGTTTTAGAGAGAACCCTCAGACAGTTGATGTAACCTGAGGCAAAGACTCATCATAATGAATGAATCATAATGACTAAAACTTTTCAAAGTAATTAAAGATCAATTTATAGCAAAGCAGATATGAGGAGAAATGTACAAAACAGTGTTTCAGTCATGAAATCCTAAATTTACTACCTAGCTCATCTGCATTTCGCACTCAGTTTGAAACTAGTGGTGAGGAGGGTAGCAAGTGTAAAACTGTGCTTTTAAATTTACAAGCATTTAAGCCCTCAGACAAGTTAACAAAATTAGAGGGATACGGGAACATTAGAGGGATAAAACATTTTTTCAGAAAATAATAATAATTAATAATAACGGGTGCAACTTTATAGTAAAGATGCCCAGGGGTTAAAGTGGGCTGGAATGATTCGGAATGGCATTCTGGCACCTTTGATTAATAAGTAAAAAAATCTGATTGGCAGTTTCATACATAATAATGTCAAGTGAGTTCATTTTTCGTGTGCTGCAGCCTGGAATTCCTTCCAGCTGGTGCCATCGAGATACTCACTCAACAAATCAGAAAGTAATGTCACCCCACGGCCCTGCCCCCACACTCAACACACATCCTTTCCGTACCCATCACTTCTGAGCGAGCCTAAACAGAGTTGCTTTTTTCTGAAGTGGTAGGTAATTTCAAATGCAACATTTCAAACAGAGCTCAACAAATATCACCAAACACAGAAGATGTTTTATGTGCAACTTGGCTATCTGTCTTGCAAGCTACCGGTACGGTAGCTGACTCATCCCGCTAAGGGGGTTCCTGACTGACATCACAAGCAGCGCTGGCCAGGCAGATAGCTGGGGCACACCTATCGCCTTGACTGGCAGTTGCTGGCGATTGCTGTCAGGAATCCCCTACAAGGGCTGTTGTCAGTGCGGGCGGGGGAATGATTTTCGCTCTGCCACACTGATCCCACTGCTAGTATAAGGGGGCATAAAGTGCCCTCAAATTGGGATGAGTATTTCCCAATTAGAAAGTACATTATTAATGTTAATGTATGGTAATGATAATTTTTAAAGCTTGCATAAGTAATGTCATTCATTTTAGATTTTTTAAAATCAGACAGTGGATAGGTACATGATGAGCTGTTGAAGGTAACTGGTTAATTCAAATGCAGCAAAGCCCAGGGTAGCAGCAGCAGCACAGCGCAGAGCCACAGCAAGAAGTACAAATCAATTTGGTTATTTTGAGGTGAGTCATTTTTCCCCGCTGCACCGCTACACCGCTCTTAGTGCTCCCCCACCTGCCAAGTCCCACTTTAAACCCTGCTGATGCCCTTTTTCATGGCACTATGTTTGAAAAGAACTGGATGTAACAAAATATTTTCATGCATGCATTTATTTATCTAAGCTATGTTTTTATATATACAGTGTTTACAATTCATGATGGCCAACTCAGCATTTGACACAAATAGTTCTACAATGTATGCAGTTGCTCATTTTGAAAATGCAGTATAAAATGTGTCCCCACTGATGTAAAAAATATCTTTAGGAGGTATTGTGGCATTCAAACAATATGTTCTTTCAGGATGTTGTGTAGATTCAATGGTGCCAAATAACTCAAACATTTCAGGGATAGCTTTGCCTATGACAGTAAGAAGAGTCAAAGTGAGCATCCACATACATGTATTCACAGATCTTACATTATTTGCATTGATTTCAAATTCACATTCGACGTGACAAACGCTTTCCAGCATCCTTCAAGTAAAAGGTGAGAAAAATTCAGTTCATGAGTTTGTTCCTGGAGCCGTTCATCACTGGTTGAGTGGTTCAGACGATCCCAAACTTCACTCAGTCCATATCGAGGATTATTCCAGATCAAAGAGACAGAAGAAAGAAAAAATGGCCAGGTATATGAAAATGTCTCTATATTTAAGACACAGAAGACACTTCTGTCTTGCTGGCAGAAACTGAGGTCTCATCCTCCACCATGCCACCCATTCCAATAGTGCTCAGCATGCAGTTACGGAACTGGAAAAGAAAGTAAAAAAGATTTTGAAATAACAAACACGTAATATTCACCATGGTGGGTACAAACACTGAAAAATGTAGGTAAGACAACTTTATATGAACCAACCTGTTTGTTCATCAACACATAGATGACAGTATTATACACAGCTGAGCTCTTTGCAAAGAAGGCGGGGATTGCAGCTGTCAGGGCAGTGAAGGCAGCTCCCTTGTTCAAGAAGATCCAGCCACTGAAAGTGGCATATGGTGTCCAGGCTACCAGGAAGCCAAAGACCATCAAGATGCACATACGTGTCACTTCCCTCTCAGCCTTCTGGGTGGATTCTGACTCCTGCTGCTGGGCTGCTGCCTAAAATATTTAAGATACCGAAATATCATCAGAATTCACAGCACAGACAGTTCTGCATTTATTTGAGGTTTGGCTATCATTTAAATATCTCATGAGTTCAAACTTTACTTACAGCTTTGACTGTCAGCACAAGGCTGCCATAAGTGAAGAAAATCAGGAAGACGGGAACGAAGAAGTGGACAACAAACATGTAGATGACGTATGATTCGTTGTTGAAGCCTGGGGCCAGAGTGTAGTAGTCTGGTCCGCAGGAGCACTGCATGCCCTCAGGAAGGTACCTGTGTGAAATTTAGATCATGTAGAAAAGTATTAATGTTTTATTAAATTAGCCATTTACCTTCTGCATCTACAGTATCTACCAAACTCATGACTACATGTGAGATTGAACCTTTGCTTTGTCATTTTAATGAGGCATAAATATTTAAAGACACATTTAACTGAAATGACAAATGAAAATGCAGATTTACCTGGACCAGCCGAACAGTGGGGGACCAGCACAAGAAAAAGCCATGATCCAGGTGAAAACGACTCCAGCTCCTGCGTGTGTTCCAGTGAACTTGAAGCTTCCCATGGGTTTACAGACAACAATGTATCTCTCAACAGCCAAGACTACCAGAGACCAGAGAGCAACTTCACCTGTAGAGAGAAAAGGTTGACTTAAATCAGACACTTTGTAAGATGTCTGGCTCTCAAAAAGTACTGAGAAAGGAGTGAGAGAATAAAGCTGACTTTATACCTCCAAGTGTGGCCATGAATCCCTCCAGAGCGCAGAAAGTGGCTCCGAGAATAAAGTAGCCATTAACAGCAGATGTGATAGTGATGGTGAATCCGAAGGCGCACATGATCAGTCCAGCCACAGCCAAGTTGACCAGGATGTAGTTAAGAGGTTGCTGGAGCTTCTTGTTCTGAGCTGTGACCACCAGAGTCAGACCGTTGATGGGAGTTCCAGTGCAGATCAAGAGGAACATGTAACAAGCTAGAAGCTTGTAAAAAATGGGATCTGCCAGATAGTACTGTGGGTATTCAAAGGGACTTCTAACAATCCCAGTCCTATTGGACATGGGGATGTAGAAGTTCTTTCCCTCTGTGCCATTGGGCTCGATTCCTCCTTCCCAAACCATTTTTGATTCCCTGCTGTTTTGTCGAGCTCCTTCACCTCAAGGACTCAGTAGTGCTGATCGACACGACGGTTACAGTTGTGGAAGGGTCATTTTTATACCTCACCAGTAAACCTATTTTCAAAATGCCAAGATGGGATTACAGGATTGTGAGGTAGTACAGAAGTTAAAGAGGTCAGTAATAAATCTTAACACCGGATAAGGAGGTTGTGACCCCCCGGTAATTTGCTCCACTTTCGAAGTCCAGGGAAATTCTTTTAATCCTTGTTAAAGAATAGGTATTAAGTTCAGTCGACACGTCTTATCAACAGTAAACTTATTCTAAACGTGCAAATAAAAGCTGGAATCATGAGGATTTTTAAAATTAGGTCTATTAAGTTTATTATATGTATATTATAAGCTACTTTGAAAACATGAATGCATGTGATGATGCGTTTGTTTGAAATATGGACAAATGAGAAAGGGCAATAGATACAGTACCGTATGAATGTATTCTTCAAATATAGACAAGGACAAAGTGCACATGTGTGTTTTCATGTGACCTGTGCCATGCATGTCCTGAGACAAATCTTGTATTACTACTCTATAACTATAACTCTTTAACTGTTCCATGAGAGAGAGTGACTGCACTGGAGATGGGCTCCTGAATACATCTCCAACTTGGACCTAAAAAGTGCAAAATAACCTTCAAATAATCTTCAGAAAAGAGGGAACAGCATTAATCAGCAAGAACAGAACAGAAAATTTCATCTTTGGATATATTTTTTAAAACAAAACAACTAGCTAGCTGTCAACTGCTAACTGCTACCATACCATCATTCCAAAGGAGAAACTGCATTCAGGAAGCTAACAAAAGAATTATTTTGTGAAGACAAGAAGAGAAATTAAGGTGTCCTTGTTGGTGGTATTTTCTCTCTCCATGAACTGGTGTGATGGTGGCGTGCCCAGCGTTTGCGGCGGCCTCTCCTAGTTCTGACTGTACAGTATCTTTGTCCATGTCTATGTCTACGTTTGTGTCATCATGTGGAGTACAAGGGAAATATGTGTATGATCATCAGTTTCTTTTCGACATTCGTCACAAAGACTTACTAGCTACAAGAAATACTGGTTTGGAGAACTAAATCAGCTGAGTGTGCTTGGTCTGCTACACCCAAAGGAGACCGCGGCCTTGCCTGGAGCTGCCCCGGAGAGTGCAAGCTAGGCTAACTGTTAACCCATACAAACCGGCAGTTCCAACAATCATGCTGCCTAATGTTCTCTGGACAGCAAAATGGATTATATAACTCCCCCATCAGTGCTGGTCACTCGTTGAGTGACTGAAACCAAACACTTACAGCAAGAGCTGTCTACATTGAACAGAGACATTTATTTTTCTCTGTAAATGCACTTTAATGCACTGTGCTGCTAACTGCTAAATGACAATAAACTAAATCTTGAACCTTGAATCTTATGTAAACAGTTTTTTCTATCCTAATTTTAAAGGTCCAGTATTTAGTGGCATCTAGCGGAACATACTTGACAGAAATGTGATATAATATTCATAAGTATGTTTTAATTAGTGTATCACCTAAAAATAAGAATCGTTGTGTTTTTGTTACCTTAGAATGAGCCCTTTATATCTACATAGGGAGCGGGTCCTCTTCCATGGAGCCCGCCATGTTGCACCGTCATGATTCTACAGTAGCCCAGAACGGACAAACCAAACACCTACTCTAGGGCCTTTTGCATTTTTTGTGTTTTTCGCAGCCACCGGAGGTTCTCCTACACGTTTGGAAGGGTGGGGGTGAGGTGAGCTGTATTCAGTTAGTTGCAATCTACAACCTCACCGCTAGATACCACTAAATCACACTGGACCTTTAATAAAAAGGACAGGAAAGCGACAGTCTTTCGGACTTTACCCAGCCAGCTCAATAGTATAAAGTCCATGTAATGTCCAATTGAGCCCATGTGTGAATAGAGCATACCATTGACTGGAGAATTCACAGCGAGTGAGTGGGCGTGTTGATGATGTTTCTATCATGTGACTGGCATGAAACCGGGGGCCTTTCACAATACCAAGTATGCCAAGTTTGGACTTTAATTCATAGATGTTCAGACTTGGCAAGTTCAACTCAGGAGTACAAACTTCCGAGGATGGGAGGACGCAGTCCATTCATTCTGCAATTGGAACAGCAGCGTACTTGCTGACAGCAGCAGCTTAGCTCGGCTCTCAACCACCAGATTGAGAAAAGCCTCGGATGCTGTAAACAAGCTGCTACATGCTATACCCAGGCGCCAACTTTGCCAATTTTGAATTTACTGCAAGACAAATCTACATGTACATTCATACTGTTAACGTTCAGTTTATTTTACAGAGAGGGTGGCTAATAGATATCCATGCTATGACTGATAGCAATGTAATATAATGCCGAATTTACACTAAAGTAACTTCAGTTCACTTCAGGATGTGAGAAATGTATGAAGGAATCCATTTATTTCTTCTTTCATTTCCATTTATGACAAACATGAAATAATATGTGGGTGAAAAGAAATGTTTGATAATTAAACTAATGACTTTGAGAAAAAGTCACTGGATAAGACTGCCTTAACACACTGAAGGTGTCTCAGTTGGCACCTTCATTATCTGCCTTATCACTAAATAAATTAAGCGGAGGACTTAGTACACTATCCGGCGTTAAGGGTCATTAACAAATTAATAAACCTCACCCAACCTCAAATCTAATTTCCCTAATTTAATTTAAAGCTGTCGCCATTTATAAAATAAGGAACTGTAATTAAGTTAAGCTGCTGATGACACATCCAAACAAGCTCATACTGTCCATCCACTTAATGATGCTAAGAATATCCAGGAACAGATCTTCTACATTCTCTTGTCCATCTGGAGCGAGGGTGGTAGATCTCTACATGTTTGGCCTGATCTGCACTGGATCTCCCAACAACGGTCTACCATTGTTCTGGACCAAGAAACTACAGCAACCTCTCAACTACATCCTAGTCTGGACAGATTATGAGCTGTTTTGGATTGACCATCCCACTCGCTAAACTGCCTGTGCTACTGAGGGATTGCGGCCACACTTGGAGGTAAAGTGCAAAGTGAAGATATCAGAGATGTCCTTTGTATATTTGGAGATTCTCATTTCTAAAATCACTGGGTTAAAAAGTGATCCAATGTGGGTCAGTATTGTTATAATGGGATTATACCACTGTGTGTGCCTACAGTCCAGCACCTCACTAGAATAGCTATATGTTTTCTCTCAGTTTTTCACTGGGTAAAGTTAACCCAGTATTGCATTGGTGCTACAGTATATTGACCCAAACTGGGTCTGTTTTTAACCCAGTGATTTTTAGTGTGGTTGAAATAATCTTTGCGTGTTAATCTGTACTTCTGCGAAAAGTCCTTTAATGTATTATGAACATGTTTTTATGAGAGACATTAGTTGTCTCCACTCTATATTGACATTACATTCAGCGAAGGTGAACCAAGAAAATACTGTAGTATAAAAAAGCTGTTGGGATAAATCAGTTAATCTGTTTTGAGGATCAGTTGCAGATTAGCCAAAGTAAACTGTGGAGAAACAGTCATATTTCTTTAAACACATATGTTTGTAATCATAAGAGTAAACAATCCTATTTTATTATTTTCTATTAACAAAGAAGCAATTTTTTCATTAATTTATACACAAATCTCTTAGGCTTGTCTCTTGTTTCAAGACCTCAATGTACACCAGTAAGAGAGGAGTCTCCACTGTGTCATAAAAATAAAGACACTCAGCGCTGGACATTCTTCCTTCTATTTGATTCTTTATCATACATATGCTGATTTAAATTTTTTTTCTTTGAGTAAATGAATGAGTAAAAACATTGTGACCAGTAAATCAATGTGCACTAGTAACCTGGAAATGCCATGCTAATGTCATTACAACATGCATTTGTGCCTTTTAACTTCTATTTCAAGCCATGAGGATATGTAGGACTCTTTTTCTTAGACTGACATCATGACTGAAGTCAGTGGACATGAGTCCTGTGTGGACCCTCGAAGGTAGACCGTCTTTGCAGAGCTTGTCAGACGTTAAGCATCCATAAAGCTGGGGGATTAACCAGGTGTTAGTGACCTAGAATCTGTGAAGGGATTTAATCCAGAATATTTAGTCACTAATATTACAGTGTTTTTACTCTATTACTACAATGTTTTTAATCCAGTATAATGGTATGAGTATTTATAGAGTGAAATTTACTCTTTAACTTTGAAAACATTTATTTCTGGTGACCAGGACCAGGCAGCAGATAAATAACTTAGCAGACAAAATGATCAAAAATCAGGACAACCTGAAACACAGGTTTAGTTTCCAGCATTGGATATTATTGTGTGCTATTTATTCTGCTGTTTGAGCCAATAATGTATTATTACGCTGGTACACAAGGCTCAGACACTGACTGCATAATGGTTACAGCATTACTGTAACCCAGTGGTGAGCAGTAACTACTGTATGTTACTCAGTGGTTATAAAAGTAACTAAGTACATTTTCATTTCATTTTCATTCATTTTATTTTAGCAGGAAAAAACAGCAGAGCAATGTAATACATATTACCAGCTGTGGGCCTATTTTTCAGCAGGTTTCCTTCTCTCCCACAGCAAGGACAAAAGCAATAAAATGGCAAAAGAACAAGACAAGCAGAGAATAAAAGTTCATATTTTAGTACATTTGCTCCAGTACTCATAAGTGTAGTTTTGATGTACTTATACTTACACATTAAGTATTTCCATTGTATATAAGTTAATGCTACTCCACTAGACCATATTTCAGTAAAATATTATACTTCTCTGCTAAGTTTGAAAATACAAATTATAGGTTATTAAACCTGTTTAATGTGTCAGTAAAGAAAAATAGCACTCTGAAGTTTAAGTTCATTTTACAGTTCATACTTCTTGACTTACTTAAAAGAGCCCCCTCCACTCAAAAATATGTTTTTGTTCTTGTTCCTACAGCTGAATGTTTGAGCTTCACTGTGCAGAATGATGTATGTGCAGAGTTTGACACAAGAAGACGTTTTTCACATTAATCTGTTGAAAGTGTGAAGTTTCTCTGTGAGTTTCACTGAAATTATTTTACGGGGTGGGTCTAGAGCATCACCTCAATCATCCCACCATACACGACGATGGTCATAAACCCTGAAATGGCTTCTTGGGGATTATAGAAGAAGTTATGACTTCTTGTCCAGTGTGAACTCCTTTCACTTCTTTTACTTTTTCTCTCTACAGGTGAAGTTTCTCTCTGGTCTCTGGTGGTGCTGGCTGTTGAGAGATACATCCCTGTCTCTAAACCCATAGGAAGCTTCAAGTTCCCTGAAACTGAGCTGGAGTCCTTTTCACCTGGATCATGGCTTTTGCTTGTGCCATTCCCTCCCTTGTGCCTTTGGCTGGTCGAGGTAATGCACACATTTTTAAAAATCTTAAAGTTTAGTTTTATATGACTTTCTATTCTTAGTTTGGTAGATAATGTAGATGCAGTAGGTAAATGGGTGATTTAATTAAACATTTATAAATGTCTACATGATTTTCTCCTCTTAAATCTCACACAGATATCTTCCTGAGAGCATGTAGTGCACCTGCAGACTGGACTACTATACTCTGGCCCCAGGCTTCAACAACGAATCACACGTCACCTACATGTTTATTGTCCACTTCTTTGTTCCTGTCTTCCTGATCTTCTTCACTTTGTGCTGACAGTCAAAAAATCAATTTATGGAAATGATTAACTGACTCTGGACAAAACACAATAAGGAATTTTATCTCATCTGTTCAATATGTATAAACAAAAAAGTGTAAAGAGATATCAGAATGCATCTGCTGAGGTCTTGGGGGATATGCATCCTGTTCAGCATTTGCTGAGTGTGCAAGAGCATATGAGTGTGAATGAACTGTGACTCACTGTACAGCGTTTGATGACACTCAAAACAACTCAACTCTCAAGGCAAACTTTAAACCTGCTAAAATATGACAACTGCGGAAGCCCTGAAAGGCAAGTGAGAAAAAAAACAAGTGAGATCCAATTTCTAAGTCTGATCTAAATTATTTTCTCTCCTGTGTTTATGACTTAAGAACAGGTAAATAAAAAAAAAGTTTTGCCAGGCGAAAAAAAAAGTTTTGCCAAAAGTTATTGTTTTTTTTTAATCTGTGAAAATAGCAGGTGAAAAACCATTACTGTCGTGTCTTTCTTTTGGGTAGAAATGTATTTTAATCGGTGCTTAGAGTGCATGGAGAAATTAAAACTCACCTGGAAAAAAACATGAATGCTTTCAGTCCTATTTAGAACATGTGGTAGTGGTGCACTTGTGCCCTCTTAAATAAATATTTTTTCATCTGCTATTTTCATAAATGAAAAAAAAAACTTGGCACCTGGCAAAACTTTTTTCCACCTATTTTCACAAATAACAATAACCCCCCCCCAAAAATAATTTGAATAATTAACCTGGCAAAACTTTTTTTCCCCACCTGTTTCACAGATGAAAAATTATACAACTTAGAAATTGGATCTCCAGAAATATTTTTTTTTCTCACTTGCCTTTCAGGGCTTCCATAGACAACACTTATGTGTCTTAAATGTGTAATCACACGTGGGGTATTTTCATGTAATTATGTGCGGGAGCATATGTTTTACTGGTCTATCAGTGGTCTATCATTGTTTTTATGTATTTTATGAAAAAGAAAAAAAATAGGATGGAGTATACAATAAATGCATATGCATGAAAAGATATATTTGTATTTGTGTGGTCATTTAACTCTGAACTATACAAAGTTGTTTGATCGCCTACTGTTGTACCTAAAGTATAGATTCACAGAGTTGAGGTAGAAAACATTTCAGCAGTGTAGGGGTCTGCTGTTGGCCCCACTGCTATCCCTCTCTGGAAATGAAAGAAAATTGAGGACTTTTAACCTATCAAATAAGGAATGTCAGGAAATGGACAACTCTGGACTTTTAAACCTCACAATGCTGATACCCTGCAGACTCAAACTGGGGCTCTCTCTGAACTCTTGAGGACCCCAACTGTGTCAGGAGACAGATTTACAACTTTCTTCATTGACTCCCAGATCTAAGGTATTATCAAGAGGCATTCAAATAAAAGGGACATTGAATGGAGGTGCGATTACCTTTCATCAAATGAACAGGATCAGAAATGTAATTTTGTCACCTCTAATTCTCTCTCTCTCTCTCTCTCTCTCTCTCTCTGTGGTAACACACACACACACACACACACACACACACACAAACGCACACCTACCTCCTCTGTCCTTCTCACCCTGACACGATCTCAAGATAAGGACACTTGCCAGACCAAAACCATTAATTATGCTGCATTCCAGAATTCAAGGTCATATATGTATATTCTATGTGTCACAGTTTGTAATAACTGTGGAACTAAGAATATAATCCTTTTGTAAGTAAGATGCTATACAACATTATAGTCTAACTCTGAAGTCCATGCGATTTGAATTGACTTAGTTATAAATTTATAGGTTAAATACTACCCTTCAGTGGTTGGTAGAAGTAGGATTTTTAAACAACAAATGTGTGCAAGAGTTCAACTTTAATGAGAAGCCAACTTCAGTTTAAGCATTCTTTTATTATTGTAACTGAGTAGTTGTTTTAGCGAAGAAAGTTTAGTTTGTAGCCAGCAGATTCAGAGTGTAACAACACGCAACAACAATAACAACAACGCTTGCTGCTTCCAGAAAACCACGTCAATTCAGGTTTTCTTCTTCATCTACAAAGCTGCTGCTGTGACTTGGCGACACACCAGGTCACCTGAAGAGACCAAATATACATTTATCAGTAAGTTGTCTGTGCCTTAAATTTACAACAGAGAACTAGGGGTCAATGTGTCTAGAGCCCACTGCCCACTGTTTATGAGATTGAATTGATTGAATTGATTGAATTGATTGAATTGATTGAATTGATTGAATTGATTCATTCGGTTACGTAGTTTTCTTCCCACGTTAAAAGGAAGTGGTGCCCTGATTTTACAAGCGTAAATAAAATAATAATAGACATATATTAGCCTACAGTCTAGAAAGAGGCAAGAGCAATTTCACCCACGATATGATTAGTTGTTTCCAAAGTCTTGATATTCAGTTTGGTTTTCCCTGTAGTGTCAAATCAGCCCAAAATCACAAATTGCAATTTCCCTCAAAGGGCTTTTTTGATTTGGATAAGGGGAAACTCCTTAAAAAACCCTTTAATAGATAGGTTCTGATTTTTGTATGTCTTACAGTAATGGTCAAATGTCCATAAGTACATTTAAACAGATTTTGCTTGCTGTAATATTTCTTTGTCTTCATGCTTGCTGTGAAGAGATTCCTCACTAATGTGCTTCCAACGTAAGCAATGGGGGACAAAATCCACAGTCCTCTTTCTGTGCAAAAATGCATTCGAAAGTTTATTTGAAGTTAATATCAGGCGTCAACAGTCTGGATTAGACAAATCAAACTATACCTTCCAAAGTTACAGTCTGTTTACACCTAAATGTTCTCTTTGTGTCACTATTCCTCCACCACAGCTCAACACTGTCCAAAGAAACATAAAGTCTGTTCTAAACAGACTTAACTTTGGAAGATACTACCTTGATTTGTCTAAGATAAACTTTGAAATGTATTGTTGCACAGCAAGAGGTCTGCGGATTTTATCCTCCATCACTTACATTGGAAGTGCATTAGGAAGGAATCTCTTCATAGCCAGTATGAACATAAGGAAAGATTACAGTGATCATTGAAAAGGTACATATGTAGGTGTTGTCCCCCATCCATTGGAAGCAGTGGTGGCCTAAATGATAGAGACGCGAGCTTGGGACCAAAGGGTCGATGGTTCAATCCCTGGATTGTTGGGATAAATCTGGGTGGGGAAAGTGCACTTGCCCATTAGCCCCATCCCTCATTAAAGTATTAACCCCAACTACTCCAGCAGATCAGCCTGTGGTTGTACTGGGCAGCTTCCAGGTATGAATGTGTAATTGTGTGAACATGATCAGGGCTTTTTCTGAAAAAGAGAGCGAAAGTCCCCTGAATAAGTAAAGCCTATACAATAATACCCAAGTTTCATATCAAAATGTTCAGAACAATCTAAACTTGCTCAAGTATGAGGCACACTGTTGACCTAGAGCACTGTGTAAAGATAATTTGGCCCAAAAGCTGAACATTTGAATTCCGGTTTTAGAAATTCTTCATATCTCATGTTAAAATATACCTTTACTCATGTTGACAAATTGTTTTGGTGCTTGAAATGGGTTTACCACAGTCTTAGGTTAAAAAATTAGCATAACATATGAATAAAATATCTAAATATAGAAAAATGAAATGAAATGAAATTTTGTTATATCATATTGTTTTTTGAGTAAAAGTGTCATCTGTTATTCTACTTTTACCAAAAATAAAAATAAATTAAATTAAAAAACATATGTACTTATATATTAAACTTGAATTAAGAAAAAGGTTCAAATATACATAAAATGCTGTCTATATAACTTTAAAAAAAAAAAATATATATATATATATATCGGTGCATATTGGTGCATATCAGATGTATATGCCAATACTGATATATCTGTGATAGGCCAATATTGGCTGTTAACATCGGCTGACCAATATATCGTTCGGGCTCTACACAGAGGTAAGGTACTTGTGCTCTGGGGGCACTGGGGGCACGGGATCTCGTTGCTGGTGGTGATGACTGTGGTGGAGATACTTGTACTCACTTGGCCCTCCTGTCTGATGTCCTCCTGTGGCAGTGTTTTGTTTATCCCACATCTTCCCATTGCCTCTGAAATATGCTTTTGGAGGTGGCACGTGCCCTCCGTGTGCCTCTTCATATGTGGCATGACAAGCTCTTTGCCCAGCTCCTTGATGAATAGCCACTGTGCATTGGTCACACCACCCATGTAATCAGGGTGTTGTACAGTGAAGCTGGTGTAGGCAATGAGGGTGGCAACATTCAGCACATTGTACGAAAGCACTATTGGCTACAAAGGGAGAAAGCAAGAAGGAGGGGTATGCAAGAGGAAGGATTTGAGGAGGTTTGCTCTAATAACTAATAATGTTAACTAATAATAACATAATAACATAACTAATAATGTTTTGAGAAGAAATAAGTTAACATTTTGCTATGATGGTTGTTCCTTACAGTAGTTTATTCTTGGGGTTCAAAGAGACCCCAATCGGTAGTCTTTGTATGATAAAAATGTTGGTAGGATGAGGGTTAACGTAATGTTCAAATATTATCTACAGTTATCTTTCACAAGATATCAAATATTTTCTTAGGTAAAACAATTGTAAAATAAGACTTACATGCATCAGATGTGCAAAAGCAGCCGTATTTGGTTGTGAAATGTGGCAGGTGAAGTTTCCCACGTTAAATATGTTCCTAAGCGCAAACATTTCCAAATATCAAAAGTTCCTATCAAATACCATAGTGAATACATATGGATCATTTTCGACCCGTGTGTAAAATTAATGTAGAAATACAAAACCTATGTTTGTTCATAAAGTAAGAAATGAAAAATAAAAATAATGATTTGTGGTAATCAAAAACAAGATATTTAATGAATTCCTGCAATATTAAATGATAAAATACATATATTTCAAAGATATAGCAAAGAAACACTCAGCTGTGCATGAAATAACATAGTGAATGAATATGGGTCATTTTTGACCCATATTGTGCATTAAAAGGGTAGTGATACAAAAATTATTTTTAATCAAAATATTAAGAAAGGAAAAATGAAAATAAGGAAAACAAGTTGTGAAAACAAGTTAATTGAAGAATACCTGGAATAGTGAATGATGAAATTAATTTATTGCAAAGATATAGAAAATTATTCGGGTCACTTTTGACCCATGTTGTGCATCAAAGGGTTACACAGGGTTGAACAGTGAGAAACATGAGGAGAAATGACCTTTTGTATAAAATCTAAAAATTGCTTTCGCACAATCAGCTTATTACATTCTCATCACGTCTAAGCAACAAGTCCTTAGTGTTAATGCTTAAACTGGACGATGTGTCTGTCAACTGAGTAGACGTGGCGTGTCATCACACTATAATCCCTTGTTATAATCCTTTGTGAATCCTCTAAAGTAGCGAGACGCAAGCAGATGGCATTCCATGATCTGTGCTGAACCAGTTAGTTGTGTTTTAAATGTTTATGTTTTTGTCATTTTGGGAAACATGAGCCCATGTTTAAAATGACAGAGAATCCCTGAGATATGGAAATACAGTAGGCATGTGAGATGGCAGACTTAGAGTTTGCGTTATATGAAAACTTATAGTTTAAATACTTTATTAGATACAAATGTGATAGTTTTGAGTTCTTAGAGCACACTGGAAACACAAAGAAGTGATGCTCTTTTTATATCTTAAAGGTCCAGTGTGTAGGATTTAGTGGCATCTAGTGGTGAGGTTGCAGATTGAAACCAACTGAAGACCCCTCCCCTGACCCTCCCCTTCCAAGCGTGTTTGGTTCCAGTGTTCGGTTCGTCCGTTCTGGGCTACTGTAGAAACATGGCAGGCTCCGTGGAAGGGGACCCGCTCCCTCTGTAGATATAAAGGGCTCATTCTAAGATAACAAAAACACAATGATTCTTATTTTCAGGTGATTATAGACTAATTAAAACATATTTTTGAATAAGAAGAGTAAAAAAAGTAGAATAGTAGTCTGATCTTACTCAGGGAGTATTTTATATACTGACAGGTCAACAACGTGAACTAGTGAAATATTTAGGTAAGTTATAAATTTTGATTCTTTTCAATGCTGAGTATAGCTTCCTGCACGCATATGTAAAAAATATAATTTACTTAGATAAATAGACCGTCCAGATATCCAAACACCTGGGTGGCTGATTATTTAGCTGGATTATGATGTATTGTTTCAGAAAGCAGACATGACATGAGTGAAGACATGAGTATTGAGAGAATAAGCAGAATTTCCACAGATATGTTCTGGTTTACCTGCAAAACAACATTTTTTAAATTCCCACTAAATGTTAATTGTCCGTTGTTTATATAGCTTGGCAATAAACACACCACCACAAAACACATACAAGTGAGAATTATGTGTATTATTAATATGTGAAATAAAAAATATCCCATTAGCAGTTGAGATTCTAGTTTAAAACATTCCTTTGTTGTTTGCAATTAATATGATCTGTCTCATTTCAACATTAAAGAGAACAAATGAAGAGTGGTAACAGTTTAATGGAAAACTCCTGTCTATGTAGAAAGCCATGGACAAGAATGCCAAAATCCTGGCATGATGCTGTACCACCCCCTTGAGGCCAAAGTCACTACTTTAACCCTAACATGATTTCTGCAGTGCAGCAAGCCATACTGTGTACTTTCAGGTAATGTACATGTATACATGTAAGCATAAAGTTTGAAAGTGAAAAATGATGCATAAATTATGTTCTAGCGACAGAAAGTATGAAATATGTAAAGTAAATAAAAAAAGATGGTAAAAATTTTAAAACCACAGGATTAGTCCTTGGAGAGTTTTCAGGTGGATGATGGTCCCCGCAGGTGTCTACAGAGAAGTGAAAAAAACATCTTGGCAACCTCATACAGTATTTGTACAATACGCTTTACACTGTGCTCCATTGTGTAAATGAAAGTCATGGCTGCTTAATGTTCTGCTGTTGGGAAATACAGACATAACCAACGATAAATGTTACACACCAGTCTATAACATGTTACAGATCAAAGGGGATTAATTACATAGCTATAAATACAGCCTTCCTCCATACCCAATAGGCAATCTATCTCATGATGTAGCCCTTTATTTCCTGCTGATAACCTGACCCTAATTGTCATGCTGTGGGCACATGCACTGTAATTTTCTTCAAAGAGCCTGCTCTGGACACCTGCATGTGCTTAGTGACTCTGTCAGGGGGCCAGCAGAGGAACATCGCCTCTCTCTGTTCTAATTGCTTGGATCAGATAGGAGTGGCTGCATACAGAGGTCTTAATAACAAACTTAAGGATCCACTCGATATATTTGGCTAATGTTCGCCGTGAGGAAGAAGAACATAGTCATTTTGCTAGCTGAAATCTGCAGTGGATAAACTTCCATGATAATAAGCCATTTTCATGAGATACTGTATGAGTTATATGATATTTTTTATTATCATCAATATTGTTGTTGTTGGGGTATATGACACAATAACCTCCACCAGTAGCCAAACACAATTTAAAAAAGGTCTAAAAAATGACTTTAGGGAAATTTGTAGTGTAAGCTGACCATATGGTAAACATTTTAAAAATGTATTTTATTAATATAATATATATTTTTATATATTTTGGATGGATTTTGGATACCTGGACTCATAGTTCTTTGCAATCTTTACATTAAGCACCACATTGGAAATATGTCTTGGGCTCGGTTAACCTTGACATTTTCTAGATTAGGTTTATGGTCCTCCTTTTTGCAATGTTAAAAATAAATGAATAAACTAAACTAAAATATTGAGTAAAACTAATAGTTCTTATGCCAGTTTTGTTGAATAATGAACACATGCAGGGAAAAAAAGAAATCTATTCTGATTTATTCTAATTACAAATTAAGAAAATGACACCACAGTCTGATATCAGCTTGCTACAGAAAATACGGGACAAGCTTCTAAACAGCAGTTGGTTTTGAGCATAGAATTTACTGTAGCTCCTTGTGTTCATCAGTCATCTTGCAGGAAATTTAATATTGCTTTTCTCTTCCCACACCATCCTTCCTCTCCCTTCCCTAAACTCACCCCAATCCCTGCTTGAATGATGCTAAAACAATTAACACAACAAAATTTGCTCAAAATAATACGAACCATGTTTGATGAGTGGAATGTTGTAAAGAATGTAGTTTGTACAAACGTTGGGAGATCAGTTGTCTCAGTCACTTAATGGATGAAAAACACCAATTTATTGTTTATTAACAGTATTACTGAGAACCATGAACTCAGTTTTTATTCAATAAAAAAACATTAGCTTTATGTCTGATAGTTGAAACATGTTGACTTGTAACATAAAAAATTTGCCTAAAGATTTTTCTGAGTCATCATCTCTGTCTCATTAAAATTTTAAATGATAAACACAACATCCAAAATTCACATATAATTTCCTATAGTATGACTTTGACTTGACAGCTTGAAGCCTTGAATTTATCCATGTTAGCAAACCCAGCTCACTGTCATCAAAAGAGTTCAAACTCTACAGGTTGGATGGTTGGAGTGGTAAGAGCTTTTGGGTATTAGGCGGTATTATGTTAACAGTCTTAGACAGGATGAAACAGACACCATGAGAGATTATCCCTTTGGCCTTTGCAGTCGAGATAATCCTGATACACAGCGTGGAACACGCTCTAATGTCTACACTGGTGTCTCCATAAGAGTCGATATTCATTAGTGATTCCCTATATTGTTTTTGCACCTTTCTATTTCAGTGCTTTCTTACTTTCAGCCTCCTTTGCTCTGTTTATTTTTCTATGGAGATAAAGAGGCTGACAGCTCAAAGAAGCACCATGGTAACAACAACTCCACAGTGGATACACTCGCTTTGATATCAGTTACTGAAAACCAGAGTACCTGTACATGTTATATAGACATAATATTCCTTTGTAAAATTGCAGTTTTAATGATCAGTATGGTACAGAGCAGTGTGACAATAAAGGTATAGAGTGAGATGAATTATATGTAACATATTCCACATACAGGAGAATTATTCAGCTTTTACATAAGTATAGTAAAATGTGAATAAACATTTGCACACAAACACACACATCAAAATAATGCATTTTTAAAAGTAAATCTCACTGTAACAGCTTTTAATTCCTGAAATCAATATTCATCAAGAAAAAAAAAGACAAAGACATTGGAGTGCTACATTGATTATAATATCAGGAAATCCATAATGACAAAGGGAGTACATTATATAGTAGAATATTAAACATTTATGGAGAGCTGTAACACATTGGTTAGATATACTGTATTTCTGCACTAATACACATACAGTATTTTCCCATCAAACATATAATACAGGCCAAAACGTGTTCTGTAACGTGTAATACGTCTTAAAAGAAGAAAAAAAGGTCCAGTGTCCAGGCAAAAATTCCAAAGCAAAAACATTTCAGTCCAAATCCAAACATGACGCTATAAAACAACCAGATCACTGGTTGTTCATTTTTTGAATTAAATTTTATTGGCTTTCTGTGAATCTGGAGTTTAAAAGAGAAACAAATGATCAGAAATGTTCAATTGACTGGGCAATTCCATATGAAGAACGCCAACCTAAATAAAAGTTACTCCTGAAGTATTGGAAAATCATCAGTAACATGTAGTTAATACAACAACTGGGAGACATCACATCATTTGAGCAAATTATGTACTTAACAGTGTAAATGGATACTTGTAAATATTTTGTATAATAACACACTTAAATTTAATCTCTAAATCTATATATGTAAAATGTAATGTGGTAATAAACTACCTGAGCTAAAGTTTGCAGGTATATTCGGCTGTATTTTAAGCTGCCTCTGTTAAAGGTACACTGCAAAAAATCAGAACTCTCCAGCTTTATGTGACTGGCAACCACTTATATGTTATTATTGTTTCTGGGCATGTTTCATAGTTGCAGGAACAATGTTGTTGAACAAAAGATTTTTTATTAATTATTTTTATACGATTATAGGATTTTGGAACACTGGTATATTTTACTTATTCACCAAAGTGTCAAAACTAAATTTCCATTGTTTTTACACCTTTTTTTCTACATTGTGTGCAACACATACTGACACGTACAGCACGTAATGTGTTGTGCCTTCATATTCCAGCATCTATCCAAGTACATGTAGTTGTCATGGTGGGTTTCATTCATTCTGCACATTACTAATGAAAAGTAATGTGTTATGTAATGTATGTCTATATTATTATGTGTATAATTCATTGTTCCAGTATAACTATTGCATTTAATGTGGCACAAATGTTTCTTCATATGTGTGAATACTGACTGCCAATACTGACTCATGGCCTAATCAGTGACTAACATCATCATGATGGCAAAACCATGGTGGAGTTGCTAACTGACCAGCAATTCATCTTTCATACCTGACAGATAAGGGAACCCATCCTTAAGCATTCAAAGATAACTGAACCACTGGGCATAAAAATTTACTTTTATTATAGAGAAAAGACCATTTCAAATGGCCTGGTTGACTGTTCTGGAGATTATCTCATTATTATAAAAGATTATCTCATCATATTATTTGTTTTTTGTTTGTTTTTGGGGAATGTTGCACAGACCTGTATGCAGGAAGAGAAACGTA
The DNA here is from genome assembly GCA_038419695.1 of Scomberomorus guttatus. Taxonomy (NCBI): domain Eukaryota; kingdom Metazoa; phylum Chordata; class Actinopteri; order Scombriformes; family Scombridae; genus Scomberomorus; species Scomberomorus guttatus. Next base: position 19,919,231 of record CM076446.1, read on the forward strand.
ATTTTTCTTTCAATCTTTGCTCTGCATTATAACAAAAACCACAATATCAAACTTAAATACTTTTCTGTATTGTATAGAGCACATGGTTTGACTGCCAAATGGTCTGAGATGTACAGCACAAAACCCTCACAGAGATTATTTTTAATCAGTAAACCTTCAAGCTAAATCAGCTTCTAAAAAACACAAGTACATTAAAGTATCCAGGGATAAAAACCAAAAAACTTTCCATATACATTTAAAGGCCGCATATATGTCAAATTTATATATCAATGTTATTTTCATTACATTATCTATGTTAATAATCATGTGTTCACCATGTGAAAATGTTAATGCCAATAAACCATGTTTCCATTTAGACAAATGCCAAGCCAAACTCACATCTCATTGACAAATATCATTGGCCCTTGGGAAGCGACTTTATTCTCCCTGTCATAAATGACCGGTGTACCAAGATATGTCTGTGGTAAGCTAAAGCTCACTTGTGACTGGTTGACGCTACCTTGTCTGTGGACCTGCTGACCCAAATCCCCCTTTGACTGATTGAAACTGTCTTGTCTGGTGGGTTGTGGACCAAAATTCTCCTCTGGCTGGTCAAAGCTACTCTCACTGTAGAGCCGCTGTCGCATTTCACTGGCACGTTTCCCAGAAGCACTCCTGGTTGGGTATCTCTGACCAGTCTTGTACCAGCCTGTCTCTTTGAACACAAACCAAATATTTCCAACCCACAGGACAACATTAACAAAACCAAAAACCTGGAGGTAGAAAAGGGGACAAGAAGGAAATGTTACTCTGAAGGTTACAGTCTTATCCAGTTTTATGTTTCATTTGTTGACTGAATACCTACCACAGATGTATTAAGACGTGACCAGAGAGGCTCCTGGGTAGCTGTGCATTTGTTCTCTTGAGCTCTGCAGGAGGAGATGAGCAGGAGCACCTGTGTTGGGTTTGTGGCCGTCTTGATATCAGAAATAGTTTTGGCCCAACAACAACTGCTGACCAGCCACATGAAGGAGAAGATCACTGTAACAACAAAATCCTGGAAAGAAGACATAAAGAGAGGAAGTCACACACAGGATGAAATACTTAAATTCAACACATTTCATGTCATACAAACACAAAATTATCACATTATATTGTATGTATAGTAATTCATTTGAGCACACTTGAAAGTGTTGAAGGTATAAACTCACTGACCACAAGTGGGCCTCTGTTTTTCTTTAGGTACTTGTTCTGGTAGAAGACGTAGACAATGGTTGCCAGCAGAGAGTACAGGAAAGCGAAAACACCCACGGTCACAAAAAACTGAGCAGCTGAGGAAAAGTCGCCATCCAGGAAGATAATCTCTTCTCTCTTCGTCTCGCACAAGGGAGCCTTGAAGTGCACTTGTTGTAATCTACAAGAGAGGAAGACGAGGTTTACAGTGACTGTTTGTCAAAGAAAAAAAACAGGTTTCTGCTGAACTGACATGTGAGGAGATTCAGTCTGTGGGAAACAGCCAAGAAGCCCATTGTTCACTGGCACTTTGAGAGAACTTTGATTAGCAAGCTAAAAATGGCAAAAACTGGAAAGTTCAAGTTCAAGAAACACAGAAACACAGGTAAGCCTGCGTGTTTCTTCCCCATGAGTCTTCTGTGAATTTGGTTTTGCATACAGAGGAAAAGATTCTAAAAGATTCATGAAGAAGCTGCCAGAGAGAAAAGGTCAAGCAGTTCTACAGCTTCGCTTTTCTATGTGATATAAAGAAGTATGATAACATCTGGAATGTGAAACAGTTTCCAACTAACTATCAGACTGCGGCAATGATTCAAAAAGTGCTGAATCATATGCTGCCTGAATTCTATGTAATTTGTTTGCGTCTTCATTTCTAACTTGCTGTATGAGAGTTCAATTGCTGTGTTGCCGTGACACTATTGAATATTTGGAGATCTTGCAGTGGGTATGGGAAGGGTTTGGTCACCACGGGATGGGAGTAGGACACAGTTTTAATAAATAAATAAATGACTACAAAAAATACTGGGGAAGTTTGGCCATTCAAAGTCCTAATGAAACGGCATTTCGAGAGTATCTAACTTCCATATCGTGACACATTTCCAAGTGAAACAGGATAGACAGGCGGGACGGGACGTTGGGAGGAATTTGATTTGAACATTGAAAAGTGGGCGTGTCATAATGAATCTTAGCTCTATGCCGCTAAAAGCTGAAGACTGATTGATGAGTGGATGTCATGATATTATTGGTTGCAATTGGTTGGTTGAAGCTTACATAAGTACACATCATATTTTGTTTTACAGAAAGAAAACATGACTGGATTTTGATATAAGAATACACAGAACTGTATTCTGGGCATATATTATTAAATAGGTGCACATTATGACCGGGAATGTGATCTTAAAGGATTAAAAAGGCATTTTTCATTTCACATCTAAACTTTTGTAGCAAAACCAGCTCCTTTGGATTGCTTGGATGTTTAGTAATAGCAGTTTCCTTAAAGCATAGCACTGTAGCCTAATAGTATCACCTTTTGCAGACAGCAGGGGGATTTGTGTTGAACTATAATAAATAAACTGTGATTGTTGCTGGTAACTGGTTGCAGCACACTGGCAAACAGACATTATGTTTGCTGAAATGTAAGCATACATTTACCATTGTAATACCTTAATAAAAAACTGTCAGAAGATATTTCAGTCATCAGTTATCACCTTTTCATCAATCAGTGTACAAGACACACACATCTGTCTTGTCCAGGTGCAGAGTCCAAACATGTTTTGATGTTTGGACTCTGCTCCTCTTTAAATTTTCTATTTCATTACTTTAGAAATAATATAACATTTCAAATAAACTGAAAAATACTAAAATTCAGTTGGAAAGCGGTTGCCATTTATACATAACAACAGTGGGTTTCACTACACTAACAAACAGATAACACTGTCAAGTCAGCTGAACTGTTAATTAGACACTTGGCCGTCACTGACACTAACCCCGGGGGCTGGTCGACCACACTGCTGCACCACAACACCAGAGGGTTCACATCACAATCACCACACTATTCATCATCCAAAGGATAATGGTGACCAGTCGCTCTCAAAGATATTAAGACATGTGGAAGTCACTCAGTTAGACAAGGAGGTTTTTCATTTTACCAAGGCAAGAAAAATACCTTCAGTGATCTCGAGATGCTCTTAAATCTATTCATTATAATAATCAAATTATAAGATGTAAGTGTAAAATTTCAAAAAGACTTTGTAATATAAAAGTAAAACAACTTCAGTCATTAGTTTGTGCGTCTATATATTTTACTTTTGTGCAATTAAATTAATAAACACACTTTCTTTTATGTAGGTAATAAATAATTCATGGATGATTGCATTAAATGTTGCTACTAAGCATTCCTTAACTTAATCTGATGATTAAAGATTTGATATAATTTTAAAGTGTGAATTAAGAGATTCAGTGACAAAGAGATTTCACTAGACATCCAAAACGACTAGATACTAAGCAGACATGTCCACAATAATCATCACTGCATATCTCAGAAAAGTGGCAGCCAGACAAAAAGATTTAAAAAACTGTGCAGCCCTGCTCCATCATGTTGTCAGGCTCAGTGGAGAGGAGCCGTCCTCTCTTTAAGCTCACCCAATTTAAGATCAGGAAGCTGGACAGCTGAGCAGGAAGCCGGACCAATTTAAGATCCCTGAGTCTAAAATGTTTCACTGCATCATTAGACCAAAATGGACTCGCAGTCCGATCAATCAAGACTCTAACCTCAAGGGGGTCTCTTTTGATATTACAGCACTTTGGCACTCTGTTGCTACATCTTTCTTTGCAGGGTGCACCTGCAACCTGATGTAACTGCTTAGAGATCCAATGATAAACTGAGGAGCAACAGAAAAATGTTTCTCTTTGACTCCTGCAAAGTTAAAGACTATTTTTCAAGATTTACAAAGAAAGAAAGATTTTTGTAATTCAGATAGCAAAACACATTTATTTGATCATTGTGGTTACGCTAATTTATTTTTTATGGAGATTGTAGGAATCTGTGCACTGAAATAGCTTTATTATTTAATGGGGGGAATATAAATTATTATTGTACACGACTCAAATATGAAATTATTCGTCCAGCAACATAACTCATATTGGAGTATGTATGTATAATACTAGGGAAATAGTCCTTCTTGTTGGCCACACAAGAGACTTGAATTAGAATGATGATTGTTGTTGATCTTAATTATGATTTTGCGAAGGCATAGGTCTTTTAAGGTTAAGTGACTGAGATGCAAGCGCAATAAAACACCAACAAGGTCACTTTTACTTATACATACACATGTATGACTAATACTACAGTTACAATTACTAAACACTACAACATATACATACAAACAAGACACATGAGCGAAAGGGGAAACTGGTGCACAAGGTTATGACTAATGAATGATTGAAATGAATGATGCAGAGTTAATCTATTGTGACCTCAGGTTGACTGTAACACTTAAGCTTTTGGATCATTTAGTGTGTGAATTTGGTTAGCCAATCAATAATTTTTGCTATCAAATTTTAATTTGATTGTGTCAATGTGTGTCAAGTATCTAAGAAAGTATTTCATTCAATTTTAGATACTTTCTAAAATGTTATTTCACTGCAGGCATGTAGTCAAGGACCTATTTAAATGAAATAAACATCACTTCAGTTGGACTTGACACAATGATATAGTCTAAAGCACGATTTCTCAAAAACTTTACCTGAACTCATCCTACTCAGTTGAGTCCCCTGGGTTGTACATAGCTTGCAATATGTTTTGTATGCTATTGTTGGGCCTCTTTTATGGTAAATAAATAAAGTTAAAAAACAGACTTTGATTCCCACAAACCTGCATGTATTCATGACTATTTGGGACTTCTTCTTCATGTATAAATGTTACTGAGATTGCCATTAATCAAGAGAGATTATGAGAGAAAAATAATATAAATAATAAAAAACAATTAATAGTTGTTGTTTATGTATTCATAAGCTATTTATCCAATGGTTTCAATTGTAAAACCTAAATACATTATGTGAAAGTTATATATGTCATGGGTATTTTACCATAGTTCAGTGAATTTGCTCTGCTTCAGGGGTACTGTGGGCATTAAGTAAGAGTCACTGGGCGGACATAATGTCAAAGAAAGCACAAACTACTTTACCTGAAAGGATACCCAAAATCAATGTTGATGCTGAGGTTACTCTGCCTCCTGTCTGCACAGTCCACTTTAACCTGGAGATGACCAAAGTATCCTCCACATGTTGCAAAAGCACAAATGGCAAAAATCTATGAAAACAAAAGCTAATGTCATGTACAGATCACCATCTGTTGATAATTAATTCACTTGCATTCAACAGCAAAGCTCAAATCAGTGTGTGTCAGTGTGTGTCTCACTGCATAATGTGTACACATCAATAAGTCACAGGACTGATTATTAAGATTTATAATGGGATTGAAAACAAAACCTGAATAATTTAAAGGCCGGAAGACAACTAACAGAGCTGCTCACTGTGTGCTGGAGGGTGGCCACAGCAGTACAGTGAGATTCATTTTGCAGATGTAATATACAATTCTGAAGGGTGTGTTTTTTTTGGTCTTCATCTGTCTTATGCGATAAAATCAGAACATTATTCACTTGCAGAATTTTCACATAAAGAATGGAAGATTTACTCTCAGTCAACTACTCTGAAAAGAATTATCTTTACTTTTAAACATAATGGCACATGATGCATCAACAAACTGCACTGATTTTAAACCACAGACATGTCTTCAGTTTTTAAATCAACATCCAGATCACACCTTATAGTGCAACTCATTCAATCTAATATGCATTAAAATAGAAATGAAGCAGAATTGATTATAACAAAAATGAATCAATAAATGACAAAGCTATAGAGAAATGAAACTTACCGGGGCAAATATAACCATACACATTTAAAAAAATCACAGAGCCCAAGTCCAACTCCACACAGTGTCTGCAGCTTTTGTCATCAGGTTGAGATGCCACTGATGAAGACAATGAAAGAAGAGCGACTCTTTCAGCGGAGGGAGGGATGATGGAAGATATCTTCCCGAAGGAGGAGTCTGATATATTCTGTACCTCTAGAAATAGCCAAATTGTATTTTTGCCTTCATAGTCCACACAACTTGAATGTAAAAATCATTCTAAGACCATAAGAACATTGCTCTCCAAAGATCTTTTTCTAAATGAGGCTGTATGAGAAAGACGAAACAAATAGAAATATGTGCTACAGCATTTTGTCCCTGCACAGTGAAAATCATGTTTGTCAAAATCTGGTGATTTTGAATTTTTCAGACAATTTGATGGATCAGGTGATCCTTTGGGAGCTGGAAAAATTCTCATACTTCTTAAGATGAATGAAACATTTAAAAGCTAATTGGATTAGCTGAAATCTGAAAACAAATCTGTTTCTATGAACTCATGATAAGTTGATGTTTTGTACGATTTCAGCATATAAACTATTTCCCTGAACTAAAACTTCAGTGGAAGTGACGTCAAGTTTATCTGAAACCATAAACCTTTGTACTGGTATAGCAGTGGCATATTGTAACATTTTAGACTATACATTTAGATATTTCATCAGAGGGGTATTTGTCATCATAATCACAACAATTAAAGAAAGAGTTGGACATTTATTTCACATACATAAATTATTTTAATTAATGAGTTTCTCTTTCTTTCTGAATCCACATAGGTGTATGATTATGTACGGTGATTGATTGAATTTATTTGAATATGCATTTAAGCAAGCTATTTCCTGGCACAAAAAAAAATCCTGTGTTGCCATGGTAACTAAAGTGTACTACATATGCTCTTGAAGGGAAAAGTATGACTTCCTTACTGCAGTTCAATAACCCTCCTCAGCCCCTTTGCAGTTAAGTTCATGTTTTTCTAAAACAAACAACTTTAACTTGATTGTTGATGAAGCAGTTCAGTGCTGTATATAATAAAATGATTGTATTGTATATTATATGTGAGTCTGGATTGTAATCTTCATGGATACTTAAACTGTTTTTCTCTCCTAACGATACACTGATGATTAAGCCATTGGTACTGCTATAAAAAAGAGTTTTGCTGACCTCTTTTGGTGGCAAATCTGTATTACAGATAGACTTTTGAGCAATGGTGATGCAAATTAGTGAATAAAATGCATAATGTACTGTACTCCAACCTGGATTTTAGCCAAAACATCACAGGTGCTCCTGGCCTGATTTTGTGAATCAGTGAAATAATTTATCTTTACACTGTGTTCAGTGATTAAAAATATACAGAGTGGCCTATCTGGAGAGATATGGCCTTTGTCAAAAAATAATTCAAATAATTTGTTTCAAACAATTCTTAATATCATAGTGAACTTAATTACATTATTATTGAATGTTGATGTTATTCTTGATAAAAATGTATTTTAATGTGTTTTTTTTTTGGCTGTTAGCTGTATTGCTTACACTGTTCTTAAGTATAGTGCAACTATTACCACCTGTTATGACCTGGCTCAAGTGGCCACAGCAAAAGAGAGACACACCATGATACAAAGGTAACAAAAGATAATGTATTAAATAAAGTAAGCAAAATTAAATAATGAACTAAACATTTACAGTCAGTAGTGTGATGTGCATGGAGTGGAAGATGTGTGTGTGGGTGTTTTAAGGTGCATAAAAGCAAAAAAAAAAAAAAAGTAACATAAGTAAGTGCATAACAAAACCCAACAGGATGCCTGAAGGGAGAAACAGAGAGAGTGAATGAGCTGCAGCAGTGGCTTAAGTAACCTATGAACACCGGGCCCAGGTGTTCCACGTTACGCCAATCAATCACCTGCAGGGCAAAGAGAGACAAAGGTTAGGAGGACAGATCGAAGCCCCAGACGACTCCAGGGGACATCACACCACCACACCACTGGATCACACAATATGATACTCTAAAGCAATAAACTGTTTTTATAGAGCACTTTTAAAAACAAGTAGCTTTGAGAGACAAAGGAAAGCACATATAGACATAGTAGAAGTAGAAAAGTAACGGATACATATTTTTTTTTAAAAAGGAGAGAAAAGGAGTATATCACATTACATAAATGCCAGACTAAACATCGATTTATTGGACTTGTTTTGGCTGTTCTTGTTTGTCCTGTACTCTAAAAGCCAATGTATTGTTATGTGTCAGAGTGTGTTATGCTGTCCTGACAGGTAACCAATCAACTGAAACCTACATGAGTAAAAGCGATCCTCACCAGAAAATAATTACAAACATTACTGTCTCATCCATGTTTTGGAGACAGCCATTAATTTCAAGCTGCTGTAGGTTGGACAGTTACAAGTTTGCATGATAAAATGTTTAGGGTATATACAGGAGTATCTGAAACCATGAAAATTATACAACAGCAAGGGTAGCAGCCCATTTATGATTTAAAAAATGAGAAGCAACAGCATAAAAGTCATTAGAAGTGTGTGCTGGGAAGTTATTTATGAGAAGAAAGTGGCTTTGCTTGCCTGATTCCCTCAGGCAGGTTTTTGATGTTAATGGCAAAATGACTGATCACATTTTGTTTTCAGTCTAGACTGAAAAACAACCAGAACAACTCTGTGCAGAGGATCAGTGGCTGCTTTCTGGTTCATATGAGGTGAGTGCCAGACTTTTGCAAGGCCGTCAGAAATCTCTTGAAATGAACACTGAAAATGACGGATATGCAGCGCAGAAAGGTAAAGACAGGTCTAAATGAAAATGCTAAATAAAGTAGAAGGACAGGGAAATAAAGGAAAATTAAAAACAAACATCTCATACTGAATACACGTAAAAGTTGTAGGCGAATCACATGGGCTAACAAAGAATTTTTTTTTTTATTTTCTTCAGTGCTGCATCATTACTAACCTATGCTTGTCAATCTTATTTGTTCCCATACTTCGTTACAAGAAAAAGTACTGCATGTAAAATATTTGAATATTTAAATATATAAAAGCAAACATTATGCAGAATGCCCACTGTCACTGTTTAGTGACATTATTCCAGTTACACATACTGGTGGGTATAGTCTAATCAACAATAATGCATCATGTTTTTTTTATATAAAATCTATAAATGTACAAATCTGAAAATTAACTAGTAACTATAGCTGTTGAAAAATGCAGTGAGGTAAAACATACATATTTCTGAGTAAATATACTTCATTATTTTCTATTACTGCTCATCCGCATCACCAGCTTGTGTGCAACTAACTGGATAAATCCAAACACCTCAGTGATTACAACTCCTACAACCAGCAGTATTAGTTTAAGAATTTGCCTCGCTCCATTATCCTGGGAACGAAGCTCATCATGACACCAGCAGTGTTACTATGGCAACCCCAGCCGAGCTGTTACAGTTTAACGGACATTGTTACGTCCACCACTTTGTCAGATCTGTGACCAAACAGATTGTTGTCGGAGCATTCTCTGTACAGTTGTTGCTCATTTTATGTTAGCTGTTTTGTGAATGATGATTGGTTTTTCTGTGATCAGTTTACTGTTAACCAAGCTAGCCATTAGCTGTCTAAGGCTAATATTTTGCTAATACAATATGACTCTTCATTTTCTGCTGGGCTTACTAAGTATGTTACTCTTTTTACTTTTATTCTTGTGGCCTCTATGTATTAATTACTTCATCGATTACTGTGTTGTACTTGTTTCTTCCTAGCATGAGGGACAATGTAACTAAAAATCTAATTTTATTGTCACTTTTAGCCTGCTAGCAGCATTTTCGGTCCACTACTGTAATATGTCAACAACTAGAGGATGGATGAAAATTTAGATGCCATGAAATTTTGTACATCATCTAGTACCATCATTAAGTAAAAAGAAGAATTTGTCCAACACTTGGGTTTATGATCAAATACCAGTAAAACTGATGATATTCCCATCAGCTTTACTCTTTGCTTTATTTTGTGTTTAGTTCTAATTAGCAAATGTTAGCATGTTAAAATGCTAGTAATTCAATGATTTTTGAAGAGATATTGAAGATCAATGGCACTGTAGCCTCACCGACCACCTCCTTAAATGTAACCTGTAGTCTTTGGTCTTTACACAGATAATCACTGATACTGATAACATGTTCAGACATATCATTATCCTGCACTGAGAAACAAATTGAGTAGGAAAATGTCTATAACACTGGAACACAGCCATTAACAGAATAAGAAGGAAAAAACAAAGTGATGTGTCTTCAAAAATCCACTAATTAGCTGTACAGTTTTTCTCATCTGCCTCCATAATCCTTTGAGTGATGTAGTCAAATAACGTTTGTTTGTGGCCTTGATTATTTAAACACAACAAACTAGATCACTTATAATGTTCTTTGATTGTTCGGCCAAAAGAGGGCAGTACTTAGTCATCTCATTGAGAGGAAAATCTCTGAAGCTGCAGTGATGAGCCCTTCTTACTTTCTCCTTTCTAACTGCATTTGATCTCTCCAAAATCCAGTTGAAGAATGTGTCTCCTGTACGTGCAAATAAGCTACATATATCTCAATTCACCGAATTGTGCGCACAGCTGATGAGAAGATGTGTTGGACGAACAGCTATAAGGTTTTTTTTTCTTCGACATGGTGAGGCTCCAGTCTCTCGTTGCATTATTAATGAATCTTTTTCTGGCATCATCTCCCCGCTCTACCCTGAAAACTGTGGGAGGAAGAGGCGAACATAAATCTGGTGGTTTTCATGAGGCCTTCACCTATCACTGAGTAACAACACACACAGTACACACTAAAGAAATGTACTGTCCAAGGATTGATATGCGTTTTTTTCTTCTTTTTTTCTTGCAGGGGGACCACCTTTGGACCGGGGGTAATCTGGAAAATATAAGATACAAGAAGAAGATACAAGAAATTAGATTTAAGGCTGATTGGATGGAATAGATGTTGTTTTAAAAATGGATCATTCCAGGGTAGCTTGAAATTATAGAAAGACACGTTAAACTGTGCATGTTCCACAAATAAGCTAGAAATGAAAAAATAGAGTTCATGTTATCTACTGTAGCCTATCTGTATTTCTTTGTGTTAAATAAAGAAAAGGAAAAATGTGTTCTCTTCCAGACCTGCTGGGATGCCACCTCAAATTTACTGCAAAATTAATGTCAATGAGAGAACATGGAAAATATATTTTCTATTTTATACCATTTGGAAAAAAAAACATGGAGGACACATGTCTTGTGTAAAAGGATTTGTACAGATTGGTAATTTTGTTTAAAATGGGCTTCTCCTTACTCCTACAAGCCAGTTAATAATCCTCTCAGTTTAGACTGTTAGGCATTTCACTCCTCTGCAAACCATAATCAATTCCACATTAAAATATAACATCTGTTACAACGCATACTTTAAAATGCCAGTTACCCAAGGATGTAAACATGTTCTTGGTGAAAATGTTGAATGTCATCATACAGTATTTGCTGGGTGCAAAGCCCTCTCTGAGACCGCCATAGTAGCTGCAATGCTGACACTGACCCTATTCCATCAATCTCACATTAAAAACGCTCCCAGCATTTAAATATTTCAAAGAGCTCTTCAGCTAACTCGAGAGGAGCTCTGAGCCTCTGTGTGTGTTTGTGTGTGTGTCTCTGTGTGTGTGTGTGTGTGGGTGTATGTCTGTGTGTGTGGGTGTGGGTGTGCACACTCTGACAAACCCTTTTTTAAACTTAGAGCTTATGACTGGTGACTAAACACCAAGCCAGTGACTAAAAAGTGGAATACAGATCTGAATGATACACACTCAAGTGCTCAAGATAAATCTGTTGCTGCAAAAAAAAATAATCCCACAATTCATGTATCTCTCTGGCAGTCTTTAAGAATATATACTGAATAAAATAAACATACATCGTATATGCATAGAATGACAGGAAGGATTCATAAATGCAGAGAAGTGAGGGAGGGAAGTCATGAATATATTATTATGCAGTTATTCTGTGATATTTCAGCTGTGCTGCACTGTCTGGTGCGTCACTGTGTGCTTTACATATGCTGTCTGTGTCAACTCTCCAAAGGCACGCACATGACAGTGTGCAAAAGACACATGCAGGAACACACACACACACACACACACACACACACACACACACATTAAAGCACAAAACACGACACTAGTGTGCTTTTACTGGTTCTATTTGTGTGAGTATTATGATTTTCCTTCAACCCTGGTTCTTGTATTTGTTATAGATTTGCACTTTAAACATTTCAATATTAAAAGCTTTTAAGTGACACTTAAGAAGACATTGAGACTGGCATCAGGTGTGATGATAAATTCAGGCAGGTTCCCCTAGTGTATGACTGCAATTAATATTGAATATCTAAGGTAGGGTCAAGGAAAGATGATTCAAATGATTCATTTTGTCTCCACCGATTGTGGTCCAACTGTTAATGATGGTAGAAAATCTCAACAAGCAGTCATTTTGTTTTCTCCAGTTGAACCTACAGTATGCCGCAACAGGGAATTTGCCTTATTTTCATTACCATTTATTCAACAGATATGTTGATATTCATGATATACAGCTGACGTTAAGGTGTTGCTTAAATTTCATGAACATTGATCTTCAAAGTTCATTCTTGACCTTGGAAATAACAATTGAAAAATCTTACCTCAAAGATTTTAAAAAATGATATTTTAACATTGTCCATTGCTGTTTTTATGCATTTGAGAAAACAGTTTCACCACAAGATCCATTTAGTAGTTGTACTGGAGCTTTTAATCATATCATATGATCTTCATCAGAATACAGAGTTTGCCCAGTTGCCATGGACTTGTAATTTTCACATTTTTTGAGGACTTCTTGACCGTGTTGGATTCTTCACCTTGGGAACAACAGCTGAGAAAACAATTTCACCAAAGGTCAATTTATTAGCTTTTCTGGAGCTTTCAATTATATCACATGATCTTCATCTTCATCAGCAGATGTAATTTATCTGTTTCTGTGGTCAAGAATGAACTTTAAAACTCAACACGGATGGGAAGTCCTTAAGGCGCTCCAAAAAAAATAAATAAAATTTGAACATCTACAATTCCATGACAACTGGACAAACGTCATCCTCTGATGAAGATGTGATATGACCAGAACACTCCAGAACAATGACTACGTAGACCTTGTAATGTAATTGTTTTCTCAAATTCGTGAACATTATTCTGACAGTGGAGATTTATCAAAAAAAGAAGGCATAAACATTCCCCTTAAAATACAAACAAAACTCCACCCGTTGTTGCATGACTAAACTTGTAACTTTTTCCACTGTGGCCTTTGTGTTGCACTACCCTGAAGAACATCAACATTTAATGTGTACACACTTTAGTTGAAGTATACGAGCGGGGCAAAGAACATCAGTCAATTATTAATGTTTAAAAGGTTTAGAGAGTTCTGTTGCCGAGGTTAGTGCTAGACCTCTCTGAGGGATCTCAAGAGTGTGCAGTCGCACAAAACCAAGGGGTGTCAACTGCCTCACCCATCAAGGACTAGCAATAGCTTGTTGACAACTTAACAAGCCGAGGACCACGGGGAACACAGGCAAATGTCATGCTGAGAATCCACAAGAATGAGCCGTGTGAATAAAAACTAAAGAAGGACTATTGAATGCCCAGTTAGGGCAACAGGAGGTCCACTGGAGCAAAATTGGAGATGAGGAGTCCTTGAAAGCATGGTTACCTGCAGGGAATCTGCTGGTCAGACGTGCAAGGAACATCTGGAGTAGCAGCTAGTCAGTCCAGCTGTCAGATTCAATTTAATCTCAGAGGTGAAGTATGCAGGCCGGCTCATCATCAGTGCATGCTGAGTTCACAGTATAAAGCCTGTCATGTGTATGCTGGTAGTGAAAGTACCATGATGGTGGGGGAGGTGAACACAATGCAGGGTCAAAAGGGTGACATAAGTGGTGCAGTAAGAGAAGATGGTTTTGGAGGGAAAATAACCCTAACCCTAGTAAAGTAAGTGGTTTCTTTGAACGTGACAGGCATTTTAAAGGATGACATTTTCAAAGGTTTGATCTAATCACTGGTGTGCCATGTAGCTCACCAGGCCTCCTGATCCTTGGTCTACACCTAAGCAAAATAATTCCCACTTTGGTCCCACACATGTTTCCTGTATGCATTTGATTTCAAACTGAGCATATAGACAATATGGGTTTAAAAAAAAGAGTAAAATGTTTCTTCTCCCTCTATAATATTGCACTACCGAGGAGAAAATACTGGATATTTATTATGTTAATCTGTTGACTTGTATCTACAAACTGTATAATTGCAGACAGGTTAGTTAGTAAAGGATACAGGCTGTTGAGCAATGCTTCCCAACTTGGTGACGGGACACACTAAGGAGTTGTAAGATAAATCTGGAAGGTCATGTGATGATTAAGAGGGGAAAAAAACATATTTCTGCAGCACAAATAATTCTTCTGACTTTTCTCTAACCTTACTTTTACCTCTTCGGGCCTCTGAAACCTTTTCAGATTCTGGGAAGGGAGCGACACTCTTTGGTAAAACCGCTTGTGTAGATATATGGGTTGTGAGTAAACATGGCTTCACTTTAAAAGGTCACAATCTAAAAAGGCTGGGAACCACTGCTGCAATACAGAGAAGAGAGTCCACTTAGGTGTGTGATCACCAGGTCAGACAAGTGCCACAAAATCACACCCCAGAGGAAAGTCTCATCAGCTGGGTAAGTTACTGTATGGTGATCAACAAATCATCTCCTGGATATTGTGGTTTGGAAAGATTTCTCAATATATTTGGAAAAAAATACAGTCAAAATGAATCCCCACTTGTGTGTCCTTACAATAATATATGTGTTATATAATAAAACAATATATGGTAGCCATTGTAGCCTTTCATTGTAACAATTCCACAATTCCTTTCCTTGTTTTTAGCTTTGTGATTCACATATTTTTCCTACTTTTGTATGTCTGTACTGTGTCTGTTGATCTGGGTGGTGAGCTGTTGCAAACAATTGCCCTTACAAGGATAAATAAAGTTGTATTGAACTGAATTGAATCGAACTGCATTCCTCAGTCATGTGTTCCACATCAGTGAAAGTCTGTGGTAGAGTATCTGTCATCTTAACAACCTGCCAGTTTAATTAGGTCAATAGGGTCCCTGGTTAGGGGTCAGAAAGCGAGATACTGGTGTAGGTGTGACAGATCTACTGTACTACTACTGCGTCACATTACTGGCTCCAAGGACTGCAGCTGTTGCATTTGAATTCACAAATCAAAATCAAAGGAGTTTCTGGCATTTTCTGTGGCATGCTGGCTAATGCTATGTTAATCTGACTTCTCAATGTTTTGGATTAGGAACACATAATATCAGGACATCAGGGCTTAAATATATTTTAACTCTTGTTAAGGCTAAAGCAAAATACTGTCCTAATCCAGAATATGTGTGTCTCATTTTGAATGCTGGGAAACATTTCAAAGATGTCAAAATTATATAATGTGACTGATTTAGAATGTAATATGTTGCCAGTTGTTTTCCTCACAGTCATGTAAATCTGACGTTTGTAGTAGTGTAGCATTATTTCTGAAGGACCTCGTTTTTTGTAGGCTGCCTTGGAAGGACATGGAAGGTCATGTGACCACTTTATCATACAGTAGACAGCAAATCCCAGTCTGCTATAATATACTGTACAATAACACTGTTATATAACACTAAAAATGAAATAAAACATCCCATATTTCATATCACGGGTTACTGAACAAACCACAGACTTCATTTTAGAGTGCTGTAAGGTCTTATGAGATCAACACTGTACATTAGACATTTGCATTTGGCCAGAAACTGTTAATCCTGATCAGCACTGAATGAAATTTAGTCGAACAACTGAAGATTTGTACTCAGTTTCAATATTAAATCTCTGTTCAGTAGATGGGAAGCTTGTGTGATTGCAATGTGATCCTATTTCCTGTCAAGAGACCATAAGCCTACAGACAGAGACCGAGCAGTTGAGCCTTTCTGGCTATACCCCACCCTTCAAGAACACACGGCATGGGGCAGCTCGGGAAAAAAAAAATTGTACACATACTAATCTGCATCCCGTGCGCTGCCCCACAGACTAAATAATGTTCCCCATTTCAGTGACAATATCGCAGAAATCCTGTGGCAGCCATCTTAGGTGTACCACTGCAGAACGCTATGATGAGCTACAGTGAAGGACGAGCCGCGCATCCTTCACTCTGTGCTCAGGACCACGGCCAGCTCCCCGCGCCTGCGTCCCCGCCTGGCAGGCAGGGAGAGGCCATCGCCCGCTTTCGCCGCTCTCCTTCCACCTCATCTGTACACTACACTCCCCTGCCCCTCCCCTCTGCTCCATTCTCACCTCCCCCCTCTCACATCCGCAGCGGTGACTGGCCAATAAAATACAGAAAATACGTAAGCATCGACGCGTGCTCGGCGCAGGCGGAGAGTGCTCAGTGTGAAGCAGCCTCAACCTCTTCTACCACCACTCGTACCGCTGACATCTCTCAGCGAGCGAGTACAATCGGGGCCTATCCCTGTCTTGACTCTGGTCATATTCCACATTATCTAGGCACGGGCAAGACAACGGCACAACCATCACCGGGGGACATCAGAAAAAAAGTAATTTAGTTAGGATATCTGTAGGGACGCATCACCCCTAGAGCAAGATGTTAGATCCGTCGTCCAGCGAGGAGGAATCTGATGGGATAGTGGAGGAGGAAAGCAAAGAGGCGATGGCACCCCAGGCCGGATCCCGCATCTCTCCAAGCAGGACCAGCGAGAGCTCGGGCGGACTGGCGCCCAGCAGCAGCCGCAGCAGTGCCCGTCCGACCAGCCCGAGCCCGTCAGCCGCCAGCGAGGAGAAAGAGGATTTGGAGAAGCTGCAGAGGGAGGAAGAAGACCGTAAAAAGAAGCTGCAGTTGTATGTTTTTGTGATGCGATGCGTCGCTTATCCATTCAATGCAAAACAACCCACAGATATGGCAAGGCGACAGCAGAAGGTAAGGGCCCTCGGTGCAAAGGCATAATTAATAACCACATGCTGACGAAATGCCTCCTTTCATATCGCAGATGTTGTCATTGATGACCTACATAAGCTAGAACACAGAGGGGTTTTGGCCACTAGGCCTATCCGATAGCGCACGGAAGTATACAGCACACTTCCAGTGAAACCACTGCTTGTTTTTTGACGCAAAACGCTGAAATCCTCAGAGCATGACATGAGCACATAGAAGCGCTTCGAGCTCCAGATAGTGAAAGGACACATGGTACTGCAGAGCTGCAGACTGAGTGCAGTCCATGTTCCTCTATACACAAGCTCACAAGTGAGATCAGTCCCAGCAAGCCCATTAACTGGAAGGGCGTTCAAGAGAGGGTGGGTGGCGATTTAAAACTAGCCGGTGTCATTGTCCTTGTTGGCCTACATCTCACCGAAGTCTTGCTTTCCATTAGATATGCAGCTGTATGTGCCTCTATGTCCTGCTTTCCTGGCAGATACCCAATTCCAACCCGTTTGCGCCATCACTTATCCCGTCAATTTGGCCTCCCAAGGTGACTTTTAGGCACAGACCTCTTGAGGAGGGTTGCTTAATAGCCTTTCTCCTCTGCAGATGAGCTTGGCTCCTCTCGATGGGTCACTGTAAATTAATTGCATTGGAAATTTGTATGTGCACACATTTCATTTTTAATACCTTTTTCTACATTAGGTCCAGCCTATAAGATTTATATAAGTTTCTCTAAGGGACAAGGCCCACATCCTGGTTTTACGTTGGTGCTGTGATGCTCCATTGATGTTGGAGCCAGTTTTGGTTCATGGTGTCCTTACTGTCAAAGTCACTATGTACAGGCCCCACCGTACTGTACCAAAGGAAAGCTGAATTGATTATTAGTCAGGACAACAGACCCAGTTCATTGTCTTTGTTTTGTGCATTTAGTCTGTCACGTCAGAAATAGGACATTACTGTTTATATTCTGAGGCTGTCAATTATGAATTAAGGTACAACTATAGTGGTCAGCATGTTTTGTGAAGGGCTACATTTCTATTGTGAAAAACATTGATCACCACATGGTTGAATCAGTTACTTGTAGCCCTCCTCACAGGACAGAAGTGGCATTCAGGGTGTGCTGAGGACCTGAGGACCAGCCTTAGATTCACCTCTGTTAATCTAAGGCTGATCATGTTTCACTCATGCAAGGGAACACTGTAAACAACACTGTAGCCATTGCTTTTGTGACTGTTGTTTTTGTTTAACCTGCAGACAAACTGTCTTCCTCCGGACACCGTTAAGCCATATGGTCTGAATTTTCTGCTGACTCATGCACAAGTGCATGTGGGAGGCATAAACCACAGTGTTTCCAGCTATGTGTTTATTCGTAGTCCCGTTCAGCGTAGGTTACTGATCAGTCTAATGCATGCTCAGTAATGCACTTTCATATCTGGTAGCTTGGGCAGCCACAATCCTCTGCTGTGGGTGAGTGAATATCTGGACAAACAATCTGATGCTTGCTGTCAGACCAGGAATACAAAGTGTGTCTGTCTGCCTACAGTCTGCCTCTAGACTTTGATTTGGTCCAAATGTGCATCCTTTGGCTTTAAATAATCACTTCAGGAAAATGATTGTGCAGTTGTGCCGAATTAAATGGGAGCAATAGAGTTTTTTTTTTTAACTTTTAAAAAATTATTTGGAACAATATTGAATTAGGATAATTAATTACATAGAAACATTTAACAGCACATGTAGGTTGATTACTTTCTGGCAATTATGTGCATTTGTAGTGTCATGTCATTGTCATTTCACTATCATTTGATTATATTTCTGTCCTGTGTGGGTATGAAAAATGGTTTATCACAAACTACATTTTAGCAAAGACAGGATATTGAACATTTGTCCAATAATGTCTCTATAGATTCCTCTAACGCATGAACCTCCCTTGACTGTCAGCCCCTCAGACATCCACAAACAATTATTTATTAAGCAATTTTCTCATGGCGTTGGCTACACAATCTAATATGTAGCCTATTACATTTTGGCTATTATAGATTAGTCACAGAAATATGATGAAGCAATTTCTGTAATGAAAAGACTTAAAGGCCTCAGCGAAACATGTGAAGCAGCTCCATGATAATCCGTTATTAGAAGCTCTGGCACACAAACGGCAGTGATGGGCTATCACAGAGAAGCAGGCCGGGGCTGCAGAGTATGCAAGCTCCACTGCTGCTTCTTGAAATATGTTGCTATAACCTTGTGAAAGGGTTACACAATAGGGCTGTAACAGGCAGTTGCTTCCTTTTGAGGGGTGAGGGAAATATTTTCTCATTCAGTCTGAAAGATGTCTTCTTTAAGCTGTAGTACGAAGGCTGCTGCTGTGCTGATGTTTGTTGGCGTATGTGCATATTTAACTGGTGACACATGTGTTTGCATGCAAGGCTAATTGTCTTGGGACACACTTACACTAATGGCACCCTCCCTAAGAATATGTTGTAAGTAAATTAATGAGGTTATTGATCGATATAGATTGTGTTGGTGTAATTTATGGCATTTTGTCCTCATTGTTGTAGTCCTGCAAGGAAAAATCCTCCTTCATTTCATGGCAATAAGCTGCCTAAACTGTGTGTGCAGAGGAATTAAACATAAAGGATAATTCAGAAGGCAAAGACATGTTGGCAATAAGCTAAAATGACAAATTCATATTATTTAGGAATGTTTTTATGTGTCCTATAATGAGAGCATTTAAAATTTAGACATTTTTATGACTTTTTCTATGGATGGCAATGAGTCAGTTGGTCTGTCGGTCAAACCACCACTTTGATCCAGACTGAAATATCTCAACACCTACTTGATGGATTGGCACCAAATTTTGCACAGATATTCATGGTTCCCAGAGGATGAATCCTACTGACTTTGACAATCCCCTGACTTTTCCTCTAGAACCACCATGAGGTTGACAATTGTTGTTTTGAGTGAAATGTCTCAATACATATTGGATTGATTGCCATTAAAATTTGGTACAGGCTTTCATGTCCATCTCAGGATGAATTGTAATAACTCTGGTGATCTCTGACTTTCTTGACATGTAGCGCCATCAACAGGTCAAAATTTTAGTTTATCAAAATCTTATTTAGGTTCATGACCAAATACTTGCTTCACTAATGGTGTTCCCATCAGTTTCAGATGTACTTCTGCTTAGTGCTAAGTGCTAGGCAAGTGTTTTCTTGCTAACATGCTAAACTAAGTTGGTAAATATGGTAAACGTTACACCTGCTTAACATTAGCATGTTAACATTGTCACTGAGCGCATGTTAGCATGTTAACGTAGATGCTAGCTCAGAGCACCACGCCTAAAGTACAGTTTCACAGAGTCACAACCATGGCTTTAGCTTCTTAGGCAAGAAACACAAATGAACAAAAAACACAAGGGAAAAAGCTCTGATATTCTTATTTGATGCCATTTTTAATCCTAAATGGAAGCTCTCATGCAGTCAAATACAATTAAACATTAGCAATCAAACTGCCAAAAATGAAATCTGATTAATCACACCCACATGCTTTTAATAGATCACAATGTACCTATATTTCACAAGTGAGTAATCTCCCAGGTTTAGGAATTTTCTTCAATTAGAAAATGTGATGCCCTGAAGTTATTCTGACCCAATCAACTCATCTGCCAGCAGGTTTCCTTAATAGAGTGCCTCTTGGCTCAGCATTTTAATACCGTGCAGTACATCTGAGTGAGTGGAGCTGTGAATTGTGCAGCAGGCTTTTTGATGTGAATGTGAAGTAGCATGAAATGCAAATCAGTTAATGAAGTTTGTTTGCCACTTAGGTGTGCGGTGCTGAGTCTGGAAAATGATTTTGGGTGTCCCACTGTGAACTGCTTTCATTTTCTTATGTTTTGAACCATAATAAAAACCTTGCAATGAATGCAAAACATATTTCATTTTAATATTGATTTACTGTAACTGGAACAGAAAGTGTTGGTGGTGGCAGAGAGGTGTCAACTCTTTTCCCCTTCTAATCTGCCATTTATTTTGATAAAAGAGATGAGATGGAGTTAATATATTTTGGGAAGAGTAATATACAAAGATTCAAAATATGAACGAAAATAAATGTTGATATTATCATTAGGTTGTGGAGGCTTATGATGCGTAATTTTAGACACCAGCTAAAGAGACAAGAAACATTAACAAAGCTCTTTGGCAGAGCTGAGAAAGATGTTTGCATATAGCATAATAAAGGTCATGCATGGACATAATTATTTAATCTTTGCTGATAACTGCGGATCCAATTGTTTAGTGGCCGAATATGATAATATCATGTGTGACGATGATTCAGGTAACTGTGGCATTTGAGCTGATGGATAAATGACAGATAATACAGTGATAAGAGGATGAAAAACTAGGCACTGAGCGGGAGAGGGAAATAAAACTGACATCGCTGGAAGAAGCATGAGTAAAATTAGTAACGTTGAAAAATTTATAAGAATATGCTCAAGCTGCAGGAAGAGTTTTTATTAATATGGTCAACATTTTTGTGCACTGCATGGTTTGCGCAGACTCTTATGTCATGTTTGTCTGTAATGTCACTGCCCTACTGTATATTTTCTCTTGTATTCCTCGAATGAAATCAGAAGAGATTTTGCAAGAGTACATTTGAATGATGAACATGTAGATATAGATAACTGAACTAATACTGCCTTAACTCATTATGGGCATGAAACACACAGGCATGTGGATAAAAGAGAGCGGCAGTAAATGGACAGCTCAAGTATGTCACTGAAATCATTTGCATTATTATGTAAAATCTTTAAATGGTGTTCCGCCTGAAAGAAAGGCATCCTTCGACAATAAAAGAAGCTTCCCAGTCGGTGTCAAAGCCAAGCTTTGAGTTATCAATTAAACATTTCAATTAGTGTTTGAAAGCTGTTGCTGAACAATGTCAGTATCTCCCGTCATGCAGCAGATGTTTTAGCAACATCAGTGTCGAAGAATAAAGGTGTTTCTCAATGGTTTGGATATGAAAGTGTATTTAAAAGGAGTGACAGCTGAAAAGCAGCATGTGAAATACCCCCAACCTACAATCTGTGTAGCCACGTGTAACTTATCACAGATTCACAAATTAAACCTCTCTTCTGTCTGCACTGAACCAAGAGGGAAGGCTAAGATCTTATTTGTTGGGATACTAACAACGTCTTTTACCAGAGGTTTATCTACTTTGAAGGCAGAAATGACTGTCAGGATCAAATTGATGTATTTAAATAATACAGTAGCATGACCTAATATGATACACAGGGCAATTATGTTCAGTATTCACAGAAATAGCAACAGAAATGCAAATGTTGCTCCAGAGTTTTTTCATGTGAATGTATGATTTATGTTTCAAAGTACTGAAGCATCATGTGAGGGTTTATTGCTCGCAAGACACCAAGAGGCATCTGTGTTCCAGCCTGAAAGCTGCATCTCACATACCGACATTTCTCTCCTTCAACCGCTTTCTATTGGCATGTTAATTAAAGCAGAACCTACAGTATGTACAGTATGTCCTCACAGAGCCAATGTAATCTGTCTGAGCAAACAAATCTTAACCATCTGCAGTTAGCATTTGTTCATCCTTAAACATGGTGGTCAGTAAGGGGAAAAGAACAAGAACAACATAAAAAATGTTTTCTGACACGGTCCATGTAAATGAAGCTTAGAGAGAGCTTAGTTACCGTGTCCTCCTATTGTACGCCTGCACTGTACTGACAGATTAATCTGCAGGGCTCCCGTCAATCTTTTTTATTTCTATATAAAATGTAAGCCGTGTTCCCAATACGGCACATTAGTCATACAGAGAAAACAGTGGAAAATGAAAGAGGGTTTATTGAAAATGGACATTAGACACTGACAATGCAACTGGAAATCGTGCTAAAATCTTCATGTATTATATATTATGTCGTGCATGGAGTCTTTCTATCTTTAACAGCTCAATCTGTGAAATATTCTTGAAGCACATGGGCTGCTTTAACATTTATTACCACATTTATTATCATTTAAATACAACATTGACTAATTTGATCAAAGTCAAAAAGCTTCTAAAAATACATTTGTTTATTCTGGTCCATAAGAAAACATATAAAACATACCGTATATACTAAATCATATTTACACCATTTACACATATACTAAGTGTTATGTTTAACATACATAGAAAAAAACATTTAATGCATAAGTTTAAGCTTAAATTTAATCATAAATTTATAATAATAAACTCAAGAAACTGTCTCTCTAAATATAAGAACTGTACAGACAAAATCTATATAAAATATATAAATTAATTGCCTCTTTATACTAAGTGTATGAAGAAGAACAGAATAGAGTGATCATAATCATAACACAGGATTTAAATATGTTTATGTATTTGTATGTATATATGTATTTCTTTTTGACATTATTTCTTTGTACTTCATACCAGATGCTCAAATTAACACTGTAGCAATTCATATATTATATGAATATTTCTGTATGAAACTTTGAAATAGAGCAACTTCATGTTGATCAGAGTGTGCTTTGTGTGTTCATGCTTACCAGTACCAGTGACTGTGGATGCCTGTGCAGTGTTGAGATATCAATCATAACACCATCTACATAACTCCATCACATCAATATCTCAGAGTGCGTCAAACCAAAGAGTTAAACCAAAGCAAATAAAGCTAGTACCATGTAGTTCCTGTCTTCTCAAATGTTATAATCACATACTTTTTTCTCAGACTGTAATTGTGACATTTTTTTTCTCTCATATTGTAATTAAAAGATAGTTTTCTCATAATTATGAGATATGGAAGTTATAATTACTGTACAACAAAACTTCTGTGAATGTTAGTTTCCTTGATGAATACAGTGTGCGGCTGTACATCATCATGCTTTTAGAAATCTTTTTATGAATCTTGCCTGCATAATGAGGCCAGGCAGCTGTTGGTGGTCATTTAGTGCACACGAATTTGTTTGTGCAAATGTGTGCTATTATGTTGAACCATGAAACATTGCTTGAAAGGAACCATTATCAGGGTATGACTGGAATAAGACAAAGAGGAGAGACAGAGAGACAGATTAGTAGTGGTGATTTTCCACATTAAAGACAGAGAGGTAAGAGTTATAGAGGGATCATTACTGCTGTCCTCTGCTGAGCTCTTCCCCTCTGATGACTCTCACTGAGGCATAAACAACACAAACACCAGCCCCGGGCCGTTGTGAGTCTGTATGTCAGGTAGACGCTCGCTTTAAGTTTCTCTCCTGCGTTATCATGCTTGTCACATGTTCCTGTGCCAACTTATACAGAGAGTCTACACCAATCCCCTCCTGTCAAACATCACACCGTAAATCTTCGTCTAAGCTCTTTTGTTTTCTTTAGTGCTCAAAATCAATGCATTGATTTCTATCATTGATGTGAAATGACAGAAGGAGCCTTACCATCAATGCGCCAATATAGTAAGACAACATAATCACACTTGAGGCATGTGGATAGAGGCTAAAATGCAACAACAAAGCTACTTTTTTTTTTAAACCTAACCCTTGAATATTCTCATTTACTTTGTTACACAAGACACAGTAAAATATTTTGCTTCCCTTTTCCTCTATAATCATCAAACGCGTTGTTGAACACAGTAAAGACTACTCCCCATGAAGTCTGATTAATGTAATCTGTGTGATCTGGTCTCACAACAACTTGAACCATTTCCTATTGATGACTACACTATGCAAACCTTATTAAACATCAAACAAGGCAGACAGGCTGGCACAAAGAAATAAATACTGTATTTGAGATAATTGTCCACTAAAAGCTTAGAGAGAGAAAGGCAGAGATTGACTAGACAGAGTAAGAGGGGAAAAGAGGAGTGGAAGGAAAAGATTTATGCCTTAGACTCTTGATGAGAGAGAGACCAACCCACAATGAGCTTTGTGTGCTCTACTGTATAAAACAGCATTATAGCTCTGCAGTAGGTTTTTATGTTGAGCCATAACTGTATAACACTATCACACAAGGACAAAGCAGAAAAATGCAAAATAAATAAATAAAAATCATCAAAAACATTTTTCTTAAAAACACATGGCTGCTATTTTCAAGCTTGGCCTTTTTAGCTATTTGAACTTTTACAATGTTGGATTGCAGCTTTAACCTTCACACAGTACAGGGAGTGAATTTAACTAAGACCAGTCAGTGATTGGCTGGACCCCTAAGCCACCCCCCCCCCTCCCACCCCATCCCCCAACTGTGCTGAAAATAATTTTTGCTGCACCCAGCTGTAAGGACATACAGGACAAGGGCATTTCAGTTTGAAATTCAAAATAGTAGAACTACAACTAACAATTCTAACAATTATTTTGATTATTGATTGTTTTTTTTTTGATTAATTGCTCAAACAATATTACATGAAGGGTAAAAAAAAAAGTGGAAAATTCCCATCACAAATTCTTATACCCCAAGGTGTCATCTTTAAATGGTTTGTTTTCTTCAACAACAATGAATTCAAAGATATTCATATTTAAAATGACATGAAACATAGATAAGCAGCAAATTCTCACATTTATTAGGCTGCAGCCAGCGAGTTTTGCATGTTTGCTTAATAAAATGACTGAAACAATTTAGTAATTATTAAAATGATCACAGATTAATTAACAGATTGACTTAGTCATTAATCAACTTATTGTTTCAGCTCTACTACGTACATTTCACCAAGAGAAACATACTGTGCATCTTCCTGTCTGGTAGTTAGTATTATACACCAGCCAAAGACCTTAACAAACAATAAAGATGCTTTTAAATATATAAAATCTTCATGCTACAGCATTAGCATGTCGATTTTCTGGATGCTGAGTGATTAATATGAGCAAAGAAACAGGAAGTTGGTGCTTAAAAAGTGGTAAACATGAACACTTTGAGTATAAGTCATCAAACAAATTTAATTAGAAGCAGGCAGAACAAATGACCACTTTAATATTTTAGTATGTGAACCGTGTGGGTCTAAATTTGCTTATGTCAAGTGTGCTATGCAATGGAAAGGACAGGATTGATTTACTTGTTTTGGGCCAATATATGCAAATTGCCCCATTGATTTCCACCTCCCCATACCATGGAAGTTCACATGTCCACACCATTTATGTTATAGTTGTGTAAGGGCTTATTTTCTGCTCGCTAACTGAATGAGCATAATGAAGAACCAGCTGAGCTGGATGGGTGCTGCCAGTGAGTTGGCGGTGTGATAATGGGCGACTGTTACAAGAAGCTGCTTAACTGGTTATGAACACAGTGTTCTCCTGTATATATCAGCAGTGCCACAGCTCCTGAATATGACAACAGTGTGGAGACTGGTTATACACAGCCAGAGCTTCCTATCCTACCCCTGTTTGCCGTGTATCAGGCTCTGTCTGCAGAGTATAGACCTGGCTGTTTACTAGCTAGCGGAGTGGTATTTACTCACACAATGCTGTGTTTGTGTGTCTTTAGAACAAATGTACGTGAACACGTCTGGTTGGGGATAATAGCTCGTGCATCTGCCTTTGTGTAATTGTAGTTTTGTGACCATGGTCACTTCATGGTGCTGGTGTTTGGTGTTTGACGAGGCCTGTTGATGGTAGATTTTGTGCAGCTGTCATGCAGCGCTTGCTCTCGTACTCACGTTTGCTGTTTACTCAGATGTGGGCTGTCGGTGTCACCTGCAACATGAATGAGATGTGCTTTGTCTGGCGAGAGGATCCACTGATACCATGTTTGCTGAAAACCAACAGCAGCATTGGAAGGCAGAATAAGAGCATTTAGTTTGCATGATATTCTTTCATCACTTTGTACATTTGATCTCATGAATGTAAAGCTCACCCTCGTTTTCATGCTAACATAAGTCTCAATTTGGTAAACTCAAAGTATATCAAAACAAATTTTATCTTCAGTCTCTCCTATGAATGTTTTAGAAACATTTTTACATTCTGTATTGAGTTGCTGCTGTCTTAGCGTGTATGATTTTGGTCTATTTGAATAAATTGCAGGTTTACTGCCCACCGCTGAAAACCGCACATCTATTTTGCAGCCATTTAATTTTGGAAAACACCTTAATTTAACTTCCCCTTTCAACGTTATTATAACTTCGAGAGGAAAGCTTAGTGTGAGTCAGCAGAGCAGAGACTTTATTGCGCTGAACTACGCTACAGTATACAGTATACTGCATTCAATTAGCTAATTAATCCACTCATCACAGCACTGCAAGGACAGCTGATATGTTGCATACCTCACAAGCCAAGGTGATTAAACATTTCAAAGAGATATAATGATCTATATGAACTAAATCCTCCATCATTACACTGTATATAATCATTATGAATTATATGTGTTATGTAACCTTCTGTTATAATGGTTTGATCTTTCTTTTTTCAATGGTTTTAAAGCTGCAGAACATATACTGTACTGTATATTTTGAAATATATTAAGTTGGAGCTTCCAGATTTTTCCTGCATGGTATATAATCTGTATATTACCACAGTGAACTGTATCAAAATGTAATAATAAAATGTATATGCTAACTATTTCAAGTAGTTATATAAAGTTTGAAGGACATAAATTACAAAAAATATTGAAATATGCCAATTTTTGATTAAATATTCTTAGATCATTACATGTTACACAGTCACTCAAAAACTGTATCACCCTCATGGTTAAGCTATAAAGTCAAATTTGAGCTGTAATGAAGGTACTGTAGATCAGACCCATGCAATGAGCATATCTCTATTGATATGTTAAAGGTGATTAATGTCACTGCTCACTTCATTGCAAGCCAATGAATCACTGTGTTACACTGCAATCTGGATAAGAGCCACAGAGAGAGAATCAATAAGAGCAAAGCAGCAAAAGTATGTATTGGGAGTCTGGCAATACTGATGAAAATGGAGGCATTTTTTGTCATCCATCAACCCGATTGCTAATCAGCACAGTTCTCCAATCAGTGATGAAATAAAGAGCATGCAGAACGGAAAGTCATAAATACTTTATGCATTTGAGCAGACTTTGGTCAAGAAGTGAGCACATTTCACCAGGTTTACCGCTGTGTACTGTCAGCTCTACACACACACACACACACACACACACACACAGAGTTAACAGCTTGCTGTGTTGTCACATACAGTAAAGTCAGATCGGCCGAGAGAAACTGTCAGCAGAAGCCAAAGTATTATTAGCTTTGACCTTTCATGGTAAAATCTTCAGGTAAAACACAAATGCTTTTTGCCAGTGTTTGGATGACTGCCAATAACCCGTCGCCTCCATTTTATTATAATATCTGCTGATTCTTCAGTAGCTTTATGTGAAAAGGGAAAGACAATGTTCATATGTACAGGTTAAAAGTGGCCAGTCACATGGATTACAGCTACTGCAGGGCTGCAGCTAACGATTATTTTCATTGTTAATCAATTAACCATTTTGTCTAAAGAATGTCAGAAAATAGTATGAAATGTCCATTATAATTTTGCAGATCCCAAGTTAACAAAACTGAAGCTATTTAGTTTAATATCATATACAGTATGACGAAGAAAAGCATCAAATCTTCTCATCTGAGAGGCTGCAAGCAGTTTATTCTTTGCATGTTTTCTTGCCAAATGCCTGCTGATTAATTGTCTGTCGATCAACTCATCGATCATCTGACTTATTGTTACAGCTCTAATTGCAGCTCCTCGCTAAAATACAATGAAACTGATCAGAGGTGTACTTCGTCGCCATAGTCTAGTTGCTTGTGGACAATCCGAGCAGTAAAGATGTTGTTTTAAATCAGTGTTAGCTTGCATTCAAGAAAGCTACAGTATGTGTCACCCCAGGTCTGCTGGCACAAGCGCTAACAAGCCCTAAAACATTTCAGTCTGCTTGGTTCAGTTCTGTTTTTGTGCCTTCTTTTAAAAGCCCGGCAGCCCTTCAGTAGAAACCATCTCAGTCCATATCCTCCCTCACTGTATTACACATTACTCATGCTGCTTTTCCAGGGTTTTTTAAATTGATTGTAGCTTATCACTCAGCACGCAGTCCCGTAGCATATCCACACATTTTTCAATTTATTATTTTTAATTAAATGCATACTCTACATAAGACTCCTACTTAGGAAACAGAATTTAATAAAGAAACTAGTTCTCATGAGTAAAGGAATAGTAACCCAAACCATTACATTACTGTATGGCTGCAGCATGTACACTATGTATCTCTCACTTTAAGAAATGGACACGCAACCAAGGACAAGTATGTTGACTTCAGCCTCCAAGTGTCCCCATAGACTGGACTGATTTGCATACTGGTGTTAATATTAACATTTCTTGCCTCAGGATGTTCCTTGAACACCATGGTCTATTAAAACAAAGCAGGGATAGTCCACACTTTCTCTTTAATCTCACATCTAGCTGTTGCAAAGATGAATAAACCTGAAACCTTAAAGCACAAGCAGAAGTATTGATCTCTGATGTTGTTGATGTGCTGTTACGTGTTGTAAGTGGATCCTTTATGTTTAGACATTAAGTGGTATATGATGCAGAGATTCTCTCTACCACGGTGAACATGAATTGTCTGTAGCAGCAAGTGTGGCTTTTTGGTGAAATGACTTGTGAGTCTTTAAGTTTTGTGTTTGTTTGTATTTTAATTGGCAGTAAGAGGTTATCTCACCGTTACCTTCTGGTGTGTGTGTCTGCAGTTATGGTTACATAATGCATACCCACCTTTTTAAATCATTCTTATTGGACCAAACTCTGACGCTTTCACTTTGGCTCTGATAGAGAAATCTTATGCTATATGATTATTTCTCATTTTCTGAGCATTAGTGAAGGGGGTTGGGGTAGTACGATGGACACGCAGATGGTGTTGAGATTGCCTCACAGGCACATGATATGTGGTACTTCTCCATCTCACTCCTACACCAAAGTCTGTCACTTGCGATGTGCGGCTGAATGCATGTTACCAGCAGATCCTTGTGCTTGTTTGATATATGCAACAGCTTGAACTGTAGATTGACGGCGGTTGTCAGAGGGAGATTGTCAGTCTATTGACTCTTAGGTCACTGACTCAGTAACCATGTGTGGAATCAATCCAAGGACATTGAGACCTGTGTGAGGTGAAACAAAGGGAGAGATGGAGAAAACATCACACATGTGCAACACAACTCCTGGCTTATTATTTCACATTTTCATTTACATTTTGTCATTTGGCAGACGCTTTTTCCCAAAGTGGCTTATAAGCGAAGCAAGACATTTTTATTAGATTGTTGTTTTGAACAAATGTAAAATAATGCAATGCAATAACTGATTTTTTTGGCCACTTGGGGGAAGCGGAAACAAGTTGTAGATGCAACACTTGACATATTATTACCTTTTAATTTGATATGGCAAATTTTAAAGCCAATCTATTTACACATCCCACAGATACAGAGCAACATAAGCATTCATTTGGAGTTGTGTTTCTGGCCACCTAGTGAACATTAGTCTTATATTCAGCTCTGTTTTTGTTATCAATCAACTCCCTGAGGGAAATATGTGGCTAGCTGCTAACTTTGTCCATCTGCTGTTTGGTGCTTGGCAAGTAACCTACAGTCCAGTGGGTTTTTCAGAGCTTTTTCACTGATAAAAGTTGCCTGCTGCTACCAAAAACAATGCTATGAGAATGGTGAGAGTCAACCAAAACAGTAAAGTTGTGGGTTGGGATACCAAAACAATGAGCTGAAAGATGCCTCAACGCTCTGTAGAGCTGGCTTGCGATAATTCTCTGTGGATTTGTCACTATGAGAAACCTTTTCACATACAAGTTGTGATCCATTGTTTATATAAAAATATAATCAGAATTATTTTGTGTCATTGTACTTAACAATGCTTCATATTCGTAACTAAAGCAAAGGTAACAAACATAGCCTGAAAAAGAAATGTGATGTTGTGATTTCAAGTTTAGCCTGGCTTCTACGAATAATTTCTTCCTCTACACTTAAAGGTGCAGTGTGTAGAATTTAGTGACGGACTTGGCAGAAATGTAATATAATATTCATAAGTATGTTTTCATTAGTGTATAATCACCTTATACTAAGAATTGTTGTGTTTTTGTTACCTTAGAATGAGCCCTTTATATCTACATAGGAAGCGGGTCCCCTTCCATGGAGTCTGCCATGTTTCTACAGCCCAGAATGGACAAACCAAATACTGGTTCTAGAGAGGGTCTTTCGTGTTTTTTGTGAGTTTTGCAGCCACCGTAGGTTCTTCAACATGCTTGGAAGGGTAGGGTGAGGGGAGGGGTATCCAGTTGGTTGTAATCTGCAACCTCACCACTAGATGCCATAAATCCTACACACTGGTCCTTCAAAATATTATGTTAAGTACGTTCAGTTTCTGCAGTGCAATCTGACGAGGGTGTGTATTTTCACCTCTACTGTTTGTGACAAAGTGCATCTGAAGCCTGGACAGTGTCCAGTTGGGTGATATTGGGGTGGCATCTCTTCTGTTTGCGGATGATGTTGTTCTTTTAGCTTCATTGGACTGTGACCGACAATATCCACTGGAGCAGTTTGCAGCTGAGTGAGATGTGGTCGGGCTGGTGGATTGCTCAGTATAGGTTAGGAGGGAGAATCCAAGTGGAAGAATTCGGGTACCCTGGGGTTTCATTCATGAGCGATGGTAAAAAGGATTGTAAGATTGAATGGCGTTTATAGGCAGTGGCTGTGATATTGCAGACTTTGTATCAGACTGTAGCAGTAAATACAGAGCTGAGCTATAAAACAAAGCTCTCAATTTAATAGTCAATCTTAACTCCTGCTCTCTCATCTGAGGTCAAGATCTCTGGGTAGAGAGACTGAAATAATGGGATTGTGCTAAGATTAGGTGTTTTGGTCTCACTCAATGTGATAGCATGAGGAGCTCAGATATTTGGGAGGATCTTGTCATTAAGCGGCTGCTACTTTGCAATGACAGGAGCCACTTGATGCAGTTTGGACGTTTAGTAAGTTAAAGATTTTTAAAGGTGTTTAGAGCAGGACTTTTCTAAAAGGGGATTCAGGGGTAGACCAAGGAATTGCGTGAGGGATTACAACTCCCAGCTGGCCTCGGAGTACTTAGTGTTCCCCCAAGAGGAGCTGGAGAAAGGTTCTGGGGAAAAGGATGTTTGGGCTACTCTGCTCGCTGTAGCTAACATGAACCTGACCAGAATAAGCAATTCAAAAATAGGTGGATAGTATTGTTATTTAAACTAATGTGTTCTTGTTTTGACACATTTTTCTATTCTGGCTTTAATGCTGCGGTGTCCTTTGTTTCTTGCTTTCACAGATAACCAAGCAGCAGCTTCAGCAGACCAAGGATCGCTTCCAGGCCTTCCTCAATGGAGACACACAAATTGTGGCTGATGAAGCATTCATCAATGCTGTGCAGAGCTACTACGAGGTACCAACTTGCCATAACCATGGCAGCACAGTCACAGAACCATTTTGTTATTCAAGCACAGGGTTTGGATGGCTTTGACTTAGTCACTGAAGGTGTTGTGCTGTGTGAAATACAATTTGTCATTCATATGTGTGTGCATTTCTTTTTAATAAAGAAATGTAAAAAAGCAGCTGATTATACAGTATCTACTGATAATTGTAACAAAATTGTGATATAGATAGTAGTATCCTCACAATCACTTTTGTAGAAGATTTGAAGAAGATTTGAAATTTAGGGATGACCTGTTTTCAGTCTAAAAAGCCAAAAGAAGCACTACACACAACTCTTGCTTTTTCACGTATTCAGGTGGCTGAGTGGTAAAATGGTGGCTGTAGCTTTTCACAGATTGTGAGTCAGAGCATGTGGCTGACACAGACGTCTTTCCAACCTCACTATTCAATCTGAAAATGAAAAAGTCATTATTGCCATGCATACAATACAAACGGCGCGGCAGATAGCGGAATGTGTTAAAGGCCAAATCTATGATGGAAAACAGCATACTGTATGTATCATTAAAAAAAAAGTATGAAGTGAATCTATATAGAGGGCCTTGGAGGTTAACAGGATGATCTATATGTGTCAGCTAAATATAAATGTAGTTTAAGATATTTATGAAGCTGGAAGGGTAATGAAAATTATAACGAATTGTAACAACGTTTTTTTTAATGAATATTTTAAAGCTTTAAAATATGTACTCAGTCTTATGTGATGCTCACTCACATACTGCAAGAAGGGCTCGAGTGAAAAAATGACAAGACAAATGTCTCATCAGTGTCCTACCAAACTCTAGTCTGAGATATATTACATGTAAACATAACCAGTTTGATTACTGCCAGGAACATTTGTCTTTCCCTTCTCCCTACACACGTCCTGTCACTTGCTACTGTTAACTTTCCAATAAAGGTGCAAATGCCAATGAAATAGTATAGAAAATGAGTGGTAGGCAGTATTAAGTACAGGCCTTTACAGTTTTTTTTCAAGATGTGCTACATAATAATATCCCATGTTTGTAGTACTCCTTTGACATCTAGGTGGGGAAGTGATCCTTACACCTGACAATGAATCAGTCTGTGCTTCTATTCAGTGCACATACTCGTAATTTTCAAGAAGACCTGCAACTGTGGCTGTCGAAACAATTACATTTTGATATATAGCCTATAGATGTATTGTAATGATAATTATTATTGTACTTGTGTGGCTAAGAGGTTGTGTATGATACCGGAATACTTAAACATCCTGGAAAATGTTCTGAGTGATAACCTAATTGGAAACACTTGAAATCAATATGGCTTGCTCCTTGTTTTAAAAGTGTGTTTGCTAGATCTCAGAAAGGCACTGATGATTGTGGAAAGACTTCAACACTTTTTCTTGTCACTTTAGCTTGAGCACTTTTGCTTGCTTGCTTCTCTCTTAAGCTAATAAGCACCTTGCCTGGAGTATGCAGATTTTTTTTCACTTTATCACCAAGAAATATAGTCAATTGATTTATAAAGTATGCAAATTTTCATGTCCACTTAAAGTAGATTTTTTATTGAAACAGTGAGGGCCACTATTATTAGCTAAATTATGGATGATCACAGGTTGCTTTGTGAACTGTTTTTGGCAAAAATGTTCCTAAATGCTCTTTGAGCCACAAACACTTCTGCAGGCAAGAACCCAAAAATTGACTTAACATGTTATTAATATCAGCCTGCAAACCTTTGTCTTCCACTGATATATGCACCAAATGACAAGTGTACTGTAATGTTTCAGAACAGTCGCTGTTGCTTTTTTGCCATAATGGATGCTAAGAACAAAATGTGACTGTCAGAGTGACAAAGCAATGAGCTCTGATGGTTCGTTCCCTGACGCAGTGACAATATAGACTCGACTGCCTCTGTCCCTGTTAGTCTGTCATTAGCAGGAGACAGAAGGCAGCCTTGGCCATGTTGAGTCACAGCCTTATATGTATGCCTTTGAATTTTCAATTCAAAATTAACAGCTGCAGTAATGGATTTGTCAGTGACTATCCTTATCACAAACACAGAAACAGTTTTATGGTTTCGTTTTGCTAAGACAGACATTCTCTGTTTAAGAGAGAATGCGACAGAAAAGCTTTTCACAACTTCTGTGCAATGTAATGTATTGTAAATATGAGTCTGT
The DNA here is from genome assembly GCA_038419695.1 of Scomberomorus guttatus. Classification (NCBI taxonomy): domain Eukaryota; kingdom Metazoa; phylum Chordata; class Actinopteri; order Scombriformes; family Scombridae; genus Scomberomorus; species Scomberomorus guttatus. Next base: position 19,953,801 of record CM076446.1, read on the forward strand.
TCAGGAGTATTGACTTACCATATCATTGCCTGTCTTTTAATATAATAAGTGCTTGTTTTTGACATTGGTTTCTCACAATCTAGGTATTCTTAAAGAGCGACCGTGTGGCTAAAATGGTCCAGAGCGGCGGCTTCTCAGCCACTGATTTCAGGGATGTGTTCAAGAGGCACATCGAGAAGCGAGTGCGCAGCCTTCCGGAGATCGACGGCTTGAGCAAGGAGACAGTGCTCAGCTCCTGGATGGCCAAGTTTGACACCATCTACCGTGGCGACGAGGATCCACGCAAGGCACAGCAGCGCATGACTGCCAGCGCAGCCTCCGAGCTGATCCTCAGCAAGGACCAGCTGTACGAGATGTTCCAGAATATCCTCGGCATCAAAAAGTTTGAGCACCAGCTGCTTTACCAAGCCTGTCAGGTACGTTCAGAAGCCTACAGGTGATATGTCTTGGAGGGTTTTCACACTTGGCCCAAATACTTGACACTCACGCATAAGATCCTTACAAACAATGGATTGATTGCCCAGCAGTGTACACTATCAAAGATATTTCTGTCATACATCTTATTTTCTTCAGAAACACATTTCTGTCTCAGCTATAGACGACATCATCACATTTCTGGCCTCCATGATTAGTAACATGACAAAATGGGAAACAATCAACCTGTCATCTTGTTATACTACATGGAGTGGAGCAGATTTGTTTGTGGTGCCGACCATTCCTGTTTCTGGAGTGTGCCTAAAGTTTACCCCAAATCAACTTTAAGGTTGACCTGAAACCTTTTTTATAGGGTTTCCAAGACTGATCCTATATGGATTTTCTAATATATTATAGCTTATTAAACGGACGGGATATCGGCCATGACATCGCTCCACATTAAATAGTGTTTTGTCAATATCAATAAAAATTGAATTCAGTCATGACGGGTATTGGAAACAGTATCCAGAGAGAAAAACTTGGATCAGTGCATCCCCAGTTTTTTATGATTCTCAAGATTTGAAAGGAATTCACCAAACTTGGTGCTCTGAAAAAACTCTTTATAGGTCATTGTTATCTATGGCGTTAATTGTACATGTTTTAAAAAATATATATTTCTCAAGATACATCTCCTGATACCAATCCATCAGTACTTCATTGTAGGGGAGATATGCTGAGATTGCAGGCAGATATTAGACACTGGGGTTCTTGTGTCAGACATAACTCTCCTTCCCTCGCTGTCTTTACTGCTTTACTGCTCTCTATGGGAATGCTGAAAGCAGCATTAATGTATTCTATCTTCAGGAGCTTGATTAAAAGTCTTATCACGACAGGATTAGGAGCAAGCCACTGACACATTTACATTTGCTCATTTAATGCATAAAAGCAAATGTCTTCATTTCGTTTAGGTCTAATGGGCACATATTTGGATGCCAATGAAGTCTTTAGGTTGCTGAGTTTCTATGGATTTGGTGTCATCCTTCTGTCAACAGTTGCTAACATATAAATCTGAGCAGATGGCATCAGATGCTGTTAAACAAATTAGATTGTTCAGTATTGTTCAAATGTCTCAGTTGGCAAAGATCAATATAGGCTCTGTTCTGCAGAGTGTTCATTAGCTAGATGCTTCTAATGCTGGGGTGCAATACATCGCCATAGTCTCCAAATCCACTGTGCATTTTTCCTCCCAAGCCTTTGAAGATGCTTAACCTAGTTTTTTATGTGCTGGCAGCAGAGCTGTTAGTATAGGGTCAGAAATCTGTATGCAGAACATAATACCATTTCCCTGAGCAGATCCCACTCAATACAGAGCTACTGAAGAACAGTTGAACAATACACCATCATGAAGACATGCTGCAGAGCTCTGTGTGTGTGTGCAGCCTCATACTATGTTGTAATGCAAAATTCTGACTATTACAGGTAAGTAAAAATGGCAACGTTCGAAATGGGGCAGATGTTTTTCAAACTGATAATTCATACACATAGACATGCTGTACACCTACATGTCAGTAAATAGTACAGAATTTGTATAAGAGAATTAAAATTCCTGTTTCCATTTTTACTCTAGCTGCTCATCCAGCTGTTCTCAGAGTCTTCTATCATTTTATTTGCTTTTGTAATGAATATATTAGACTGTATTAATGGTGACTTTCAGCATCTCCTCAGGAAGCCACCAGCAGCCATATATTGCCCTCAACTAAATGATAGAATCCTCACTAAAAAGGGGCCGAGGCAATCCAGTCAGCATGGCTCAGGGCTGCTGGGATTTGATGAAAGGTTTTCATGGATTGGCTGGGATTCACAGGCCATCATTTTTTAGCTGTTATCACTGGGGATTTACATTTTTTGCAGTTACATCCAAACAGTAGAAAGGAAGCACTGGCCTATTTCTGTATCATGCTGAAGTAAGAGCAGCCTCTGGAAATGACTAACAGACTGATTAGACTGGTATGGCCAGCGGCTGCCTCAGCCAGACTCTGAGCATGCTCTACTCCCTAATGTCTGCAGTTATTTAGCTGTGATGACACCAAGCACGACCATAACCACTGTAAGAACATATGTTTGGTGTCCAACTGGATAACTTCATCAATAGAATGTTGTGCCCACTCTAATGTAGATTTTAGTAACATTTTCTAAAATAAAAAGATTAAAGTTATGTTGAACTTGGCTGTAGTATAACACTTCATTGAAAGCCCATTACCCCTTTTCTTTAAATAGAAAATATGATAATTTTTTTTATGTTAATTTTTTATCTGTCATTGCTATAGAAATGTCACAGAAGCCTGATTTGACATTACTAGGCATGAGCCAAAATAAAATGTAATAGTATGATACTTTAATTCTGTCCAAATTATCTGGGCATACAATATTACTTCAATAGCGGGGGCCACAAAGATGTGCCGTTAAATCTATTCCTGCGTTGAGCTGCCATCAATGTTTTCAAAACCAAATAGACCTTTCTTATGGCTGACATTTTGACTTGTGAAACTCAGGCGTAACTAATAAAACTGATGACTGCATTCAGATTAGGTGTGCTAGGGCCCTGCTTTCATACAAGTTGGCTCAGTGGTCTGGCTTACTGGGACTCTATACAATAACAGGACCTCATTCATTAGTTTATTTGTGCTTTTCAGGGAAAATGCCGTTATATTATTCAACAATTATAGAAAAAATTGCTAAAGCACTTAAATGAATGACATTTAACAGGTTTTCATTAAACCTTTTCAAAGGATTTATGATCCTTATTATGACAACAGTCTTTATAATATCGTGTGTTCTGTGAGCAATAAAATCGACAGAACAAACTCATATGACAGCAAGTCATAATATTATAATTCTCTCAACATATTCTGTTGACACTTTACAGAAAAAAAATTAATTTTTTAATTTTATAACATTTCATTGCTTCGATAATACTGAAGTCTCTTTTAATCTAAGGAGACATTACATACATTCATACATCTTAACCATTAAACCATTTAAAAGAAGATATTTTTAATCTCAGTGAGGTTCTCATGGTAAAATAAAGGCTAAATAAAGAAAAATTTTTAAAGAGTCTTGAAACATGTTTATTATATCCAAGTTATGCCATTTGACCACTTGTTTTCTGTGTACATATGTATACTGCAGTATAGAGCACTACCCCCTACCACACCCTTTATGCCGCACTAATCAATGTTTAGCCACCACAATCAAAACTCAGACAGATACACAGCCGCCACCATATTACCATTCCATTATGGCTGGTATTGCCTCCTTTCACTTCCAGCTGTTAAGGAGCAACTTTAGCTTTGATTTGAAGTTGTGTTTCTGGATACGTGACCTGACATATGTAAGTCCAGCTAGATTCACTCTCATTTTGGCTCAGCTTTGGTCTCCCGTCTTCTGAGAAAAATATCAGGGTAGGCACTAAATGGCAGACAGAGTCAGCGATGAGCTAGCAGGTGGAGAAAAAATCCATCCATGCAGGTATGAGGAAATAGAACATTAAGCTAACTCCTGCCCCAATTTGTGACCTCAGCACTGTGCATGTTACTCCACTGTTCGGTCACATGTACCTAACACAAGGCCTTAGGGGGGTCAGGCGGTCAGTAGAAATGTTTGGGCGGTCAGTAGAAAGGCGGTCAGTTAGGCAGTCAGAAATGGAGTAACGTACGGAATGCTAAAGTCAAGTGTAGCTAGGAGGAGCAGGATGTTCGATTTTCTTCTTTAGCTAGCTGGTAGCTAGTCTGCCGTTGGTTTGCAGTTTGTCTTGTGTTGTTGACAGCTGCCTACAGGTGGTTGATGAGAACAGCCTCTTAACCATACAGTTATTAAACGTTAAATAGAAAATGAAGACAAATATTTTAAAAAAAGTAGAGCTGCAACTAACAATTATTTTCATTATGGATTAATCTGCTGATTATTTTCTTGACTAATCTGCAGATTTGGTGCCAATTCTCTGTGATTTTGACACTATATAAAACTTTAAATGCTTATAGTGACACTATTTGACTAAATAGAATATGTGTTTCCTATGGTATGAAAATGTTTTGGCAGTTGTGTTTAGGGCTGCTACTAATGGTTACTTTCATTTCATTCTGATGATAATTTTCTCAATTAATTGATAAACTGTGCAGTCCCTAAAATGTCAGAAATGAGGGAAATTTCCCACAGTCAAAGGTGACATGTTCAAATAGTTTTTTTCCTGTCCAAAACCCAGACATTCAATTCTTTATTTGATATGAAGTAAATCAGTGAATCCTCACAGTTGAGAAGCTGGAACCAGCTGGTGTTCAAGCATTTTTGCTTGAAAAATGACATGAACAGCTCATCGATTATCATAGTTGCTGATTAGTTTTCTGTCAAATTACTAATCAATTGGCACTAATTCTCATTTCAGCTTTAGTAATGTGAACACTGCTTACAATTTCTTATTCTGTGATGTTTTAATGATCTATATTTATCCACATAATGGAGCTCTCACAAAGTAAAATTATTCTGAAATCTCAAGTGGCTGATTAAATTACCTGGCCTGGGGTAAGACCCAAGCACATCAAAATGAGACTTTTTCCCTCACAGAGTTATAAATCATGGCCTGTGCCCCCCTCCCCTCTCACAAGCTGCTCCTCAGTGTCTCTAAGCAGCCACACTCTCTCATCCCCAGCCCTCTGCATTGCTCTGTCTCTGTCTCCAGCCCCTGCTCACTTCTCTCAGGCCATGTACTTTCCTCCAATTCCCCAGACATGCCATCCTCAAGCTGTCCACCAGATGCCCTCGGACTTTCCCTATCTACACACCTTTTCCCACTTCTCATCAGTCCTGCAGTTACCTGGCCTACTCCGCCCACTCCTCACCTGCAACTCATTCCCTCATCAGCCACTCACTACTGATACCGGTCCACTTCCATTGTTCTCTGCCAGATTGTTAATTTGACATACTTCATCTAGCCTCTGGTCTTTTATCTGTTTATCTGCTGTTTGGAACCTGAAAACCTGTAACCTGCCTCTTTGACCTTCTGCCTGAATATTGGACTTTGGATTCTTGCCTGCCTCACTTACTCTGTAAGCCTATGTACCTCGAGTTTTGTCATTAAATCATTGAACTGTATCAGTCTGCCTCAATCATCTGCATTTGGGTCCTTCCCCTGTATTCCTGTTATCGTGCTTGCACCAGCCGTGACAGAACAGTCTGGCCAATAATGAACCCAGAGGATGGATTGTTTTCTCAGGAACTACGTGAGGTGACTTATAACCTTTTTGTGCCTTTGTAATGACTGTAAATACATCTCCAGTATTGAGGAAAGAGAGGGAGCTTTATCACTGGCTCTGCCAGGTATTGTCTTCAAAGTCTGTGTGGGCAGAGGACTTTAACACTTGTGAATCTAAGCCTGCACCTCAGTCAGCTAACCTGCAGCATGCTAGCCACCATGATAGCCTTCAGCCTGCATCTTGGCCAGCACTTCAGCCTGCACTCTAGTCTGCTCACAACCAGCCTTCTCTCCAGTAGATTAGGCTTGGGTTCATGAGCCGGCTAACCCGCTACCTCTGCCTGTCCTGAGCCAGCTAGCCCGTTACCCGTCTGTCCTGATCCTGCATTCCCTGAATCCCAGGAGCCTTATAAGGAACAACTGAGGAGCAGATACAGAGCAACAGTAGCATTTTTTTTTTGTTTTTTTTGTCATGTTTTAGGCAACCTGACGAATTTAAGTGCAATATTCACTCAGTTTTTAGCTTGGTTTTGCTTTCCACCAAGTCCTAAGGGGAAATATCTTGCTCTTTAGCAGCTAAACACTCTATCGGCAGGTATCGCACAATGGGTTTATCCCCACCCAAAAACAACTGGCTGCATCTGAAACAATACTGATGAGAGTGGGGGAAAAAAAACAATGAAGCTGTGGGCCTGAAATGCTCATTAGAGCTGAGGAGATCTGTAGATGAGGAGCAACCAGTTTTAAATTATACACTATCTGACCCATTATTAATATAAAACTATTAATGTAATAATACCAAACAACAAAATAAAGCCACTCTCTGTACTAGCATGAGGGAAAATGTCTCTCAATTCTAAGTTGATCAAGATGTTCAAGTTGAGACAGATTTTTTTTGCACTGTACACTCATGAGCACATTTCCTAATCAGCATGTATCTTGCATGTCAGTACACTCGCACAAAAGAACCTTTTTTTTCACACTGCGCACTTTTTTTTTTTTTACACACACATACAGACACACTCACACACAGCAAGTCTAAATATAAACCAGCTGCTTCAACTCCTCCAGGTCCCTTTCAGCTCTGATCCAGCCCTGCCCGCTCCTGTCTTTGTTCTCTACAAGAATCCGCCCCTGGCTGGGTGTGCTGTCTGCCACTAATGTCCCAGCATCCACCTGGGAATCTGTCATCAGCTGTGCTGTTAACTACCTGCCTGCTTCTGCTCTGTCACCTTTAACCTGCTGTCAGCTTTGCTAACACTGAGGCAGTGTCACCTTTATTTAGCTACAGTGCGTCTGTCAGCTTCAGTAACATAAAGAGAACTTTACCTTTTAGCCAGTCTTATTTTTTATGAGATTGCCTGTCCACCTTTATTGTGCCTGTGGGCCATTGACAACAGTGACCTTTCAGTAGTTGTAGGTCTGATAAGATTGGGGTGCTGTGGGGCTCAGTAGGGGGTGGCTATTGGTTCACACAGACACTGACCCCCAGCTTTACTTTCACCCACTACTGTCAAGGGAGAGATAGGAATAATAGAAGAAGCTGGCCCCATCCCCCTTCACATTACGTGCTTTAGAGAGTCACTCCTCTCATGTTAGCCATTTTGAAGATGAGCTGCAATCTGCACAAAGTCAAATTGTGCTGCAGTATTCAGTTTCATTTGTGGAGTATTGCTGAGGATTTTGCAGTCTTGGGAATTTTGTCTGTACGTATGGATTTAGGTCTGTGGTGTTTTTGTAGTAAGAGGTGGCACGCAGATGAGACCGTAAAAAATGCAGCGTCAGACACCGACAGGCCAAGCTGCTGGTTTTCCAGGCACGGCACTGACAGTTCTTTTGGGATTGCACGAGTCAGATGTCACTGGCACTGCAGTCTAATATTGCCCAGAGTTCTGAGTGTTTTGACAGGCAGCGCAGGATCGCCAGCAGCAGGGGAAAAGAAGCCTTTCAAGCACAGCTCAGGCAAGAAAGCAATCGATATCAGTCACAGTTATGGTTGTGGATGTGGTTGAATCTGGTTTTCTGGCGTTAGACATGACAATGAAGAAAAAAAAAAAATCCTGCATGCGAGGCTTCCTACCACAGGATGTTCACCACTGTTTAAGTGCCACTGTGTGGCAGAACAGCACTGAGTACTACTGTGCTGCAAGTGCAGACATTCTGCTGCAGCTGGTGGCAAAGTCTGATTATGTGCTCTACTAAACAAGAACTCTGGGTTATGTAGCATGGTGGCTGTTCAGTGGCCAGCACTGGTAACGCAGTAGACTTGACAGTTCGCGCTTACTGTCCTCCTTTTAAGATGCCATCTGACCGACATTATTTCATAACGTGCACATCAGTGAACAGAATCAATTACATAATTCTGTAATCGATTCTGTTTCTACTGCTTGTGTGATAAAGACGCCCATAATTCCTATAAGAGTGCTGTTTTAAATATTGTTTTTAAGTCCACCAATGTACAGATCACCCTATATGTGTCATTATTTTTCCTCATCTATGTCCTGTGTGTTACTTGATCTCAGTCCGAGCTGTACAGCACCTCTCACTTGTGCCCCTCTCCCCTCCAGTTAACGGCTGCACCTCGGCTTCAGCTCATTCTCTCTTTTAAAAGGATTGCTGGAAGGGGCAGAGAATCAATATGGCAAAGCCTGAAAGACAAGGTCTGTTAATGTAATAGGAGTGGGTGAAGGCACAGAGAGGTCAGCTCTGGCACACGTCCCAGCAATAGGAGACCAGAGGAGTTTAGAGCACTGTATCACAAGTAGAATCAGGAGCCGTTTGCACCAGCGAAGTTCAAACTTAGAACGTAAGTGTTTACTAAGTGGAGATTTACTCGTCCTTAAATGAAAACCGTTTGCACCACACAAACTAGTTCTTACATAGAGATTAGTTCTTACAAAATACTTATACCTGCTGACTGTAGTTTTATGAGTGCATAAGTAGTTTTAGTTGTATTTTTATTTTGAGGAATTGACTAGTTTTAGTTTAGTTTTTATTTAGTTTTAGTGTTAGTTTTAGTTTCTCAGGTATTATTAGGAAAGCCTTGATTTATAGAAGCTGAAAAAGGTAGGATGAAAGAATGCATGACATCAAATATGATTTACAAAACCATTGTTTAGTCCCATTTAATTCTTGTACACCATGAATCATTAACATTGCTCGTATCATCTGCACTGTATCGTCTTCATTCTAGGTCCTTTTTATTATTCCAGTGTCTCTCAAGAAGTCTAACAGAACAGGACAAAGTGATTTAGCAACACAGTGTAATTCTATTTCGTTTTAGTTCATGTTGTGTTCATTGTAGTTTTTATTTAGTTTTCATGTTTTTGAAAACTGCCGTTTTTATTTTAGTTAACAAAACCATTTTTTCACTGCTAGCTTTAGTTTTAGTCTTAACTATAATAACCCTGATGCAGATAGAAATAAAACAGTCGTACCTGCACTCACAAGGAGTGACAGTTAAGTTTATTTTATCTTTTGGCGCCTAAAACTGTTATGTTATAGCTTGTGATGCTACGTGACTTTCTGTTTACAGAGTTGGTTGTTTCTTATTGGACAATGCTACAGATGCTTCCTAGCAAACGATTTACACATTACTGTTTACTGGCTAAAACATTTCTTAAGTTTTAATGATGCAAGTATTAGCTAGTAGTCACTAAGAACTTAGGAAGGACTTAACTCCCATTTTGTGATGGTTTTATGAACAGCTGGTGCAACCCAGTCCAGGTACTCATTTGGAGAGACCATGCACCTGTGATAAAATCTAAACAGAAATAACTGAAGTTACAAAAAGCACAAAAAACTTCTCAAAAAAAAGTTTCTTAATTTTTTTTTAGATCCCTTTCAGCTCCTTTAACAATCTAACATTTCTATTCCAAATATTCACTTTGTCATGCTCCCACTTTAAGCGGGAAACACTGAAATACGTGCTCCATGAAAACTATAGCACGGTATTCCCCCGAATCATAAAACGCAGCACTTGCAAGTAAACCACTAAAGCAACACCAAGGTGAGATGAGGTTGATTTTATTTTTCACTGAAAACTCATAAAATGCCGCTGTGCGGAAAGGTTTGCGACTCCCCAGGTACAACCGTGCTGCAGATACGTCTCAATTAGGCTACCGTCCTCATCGAGGGAATGGTGTTGACTAGTGAGTCACAACATCACATTTGACAAGAATGAGCCGTTTTGGCTGAGAGAATAACTGAAGGAGTGAAACACACAGGAGCAGAGAACAAGTAAGAGACATCAGCCCTCTCCTATTTCTTTGTGTCAGCTAATATAAAACTCTCATTCATTATTGATGTGAGAGAGCTATGAATTTCTCTTCTTTTCATTACTCCGGGGCAAAAACTAGGCTAACAGATGTCAGGCATCTTTGCCCAGAGTGGATATTGTCTAATGCAGGCAGTTTTCAAACATTAAATTTTTTATTTTTAAAAAAAAATTACATTACATCTTGTCTCTGTGTGCCGGTTTGGAATGGCTTGTTTAAGTCAAAGCTTTTCTTTATCTCCGTGAATGTATTTCATTGTCTCAATTTACAGACGTGATCTTTATCTATACCCTTCCTCTCTGAGCTTGACTTTTCTTTCAGCTGATTGAAATCAACAAGGAAAAGGGAAAAATCCCACACTCGACACTTTCAAAAAGACCTCTCTCCAAACAGTGGTCCATTCACGGTCTCTATGGTGATGCAGCACGGTTCCTTCCTTGCTTTTGATTTTGATCTATTCAAGTTGGCTGCCACACCATGCTGCTATGATTGCAGCCTGTTACAACAAACTGGAGCTCTAATTTGCCTTTGTGAGCCCCAGTATACCATTCATCATCATTACTAATCTGTACTGTATGAACACCTATGGTCTGTCACATTTACCTCAACCTTTGGGTGACAATCATTTAAATCTGGCTACACCTCACAGTTAGCATATACCATTTTTCAATAATGTACAAAATGGCTGCCCTTCCATCATCCACGCTTTCAAAGTCTTGTCATCGAAGCAGAGAACTGGGATTATTTGCTGTCTCTCAAGCACAACGTGACCGTAACATGTCAAACAAGACTGTGACTTCACTCATTTTCCCAAACTTATTATTGAATCTGGCAGTGTGCGAAATGTGACAGTTGGGGCGTCTCCAAATAGCTATACAAGAACAAGCACGGTTGTGTTTTTTTTATTGGTCTATTTTTTTACTTGTTCTGTGATATGAGGACTGTTTAAGGACTTTTATTGAATGTTTTAAATATGCAGAAACGGAGCAAGTTGCGTTCAAATGCCATAAATGCTTTAACTGCTATATATTTTTATTTTGTTATTTTTAAAAACGATCAAAGATTTTGATACATTTTCACACATTACACAATTTCTCTTGCAATATATAATAATGTCCATCATCTATACCTGTTCATGCTATCACTGCGTTGGGTGATTAATCAGGAAATATATGTATTTAATATGTTAATTCGAATATTAGAAATATATCGTAATAAAGCCTGCACAAAAGGTTGAATTATATGTACAAATGTATGTAAAATAACATGATTGTGTTGAATAAGAGGATTGCATGGATTTTTCATCCATCACGGTGAGCTAAGTGAAGCTTGGAGATATAGGTGACCTATGACACTGACCCCTGCCTGTATTAAAGCTTTGTGCGTAGCTTAATGTGACCTCGTTGACCCGCCTCCCTCTGTTTATCAATAGCTGGACAACCTGGATGAGCAGGCTGCGCAGATCAGAAGAGAGCTGGATGGTCGTCTTCAGATGGCGGACCAGATTGCCAGGGTGAGTCAGACTCTGCGGGGGACTTGGACTGTTGTTAATATGCTTTGTTATATAGTTAATATGTCTCTAATATGGTGTAACTTGTGTAAACATCATAGTGTGAGCTTCCAACCGGAGAAAAAAAATGGTACTATTTCAAAGAATGTATAAATTTGTTATCCACCATCAGAAAAAAGCGACACCTTAAATAAACTAGCTTTTATGTTCATTAAGACTATGGTTGTTTGCTAAGTTTTTCCTTTTCTGTCTGCAGGGTGGGAAGTTCCCCAAATTTGTGTCTAAAGAGATGGAGGCCATGTATATTGAGGAGCTCAAGTCTTCAGTGAATCAGCTGATGGCTAATCTGGAGAGCATGCCCGTGTCCAAAGGTGGGGAGTTCAAACTCCAGAAGCTGAAGCGGGGACACAATACCTCCATCATCGACATGGGCCAGGAGGACGAGAACACGCTGTCCAAGTCTGATGTGGTTCTGTCCTTCACTTTGGAGGTACAGTACATTCAGAATGAGGCTAGATATGAATTTTAAAATCGTGTGAAAACCACCTTGCATTACAAAGTTTTTGATCATTTTGCCATTTGACAGATTTCTCAGGATTTCTAACTATAGCCAGATGGAGCGGACATTATCCCATTAGACAACCTAAACTCAGTGCAAAACTACATCTGCCTAAACCAGAATTCATAAATCAGAGCTGTCGTAGACTACTCGTCTGCTCCAGACTAAGTATAGAAACAGACAGCAGACCCGTTCGGGGGGTTGAACAGACGCTATGTGAATAACAGATTGACACACACACACACACTTACATTCACACAAAAACCCTTTTACCTGCTCCTTACTGGGGAACGTGAGTCATCTTGTTATCAGCTTGTCTGAGATCACCACAGAACAGGGAGCGATCACACCTCATTCCTTATGATGCAGTGCTATTTCAGAACCAGGAAGTACATGAAGAATATGACACTTTTTTTTCTGTTCCTTGACACAGAAGTGGGCACACCATTGTGGATTTTGAATGTTGAAATTATTTGCACAACAGCGACAATTATATTGTGTGGGGTGGCAATTCCATGGTGCTTAAAGCCTCATTTTTCAAGTCTGTTTACTTTCCAAGTGGTCGGCTGCGTCAGCTGTCAGAACTCCTCCAGAAATCCAATAAGAAAATCTTATGAGAATTAATTTGGAATATGTTGTAATATGGAGTGAATCCTTCAGCATGTTTGATCCCTGTGGATAAGAGGCTTGTATGTTCTTTATAGTCCTTTTCATAATTCTTTAAGTGAAATTTTTTTTTATTTACTGGCGCCAAACTGAGTCTGCATCTGTAGGATGCAATGACAAATAGTATTTAAACTGTGACAGTAAAATAGAATATATTCACACCATGAAGTCGTGTGTGGATTTGGTGAATGCTTTCATTCAGAGTGAACGGCTTTTTGCTTTTAGTTGTACCACTAGAAATTTAATAGTTACTCCTGGTAGTGTTAGCACTATATTATATTCACTGAGCTATTAAAGACTAGGTATAGACTTGATGTGGTAGATAGATTATGCCTACAAGCTGTTTCAATGATAGAAAGTTGTACTTTACACAAAGGGGGGCTATAATTTTTATGGACAGTGCTTGTAGAAAATCAACTAAGATCTACGTTTTAATAATGTGAGGACACCAGCTGCAAGTGTAAATTGTGCCTTAGATAGTATTTCTAAAATATCTATCAAGCTGGAAGGATTTGCCGCCTGCACATGTGCTGTTGACTTTTTTTCCTCTATGACCTATTTCAAGAGATGAATCACTCCTCGTCTACAGCCTTCACTGAGGTGTCTGTGCTTCCCAGGTGGTGATCATGGAAGTGCAGGGGCTGAAGTCTTTGGCTCCGAACAGGATTGTCTACTGCACCATGGAGGTGGAGGGAGGCGAGAAACTCCAGACCGACCAAGCAGAAGCATCCAAGCCAACGTAAGAGCCTGAGCGTGCACACACACACTCATGCACTCATGTATTATAGTATAAACTATTTTCCATCCAATGTTGTAAGAAGATCTCCAATCCTTTAAACTTAACCCACCATCCAATCATTTAATGGCAGCATTTTTTTTTACTTGAAAAAAGAGTAAAAACAAATATTTCTAGTTAATTAGCTAGTTAAGGGTTTTGGGTATTCCTCATAATATAAATTCAATCTCTTATAGCCTCACCCAAAAAATATTGTTGTCATGTTCATTTATATTTGTAGCAGCCACAACTAAACATATTAACCACCTTTGAATCAAATCACTCAAATACAAAATGCCTTCAGGTCTGTTGTTTAGACTTTAGTGCTGTTTATGTTAAAAATTACACCTTCAAAACATGAAAGGAATTACTGTATTAATGCACAAAAAAACAATTATTTGTGTAAGGTAGTTGAGTTTGTCTGAATATTTGTTATTTTCTATCCTTTTCTGCATAATGTCATTTTTTCCCCCACAGCCAGTAATTCCACAACTGGCACTAGACACAGAAGGCTTTTAAATTATTTATTTTATTCAAAAGGGAAAATGTAATGTTCATTTTACACTTGTACTGTTGTGATTCTGTCCCATTCTTTTATTGATCTTTGGTGGATGGTGGATGTAAAGCAAAACTTCATTCAACAGTACATTTCTGCAGAGGAATATGCTCTTGTAGTCATACAAAACATACCTGTACCTTAACCTGTACTTAATGAAATATGGGTTTAATGTTGCACTGTGATGATCGTCTACAGCAGACGCCTAAATCTGTGTGAAAACAGACCTTTACTTTACTGGGTTTTGTTAAAGCTGTTTGAGTCATGCATGATTCACAGCTGAAACCAAAAACCTTCCTGATGGGGTGATGTCTGACTCAGACGATAAAGGTTTGTAATCCCACATTACGTCAAGGAAAAAGTCAAATGTCATAGTTTGTAAATGTTCCTTCCGTGCTTTGAAGATCCTAACAGTTGCCGTGTGTTCTCAAACATTTTGTTACCTCACTTCTTGTTATGCCAGTTCATTAGACTCGATTCATAACCATAATGATGTCCTATAGTGAAGGCAAATAAATCTTCTACTAATTATATCTCCTTTTTTTCATCTCATTAACCAGTATTGCACAGCACAGGATACAAGAGAAACTGTCCATGAAACATTCATGCAAAGTATGAGCTATTTTAAGGTCCAAATGTCTTCCTCTGATCTCCCTAATTCAAGAGCCATTTTATGAAGAGAGTATGAGAGAGATGGAGGAACATGAATGAGAGAAGGGATTAGAGAAGAACAAGGCAAGGGTAATGTGTGTGGTGTGTGTGTGTGTGTGTGTGTGGGGCGGTGGTTATGTACACAGAAAAAAAACACAAACGCGGATAAGATAAAAGTATTAATGTACATAGGAGGTTATTTGCATACAGTAATTGCTTGTATTCTATAACTGTATGTTCAGACCCTCATCCAACTTTCCATCTAAGAGTGTGTTTATTTGATGTTACGTGCCCTGATTAGCCTGGGAACCAGACGAATCTGCCGAGCTCATGCTTTATTTGCTCTGGCAGACTTGCGAATTAGTCTGGTGATGTCAGGCTATGCTCTGATACAAGTAGCTCTCAAATCACAAATTGACATCCTTTGATTATTTGATGATTACGTAAGAAATATTTTCTGTCATTGTCTAGTAATTGTTCTGTTTGTGTATTTATTTTCGTTTGACCCACGTGAGCATCCACAGGGCTTCATACTGTATATTTTGGAGACAGAGCAAAGAGCTGTCACATCCATTAATAGGCCTTGGATATATCCACAAGGTCACCTTCACGCCAGTACAATGGTTCCATCTGAAATCAACACAGCTCGCCACTGGCTCCTCACTGCCAGTCAGCAGCATCTCTGCTCTGCACACGTCGAACCTCCTGATTCTTTCTGTGCATTAAGTTGCAGTTTGGTTACAAGAAAAGCGGCTTTCCAAGGTTGAAAATGAACACCTTATTGTATACTCCATACGTCACTGCAGATAATGGATTTATATTATATTCTTGAGACTGCACACAGCAGCACAACATGCTGGCAGCCCCAGATGGCAGTGAGAGAGTAACAAAAGCCCATATATGTTGTGTAACATAATTACAGTCAACTGCATTCTCCCCGTGTTTTTTTTCTTCTTCTGTTAATCCGTCAGGCTTGTGAAGGCGTAGCTGGTGAAGAGGTTTAGTCATTAGTAGTGGTCTGCTTTTAAAGGATAGGTTCACCTTTTTTTAAGTCTGTCTTATAATAATACTCACATGCCCATATACATACTAAGAGCAATGTTGGTAGCTAATGGATCCCTTTTTGAAGCAATTTCAATCTTAGTGATAAGAGACAAAATCTACATTACTAATTCTGTGCAAAAAATGACTCCAAAGCTCAGTCAAAGCTAATATGAAGCTTCAGCAGCCTGAGTTAGACAAACCCAGCAGGTCTTTTTAGTACAAATCTCCTCTTTGTGTTAACGTCCCTCCACCGTGGCTCAGCAAGGAAACAATGTCTGTGGAAAAAGAGGGAATTTTGTACTAAAACACTGTAACTAATGAAGATTGATGAAGCCATTTGATTTGACTAACTCATGTTGAAGCTTCGTATTGTTTTCACCTGAACTGTAGAAGTCATTTTTACACAGAACAAAGACTGTGGATTTTGTGCCCCATCACTTGCTTTGAAATCACATTAGAAAGGGATCTATTTCAACAGGCAAAACCTGTTTCAGTGTACGCATTGCCATTTGAGTTTGAGATTTGAAAAAAATCCTCCTCCTCCTCCTTTAGGTTTAAATTAATAACTACAGTCTCGGGGTCAAATTTTGAGCCTGGTCTTTTCTGTTTGAAGTCTGATTCTCTTAATGTTTGTGTGAGTTTTCTCCAGATGTTTTAGTTTCTTCCCCAAATATAAAAACATGCAAGCCAGGTGGACTGGAGACTCACTGCCTCTCAGTGTGATATGAGCGTGCGTCGGTTAATATAGTTTATTTTCTCATTTTCTTTGACCGTGCTTTAATGCATTTTTATGCTAAAAGCGCTTGAAAGATGCTTTACAAATAAATTGTCCTGCTTTGGAGACATATTTGTGATAAGAGCTAAATAAATACAGTAAACTTGACAGCCAAAGTTAATTTTAGCAAGTCTGTGTCTGCTGCAGACACACGGAATAATTTTGGCTGATAAGATGGATGTTTAGTTATATAAAAATCTTACCAACAGCAGCTTTAAAGATGTCTGAATCTTCTGTGGTTTTATCCTGACTATGACATACAGCACATAGATCTGTGTGACTCTGCAGTAGTTCTTCTTTTAAAAGGCTACCAGCCAGTTCTGTGATAAACAGATATACTGCAGTGTGCGTGTGTGTGTATACACAATGTATTTTCTCCCCTCTGATATATACTTTATTGAAGTAAAAACATAATGTATCTCAAAACAATGAATTTATTTGTTTGATTGTTGTATAAGTTGTATATCTTATGCAGTTTTCTGATAGTTTTATGTAAGAAAGTGAACTCACTCTTCTAGACTTTATCTTTTATTGACCAGTAAAAGCCGCTGACAGTGATTGCTGGAGATGAAGTCATTGTGTGAGAACATCATGCTGTCATGAAAGCTAACCTCTGGAGTGTCTTTGTTGTGTCTTTCAGCTGGGGGACCCAAGGGGACTTCACCACCACACACCCTCTGCCTGCTGTCAAGGTGAAACTGTTTACAGAGAGCACAGGGGTGCTGGCACTGGAGGACAAAGAGCTGGGCAGGGTAACACTTCTGTTTTGTTTACTGTACTATTTTTATCAGCACAGATTTCTCCAGTCTGAACACAGAATACTGTGATTATTCAGAACTCGCGTTCAAAACTTGGAATTGTTTCACTTGAGCATAAAATGAGCATCAGACTTGTATTTTGTACGAAATTCGGCTTCAGTGGATGATAAAGTAAACATATAAATACGTGCACAGTCACACCTAAGATTATTTTGTTCTGTCTCTATGTGACTAAACTGAGTTTCCAGTACATCATCGTTTGACTGTGATTCAGAAATGACCTTTTTGCAAGTTAAACATGAAATAGAAGTTGTCAAAATGAGGAAATCTTTTGCACACACAGAAACGCAGCTCAGGTCCCATCAAATTTCTTTTCTTATTTGAGCATTTTTGCAAGTACTGGAAGAGGGAACAAACCGTTTGTGTGTTTTTGTGCTCGCAGCAAACACTTCTCTTGTTGATGCTTTCACATTATGCTTGTGTTTGACCAGCACCTGATTGAATTGCACTGCTGTGCATTAGATAAAAGTAGACTGACTAAAAATATTCTCTAACAACAGATTTCCAATCTTTAATCGTTATTTAAATCTTGACCGTCACAGACTCAAATGTAGAAAGAGAAGAAAACATTTCTCTGCACTTCTCTTTTGTGTAAGCATGTAAGGTTACTGTGGTAGATGGTTAAGTAAAGTGGTGTTGCGGGTTTGCGTTCGGGCAGCGCCTCCTCAGACGTCCCTGTAGTGGCAGTGACCTTGGCTATGACAAGGCTCTTTGATCTCCCACTGCAGCAGCGTTGGCAGGAAAAGCAGGCTTCCTCAAAGCTCTTTAACTCAGCAAAGAGAGATTAGACCTCCTCTTCGGGGAGGCAGAGCAAAGCGCTGTTCTGTTTCTCTACCCTGATTCACTTTATTCTTTCACTTTCAAAACATGTGAAACACTCACAGAAACACAAACACATAATTGCTAGTCTTTGTGAGAACACTTGATTGGCGTTGCTGAATGTTGCACAGGATCAAAGATTCACCTCCAACATATCAACACTAATATTTATGAAGTCTTACTTTTTGTGTTTTTGGTTTTTTTTGTTGTTTGAGTGCAGGTTGTTCTCCACCCTACTCCTAACAGCCCCAAGCAGTCAGAGCTCCATAAGATGACTGTGACCAAGGCTTGCCCCGACCAAGACCTCAAGATCAAACTGGCCATTCGTATGGACAAACCACAGAACATGAAACACTGCGGGTAAGAGACACGCTGCCAAGTAAGCCATGTAGTGACGTTCCTGTGTGCCTTTCATTTCCCATGTCTTTCTTATAGAACTCCAGCCCTCTCAGCTCCTTGGCCTCATTTCTAGTCACGTACCACGGAAAAATACTGTGAAGTGCACTACTCCCTCTGGTGGATACCAGTATGAACTTTTTTTTAATTAGGGGCTGCCAAAAAACTCAAGATATTGAAGACAACATTAATAATAATATTCAATTTATATAACCATTATGCTATTCATCTAAAGGATTTGGATCATTTTTAAACATTTGTGTAGAAAACCACATAATGAGCTGTTTCTGTGTCTGGGTTCTTTCTCTTTGTGTGTGTGTAATATTTTGACAGGTATCTGTGGGCTTTTGGGAAGAATGTTTGGAAGCGCTGGAAGAAGCGTTTCTTTGTCCTTGTGCAGGTGGGTTACTATAAAAGTAAAACAGTGTGTTCAGCCAAACTGAAACAGCAACGACCTTTAGTTAGAGTCTTTGCTGTTTAAGGTTTTTAGCCTAAAAATCACCTCCAGACATGTTTTAATAGGTAAATAAAATACTCTACTTTGAGTAATAATTTGTGTCTAAATGGTTTTTCTGCAAAAAAAAGTTGAATTATCTTCTTTAAATCCTTAAAATGTCATCTCCTCCTTCTCCCCCATTAAAAAATCCTGAATCTCTCAATATGCAAATACTAAAAATAATATTTTTAATTTCACAAGTGTAACTGCTTGACACAAGATGTCTCCTCCTAACACCATAAAGTCAGTTTATATAACACTGATATGCAGGGGAAAAGGAAATTTGTTGATCATTTTGACACTAAGAATCATTGATCCATTACTTTACTTTCTTTACTTGAGGACAGTACAGAATTCAACAGCATGTTGAAGCGATGGCTAATCCTTTGTTTCGTAGGTGAGTCAGTATACGTTCGCCATGTGCAGCTACAGAGAGAAAAAATCTGAACCGCAGGAGCTTCTCCAGCTGGACGGATATACTGTGGACTACAGTGACCCCCAGCCAGGTGAGACGGCACACCTACACAGCTACAGGTACACGTGCGCACATGTTGTAAATAACTAACTCCTTGTCTTTCAACGTCCTGTTGTCTCAGGCTTGGATGGTGGCAGGGCTTTCTTCAATGCAGTGAAGGAAGGCGACACTGTGATCTTTGCCAGCGATGATGAGCAGGACCGCATCCTGTGGGTCCAGGCCATGTATCGTGCTACTGGCCAGTCTCACAAGCCTGTCCCACCCACTCAGGTCCAGAAACTTAACTCCAAAGGGGGTGCCTCAGCCCAAATGGATGCTCCCATTTCTCAGTTCTGTAAGTAGCCCGAAACACAACACGGTCACTTAAGCAGAAAGCAATTTTCATTCACAAAGCAGTGAAAGCTCTAACCCATAAATGTCTCACGCCATGCGCTCCACACAGCAGTCACAAACGTGCTGGTAGAACTAACACACAAGCACGCACACACATGCCTTGATCTCTCACAGATCCCTCCAGCATCTGATGGACTTCCACTCATCGTCACCACTCCCACAGTGTTTAAAGGTGCAATCCCATGCTATTCCATCAGTCTGTTCACAAGGAACAACCAACCTGAAAAAGACTTTATCATACAGCAGCAGCGTGCCAGCTTTGTCTAAAAAAAAAAATTAAATAGGTCACCACATATAAGATTTGAACATTCAAGCCTGCTGGGGTTGAATTCAGACTGACAGTGCCAGGGTGTGCTGCTCTTGTCCTAACCACAGGCCGGTTTTAATCCAGCCGTAGCTCTAGAGGGCAGCTGTGAAAGCAGCCGCGGCTCTGAGACAGTTCTCAGATGGTTCCCTTGTCGCTGATTGACGGCCAAGCCCGACATGTCAAAAGTTTTAACCAATATGTCACTGTACTTCCACCTCTTAGCAGCCACAGGTCAGGTAGCAAAGCGAAGGTAAGACTGTCTACAGTAGTGTGGCATCTGTACCAACTTCTGTTGTAACCGTCTCTTGTGTCCCCCCTCATTGAAGAAGGGAAAAATATATATTTTTTTCGAAATATCACCATAAATTCTGCCAGCAACATTTTCTCCATATGGTCTGTATTTACTCCAGTTGGTTTTTTGGCCTCTTCTGTTGAGCATTTTCTTCTTATTCTAGACCAAAAGTTCAAATTAGCCCATCTTTGCCCATAACAACACTAACATAGACCTTTCTGACCTTCTGAACTTAATGTGACATACTGCTTAATAATCCACAATAATAGATCCTGCTATTCAGAAAAAAAACTTTTTTGTGTGCATCTTTTGACTCCATAGTGTAAGAATGATTTCTTTTCCAACTCTAATGAACATGATTTTTTTTTTCTCAGATGACTTGTAGAAAAAATATAGAAAGAAAAGAATAGAAAAAATAATTGGCATTCGATACTTACAGTATTAGTAAAAAAAAACCTGACACCCAGGGTTACAATAATAATAATTATAATAATAATAGAAATAATAATAATCGTTGTAAAAAAACAAGTTTATTTCACTCTCTGTTAATCATATCATTGTAGTTAAACTATACAGACATGAATTGGATCAGTTATTCAGAATCCTATCACATAAATTCTATGTTGTTTCTCCATTGATTTCTTTGTCCAGTATGTGATCGTTCTTGTGGTTAGTTGACTCCTCTGATGCCAGCTGTTGCCATTCAAAGCCTCTTCACAGTGGCACAGACCTCCTACCCCTTCCCCTGAAACATTGTGGCACACCACGCGTACATGTTTCACCCCCTGGTGGTCTTGAATGGCACTGGGACCATAACATATACAGCCCTCCTGACTCTGCTGCAGTGGACTGATAGAAAACAAGAGTCCTATGAAGGTTCTGATCTGCTTTTTTTTTTTTCATTCCCCAATCAACCAGTTTCAGGCTAAGAACTAGTTAGATGCTATCAAAATATATTTTAAAGGGGATGTATCATGCACATTTCCAGGTCTGTTTTTATAGTCTGGAATATCTTTGCATGATTTACATTTTAAAAAACTCCTTATTTATCTTATACTGGCCCTTTATGCAGCCCCTCAGTTCAGCCTCTGTCTGAAACCATTTTAGCTCCTGTCTCTTTAAGGCCCCCCTCCCCATGAGCCCACTCTGTTCTGATTGATTCTCGGAAGCTGCCCCTCGACATTCTGATGTCATCACGAGGAGGAAGTAGAGGTAATTTTGCAAATAAAGCGTTCAGAGCAGGCTGGAGCCCGGGGTTTTTGACTTTCAGGGAGCATTTTACATACATTCACCTCAGGTTTTGGAACATTGACCATGTTTAACACAAACATCCAACTTCAATATACGAATAAATCACACAAAGCTTGATATGTCCCCTTTAAAGACGTTACAATAAATAGATATGATGTATGAAGATATTATAATGTCCAGAGATAGCTTAAAGCATGTTTGAAATTACCACTGCAATTCTGATGTGTTAATTCACTGTTAAAAACACTTTCACCTTTTCACCAATAGTGTCACCACTTGATTTATTTTGACCTGTCCAGGACCTTCATAGTCTCCTCTTTTAAAAAAGACACAGGCATCTTTTACACATAAAACTGACTGTTGGGGTTTACTTCATCGGGTAGGTGTATGTGTTTGCCAATGTCCCTTTTAAAAGTAAGCCTTCTGTTTGATCTGCAGTTTAGACAGAGTGACAGTACTTAACGTGTAGCTCTCGACTCCTTAAGTACTTGTCCAGAATCCAGAATAAATGAACTGCAGTGGAGTGATGAGGATCGTAAATTCTCTCTTCCTCCCTCTCTCTGTCGCTCTCTCTCTCTCTCTCTCTCTTTCTCTCTGTCTCTCTCTCTGTCTCTGTCTCCCTCTTTCTCTCTCTCTAATATGCCTCAGCATCTGTTGTCAAGTTCACATATCCTCACATGTACTCACACACCACCGCCCACAAACTCTCATGTTGGTATAGGTTGTTGTTTTTGAGTTGTGTTTTCTTCTTCATGCTTTGCCTGTACCCTTCTTCAGTAATGCAGCTGCTAGGTCAGGGTCTCTCGTGATTGCTCTCCTCCAGCCTTGTTGCTAGTCTTTATGTTATTCTGGTTTGTCCCTTCTTACCCTGCTGTCTTCTAGCTGGACTCAAGGGTAAGTGCTTCCCTGTAGCCGGCACAGCTCAGATAATCCCCGCCGATTATCTGACAAATGCAACGTTCTTTCTCTCTTCTTTCCCCTCTTCTCCTTTTTCACGTCTCGCTTCATGTCTTAGATATTAGTTGATAACTTTTTGTTTTTGACAACCTCAACTTGAGGATCAAAGTATAAGCATCCATTCGTGCCAGTATAGGATGCATGTATTTTATTCTAAGAGCTTATTATTTGACTCAGTAATGGTTAAAGTTGATATTATAGTTGTTACTGCATAATTGCCTTCTCTCTTTACTCATATTGGTGACTGGACCCCTCAGAGTAAAGCAATATGATGATTAAAATGTTAGATTACTGGTAGAAAATCAGACAGATTGGCTGTTTCAAAAAAATCCTTTAATGTGCACATCTATTAAAATACAATTTTAATGAGCTGGAAACAAACTATAGATTCTTTTATATTGACTAGATGAAACCTATATAATTATTATTCATTTATTTTTATTAATTAATGTTTTAAAGATAGAAATGTAGACACTGTGTGAGTGATTTTTTTTCAGTCTAGGATGCTTTTTTTTTTTAATTAAAAAGATATCTTTGATGCATGGATGAAATTTGTTTTGACACTTCTTAAGTGTTGATCATGCTTTACTTCAGAGGGCTCAATTGCTTTTAGTTCTTTTTGTTTGAACTTTTCTCGATGAGAGTTGGCAAATATGTATGCGGAGTATTCTGAATGCCAAAGACAAGGAGTAGCTAATGCCGCCCCTTCTTACGATAAAATACTCCGGACCCCCCTCCCCCCTTCCTACTACAGTAGATGGGCCTGTAGATAGAGGCTAGACCGGTGTTACACCTCCAGAAGGGAGATATTTCATTTTGATTTCTTTTGACTGCCCTTTGTTTGCCTGAATAGGAGAACACCTGTGTCATGTGTCCATACTTTTGTATAAATACAGGAGTTTTCATTCATTTTCCCCCATCTCCCAGAGAATGATACAGTTTTGCCTCTGTCGGCTTCATGCTATTTACCCATGTACTTGCACCAAATTGTATTGCTACCCTATTAGAATTCTCCGGTAGTGGTATGCCTGTTAGTGTGCTCTGTAGAGATCATGAATACACTGCAACATATTCAAGTATTGTCAACTTGCAAATGCGTAGAGAAAAAAAAAAAAAAAAAAAAAAGGAATGCCAAAAAAAGATAAAATGCAAATTTGAAAATGGGTCTGCAGGTGTGCATGACATTTAAAAACTCAATGAAAAGTCACACTGTTCTCCAGCATGTGATAATTTATAAATGTATGCAAAAGTCGCCTATTCACTTTGGTAATTTGGTAATTTTATTCGTGGTTGAAGTCATTATCAGCAAGTTATTGTAAGTTATGGTAATGTTACTGTAGTATTGAGTGTATTCTGGACTTCAACTCCATTTCCTCATTTATTCCAACCAAAGGAGATAAAGCCCACTCACTGTGTGTCATAGCCCAACCCCAGGCACTCTCTGTTCACTCTTTGGATGTTTTCACTTTCTCAGCACTTCTCCACAACATCCCTTTGTAACTTGGCCCTGAGTGAATCTTCCTCTTATGGTCATCACTTTCCTCCAACACTTGTCTGGCCACTGTCTTAATGTACCATTTAAAGGTTGTCTTACCCACCAAATCCTCTTTCATCCTCGCCACTGTCTTCTCCATTACTGGGCTCACCACCACTGCCGTTCACTATCTTCTCTCAGTGTTGTGTCTAGACTTCACGTGTTAACTGTCCTTCTCTCTGACATTATGACTTACTGTACCTGTCTTGTCCCTCTTCCTTAAAGAATCTCTTTTTTCCATCGTCCACATTTTACTTGTTGTCTCACAGGTTTTCCTTCTCAGATTGAAGTAAAAATGAGTTAAATGTCTGAAATGTAACCTTCCTTAGGTTCTTTTTTTTTAGCAAATTTCAGTGAGTGTTTAGCACCCGTATTGTACCCTTTCCCCTTCACCCTTTCCAACCTGGAGGTTGACAGATGTCAGCTGTGCTCTATTCAGTACCCCGGCCATGCCAACCCAAGATCCGGCCTCCACTCCCCACCCCCACTCCCAAATCATCATCACTCATGTCAGTGTCTCATGGACATGACACCTGTCACTCACACCGAGGACATGACTGCATCTCTTATCTATTTTGAATCATCCTTGTCCCCATCATTTTGTCTCTAACAGTCGTATTATTTACAGAGCACGATAAATTACGGTCAGTTTAGTAGAATTTATCTAATGTGGTTTAGAGAAGTGAAAAACAGATTGTTCCACCAATGTTTTCATCACCCATATTTACTGAGTTTTATTATAGTTTCATTTTTTACGCAATTTGATGTTACTAATGTTCTTTCTTCATTGAATTTGACAGAGCAGGTTTAGTGTTTTAAATATAGAAGTTGTCTTGGTTAATGGCAAAAGTTATGAAGTAAGACAGACATAAAAAGTCTGATTTTCAAAGATCCACAGCTGGAGAAAAATCTTCATCTCTCCAGTCGATAACTTTT
The DNA here is from genome assembly GCA_038419695.1 of Scomberomorus guttatus. NCBI lineage: Eukaryota > Metazoa > Chordata > Actinopteri > Scombriformes > Scombridae > Scomberomorus > Scomberomorus guttatus. The sequence goes on from CM076446.1 coordinate 19,978,950, forward strand.
TACAACTTCTTCAATTAGCAGCACTTCATGCTGTATCTCTGCAATGTCTTCAGATTAATTACTCTTTTGCCATATCTTTTTACTAGCACACGGCTCAACGTTTTTTAGGACCTGAGTGACATTCAACAATTGCGAATGGCAGAATCTATTGACTACATTAAGAAGAATGCATCTGATTCAATCTAGCAGCACTTTTTCAAACACGTTTTGAATATTTAAAGATTAATGTACCCTGCAAAACATCAGGGAATGTGACATACGAAGATGCATGCATGCACAAACAGTAGAAGCACCCACCCCTCTGAGCTTAGCTTCAGATCGATAGAATCTCATCCACCAATACATCAAATCTCTTTACGCTGTCTGACACAATGCAAGTTGACAATGTAAGCTGTAAGTGTTTATAATTTGCCCTTAGAAGTAGCAACAAAAAAAAAAACTCCCTGTTTCTGTGTTGTGATGAAGACTTGCTGCTTGCCTGTGCCTCACTGATGTCTTCTCCTCTGAATCGTGTGCTTTTCCCTGTGCCGTTGGCTGGATAGACGCTGACAGAGCTCAGAAACATGGCATGGATGAGTTTATCTCCGCTAACCCCTGTAGCTTTGACCACGCCTCGCTTTTTGAGATGGTGCAGCGACTCACGTTGGACCACAGGCTTAATGACACCTTCTGCTGCTTGGTGAGTATCTCTCTGCATCACATAATACCGTATTGGCCTGAATATAAGAGTCCCTGAATATAACATGACCTCCCCAAGATATTATTTATCCTGATTTTTGAAGCCTTTTCTCTCATAAAAGTGAATTAATACCATTAAAGCAGCAAATCATACATTTCTGTCTATCAGTCACACGCTCACACTCTCTCCTGTCAGGCTGTTGGAAGTATTTTCTCCAGCAGAAACCATTTCAGACTGTGTTTTTGTCTTTTTGAGCACCTCATCATCTATGACAGCACTAGTTCTTAGCTGCTTGACAGATCAATCCAGCAAACCATTTCTGCAGTAAAGATGTCGGGAGACACTTTGGCCTTGTTTTCACTCCTCATGAACTTTTTCTCTGTGGCAGAAAAAAAGCACTACAGAAACTCCTGCTGGTTAAACTGATAACGAAACACTTTTTAGGGCTCTTGTGAACACGTAATTGTCTTGTCTTTGAATATAAAATGACCCCCACTTTTTCAAATGTAATTTTCAGTTGTCTTATATTTGAGCCAATACGGTACATTTATGGCAGAGGGCTGTTTTTGTGGCAGTAGCTGATATGCAGCGATGTTATCCCCATCTGTTTTTTGTGTTGTGCAGGGATGGTTCAGCCCAGGCCAGGTGTTTGTCTTGGATGAGTACTGTGCCAGGAACGGGGTTCGAGGTTGTCACAGACATCTGTGTTACCTGCGTGATCTCCTGGAAAGAGCAGAAAGCGGGGCTATTATTGACCCCACTCTTCTACACTACAGCTTCGCTTTTTGTGCCTCCCATGTCCATGGGAACAGGTGTGCCCTAAACTCGTTTTTTTTAAAATATTTATACTTTGTAAAAGACATCACCTAACAGGATTTATAAGCACATTAAGATCACATAACACTAAAAACTCCTTTCAAACGAATAGTGTTCCTTTAGGCAGGATCGGCACAATAAAGCTCCACAAACACTGCACAAGAGCAGAATAGAAAAGTCGGAAGCATCTTGGGCATTTTGTGTCTTTTCCCATCTATTTAATGTTTGCCATATTTATGTTGTTTCCTTTTTATGATTATTGTTATGTTCAAATTTTGTTTTATGTTGAAGTTATGTTGTTAATCATTTGCATATCTCTACATATTTTCTTGTTTCTACCATTTTTCTTTGTTTTCTTTTCTCTCTGTCCTTTGTTGCCATAGTCTCTTACTGTCCATATTATTCATCCTCTCATGCGTCCGTTAAAGTCAGAGAGGGCAGCAATTACTGGGGGCCACTGGGCTATGAGGCCCTAATATCCCCAAAGAGCTCCCAAAGGCCAGATCCTGGCACTGCCTCTAAACGAGCACGCATATTCAAGTTTAGAAAAAGAAAGGATCCCAAAATTCAACTCTTTCAAGGCCCCGAAAGGTGAGACACTGTCATTTATTTGTATGTAAACACAAAGGGAAACAAATCACACACAATTTATAGTCAGTTCCTGAGGAGCTGAAAGCTGTCAGCCAGTGTTGTGTGTTTTTTTTTGTTTTTTTTGTTTTTTCTCGCATTGCTCTTGTCGGACTCAAATTAGAGGTTCCATGAGTTGAACCTCTGCAGGGTTTCAGCCGTGGGTTAAAATCTGTGGGTGTGATCTTCATAGGCCAGACGGGCTGAGCACAGTGAAAGTGGACGAGAAGGAGCGCTTTGAAGACATCAAGGAGCGGTTGCGTGTGATACTGGAAAACCAGATTGTAAATTTCAGGTGACTGCCAACTCACTCAATGTACTTAACCACAAATCATGAAACATTGCGTCTGCTGGTATTTTCTACTGCGATTAAACTTTCGGTCTACATCTTCCCTTGTAGATATTGTTTCCCCTTCGGTCGTCCAGAGGGTGCACTGAAGGCCACTTTATCTTTGCTGGAGAGGGTTTGTAAATATATAAAAAAAAAGCATCTTATAGCCCATGAGGAGCAACTGTGATGTAATGAAATCATGTTACATAATTCCTCTTTAATGTGGCCTGTACTGTAGGTCCTGATGAAGGACATTGTGACCCCAGTTCCACCAGAAGAAGTTAAAGGAGTTATCCGCAAATGTTTGGAGCAGGCGGCTCAGCTCAACTACCAGCGGATTAAAGAATATGCTAAAATTGAAGGTAACCAGAAAAACACAACCGAACATCACATAATGAACTGGTGGAGTGAATGCGCTAATGATACTTAACAATCATAATGGTGAATAAAATGTCAGTGTGTGCATTACAGTCGTTTTGTTTGGTTTCAGATTGAAATCCAGTGGTTGGGTGTGGCGTCAAAATAGTAAAAGCCGCTTTTTTTTTAATTTTCATTTTAAGACAAAAGACTGAACCTATATTTCCTTTTTTATTACTTCAGTATGAGATTGAATTGTTATTTATTTATTTACACATGGTGAATTCACCTGGTATACGGTATATTTGTGTCCATATCCCAAATGATTTGTGGCATCCCAAAATGATTTGTGACAGTTTGTCGGGTCACTTTCTGTCTCTCAGTCCAATAACTCTCTCCTTTGTTTCAGGCCTGCTTTAGCTCTGTGCTGTTCTGTAGGTCAAGTTGGCTTTTGTGTAGAGGTGTGTGAGTAAAAATGCATTCAAATCCAAAGCCCTGAAATCTGTTGATGTGCTGATCTCTCATTGTGCCTTGATTATTCAAGCTGTGTAGTACCCCGGCCTCTGACATTTGATGATTGGACTGTGAGTTCAGCTTAACTGAATTTCCTCTCCTGACTCCCAGTCGATGCACACTCCCCCTCTCCCACTATCTTAGCCTCTCTGATTCCCCCAGCTGCCCCCCCCCCCACTCCCCCATAACACCCCTGCCTTGAAATACCAGCAGCTCTCCTTTCACCTCTGTCTTATGCTCTCGCTGAAGACCACTATCTTCTGCTCCCTGTCTGCTCTGCTTTCTCTCCTCTCTCCCAGTTGTTGGCTTTGCCACAGTTATCACTTTATTTGACCTCTTTACTATGTGATATGTGGCCTTCAACCAAAGGAATGCTGGGATTGAACACCTACAAACCAGCATCAGCAACCTGCATGTGCTTTGAGACATAACAACATGGCCTTTCTTTACTGGCATGGATTACATATTTTAAAAAATGCATTTAAATTAATTAAAACAAGACATTTTATAATGTCTTATACTTCCTTGCTGTGTCTTTTCTTCCTGTATAACCATTAAATGCATTGAAATGCACTTTGCATATTTACATAGAAAATAGTGATGTTGTTTATGCCTTGAAAGAAATCCCCCAGGGTGCTAAAGATACTAAGGATTCAAACCTTACTATCTTGCCATGCTATGTGAATTTACTTCCCGCTGTCCTTGTGAGGCGCCTGGTTGTAAAAACAAACCTCAGTAAACATTTGACTTTACTACTGGGCCTCCTGCCCAACAGAATGTCGTTTTCAACTGGACAGCCCTCTTCCCATCAGCCTCTGACCTCTAGCTTTCCCACCTCTGACCCCCGCCTCTTGCATGCCCCGATCCTTTTTTGTAGGGAAAAAGAGGGAAATGTATGAGCACCCTGTCTTCTGCTTGGCGTCTCAAGTGATGGATTTAACCATCCGTGAGTACCTTCATCGTCCTCTCCCCAGTCGCTATCCTCCTCCTCCTTCTTTCAAGCGCTTCTTTCACCTCATCCCCCTCTGCCTCCTCTCTTTCTTCAGAGACGTTGCTCCATGCTTGTTTTTATCTGTGCCTTTGTCTGTGAGAGTGAGTGGGGAGAGATCGCCGGTCAAGAGATCCGAGCAGTACCGCTGAATCAGTCGGGGGTTCCTTTTTTTTAGTACCATCTGTTTGTGATGGACATGAATGAGCAGTCTGGTCTGTAAGCTTCTTTCTTTTGGTTGGATGCCCATTCCTTTGACTTGAATGCATTTTTACATTGCTTACATTGTTATCTCCTCCAGTCATTTGGTCTGATCATGTGTCAGTGGTGTGCTGTGCCGAAACGAAAAGGTAGGCTTTTTTTTAAGTGTGACACCAGAGATAGTGCAGGAGCATCTGTCAACAGAGCTATTGTATGGGGAGGACAGGGTAGGGTGTATGAATTTAACAGCTCCTGTTTGTGTTTTAACTGGATTCAACTCAAGTCAAGTCACTCAGTGTGTCCTGTCTACGATCCTGGCAGCTGTTTGTGTGTCTTACCTGTTTACGATAGCTTTGTCTGTTTGTTAACAAACATCTTATCACTTTTTTTAATTTACAGTTTTCCACAGGCTAATGTTTCAGTGTTTCTGTTTTTACTGTGTGTCTGTGACGTCTGTCTGTTGCCTAGAAACCTCACTCCCTGGAGCTGAGACCATCCCAGCAGATTCTTTGAAAGGGTCACATGGTGACGAATAACAACTCTGAGCTTTCCCCCCCTGTAACGTGAAAATAACCCTAGAGACGTGCTAATTCTAAACATCTCCTCTTTATCTTTTCTCTCCCCTTTTCTCGCTGAAGTTGAGAAAGGTCAAAAGGATCAAAAGGATCCAGGTGAACCCATGTTTAGCTTGTGGTTTAGCCAGTGCACACATACATGTACATACACATAGACTTTACCCCTCATTTCCTTCACACACGTACTGTATTTACAGAACATATGCATGCACAGAATGGCTAATTTACTTGTAGCACATCTTCCATATAGTATGTTATACACACTGACAATATACACACTCAAATGTCTTGGCATGTTTTAAACAAGCATCTCTTTTTATAAAATAAATACTGAGGAGATTGTATTGCTTTATGTCAGTCCAGACATGATTCAAGACCAATAAGATGTTTTAGATCCATTTAGTAATAGAACAGTTATTTATGTGGTTGTTTGCTGGAAAAAATAATATAAAAACCATCATTGCACGATCAATTATAGAGCAATACAATCTCTTCCAAAAAGAATAAGTTTTATCTTTGCTTAAAGTGAAAAAGTAAAGAGGGACATAAGCAACATATCATTAATATAACCCTCATCATTTAATGCACATACAAATTAATATAATTTACAGTAAAGATCATATTTTTGATAATGGGATTGTATATGTACATGAGTTTTCTTATTGTCATATATCACCATATATGAACGTTCATTTTAGTTAAATTTGCGGGTAACAAAACAAACAAAAAAGCATCTTCCCACTTTTTATGGTGTGTAGTCATGCAGATAGTTTTGGTATTTTTTATTATTTATTATTATTTTGAGGTGAAACTATCTACATGGCTAGATACCACAAGGGATTAGAGAAAATTTTGTTTGGCTTGTTTGTTTTTTGTTTCTTGTAGTTTTGGTGAACCGACCCTCAGACACATTAGATAGTTGTGTTCTGTGTTCGAACGATTCGAATGATTTTAAATGCCCCAAAATATACTTCACAGAAACATAGTTTTAATTTTGATTGTAATGCGTTAATGCGTTAGTGCTAATGAAGCCACAAAGGCCCGCTGTGCTGCACTTCTAGACCAAACCATGATGAACATTTTTCAGATCTGCTCACAAAGCATTATCTCGGCCCTTTAGGTATCTCACATTTCCCTTACTGATAAACTCAACATGAGAATTGAAAACATAACCTATAGTGGAAGATAAAGGTATCTCTAAATCAATTTTACAACCAGGAGCCCAAAATAGATATTCATTTGGATTGAGTAGAAATAGCTGAGAAATATTTGAGAAAATGCTATTTCTAAGTAAAATAATAGTCAAAACGTCAGTATAGCAATTAGAGGACTGCTATTGTCAATAAAGCTGTTTTATGTAGAGTTTATATGTGCTTTTGATTTCCGATTTGTGTAGCCATTCAGTTCCATCTTCAAATATCATTCCACATAGCTGTACTGTTTGAATAATCCCATTTCATCACATGTAACTGTCTAATCAGATCATTCTGTCAGCAAAGGAACAAGCAAATGATTTGGAGCTTTTGCAAATTATAGACCAAAGCCAACAGCTATTGATAAATGAAAGAAGGGCGGAAACAGTTTTTAGTGTGAAAAACTTTTAGTTGATGGCAAATCCAACATCATCCCACTGTAAAAATATTCATTAAATATACCTAAAGTCATTCATTCAAATGATTAGTATATGATTATAGCTGATTTATAAGTAAGGGCACTCCTAAAGCATCTACTGAACCAAAATTAAATGTGTCAAAATGGTTTTTAGTTTTTATCCACAAACTTTGACCTTTATCAAAAAACCCATTTGTGCAGAATTGTCCAAAGATTACATTCACCATCGTTTAGAAATGTAATGTTTAAAAATGTTTTTAAATTACTTGGAAAGGTTGGCCATAAATGTAATTTACAGATGTTGATGAAAGTGACTTTTAACCAATTCTGCTCTATAGCAGCAGGATTAATGAGTAAAGTTTTAATACAGCCTGATTCTATTAGACACATTATTGAATATGGATTGAAAATCATAAGATCCTCTCCAGATATGTATTAAGAAATATAAAAACACTCTGCTTGGAACAAAAATGTGTGTCTGATATGTTTTTTTTCCTCAAAAAAACATAATTACCACATTAAAATCTTTGAAATGGCACCTACACCTTCTCCCTCATTAAAAATTCCACAATCTATGAATATGCAAATATATTTCACTTCTCCTACTTCACTGTAAAGTCTATTCTCAGTGTTTGTGCACTGGAGGCTTCAAGTTTCCACATCACACTTGTATAAGTTGAATATTGGACCAGGATTGTCGTCCACACTAGTTGTGATGTCACAAATCCTGCTCGTAGACCCGCCCCTTAAAATCCGATTTTCAATGAGCTCAGAGAAACTCTACACTTGAAAACAGCCTCCCAGTGTCAAATTCTGCACAGTGAAGCTCAAACATTCAACTGTAGGAACAAGAAGAAAAGCATATATTTGAGTGGAGGGAGCCTTTAATGTTAATTTGATGGAGAGCTTCAAACAGAAGTAATGAATTATTTTTACAGTGGGTGTTGTGAATGAGTATCTTTGATCACAGCATGCAACAGCTCCTTATACAGATGGCTTATTCAGTACCGCTTCTCAATATGCATGTTTTAAATGCAACATTGCATTTCCATCTCAGTGCCACTATTCTTGTGCCTGAAATTCTTCCAACATAAGTTTGATTATCCTAAAAAACATCACTCTGTTGCTTTATGTCATGCAGCCCAAAATGAATATAAATGGGACCACGCTTTACTTGTTGTGGGGGTATGATAAACAAACATCACAGTGTAAGCGCTGTGTTTATACTTTATTAAACGGTCTAAAATATAGACAGGAAAAATCTTCTGAATAGTCACAAACATCCCCCTGCAATCCTTCTCTGTGCTTGACTAACTACTCATCCCTCACCCTCATCCTTTTGTCTCAGAGAACGTAGGCCGCTTAGTCACGCCTGCCAAAAAGCTGGAGGAAACAATTCGCCTGGCGGAGTTAGTCATAGAGGTCCTCCAGCAGAACCAGGAACACCACGCGGAGGTGAGTGAGAACCCTCTCCTCCTCTCCTCCTCAAAGCACTTTTCCTCTTTACTCTCACTCTTATCTCACTCCGCCCCACAGCAGGGAGTTAGTTTTATTATCAGTCTTCTATAAATAAAGCCGCTTTCATCTATGGGCAACAACAACAAATAAAACCCCTTTTCAAAGATGAATTTAATTTAGGAAAGCTCTAATTGGTGTTCGGCAGACCATGGCTACATGGCATCAGAGCGCTACGTTTGAGCGGAGACTGTAAATTAGACAGAAAATGACATAATGTGTGCAGTTCTTTTTCTCTGATCACAATTCATACGTAGCTCAGTGTTGCCTTGTTACATAAGCAGTTGAAAGCGCTGGTAATCCAGCATAAACAGCAGGCAGGAAGGTAAACAGAAAGTAAAATAAGCTAATCCACGTTACTCATGGCTTCTGCGTGCTCTTAATATTGTACTAAGTTTCACTTTTGCCGTAGTTAGGAGACAAACTAGCTCCCTTATTGCATCCTATTTGCTACTGTAAACACTGAGCTGATAGGAAAGCATGATGAGCATGTACAACTGTATAGATCTGAAGGTGATCCAATGTGATCTTAGAATATGCAAGATAAAGCAGATTTATTGTATCTCTCTGAATATGCTTGACAGGCGGCAGTCACAAGTTCTGGAGATCAATCGGTACAGTATTTTTATTTCTTTTTCCTCTTCAGTCCCCCATCACGACCCCCCTGTTTGGCATGTGCGCCACTATGGCAAGAGGCACCTTCTAGGCAGATAATGATCTCGTAGACACTAAAGCAGTGGGTGGGTTTGTAGGAATAGGAAGTGAGCGCAAACTTGTTTAAAAATGAAAAGGCACTGTAGCTTGCACAACATAATTGTGATCATAAAGCATGTTCATCAGGCCATAAAGAGGTTTCCTTTCTCTCCAAGCATGCTGAACCAGTAAATTTCCCAAAGTATGCTCCATGTGAACCTTTGAAGTTTGATCCACCATAAACATTTGTTTCCCCTCCATCCAACGATTAATTTCACAGTCCGCACTTGTTCAAGCATTACTCCCCCGGCTTCTCCTCTTCCATCCCTCTCTGCTGTTGTACTCTGAGTTTACAAACCCTATAAAAAGAAATGCCTCAAAAATACATTATTGTTCATCTTCCTGTGTTCTCACTGTCATATGATTGGTGACTGTCCAAGCAGGGAAAAGAGGTATGTAGTAAAGTTGAATGACAAAACTCCCATAATGGTCTGTGCATGTCCAGTAGATGATGCCACGTCTCCCCCCCCCCTCCCCCCTCCTTCCTCCCCCCTCCTCCTCAGCATCAGTACACTCCCCCAGGACTGATCCCTTGACACGGTTGCATTGATACAGCACTCTAGTCTGTTTGGCTGAACACCGGTGCTGCCGTAGAGCTCAGGGTCCTGTATGTGTCCCCTACCACTATCAAAGGTTTGGAGGCCACTCAGCCTGGCGACCTTTGAGCGTTTCCCCTCCCTTACCTGTTGGAAACTTTTTTTACGCTCCTCCCCTTTAAACCCCCTGTCCGTGATAAGAGTATCTCTCCTTGAATGTGATGGAGAAGAGCTTTGTTTGCTGCCTGTCTCTCTGACTCTAGAAATAGCTTTTTTAAATCTTGGAAGTGGGCAGGTAAGTAGACAGGTAAGTAAGGATTTGACTGCCATTGTGGTGGTTAAGCCAGATGGGGAAGTAACTGAAACACTGTAAAAAAAATAAAGCATGCAGCATAATTTGGAAAAGATTGAGCTTTCACTATTGAACTTGGCAACATGTTAGTCTGAATGATAAGCAAATAAGCTAAGCCAAGACTGCTAGCAAAGCAACTACTGTACTCCTGCTGTCAAAGGGGGCGAGGAAGTCCTGACTGTGCTAGAAAATGGTCAACTGAATCTCAACAGACGCACATAACTAATTGGAGCAGACGCACTACAACACTAGAGATGCTGTGTGCTGCAGTCTTTGGTGTGCCTAGTCGAAGATGGCAATGTGCATGAGTCACATTCACATCTAGTGGGCTATGGGTTTGTCAGTGATGTGAATGGTGGGCTCCTTCATCTCTTAGCTTGAGAGAAAAGCATGCAGGGAGCTCCACATCTGCATGATAAAAGCACCTTTCCCTTGAATCTATAGATGCTGTCATGAATATAATAAGGCACGAACAGGCAACCCTACTGTGTGATTCTTTTGCTACGTACACACTGGATTTATAATTTATCCCACCTTTAAGTCCCTTATCAATAAGAGCTGTGGATTCGATGTCAAGAGTATGTGATGGAACACACACACACACACACACACACACACAAACATGCATATATCATATGCAATACACAAACACATTGAGACAGGTGTGATGGTGTGTCCTTTCCGTTCTGTAAAAGCTATGTTTAAAAGGAAATACCCAGCACATACAGCACGGGACTGTCAGTTGTCAGGAACATGAATAAATATCTCCTAAAACTAGACAACAGTAGACATCTAATGCATACTTAAATGTCAAGTTTCTATATTTTTCTTACTGTCAACAAATCTCATTGAAAGACAATTATAATAACATGTTTTCTGTGTTTCCAGCCTGATAAAGTGTATTCCTCTGTGCCATAGACCAACATTCTTGTTCAAAAACTATTAAAAACACATCAGTGAGCCACGCTGTTACTCTTGGTGGCATGCTCCTTCATTACGATGAACATGCTCCTTCATTACGATGAACATGGCAGCTGTAGTTAATTTGTAGTCCATCCCAGTAGTCCCCACAGAGCGGAGTCCCTACAAAAATATAGAATATTTCCACCCTTATCCTTTAACATACTGCAGATGAACATACACAAGCGGTATTTCCTTTTTAAGACCCGGTGAGCTTCAGTTGTGTGTATTATTCCCTCCTTCCTCGTCTTTCTTCGTTGTGTCATCTCACGTCTTGCAGTAACTGCATTCCCTGTTCACCTGTTTGCTTTCCCTCCTGCTGTCTCTCTAGGCATTTGCATGGTGGACAGACCTCATGGTGGAGCATGCAGAAAACTTCCTGGCCCTCTACGCCATTGACATGGACGCCGCTCTGGAGATCCAGTCCCCTGAGAGCTGGGACAGTTTCCCCCTCTTCCAGCTGCTCAACGACTTCCTCCGTACAGACTGTAAGCCTCTGGATTGCCACGTTTATTTTGATGCTACCTCCAGAATTTAATGCTTAAACAAAGACACTGATCTTTTTTTTTTTTTTTTTTTATATATAGATCATCTGTGCAATGGAAAGTTCCACAAACACCTTCAGGATCTGTATGCTCCTCTGGTGGTTAGATATGTGGATCTGATGGAGTCCTCCATCGCACAGTCAATTCACAAGGGCTTTGATCGAGAGTCCTGGGAGCCTGTAAAGTAAGGAGCCTCCGTCTTTCTAGCTAAGCTGTAGGATGGTTGGAGATGCGAGGCTTTTATATTCAGATGACAGACTGAGTGTGCGGAGGCTGAGAATCTGGGAGAGCAGCTGTAACATTCACCCAGGCTTCCTTTAGGTTCACTTGTAAAGAATGAGCCAAGAGTGGGCTGAATAACCTATTTTCTTTCTGTGAAAGAAATGGGTTATTTATTCTGAAAATAGCTTTAGTCATCTTTGACTAATGTATGTTTCTTATTAATTTCTCTCTGACACATTGGGGTGAGGGCAACACCTAATATTTCTGTTGTTTCGTTTTGTGAACTAACCTTCATAATGTGCGCTTTGACATGTTGCCAGAAACGAAAGGCCTCCATGTTGCTGTTATAATTTATTTGTTGTGGCTTTCACTGTTGTGCTTTTGCATTTTTTATTTAGACGATTATATGTAAGATTTGTTAAGGTAAAAGAAAACGAAATTTATTTATTTGTGTGTATTTTTTTGAGTATTACGTTGCTTCTCCCTCTCACTACATTTAATACAGTTATATGTGTGCATCCTGAGTCCAGCCCACTTTACTCTGTAGGTCTTTTCATATGATGTGTGTCTTTGACAGTTACCGTCTTGTTTTTATGTGTGCTACTGTACATTTCTGTCTTCACCTACTTTCAGATTTTACGTTACTTTTATGATGAGTGTCACATGGCTTTCTGCAGCTCCCACACCACTGTTATGGATTCTTTTTTTCTTTTTGTCTGTCTTTTCTGCAGGAGTTTAACAAGTAATCTGCCCAATGTGAATCTACCAAATGTGAACCTCCAAATTCCCAAAGTACCAAATCTGCCAGTGCCAGTAGCAGGACTATCAGTTAACCTTCCACAAATGCCTAGCTTTTCTACCCCGTCATGGATGGCTGCTATATATGACTCTGAGTGTGTATTCAACTAGTTCACTTTAGATTTATTGAGCAAACAGAGACTGCCTTGGTATGAAGATGCCCTCAGACAAAGATCATTCAAGAATATATTTTAAAAAAATACAGCACAGCACAATTTAGCCCTGTGTGGCTCCAACAAGAAATTCAAATTTTAACATACAGTGTTTTTGTTCTCTCGTACGTCGATACCATTCATGTTCATGCCAAAGGCGCTCTGAGAAGTGTTAGAGAAGATGAGGTTCTGCTTTCTGAAATGAGAAGCTGAAATGCTCTCATTTGTCTCAACATGCATGCTGTTGAGCTGAGGTGTGGAGATGCAGGCCTAAACAAAAAAAACAAACCAAAAAACATATATATATTTATATATATATACACTCTATTGCTCTGAGGCTATTTGGGGATTTACCTTGCAGAAAACAGTTTGTACCCATTTAAAAACATTTGCAAGATCTCGCTCTACAAAAGATGTATCTCCCCAGAGTCCACAGACATTTGCTTTAGTGGTTTTTTTAGCATACTGTAGATGGTTTATGGCCGTAGGTTCATCTCTGACCTTGAGCACCTGCCAGTAGTCTGATTGGGAGGTTAGATGCTGGGTTGGATAGGAGAGCCGGCTGGCTCTCTGCTTTATCACCTTCCCTCCCAACCTCACATCTCTCCTGCAGCACATTCCCAATGAGCTCTACTCAGGATGCCCTAAAGGTCTGCATGGTTTGTTTGGTAATTCTTCCAGGGGCCCCACTAGCCTGGGGACATGGATTTTGAGAGAGGGCCTGTGATGAGACATCAATTTGTTTTTTTGGTTTTTTTTTGTAGAATCAGACCTTTTTTTTTTACATGCCCTCCCTCACTTCTCCATTCCCTTTTGTCTTGACACAGTGTGATTAGATGCTGTATCTGCAGTGACTTTTACCTGCATGTGGCCACTTCACATCCCAGTCAATAACCATACTCTACAGCATGGTTATTGATTTGTTACAGTAAACCCTGCCCGCTCCTGTTCACCCATGCACTGACTGTCCACAAACACCTGAGCATCACGCAGGAATTGAGCCAGACATTGGGACGGACCAGTCAGTGCATGGTCGGAGTAAAATTTGACTGTGTTTAGGTGTAGAGGAACAGCATCCTCCTCTGCACCTGCCACAACACCCTCTCAACCCCTTCCCCCCACTTTGACCCCTTCTCTCCAGCGGGGTGACCTTTATTTTCTAACCTGTGTGTGTGTGTGTTTGGGTTGATGGCAGTAACGGCTCTGGGACGTCAGAGGACCTCTTCTGGAAGCTGGACGCCCTCCAGACTTTCATCAGGGACCTGCACTGGCCTGAGGAGGAGTTTGCCAAACACCTTGAGAGTCGCATTAAGCTAATGTCGAGCAACATGATCGAGAACTGCGTCAAGCGGTGTGTGTTTTGTGTGTGTGTGTGTATATGTGCATGTGAAGAAAACAGAAACGCTTAGGGGCACCAGTGTTGAGAATGAACACTTTCCTGCATTTTTCATATTATAGTGTGTATAAATATTTTACTTGCATTGCAGCACTCGGATGGCATTTGAGTCCAAGCTGGCAAAGAGCAGCAAGACCACAGATTTCCGCATTTCTCCAACATTATGCACCATGTTCAATGTGATGGTGGATGCCAAGGACCAATCAGCTAAATTGTGCGCAATGGAGATGGGCCAAGAGGTAAAACTTAGCCTGTGACAGCGACTGCACACGACTGCTTTACATTTTGTAAATTGCAGCAAAAAAGGGATCTGTTAAATTGATATTTTTGTTAAAAATTCTCCTCCATTTTTGCAGAAACAGTTCCACTCCCAAATTGATGAACTGATTGAGGAAAGTGTGAAGGACATGATCCAGCTTCTGGTTGCAAAGGTGCGACTGTACACCAGCTGTGCTTTATTACAACCAATCAGGAGAAAGAAAAACCCCAAAATTGCAACGTGTGAGTTTTAATTTTTAAGTTGTATATTAATTCTGGTCTTTCCTTTGTTTCCCAGTTTGTTGCCATTCTGGAGGGAGTGCTGGCTAAGATTTCCAGATATGACGAAGGCACTCTCTTCTCCTCATTCCTCTCATTCACGGTGAGATGAAGCTTCTTTTTCTTCTTCAGCCCTTCACTACCTATTTATTGACCAAAATGTTTCTGACGTAGCGAGTATCGAAAACTGTCAAGCACCCAAAGCTAAATTTAGACTGTTTTATTTAGAAAAAAGTTGGCTGCTCGGGTTTAGACAACATTAACATTTGAAAATTTATATTTGCTCTGATTTCAGGTGAAAGCTGCCTCAAAATATGTGGATGTCCCTGTAAGTAAAATGGCATCCTACCTCTCTGTTTACCAGATACCAGATGTTTCTTTTCTGCCTTTGTGATCAGAGTAATTTGCGGTACCACCAGTGTTTTACCGCTGTTCTTCTCCGACGACCCTTTTCTGTTTCTGTTTTACAGAAACCTGGAATGGACGTGGCCGACGGCTATGTGACCTTTGTGCGCCACTCTCAGGATATGCTTCGTGATAAGGTCAATGAGGAGGTGTATATAGAAAGGTTATTTGATGTAAGTAAGATGCCGTCTCCTCCTCACAAGAAGGGAGGGGCCTTTCAAAATGTGGCAAAACAACAGGGCAGAGAGGGATAAGTCCCATTTTGAGAGCAGGAAATGTATTTCAGCCTGGCAGAAGAGGCTTTTCTGATCCTCTTTCCCTTTTGGCTTTTTTCTTTTCTCTCTGTCTCTCTTCTCTCTGAACCTTAGCTGCTGCCCTCTGCATTCTGGTGTGCATTGCCACAGTGCTTTTGGGCCTTTGTGTACTAAAAAAAGGAAACTTTTATTTACAAAGAGTCCATAAAAGCATCCTCAAAAAAGGATTATCTGAAGCAGTGCTCTCTGGAAAGAACAGAAGTATCCATAGTAAACATATGCTAGCACACTGACTTATATTCTTTAGCTCACCCCTGAACTATGCTTTCAGATGCTTTCCACATGACGCATGTCAACCTCCTGAATAAGTGACACTCAGCCCTCCTGGCCTCAGTCCACAGTGAAGCACCCATGCAGTCGGGTGAAAGATGCACTGCTGGATGTGTCAGGGTGACCTAATGATGTCAAACTCAGAGGCTGACATGTCGTTTACCCTTTCTCTGTCAGAGCAGTGGTTCCCAACCTGGTGGACAGGAAACCCCCCAAGGGGTTGCAGGCAAAATCTGAGGCGCCGCAGGATGATTTACATGACAGGAAAGAAGAAGAAAAACATTTCGGCTACAGATAATGTGCTCATTTTTTCACATTTTTTTCTCAATTTATTTGCTTTTTTTGTGAAATACCTCTTCAGCAGCCTGTTGCACCAGTTAAACGTGTGTGTAAAATCAACAATAACTGTTACAGTAACTAGTTTCACACTTAACTAGACACTGTTCAGGTGTTTGTAATTACATTTGAACTTACACATAGCTGGTACAACAGCCTGCAAGAAAACTATTCAAAGGAAGCAGAAGAGTACATCAGTCTTTGGTTAAACTGCTCGAAGCTCACGGATGAATGCAACCTGTGAGGAGGCAACAAAAAGTCACAAAGGTTGGGAACCAGTGTGTTAGAGGGTGAAGAGAGCACTGTCTTATAAAAACATAATCCTAATGGGATACATTGACAGTAATGTGTCCTCCATGTGTGATTTGAAACGACACATAATGCTGTGATGTGCGTGCTTCATGTCATTCAGAAACTATTTGTACAGACCTGTGTCTCTACAGGTGTGTGACGGCTTTACGTGTCTGACAGAGTCTCAGTCCTGTGAGGCAGTGATGTGAATTTTTCTGTCCAGAGATACTCCAAAGTCTCCCTTTGGTTTTCTATTTTTGTGTTGGCTGTAGAAGCGAGAGTCCTGTGCTCGACAAATATGATTTTACTTTTTGTTTGGGAGTGAGGAGTGATGCTGTTGTGAAGTGGGTCTGCTTTTGTCTTTGAGGTCCACACTGGCTCCCTTGTCTCCTCTCCTGTGTCGTCAGTTTTTCTAGCGTGGACTCCCCCCCCCCCCCCCCCCCCGTGTCCTCTGTGTGGCCCCAAAGTGCACCGAAATCCTACTCAGCACTGTCATGTTAAATTCTTCAGAAGATTTCTTCAAGCTGTGAAAGTTTCAGTTTTAGCAGCATTTGGAAAAATGACGTCGGCTCCAAGGATATCAATGTTTTTCCCTTTCATTTGAACGCATTTCCATCCATCCATCCATTTGCATGCATGTGGAAAACCTAGATGTTGCATAGGCTCTACTTTATCTCTCTTTCTTTCACTAATTAATTTCAATCCTTTTTATCTTCCTCTTTTTCTGATTAACACCATTCCTGCTGCCTCCTCTATTCAAAAAGTGGCACTTATCTCTAGTGTTGCGTTGCGTTGTTTTATCACATTATGTTGGTTGGCATGATTTTAGAGTCAAATAATCTTCCTGTGTACATCTTCTAGCATGACCCTCCTCCTCAGAGTTCTGCCTCATTTGCACATAGAGCAGTCTTCCTTAGCACGTACTCTGCCACTTACCCACCTGCGAGGTCTGCATGCACTGCACGCTCAACTCGACTGTGAAGTGGACAGGCATCTGCATATCTGGCCTCAACCTTTTCAACCATCCACCTAATCTTGATCTAAAATAAGCCTCGACTAATAAATAAAAGCTCAATAACCAAAAAACATTTAAAACCTCACAGCTCTAATTTGGACTTTTCTGCGTTCCTGCCTACTCACATGTTTAAAGTTGACTTCTTTTCTTGATATTGGAGGTATGACCACTGTTTCTATTCGACGCGGGTGCTGTTCTCTTGTAACTTTAGATTTATACAGTCTGGGAAACCACCACCCAAAGCAAAGTGGAGAAAAGGTACAAGAAAATAGCACCGCTGCTCCCTGCCTGCTAACCATTTACTCACTCTCATTCTATTTTTCTTTTGCTAATGAACTCGTGTCAAAACCATAATTTCAATTCCCCGTAGTAGTTTTCAATCTGCAGTGTAGGGTATTTTAAATGCAGCTCGCATTTCTGCTAGAATAAATTATAAATAAAGGCTAAGTATCTGCCTTCAGTAACTGATGGGCCATGCAGCATTGACAAAATATTGACTTGGAGATTTATTTATTTTTTTAGCATTTCAAAGGGTAATTACAGTTTGAGACAGATAAATCTGTCAATGCTTTACGTCTTCCCTCTGCTATATTATTTTCTTCATGTAGTAGTATCAGTGCTCCTCTAAAATGCCTCTTTTCAGCTCTTCAGAGTGCCATAAATGCAGTTTGTGTGTGTGGATGTCAAACTTGTGGTGTGTGTCTGTGTGTCTTTGTGTTTTGGGAACGTTTACCGAAACAAGCAGCGAGTCCCAAATTCAATAAAGTTTCAAATTCACTTAGATTCAGTATGTCATTATGTTAGAAGTAAGTAATGCAACATATAAGTAGGTAAGTCTCTATGTTTAATTAATTTAAAGGCCCTGAAAACCTATTTTTCCAAATCAGCATCTTACTGTGAATGATGCAGCACTACATTTAAGTAACTTTTTGACAGTTTTGTCAAGAGATAGATGAGAAAATCAATACCACTCTCATTTCTGTATGCTAAAGATGTAGCTGGAGCCAGCAGCCAATTAGCTTAGCAGAAAGACTAGAAACAGGTGGAGACTGCTGGCCTGGCTCCGTCCAGAAGTAACAAAATCTGCCTACCAGCACCACTAATTAAAACGTTAAATCTTGTTTGTCTAATCTGTAACAATAACTGAAGGGTAAAAATGACGTTTCACAGTGTTACGGGGGGGTTTTTGTGTCGGCGGATTTTATTACCGGGTTTCCGACCACACCACACAGTCCTGATACAGTTTACTTTTAAATATTTTTTAAAACTTTCGATTCGATTGTGGCTTATTTAGTCATTAATATTTGAAGTTATAGAGAAATCTTTAAGATGTGAAACCAAGTTTTCAGGGGCTTTAAAAAGACTAGATGGAGACAGAAGGTGAGAGTTTGAAATGCATGATAAAAAGAAACGTATAGTGTAGGTAACTCATTTTAGCTGTTAACGTTTGTTCATCTGAAACATTTCTTCATTCTTACTTGAACACAGCCTGTACTACCTTCCATTGATTGCCGACTCTGACACATGAAGAGAATGTCTGTCTTGTGAATGGGGATAGAGACTCAACATTAATCCTCACTAACTGCTATACGCACTGTACACATGGGTGAAATGAAATGTAGCCTCTCATGCATAAACCTGCCAGGACGTTTTTATTGAAGTGATGCTTAAAAACACACATGGGGGTGCTTGAAACTTAATGTTATTGTCTGTGTTTAGTCGTAGCTCTTTATGTGTGTCTTCAGGGTTAGTTTTACGTTATGATGTCTTGAGTATGTGTGTGAGTGTGTGTTTCGCTGGAGAGTGTTGTGTTTATGTGTTTCAGCAATGGTACACTGCCACCATGAACCTTTTGGGGACCTGGCTCACTGAGCGCATGGATCAGCAGCTGCATGTCTACCAGCTTAAGATTCTCATCAGGATTACAAAGGTAACGCGTAAGAAAACTACCCAGAATGCTTTGCGTTCCATGCAGAGGCAACTGTGCTGATGTACAGTATCTCTCCTCCTCTGCAGAAAAAGTACCGGGACTTCCGCCTGCAGGGTGTACTCGACTCCACCCTGAACAGTAAGATGTACGACACGGTGCGCAACAGGCTGACCGTGGAGGAGGCCACTGCTTCAGTGAGGGAAGGAGGCATGCAGGGCATCTCCATGAAGGACAGCGACGAGGAGGACGAAGAGGACGACTAGAGCCCGTGCACTGACACTCCAGCCCTGCCCCTGAACCCCTCACCCCGTACCCCCCCCCTCCCCCCTTTCACACTTTTGACTTTAGCCTGGTTACCGATGCATGTACCAACTCAGATAGCCACTCTAGGACCTCTTTGTCAGCTCGAAATGCCTATGAAGGAACTAATAACTATAAAAATAGTACTTATACTGAGGAAACTCAAAATAAAAATGTTAAAAAATAACCATGATTGGCAGTTTAGCTGTGTCATGATAAAGATAGCACCTATCTTTGATTCATTCATTTCTAAATTCATTCCTATGTGTTACTAAGCAATATGGAGAACCATTTGTTTGACAATGTTGAGTGAGATTAATAGGTGTGTCCCTGTCCAATGCAAACCTATATGGCGCTTCTTTGTCGTATTCTACATTCATTAATGGTACATTGTCGTGATGATGAGTGTGTGGACCCTTTTATTTGTCTTGTCTGTTTTTAAGTGAATGCCAACTGCTTTAAACTGAAAATAAACCTCTGTATTTGTTTACGGCTGTTACAGATAAACTGTTGTCTACTCACTGTTATTAACATCGACAGTAAGTCTAGACCTGCATTTTTATCATGTGTCAATGCTATGTGATCTCATCTCAATTACTAATTAGACATGGTTCAACGGGAATCTTTGAACTTCAACGAGAGGGTATTCTAGAGATGCAATATTCTCATAGCTCCATTTTGATAACTCGGGAGATTCTATTTTTATTTCAACATTAAAAGGCCTTGAAACAGGTTCTATTTTAATTGAGTTGCACTTTTACAGAGAAAAGAGCAAAAATAATTTTTTTTATTAAAAAAAAAAAGTTGGTCTGTCTTTGTTCTGTAATTGTGTAGAATGAGATGTCTGGCATTTGTTTGGGTCTCACTGTTGTTTTGTATATATTCTATAAATATATATATAAATATAAAATGCTGTACATTGCATTCTGAGCCATCGCTGCATGCCTGTGGGTTCCCACCCTCCCCAAACGCTTTCTGTTTTCTGTGTGAATTAGCTGGTGGATTCATTCTTGCTTTTGCCTTATGAAAGCCAACAGTTGTAATATGCAAGAGCTGTGGCCTCTAAATAAAAATTATTGTACATGTGCATCCTGTGTCATGTTTACTCGCTGCTCGTCCACCAGACACACAATCAGTAGTCAGTAGTTTCATGTAATACAAGGATGCAGTGCATCCAAACCCAGACTTTATTTTATGTATAGCAATACAATATACCTATTAAATAACACTATTACACTATAATATGGTATATAACAGCATCATAGGAATATACTGCTTTGATACCATCATATAAACATGTGATATGATGGGCAAAACCATTTCATCCTTTATTTAAGTTACAAAATAGACTCAAAGGACGGGTTCACAATTTTTCAGCATTGTCCTAAAACAACAGTCAGGTGCCTAAATGAACATTGGATGATTCTTGCCCGTCATCATTCCTCCTGTTCATACTGGCCATTAGAAGATCCCTTCATAATGCTCTTTCAATGTAAGTGATGGGGGACAAAATCCACAAGCTTCCTTCTGTGCAAAAAATGTATTTAAAAGTTTATCTGAAGCTAATATGAAGCTTCAGCCGTCCAAATGAGTCAAATCAAGTAGATATCTTTCAAAGTTACTGTCTTTTTAGTGCTATTTTTTTTTCTTTTTGTTACAATCCTTCCACAATAGCTGAACAATAGGTCTGTTGAGATGCAAACAGGGATTTTTTTTTTTTTTACATAAAGGACTAACTTTGGAAGATATCCACTTTATTTGAGTAACTCACAAGACTGAAGCCTCATATTATCTCCAGATAAACATTTTATGCTCAAATGAGGACTGTGGATTTTGTCCCCCATCACATTGAACGTGCAGTATGAAAAGATCTCTTAATGGTCAGTATGAACAGGAGGAATGATTACAGCAAGAAAAACCTGGTTCAATGATCATTTGGGCACCTGCCTGCTGTTTAAAGACCGATTTGAACAATTGTGAACCCATCCTATAAGTTACAAAATAGACTTAACTACCAACCTGCCTATAATGCACTTAGGCTAACACACTGGATCTCCGGACCATTAAGCAAATGTCTGGAAAATCTGCTCAAATATCAGCATGAACCTCAGAGGGGTGGAATTGACTGTGGATATTGGGGATTTGCTGTGTAGATTTGGATAATAAATTTTCCACAAAAGCACAATCTGTTACAGGGCACTTTACAAACCAAATCTCTGTATGAAAATATAAACTTCTATGACCACAAAGGTTAGGTTAAAGACCTTTGTTTTTTTTTTTTTTTTAAGTAAATGTGTGCAGCTACTGCACGCGTGTTTTAAATGAGCATGAAAATATCAAACAGCCATACAGTAACACTCATAAAAGGAGCAAAATCAAAAACAGCTGTTGCAAAAAAAAAGAAGTTTTGTTGCGGAGTGAAGTGATCTGAAATCTGGACGTTTCTCCAAATGTTGGAGGTTTTTTCTTTGTTGTATTTAGCAAACTCCCCTTTGGCAGAGAAGTGGGTGTTCACAGAAGAAAGAAAACTTTTCATCATAGCATACACTGTGAGTATACGCATGAATCAATCAAGAGAGAGGGATGTTCAGGGTTGAAAAGGGCTTGTAATTATAGCCACAAAATAGAGGAGAAAGAATATCAGCCCAAATAAAACACAATTTACAGTCTGAATTTAAATCTTATTGTCTAATGTGAGGAAAGCATCATGTACTCTGATTATCTAAGGTGAGTTCCTGAGGCTAGAACAGAAACATGCTTAAGTGTTGTTAAATTCACACCTTTGACACTGGAAATCTGAACTGCAAGATTTAACAGTTTGGATTTGAACTCTAGTTGATTAAATAGATCTCAGAAGAAACCACTTACATGTTGCAAACTGGAACCACATCTTTGGTTACAAATAAAGCATCAAATCAAACCCCCCCCAGCCCACAAAAAAGAAACTGCACTGCCTTTAAAAAGTGTTCACCTCCCTTTGAACCTTTTCATGTTTTATGAAACTTTGAATCACAGTGGACGAGTTTTTTTTTTGAGACCGATCAACAGAAAAAGACCCTTTAATGTCAAAGTAAAAACTATTTTTTTATAAACTGACATAAACTAAGCATGAATAAATCAATGATAGCCCATTTTTCATTGAGATCGAATCACTGCTGCATCCCTTTTTTGAATAAGTTGAATGGAGATCACCTGTGTGAAATTAAGGTGATTTTCGTTTAGTTCATTAGCTAGTTTTCTAGCAAAAAACTACATCATGAAAACAAATAAATATTCCAAACAAATCTGAGAGAAGCAACAGATAAAAAAATATTTCAAGGCACTGAATATCCATAAAATTATCATAAAAATGGAAAGATTAAATCCGACCAGAGGTAAAAAGAGGTCGCTAAAAGGCCAAAGGACCTCTGAAGGAGCTGCAGGCTTTCAGGCTGAGACAGGAGATGTGGCCCACTTGTAGCTCTCTGGTCGAGTGGCAAAGAGAAAGCCTCTCGTGAAAAACTCACATGAAAGCATTCGGGAGTTTCTGCAACACAGTGGAACATTTTATAGTTTATGTTGAATGTTATCCAAAGCCAGAAACATCCTCACCATGAGGCCCGGTGATGCAGCATCATGCGGTGAGGATGCTTCTCTGCAGCTGGCCCCTGCGAAGGTGGAGACTAATATAAATGTATTTACATCCAAAGAAAAGCTGGAGGAAACTCCAGGCGTGGTGTGCGAGATGACCGCAAGAAGATTTATTTACCATCGAGCCAAAACTGCACAGGAACGTCTCTAAAACAACAATGTTGACATTGTACAAAGCTGATACAGACCTATCATCGTCTCAGGGCTGTAATTTCAATTTTGTCTTTCATATTTGCACATGATTTGAATACATCTGTGGAAATTTGTTTTCACTTTGACATTAAAAGTAGTTTTTCTGCTGATCAGTGTAAAAAAAAAAAAAAAATTCATAATCACATCCACTTTGATTTTTGATGTTTTACAAAGAATAAAACATGAAAGTTCGAGGGGGTGAAAATATTTTGTAGGCAATGTACTGCGTCAACATGAATACCTACAGCATAGCATTTGTTATCAGTTGAGCTTTGACAGTTGAGGTTAGAAAAGCTGTGTAAAAATGCTTCAAAAGGAAAAAGATAACACAAATCGAGCTTTGCAGACTTTTCATGAAAAGCTACACAATCTCTACAACAAGGCCAGTGGACAAATAGGCAAAAATACTAAATTAAAAAAAACAAAACAAAACAATGGCTGGTTATTAAGGATATAATATATATTACAAAACAATATAACAATATGAATCCCTGTAAAAAGCAATAATAAATGTTCACATTAGATGTTGTAACACGTTAACAAAATAAGCCATAAGTACATTTTACAAGACAGCAGTGAGATATTTGGACAGTATATGAATATTAGGCAGGTAATAATAGTCTTTTCACACATGATAAAGAGCGTCGCCCACGTGAAGGGGAGCCTTACAAGTTAGTTTGATCAAGGTGACAAAGTGACATAATGCATGCTGGGCTACGTTGTGATGTGATGTTTTGTTTTGAGACATTCATGGGAGTGGATCGCCTTAACTCATCCTGGTCTTCATGCTTCAGGTTTGTCTCATTGCGAGTCCAAGATCCCAGTTGTGTCGTGTTGCCGGGATTTAACGGTGATAAAGTTTCACTCACTGGATTTAGGCAGTAACACTGATAGTATAGTGCAAACTGGACAGAGCTGCTTTTTCCTCACGTCAAATTAAAACAGGTGCAAACGCTCAGCAGGATAACATTTAAGACAAGAAATAAAGAACAAAAACATAAATATCAAAAACCTTTTATCAGTATAAAAAGTAATAAGGTAATTCATTTAATCAATAGTCTGGCAAAAAAGGCCTCAGAAAAGTTCTCAGATTTGTTTTTTTTGTTTTTTTTTTTACAAATTAAGTGCCTGTAAGAATGTCCTCAGACGAGCGACTCCATGCTCTCCGCAGGGTCCGACTCGTCTGCAATCACCACCACCCCATTAGTGTCCATGTGCATGGGGCTCAGGCCACACTCTCTGTTACCGACCAGGCTGAGCATGGCTTTGTAAAGGTACTGGTACTGCTCCTGTGTACATAAACACAAACACACAACAGGTCAACATGATCACGTCCTCTGACGTACTGTAAATCTGTGAAAGATCGAAACATTTGCTTAAAAAAAACTGCATTAATCAATACTGTTAAAACTGAAAAGCTGAAAATAAGTGGAATGTGTAAGAGGTCACTTGTAGTGACAAACCAAAAAGAAGGATGATTTTGGAAGTGGAAACAAGCTGTGAACAATACAGACGTAAAATATCTTTAGCTTTTAAGCTCATATGGCAAACTTGTCAGTAAACAGGTGGTTATTTACACCTCCAGCAGTGACAGAGCAGTTACAAACATTATCATTCATTTGGAGTTGTGTTTTTGGCTACCTGATGGTCCAGTATTCACTCAATTTTAGCTTCTATCAACTCCAGAGGGAAATATCTGGCTCTTTAGCTGCTCAATACTCCACCAGCTAACTGTGTCTGCTGTTTGGTGCTGAGCAGGTAGTGTACAGTGGGGGTTTTTAGAGCTTTTTCTATGAAAACAGCTGCCTGCTGTGTCCAAAAATGATGCTATGAGAGTGCTGAGAGTGAAACAATGAGCTGAAACTCACTATAAAGCTCCGTAAAGCTGAAGGGAGCTACAGAGTCGGGTGATAATTCTCTGTAGGTTCATCACTATAAGCACCACCGCTCACATTAGACATTGTCATTTGATATATTGTTATTCTAAAAATGATCGATTATAGCTGCTTTAAAAAAAAATAGAAGACATGTACTGAGCAGGACATTTTACACAAAAAATAAATTTGTCAGTGCTCTCTGGTGGACAAATGGAGACACTGTTTCTAAACTACCTCAAACATATTTTTGGCATTTCAGGAAATGAATTTTTTGTTTCTCACTAGCTGACTGTATAAGCTGATAACATTGTTGTTTCTGTGTGTGTATCTTCTGCCTCCTAGTGGCCAAAAACGTGATTAATTCAGCTTTAAAAGTGACATAGTAGTTACGTTTAAATATTGTGATCTTACTATATCAGTGAAGACTCCCGGCCTCATAAGATTGATCATCTTCGCCACCTGATAGATATCAACGACCCCCTCATTCTCCAGCTGCTGGGACAGTGTGGTGAGACCGCAGAGCATTCCTGCTGACACCGCTCCGTACCTGTGGGGAGATGTTCAAAATCAGCTCTGTAGGACAATCTGCCTCTGCCGCCCTCCTGTTCATTCTCAAACTTCATCTCACACCTCCTAAATCCTCACACCTCACACTACTACTGACTTGCATGTGTTGTTTTACAGCCTGCATCTTGTCATCATCTAAACTACTTGCAGGCAGGACGTAACTCCCGAAATAAAAAAACACTACAGTTAAAAGTAACCGCCTCCATACATATTCTGGCTGTTAGTGGAGTAATGGGTGGAGTAACCTAAGCAGGCTGTTATGCAGTCTGTGACCAACAGCAAGGACTTTCAGTGATGAAGACTTTTCAGCTTGCTGATGGTTTTTAACTAAAAGCAGCTGAGGTGCCGTTGGCACAGAAGTCTGTAGGAAACATCAGCTGGGGACAAGTGTGGAAGCTGTTATGATTGCCTGGTTATTAAGAGACTGACAGTGTTGTTTTTGTTTATCTTGGTAGTTGCCTGTAGATTCTCAGTGCCAGCATACAACAAAGGACTTTCAACATCTAAACCATGGAGAGCACTCTGGCTTATTTTCAACCCAGTAGTGCAAACACTACAGTTTAACAAGGACCTTTCAAAGGCAATTAAACATTCGGGATTCTCTTACAATTATAATAATAACAACTAAGGACTTTTGGATAATTCACTTTGAATCTTAAGACATGTTTGTGACTCTGCAGTGCACACTCAACCTCGAAGACAACAGACTTCTTTATGAGCTCCAAAATGTTACTAGAAACCTTTAGCGTGTGCTTCCTCTTACTAATACTATAAACTTTCTCTGTGTTGACAGACGACAACACGGAGGCAAACACAAACTTACTCATCGTGCACAATGGTGGGGCCATCTCGAGTCATGGCCTCCTCCTTGATGACGCTGATGAGCTCGAAGGTGCTGCTGAGAGGAGCGTCGGGGTTGGGCCATTTAGGGCACTGAAAATGTCTCACCTCCAGAACGTAGTCATCCTGTCACATACACAGGAGAGAGGAGCGTCACTCCACATGACATAAATAATGTAATGCCTCTGAGATTCTACATCTCATACTAATCAAACACCGTGGCAAAGAATTCCTGACTCGGGATGCTGGTGACGAGGCGGATGTTCGGGTACCTGTGTGGCTTCTAGGATGAAGTCATGGATGATGATCTGCTCCTCGTTGGAGAGGCACAGTCTGTCCTTACTGATGAGTGTGACAGTGAAGGCTATGCAGTTCATGGCCTCTTCCCGACTCGGCCAGTAAACAAATTCATCCTCAGCCTGCAGAGAAACGACAACACGTCAAACACGGTATGTTGCAGGTACCTTATAAACAATGTTTTGTGGATTTGGCTTTTTTTCTGTATGAATGAGTATGAAAAAGAAAGATAAAGCAAAGAAACACAATACAGTTATTATGTTTAACGGTGACGTACCAGGCCCTGGTTGTCAGGCAACATGACAATAATTTGAGCGTTATGGTCCCAAATCATCCTCCAGAAGTCTGTGGTGGTGTGGGGCAAAGGATGTTGGGTAACGATGAACTCATTACTCCTGTAGTAACCCTGAGGTGACAGAGGTGAGCTGTTAGCCTTCTTAAAGCTCTGACCACTCACACTGCTGGATGAATTCATGTGAAAGCTGACATATTTTTCTAAGTAATGACTGTCAGACCTGTCAAATAATTCTTCAAATCCAAAAAAAGAAAAAAAAAGAAGGAATGAGCAAGGACAAAGAAGCAAGACTCAAACTATCACACTATACCATTATGTAGGACGCATTAATGTAATCTGTTCCTTTCATCCCAGGCAGAGTGGTGAGCCCGACCCTTGCTCGCTCCGCTGTAGAGAGACACAGAGATAGAAAAACAGACTTTTCAATCACAACCCAGGCCTCTATAATATCACACTGACTGATAATGCACACATTCATTACCAGTCCTCGCTGTTGCTATAGCAACAAGTACCTCCTTTTCCCCCCATCACGGTGCCGGGAACACATAGAAAGATTAACTTATAGGATTATGGAAATAGATTCTAATTTTGGAGTATGAATTGTCCTTAATAATTTACTGACTGAAAATGCAGCATACAACAGGAAATGCTGCGGTTCTGTTTCTTATTTTCTTCCATTTCAAAAACAGAGACAAATGTAATCAACAAAGAACAGAAGTCTCATCATTAGTCGCTTTATGATGCCTTTCAAGACATGAGCCCTCATTACTTTTTATACAAACTCACTCCAACCAACTCCCAGAAAACAGACTGCGGCGGCTTTATGTGTTCAGCATGACCTTGGTTCTCAAACCTCAAACTCTCAAACCTCAGCTCTGTCGCAAGTGTGCTGTGGTAGAACAGATAAGATACTCACAGGGAACCACTGAGGAATTGCGGTTCTTCTCCTTGTTGCAGTCTTTGTGGGCGCTAAAACACTCCACAAAGCGCGTGTTGCACTGAGTCAGCAGCTGGTGAGAGAGAAAGCAAAGACCAGAGGATCAAAAAAAAAAAAAGGAAACATGGTAGTTTCACTGAGTGCAGATTTTACTCCTGAAAATCACTGTAAATTAAAATCAAACATAAAAAATAAGATCTAATGTTGTTTAACACCCAGGATTAACAGCAAGTCTTTCACATTAATAATGAGCGTGTGAACCTCAGGTGGAAGTGACATGATGTGGGAGCAATTAGTTTGTCTCTCCGGATGTTGAAAGAGCGGGAGTTTGATGAAACATTCATCAAGCTTTGCATAAGGCAGCGGGGGTGACAGACACGATTTTAATATAGCCAACATCAGAGACACTCTCAGTCTATTCCCGTCTGGAACAGCCACCATGCACGTCGCTAACAAGCTTCTGATCCAAAGACTGCCTCGATTTCAGCTGCTGGTGCTGCTGTGGATGGTGACAGCTTGTCTAAGTGGACCAGTCAGACTCCCGGAAGGTTTACTCACCCTGAACTGCTTCTCCAGCCGTGTGCGGCCTGTCGAGTTGGGCGTGAGGATGCTGTTGACATAGCTGTGCAGCTGCCAGGCGGGAACCTCTGTCTCTTTGCTCAGGATGGCCTCCATCAGAGCATCATGGATGAAAACATACTGCTCCTAAAGACAGACATAGAAGAGGAAAGACATGAATGAAAAAAATGTGTAAAAAAAATAACAGCATCAGATTAAACACTGTTGTGTGGATACAAGTACTCAAATTAGCTTTATATAAAGACACAATGAAGGTACATGATTTATTGAAATGCCAAGAATGAAACTACTAATAAAACCTAAATAGTACCACAAAATGACATCACACTAACAAAAAGTTGCCTGTGGGTAGACCTGACAGGTTGGGTGCATTTAAATACACATAAAGGACAGAAGACACAGAAATAGTCTAAATCCTGTTTCCATTATAAATCAAAAACGATAAATCTTTCACATACATAAATCCTGGGATAAAGCCAATCTGAGAAAAGGGAATAATCCATTTCCTCCATGATCAAATTCCAAATGAGTGCGTGTAAAACATATCTGAGTACAGCCAGCGTGGACTGATTCTATCAACTGTTTGTTGCAATGAAACTGCTGTGTGTGTGACCTTTACCTGAGCTCAGAGTATTAAAGGGAGTAGCTTTCATAACTGTTTCCCCATCTTTAATCATGGGTGACCTTTTTAATGTTAGAGAAGGAACACAGTTCCTTCAGTTAAGTGATGATTTTGGGCTTCTTACCTCTGTCTGGACTAGGTAGTTGCGTTGTGTGCGGATATGTTTGAGAAAATCCAGGACGCTGACTGTGCTTTTGTCCTTGATCTGTTGCAGCATGCTGTCGATGACAATGTACGTTCCTGTGCGCCCAACCCCAGCACTGAAGAGCAGAGCACAGAGCAATATGAGCATAATGGAGGAGCCCGTAGAGGGAGCTGTTAAACAAGTCAGCAAATATGGAACAGTCATAGGTAATGTTCATTTTCAGCCCAGGAGCTCGGTGGTAATGTCCTGTACCTGCAGTGCACCAGGACGGGGCCCATGTCTGCTGTGCGAGCCGCTGATGAGCGGTTGATGAAGGTGAGGACAGGGAGGGTGTACTCTGGTACTCCCATGTCAGGCCACTGAGTGTAGTGATACTGGACCACAACGCGCTCATTTAGCTTCCCTTTTGGGTTCCCCTTCTGACCCTAAAACATCAGAGCAGACATGAAACCCTGGTGAGATCACAACGCAGACCCCTCACTTACTGAACATGGAGCACAGCTCACAACGAGCCAAACAGAGATTTATGCATCACTTCAGTAAAGCAGACTGCACCACACAAACTTGTTCTTACATAGAGATGGCTGCAGTATAGGTCATAAATCCCGCCCCCTCTGTGTTAGCAGATGGGACATGAGCCAAACTAAAAAAATCAAAGTACATATCAAATGAATTCTTCCCAAAGATGGTTTCTGTCATTTTAGGTCCTTCTTCTCAAATACATTTGTTTTTTATTAGTTATTTGACAATATAAAAAAAGGGGTGTGACGTCATGATTGACAGCTGTGACAGCCGCTCTCAAACCTCCGTCAGGCGGCGGGACGGCCCGACTCTACTGCACAGACTCTGGTTCCGTATTTATATACAGTCAGTGGTTCAAACAAAATAGATTTGATGAACTCACCAGTGAGATTAAGTTTATTACAGGATAAATATGACTCTTAATTACCTTTTTAACTTTAGTGTTCCTTATAAGGAAACGTCGCAGTGTGTAGCAGGCGTGCACTTTGGTGCTTTTCAGCGTCACCACAATGTTTCCATACTGCTCGCTGTTCTCTGTTGGCCAGTACTGGTCACACTTCCTCTGAAGGACACAACAGACACAATGGATGATATTTTTTAACCCGTCTGAAATACAGTAATATAGCTCATTTCTGGAGGTTTCATATTTTAACTTTGGAAATGACGGAAGTGAACCTACTCTGCCTTTCTCCACAAGGTTTGTGATCATGATGATGATTCCTGTGTTCTGCTCCCACACCATCCTCCAGAAGTCCTCGAATGTAGACTTGAGAGGACCCTGGGCCGCTATGTAAGCTCTGGGTCGGTTGTATCCCTGCAAGTGGTGGAGAGAGTATATTTACTGGTAAGATGCAATCAATATTGTATCAATTATCAACAACACCTGATATAGAAAGAAAGAAATCCACAACTTCAGCTGACAGACATTGTAAATAGTTATCTATATATCAATATTTTTTGGCTGTTTCTAAACCAAGAAAAGTAAAAGCAGGTGGAAAAACCTTTACAGCAGTAACAAAACAATGACCTGTCAGAAAACCAAAGCAGGAAAAAAAACTAAATCTTGAAATTATATTAACAGGTCAACTGGTTGGTAAAACTCACATCCACGTAGTTGGCATTGATGTAATCCGAATGTTTGGCATCTTTCCCCGCCAGAGCTCGTAATTTCACCCTGCTGTGGTCATCTGGGGAAAACATTGACATATTTGAGTGAATTATTAAGAGGATGAAAACATGTTATAAAAACATAATTGGATTCCGCAGCCGTAGGCGTCATAATCAGATTTTACAGCTGACTCACAGGCCACGATGTTGATGTATCTGTTTTTGTGCTTGTTGTCAGGATGATTGGAATGTTCTGCTGTGATTTTCAGGTCCGCTGTGGAGCGCTGGACCTCCTGGAGAGAGGGGAAAAAATAAGACAAGGATTTTATTGAACGAGGAGAAAAGATGTAATTGAATTGCTCTCTCTATAGAAATTATATTTACTTAAACTATATGTTTTTTTTAATTTCTTCAGCATCATAGATTTCTTTTTTTTGCGATAATATTGGTCTCTTAACTTCTTTTTAAAAACTTTCCCTCTGCATTAGGAGCTCAGGATAAACTGCTAAGCTTCAGCAGAGCAGATGCTTACTGCCACTGGGGCTTGAACTCAGGCCTCCAGTAGGATAGCCTTCCTCTTATTCACTACTCCACACTACACACACACCAAAAATACATTTCCAAAATAGCTTCATTGTGGTGCGTTTGAAAATTATGTACATTACGTATGCGCACAAGCTTCGCATCAAATGACCCCAATTAGAAGGAATCCTCTGGGGGTGAAGCTTTTGCCTCGTTTCTTAACCTGCTTACACAGAGAATGTGCTCTCATCCAGTCAACCAGCAGACAGGCCTCCTCTAATTAACCTCTGTCTATCTTGATCTTTCTCTCAACCATCTGTTCAAAATTAGCAACCATGCACACAAACACGTGCGTAAAAAAAAAAAAAAAAAAACTCTCACCACTGCTCAAACCCAGGCCCGTTTGCACAGTAGTGAAGGGTCATGGACTGTGCTGAGTGGCCTATCAGTACTTACTTAACTCCAGACAAAAAGAAAGATATGCTTTGATGTATTCTGCAGTCTTGGGGTGCTTTCATACCTAACCTGTTGGTTCCGGTCAAATGATGCATTTGCCTGTTTGTTTTCGGTTCGTTTGTGCTGCTGTGAACGCTCTGGTGTGGACTAAACACTAACTAACCACTGCTGTGTGGTTTGATTGCGGTGTGAAAGAAAAAGGGGCCGACTACAGGATTTTATGATAGTAGATCTGTGATTTTAGCATAAATTCAAAACGTGAAACTATCATTAAATACATCTGCTGATGGTGAACTGTAAAGAAAGCCATCTGTGTCTCATCTGTACGAGCAGTTCCTCAATCGTTAACGTAACAGCCACACAATAACTTATTCCCCTGGAATATTATGGTAAAAAGCCTCTTTTTATCCCATTTCTACCTGAACATTGCATTGTCATAAATAGTGACAATTAATTCTTTGTGAGCTCTTTGTGGCAGCAGAAGCCGCTGTGAAAGCGCCTTTAGTTATATTGTATAGCAAAGGTCAACGAACCCCCAGTGAAGCAGCATTGAAAGTCTACCTCAAACTCCTCCGAGAAACCTTGTAGGTTGTTCTTGTAGAGCTCCATGATGTGTTTAACAAACTGCTTAACGGGGATGGCCTCCATGTCATCTGCAGGAGAAACAAAGCAGCAAATATAATGCTGATGTCAAACCACTCACTTTCTCACCACAGCCTCTTTCTTAGTGATGAAAAGCAAAAAGAAAGAGAAAATTTAATATATTAAAAGAAAAGAGAAAAAGAAAATTAAAAATATGACAGTGTTGTATTTTACAGACTATCTATCTATCACAAACTCCTTCAGTAGATTTGGCATTTTGAGCATTTATAGAAGGGAGCATCTGTTTCATTTCAGCCAAATCAGCCCCAAATCACACATGAGGGATGTTTGATAAAACTGGTCACCATCACACTGGGACAATAGTGCCGGGACCCAGCTGTCATCACCACTGATGCTGGCCAATGTCTTAACTAATACAGCCTTGCAGCTGGGGCCTTTAGGGCCCTTGATTGCTCCAGTGGATACAGCGTAAAGGTGAATTCTGGTTTGTTAATCTGTTAATTTATCAAAATGTCCTGCTCCCCTGTGCTGGTATCAAGAGACTTATCAGTCTAATAAGTTCATCAGGATGGTTCTGGGTGAAATGTGGCTTTGAGAGTAAGAAATTGAAATGAACAAAGGCCGATGAGGCACAATTTTTCCTGACAGGAAATGAAACTGTGCAGAATACACACGTTTTTTAATGTGCTACAGCATTCATTTAAAGCTTCTACTTTAAATGTCTACAAACATCCGTCAAGAGATGATGTATGAATATTCTGAGCCCATAAAAGTCATTGCTCTGTCACTTGTATCAACATCCTCAACTTCAACAAACTACAGATTCAGTCATTCTGAATATATCTGATATCAGGACACTGCACTGTAGTCTCTAAAGGAATAAAATCAGGAAAGAAAGGAGAGGATGACAGAAAGAGACAAGCAATAAAAGCAGAATGAATGTAGAGTCAATACTGGCATCAGCTGTGCTCTTTAACTATAATATCACACCTTTGAAATGCTTTAACTGTGACTGTGAAAGTAAAGTCTGATATCGACTAGCTGCCACTGCACTGCTTCTGGGAACATTAAAGGCTACAAAAAGCCAGTCACACAGCTCAGCTACAGAGGTGCTCCCAGAGTCATTTTACATGTAAATGAACTGAAATTGTGCAGATAAGTAACAGAGAGAGAAAAGCATTTGAAAACAGTTAATGGTGACTTGTGGAACTCCCTGTATTAGCAGACATATATCACTTAAAAGTCAGCATTTCTTTGCTTTTACAGATTTTTTTTGTCAATTATCAGTCTTAAAGAGACAGTCTTTTGGTTAAATAATATAATTTTGACTTCTAGATATAAAGTTAAAGGTAAGAAGTGAGTGAATCCAAAGTATTCTTTATGATAACATTGGATTTATTTAAATAAAATTCTAATATTGTGGAAAAAACATGATCTGGTTTACCTGGTATCGGGATGAATGGTATGTTCTCATTGGCCACCACCCGTGGAGAGCTGCTCTCCTCCACATAGAAGTGAGCTGTCTGAAAAAATCTCCTACGGGGACACACAAGGAGAGGAGCACAGTGAGATGCAGCGCAGTGAAACCGCACACTATCTGCACAGAAGATACCACAGTAAAGTCTATTAGAGAGTCGTTATCCCTTTGTTCTCAGATCCGGTCTGTCAACATCAGCATCTGAATGTTGAGTAGAGTGACACGGGAATGGCAGAAAACTGCTAATGAAAGCCCCAGAGTAGTTGGGACACAACCGATGGCACACAGATACAGCACAGTCGTTGGCAGCGAGCGGCTCCTGGAACACGTTCTGGGATGACTACAGGGAACAGGTAAACAACTCACAGAGATACACAGAAGAGCCAAATTTAGCTCTTTACTCACACTGAAGACAGCTAATCCAAACACAGATTCTCTCTTCAGGGCAACACATGCCACTTTCAAGAGGTCCCGCTCCGCTTTGGAGGAGAACAAAAATCGACTAAAAGGTGCATCTTCTGAGGAAATGTATGCGGCGTGCTGACAGCAGCCGCGTTGCAAAAGTTGTTTGTCATGAGAAGATGAAAGTTTTGACATCAATTATTTATTCATCCAGTTGTTTCAAAAAGTAAAATGTTTGCGCCCCCTGGCAGTGGGCAAATTTTTCGACAGCAGTTCGGGGTCTGTAGTTTAAAGACTGAAAAACTTCACCACTAACAGACTGAGTAAATGTTGTCAAATTGATGCTGAATGCTGATGATCTTTTGAGGAAAAACAAACAAAATGATGTCTTGAGATATTACAGCTTTGCGAAAAGATGAATTGTACAAACTGTCAGTCAACATTCCACATTCACGCGGCGAGGACAAGAAAAATCAGCAATTACATGGTAATATGTTATCAAAAAAAGAAAAAAACAAGTTCCTCACTTAAAGACAGAGAGACTGTATGAGTGAGGCATCTTAAAAGGTCCTGAACACCTACCACAGACCCTCTGCCTCTACCTCCTCCTCACTAACACACACACACAATGAACATTATACAAATGTATGCATATAAAAAAGCCCATGCTTCAACCCAGTGCCATTATGTCCCAGATTTAATCCTACCTGTACTTGATGCAGAGGAGGGAGCAGATGCTAGTCATTCTTTAAAAGAGATGGAACAAAAATAAAAAAACGCTGCACTGCATTTAAAAGATATAGAAAAAGAGAGAGAGAGAGAGAGAGAGAGAGAGAGAGAGAGAGAGAGAGAGAGAGAGAGAGAAAGAGGGAGATGGGAGGGTGAAAAACAAATGGGGAGGAGAGCTCCCCACTAGCTTGCGTCACAGTCTCCCAATCTAATGGCTCCCTGTGGGTGCAGATGTGGTGCAGCTAACTAACCAGCACAGTCGACACCTCCTCCCCGATTCTCTCCCAGGGTCTCAGAAGAATAGTTCGCTTTGGGGGAATGGAAACTGAGAATGAAATAGGCTTTCTGAGTGGATGTTAGCTGTAAA
Source organism: Scomberomorus guttatus (assembly GCA_038419695.1). Classification (NCBI taxonomy): domain Eukaryota; kingdom Metazoa; phylum Chordata; class Actinopteri; order Scombriformes; family Scombridae; genus Scomberomorus; species Scomberomorus guttatus. Next base: position 20,014,441 of record CM076446.1, read on the forward strand.
ACCGGAGAGAGACATCCCGGCCAGCGCTGAATCACTAACACGGGATGGGATTTGTTCTTGGTTCAACATCTGTGACTTTTCAACAAACACTTCAAGCCTCAGAGGCTTCCAGATGTGTACTGTAACTTCAGCAATTAATTCCACTGTAGTTAGACTCATAACCTTAGATCAACTGCACTTAAGCAAATACGAACAAACTAAAAATAAATAAATAAAACACTTCAATAGACGGTTCATTGATCGCATATTTGTAAATAAACATTTATAAATCAAATGGATTGTGGTGTTTAGTTGTTAATGACCAAAACATCTGCGAGCGGAGCATCTCGCTGGCTTTAATAGCTGCACTGTCACCGAGAGACTACGCAGACCATGAAGAGTAAAGAGAGTGTGAATGGGTTGAGTTAATCTTTCATTGCGGTCTCTTTCCCAGGGGAAGCAGGCATTGTCTGCAAACTGTCTGAGTTGTCACAACAACAGCTGTGATGGCCATTTCTAATCTCAAAGCTGCCCCTGCTCTTCTACTCAAACACCGCAACTCTCAGTAACTCACGCGCCGACTGAATTCGCTATAGTCATTTTGTTTTTAGCTGTCTGCTTTTTTTTTTTAAACACCTTTACGGAGCTGATAACCAGCCTTTTATTTATATCACAGTCTTATATTATCTGACACCACAAGGTGCTGTTGGCTCATAAACATTTTTTATGCAGTGTTCTCACACTACAGAAAATATCCCAGTAAAAAAAATGCATCTAACACATTATAATTATTATTATTAACAAAATAAACAGTCATACTATAAACAAACAAAACAAAATCCTATACAACTAGAAACTTTACAGGAGTGAATATGCATGGGACTAGCTGAAAAGCCTGTAGTGCTATTTGTAACTCATTAACCATCCCACATGTGCCAGTGGCTTGGCCTGTGTAATTACTGGGACTCCAATAGCGTGGCTGGAAATTAGCCCAGCAGATGAAGACACAGCTGGGACCCCGGCTGGCACTGCAGGGCCTTCAGGTCTCATGCTCCTCGCCCAGGAGGGTGATGGGCTTGATGTATGATGTGCAGGTCAGAGAGGGTAAGAAAGCAGTCGTATTACCGGAGTCTGGGACTGATGACACAAAGGCATGCTTGCACATAAAACAGACGGTACCCACATTTAAACCAGACAGGTTTGAATGTGTAGCAGACTGACTGGAAAATCCAGACATGCACCGAGGCGTGTCACTTTACCCAAAATGCAAGTGTGAGAAAATGAATGGACGACTCCCACGTGGGTGAGGGGCAGCCCAGTTATTCACACCTGAGAGGGGAGTATCAGTGACACCTTTATCTGTGCGTAATAGCACCTGACGCAATGACATTTAATTGTTCAAACAACCTTTTTTTTGTTGGCAGAAAGACAGCCTCTCTGGAATTAGATATGCGATCACACTACATTTTGAGCTTTTTTTTTCTCACCTCCAGTAGATCATCACAATCAGCAGCATTATGAGGCAGAGCAGAGTGAGCGCAGAGACCACCACCAAGGGAACAATCCACACCATCCTACCCATTCCCGGGTGAGGGGTTCGGGTCACATTGGACAAGATGGTCCTGTCTGGAACATGACACATAAATATATTTTATAGACGGACATCGATTCCTTCAACAAACTCAAAGCCCTTATGCAAATGAATGTTTATGTGACTATAGCAACTTTCAAATTCTAATGTCAAAAGGTTTACTTGTGGAAAAAAATTTCTGAAAAAAAAAAAATTGAGGGAGTCTATATTTTTGCTATCAGCTTGCATTGCTGTCTCGTTATAGTGTCTATAGAGGCTTTAACCTTCACCACTGTATACTGTACGCCAAATCTCCATTTTTATTGTTATGTTCACAAAATGGTCCCAACATGTTTGAGATTACTGTGAAAGTTTCCACTCGGTTCAAAAGAATCTAAGCCCTGGCAGACCAATACTAAACTGTGTTTACATTAAACCTATAAAGAATAATAAACCTGTAAAATTGGCCTAGTATGGTAAAACACACACATTAACCCTTCCGTGAGACACCTGCTACAGCAGGAACAGAAAAATCCAGAGACTGATCATGATTTAGCCTAATGGAACAATTACAGAATCAAAGCGAGCCTGTTCGGGTTGGGCCCCATTAGAGTAAGAGCTACGAGCTGGAATACTGACTTCCCGATTCCAGTTTCCAATCAATGTTCACATGATACTTGATACTATTTCTAATACTGTCATGGTAAAAAAAAAAAATCATTAGAAAAGCTTTCCCTTGAAGCAGACTCTTTCAAAATATCCTTAAAGGAAATCCCAGAGGCACAGCGCCTCTGGCAGACAGCTTATTTCTGCCTTCAGGCCTCTGCGTTGTAGTGACACAAAAGCCTGGAGCATTGTCTTTAACTGATATGGTAACCAGTGTAGTTACTGTCTTAAATCAAGTTATTTGTTATGCTAAATTGAGCTCCATAACTGTTTGGAGCGTTAACAGAATTCTGCTTTGGAGAGAAGTCTTGCCTCGTATGATAGCTGATAACAAGACAGCAAGCCTTACTGAGAATTCAAAATATATTTTTCTGTTTGTTTTTGTCTTTCAATTTTAACACCCAATGTTGTGTCATATCTGTGGGGTAGAGGGAGGTCTCCTCACCGGTGTGGACAGAGAACGGCCAGAGAATCTTCTCACCGGTGTTAATCTTTGGAGACAGTGTGGAGCTCTGGGGAATCTGCATCTCTGCACTGTCATTACGGGGCTCCTGAGTGGGGACCTCATTTTCATCTGCGGGTTTCTTTTCTACGTCGGCCAGCTGGTCGTCACCGGTGCTTGCAGGTACTGTGGCGCCTTTCACTGTCGGCTTCTCTTCTCCTTTCTCTTTGGCTGTGGATGGGGGGGTGGGGATTAAAGGCTCTTTGGCCACTGTGCCGTTGGCTTGTGTTCCCTCATTATCAGGTGCCGTCTTGTTCTTTCTCTTCTTCTCTTCCTCCGTGTCCTCCTGCTCTCCTTCTCTCTCCCCCTCGTCTTCCTCCTCCTCAGCCTGGTTCTCCTCAGGAGGGGTGTCTGTCTCTGAGCCCTGTGGCGACGCTTGCTCCGTGCTGGACTTCGCAGGCGTGACGGACGGGTGGGTGGGGTTCTGAGTGGCTTGGGGCGCCTGTGTGGACCAGACAGAACTGGGCAACGAAGAGATGACCCCTCCGCCAACGCCCAAGCCTGCCAGCAAGGTGCTCGTCACCACCGATGCCACTGTGGCCTGGCTGCCACTAGAGGAGGGGCCCATTCCCGTTGCCATGGAGACAATGGAGAAGTGGATGCCAGAGGACGTCCATGTGGAGGAACCGGAGCTTATGGGAGCCATGTCAGCTGAGGATGCTGGAGATATCGTGGGCTGAGAGAGGCAGAGTAAGTGGTTACACAACACAATCACAGATCGCTATAACATGCAAAAAGAAATTTGTACGTCTGGTCAACTCACCATCCCCGTCTTCACAATACGAGAACCTTCAAATATTCTTGTTGTATTAGCTGGAAAACAGAAACAAATGTTAAAAAAAAAATTCAGTTTCAGTGTTTGATATGCAGAATATTTTTCCTTAAAAATGCAAAAATAGTTTGACCAGCTACCTCTGAACAGCAGCGTTTGGCTGAAGTCACTACGCAGGTCACGCTGACATACTGCCTGCACTCTGAACAGGTACAGGATGTCTGGGGACACATTAGTGATGACTGCTTTCTGCAAGAGAAAAGATGCACAAACACACACGCTTTAGCACCACTTACAAACATATTTTCCTTGCCGCTGTCGCTCATGGGGGAATTGTTGGGTCTCTGTAAATTAAAGAGACCTGCTCTATGTGAAAAGTGCCCTGACATAACTTTTGTTGTGATTTGGTGCTATATAAATAAAACTGAATTGAATATTGTGAATAATCATTATATGAAGATTTAAAACTGTGGATGCTGTTAATTCATATTGCCTAAAGTGAAAATATATCATGCTAAGCTACTGTTGTGTCACCAGTCTGTCACACGTGTCTGTGTCACCCACGAGTTGGATGCAGTTTAAAAATCTCGTCTGCTGCTTAATTCGATTTTTTTTTTTGTGGAGTTTGCACATGGCTTTACTTATATTAAAATGGTCCTCAGAATGGATGCGTGATTGCCTCTGGTGTTGCAGAGCTAGTATTTTTTTTACTAAAATATTTCCGATAAAGGTGTCCAGAGATAGAAACTGAAAATTGAAATGGAAATGAAGTGAGAAAAATAAGAAAGACTGACAGCTGAGGGAGAGAAGTGGAGAGAATGCTGTCAGTAAAGCGGCTGATCGACTCTATTATTGGAGTATAAGACAGAGCACGTAATGGACATATTAATAATTCTTTTAGAGTTAACCGTTTGTGCAAAAAATGTATAATAACCATATAAAACTCATTCATATGAGAAGCACAAAGACAACGCATGAAAACAAAAGATCAATAATAATCAATTATTTAAAAAAAAAACAGCCAATCTACAATAGAGAAGCAAAGCAAGCAAGTTCAAATATATTGTAGGTTTTAAGAATCATCCAAATGTCCAATGTCTGAGCTCCACAAGCTATTTATTCATCATAGGGATCCTAACAAAGAATGCTCTGTTCTCTTGTGTCTCATGTCGAGACCACAGAAAACAGCAAAGGAGGGCTGCAGAGATATGATGGCTCTGCCTGAGGACCTCAGGGTGCACTATGGCTGATAGGGAGTTAAAAGGTCAGTAAATGCAGCTGAAGGGTGCTGAAAAAAAAAAAAAAGAGCCAGCGCACAAGGACTGAAACTGCAGTGGAATTGTTTTTATGTTTAACATCAGACAGAACAGTTGTGGCAGGTTTCTGGACATGTTCCAGGTGAGACCCGGACTTCTGAGGGATGCAGGAGTTGAATGAACTACAGTACAGTAATCTCACTAGGGCTGCAACTAATGATTATTTTTTACAATGCATTTTTTTAACGATTAATTGATTCATCATTTGGTCAATAAAAAAAAAAGAAAATGGTGAAACATGGCCATCACAACATCCTGGAGTCCACGGTGATGATTCAGTTATTAAAATAGTTGCAGATGAATTTTCTGTTGACCAATTAATCGTTGCAGCTCTAAATCTCACTAAGAGGACATAAATGTTAATTTCTGTATAGCTGCGGTTGAATTTGTAAGGCAGTTCTTGACTGTAGGAAGCCTGATTGAATATTCATTTGAAGCTGCGTTTCTTAAAAGTTAAAGATCCTTTCCAGACATGTTTTGAAGCGTATAAACATACTCTGCTTGAGATAATTATTTGTGTCTGATATGATTTTGGCACATAAAAGTTCAATTACCTAGTTAATTTTTAAAATGACATCTACATCTACTCCTTCTCTTTCATTGAAAAAAAATCCACAATGAATATGCAAATATTTTTCATATCAAAAGTCTAACTGCTGGACACATGATGCCTGCTGCTGGAGTGAAAAGTCCATGCTCAGTGCATGTGCACTGGAAGCTTCACATTTCTCCATCACACCTGCGTAAAGTGCAGATTGGACCACAGATGGCTCCAGACTAGTTGTGATGTCACAAATTATGCTCGTAAATTCGCCGCCTAAAATCACATTTAAGGTGCGCAGAGAGAAACTTTCCACTTTCATCAGATTAATGTGAAAAACGTCTTCTAGTGCCAAACTCTGCAGAGACATCATTCTGCACAGTGAAGCTCAAACATCCAAATGAAGCAACAAGAAGAAAAACACATTTCTGAGTGGAGGGGAACTTTAATGTTTGGCCATTTATCAGCTAACAAATTTGTTGGTTTAATGCAATATGTGCAGTTGCAGTCAACCAATAGTGGTCACTAGTGCGGCAACAATGTAAGATACCTCAGCAGCTTCCCACCCGCGACAGTGACTACTTTGTTCATTAAGATGTGACAAAGACGGAGGTGGCGCCACCAGGGAACTGACCCCAGGTCTCTGAACTGGTGGGTGAGTGTTTTGCCCCTGCACTGTTTATATCTAAAAAAGCAGCCATGCAGACTATAAGACAGCTGAGGGTCAGTGGGCTTTAAAGAGATGCACTGCTGGGTGTTGGATTACTACGAATGGAAGGATATGTGACCGGGGAGAAGAATAATATATATTGTGAAAAAGAAAAGCCCTGTAGGTGTAACCTCCTGCTGGGGGGAGGATGTATTTCTGTTAGAGACTGTGAATGTTCTGTTGGAGAGATACATCCGGAGGGATAACTCAGTGTTTGGAGCAGAATTATATGATGACTGGTGTCAAAAACAAAAAAGATCTAAGGAAAGAGCTACACTTACAGTTACCTGCATTTGTTACTAAAAGAAGTCGGTTTGTGTTCAAGGAGCTGCTTCAGCTGCCTGAAAACAGATTGGATTTTTAAAAATGATTACTTGTTTTCAAACTGTTGAAAAAAAAAAACCCCATATATTATTTTGTTTATATTGCTTTCGTTTGAGCGAGTTCTGCTATAGGTTATCCTTGATAACCTATTCACAGGCTGATTGGAATTTAGATTAACGTTGGAAAAACAGATAAAGAGATAATGGAAAATGCTAAAACTGAGAAATGGCCACAGGTGCATTTGTCAACACATTCCGCGTATATCAGTTAGACTCGGCAGTGTGTGTGTGACAATCCGTGTCTCATCTTAGACAGGTGAGTGACAGGGGAGGGTCCGGGCCCTCATGCAGAGTTCATCACAAGCTGTCACCTCCCATACACGCAGCCACTGATCCTGCCAGTTACATCTGAGACCCTGCAAACCAATCAAAGCTGTTTAAAGCAGATCCATGTTGATAAATGTATTCAACCCTGGCAAACTGCTTTGTTCTCTCCCTTAGAGACACATGTAAAAGCAGAATATATATATTTTTGTTTTTTGTCTTGTGATGTGAGCAGTTGTTAGTGGCGGTTGATGATAACACTCACCATGCTCTGGTCCCCAGTCTTGGTGAAGGTCTTTTCATCAGCGACGTCACGTTTCACCCAGCTGTAGGAGACCATGTAACTGGTGATGGGTGGGTGGTAGACGGTCAGAGGGCGTTCCCAGCTCACCGTCAGCGCCGTCTGGTTCAGCGGCTGGATCTTCATTCTCACTGGAGCACTGCTGCACACTGAAGGTCCAGAAAGAAGAGGGGAGTATGAGAAAGAGGCAACATGAAGAGAAAAAAATGACTATTAAGAAAAAAAAAAGTGTCACTTTTTCACCATCTGAATGCAGCTGGGTGAAAATGAAAGGCTCTGGTTGGGAAGAGTGCTTGACCACACGCGTTTGTGTCCGTTGATGTGTGTGGGCAGAATCCAGGTTGACTTTTTTAATAAGCATATTATTACTATCTGCTGCCGACTTGACTCAAAGCCATATCCACTCGAGAAAATGGAAAAGGTGCAAGATAATGCGGTAACTCAATAACAAACTCTAACACAACACTCCTGGAGGCTTGACTGGGGTCAGGAACAACCTCGGGCGTGAGTGCAAACAGTCTGAAAACTTGTGCCCTTTTTCATGCAGCAAAACTGCAAAGAGATTCAAGGTTGAATAACAAACAGCCAGTCGGAGTGATAAACACATAGTACAGATACTATGGCAACTTCCTGTACTGTAATGTATTTGCAGTGCAACATTAAACAGGATGCTGGAGAATGTAGATCAGCCTCAAGGTGGCAGTGTAGGCTGCAGCATGGATATTTACAGAGGCATCTGTCAGTATGAATAAGGGACAATCTGGACATGCTTCTCAGCACATCAGGGCAACAGCAATCAGGAACCGGTGTCAACTGATTATGTGCACACAGGGTTTCTGCCAAATTGAAATTGTCACCACAGTTTTCTTCAGTCACACAGTGAAGCTATGGTACAAATTATGCACCATGATATGTGAAATGGAGACAGGATGGAAGGAAATCAGTCAGAGGGACACAAGGGAAAAAAAAAAAAAAAAAAAGCAAAAAACAATAGCACGAAAATCTTGAGGTGTTGATGAGGTGTGACAGGATGTTTGCTGCCAACTTCAGTAGCTCAACAGCAGTCATTTAATAACAGCTGAAGACATCATCATGATTTTATGGCTTGTATCATCACTGTTATGACAGTCATCATCCGCTCCACCATCAACACTGGTATAGCTTCTGTAACGCTAAAATCCACCTCAGGTGGAGACCTATAAGCTAAATATCTGATCAACACTTGTTTTGAATTTGTTGTGATTTTTGTATTTTTGCTAAAATGCTAAAATGTTAAAAAAATGTTCAAAATCTGAGTGAAAATCAGATTTTGTCACTTAAGCTCAGGTTCATTTAAAAACAAAACTGTGATACACTACGATATAACAGTAAATAGTACACAACATTGTATCAGTAAGAAAATTACTTGACATGCTAGTGAATCTGTTCTGTCTGGCTCTACAGTGAAAATCCTATTATTTTTTTAGTGAATACATACACGGTAACGTCAGAAAATAAGCCTCATAGTGGTTTCACCTCAGTCTGTAATACCACTTGGAGCAGAGCATGAATCTTTCTCCTGGCAGCTTCTACCATGAAGGGGATGAATTGACTGTTGTCAACAAACAGCAGTTCCACTGCCGCTCTCCTCTCAAGGCTGTATAGTATATTTTAAAGAAGCTGTGTGCAGACATTGGAAGAATGGGAAAACAAGAATTTAATGGAAAACATATGGGAAGCAATGCGGCTGGCTTGAAAATAAATAGTTGTAACGTTCTCAATTTTGCAGGAAATGTCTCACAATTTGAAAAATTTGCAAATATCAAATGTCATCTGAGGACTTAACACCAACATGGGAACTACAGGACCCATTTTATGATAATGTGCAACTGTTGCCGAAGCTGCCGCCACAGACTTAACAATGACTAACAACATTATGTATAAGACTAATGATGATGATGTTGCCTCATACGCTTTAGTGGAGGCCTTTATTGACCAATTAAAGCTGAAACAATTAATATTATTTTAGCTTGAGACATTTTTAAAGCACAAATGCCAAACATTCTTTAGTTCCAGCTTCTCCACTGTGAGGATTTGCTGCTTTTCTCTATTTTATATCATTTTAAATTCAATACGTTTTTGTTTTGTACTATTTTTTACAGTAATTTCAAGATGTCACCTTGGATTCTGGGAAATTGCGACGGGCATTTTTCACTATTTTCTGACATTTTAGAGTCACAATTAATCAAGATAATAATCAACAAAATAATGGTTTGTTTCAGCCCTATCACCAATATCAGCATTAACTAAATAAACAGAGGTCTGTCTCCAAATCCAAAAAGGCTTGTACACATGCACACGTACATTATTAAACAAATAAACATTTCAGCTTTATTACTGGACAAACTATGCATCTCTAATGGTCGAACAACTTTCATTGCTGTAAATCTGGAGTGATGAGTTAAGATCCGGCCCTCGCTCTCACAACATTTACAAGCAACGCCATCAATTACTGCTCTCAGATAAATATCCGCCCCCCTCACACAACCTTGACAGATGTCAACCCTAAAGACAAGAGTGACAATGTTTACTCCCAGCACCTCCCTTTAAATATGGATTCTTACATTTTAGGACAGAGAAATAGAAATAGGAGAGACACAAAAGGGACAATGAGCGGGGGAAGCAGGAAAGAAAAAATGGAGAGACACTGGTCCACATTCATTCTGTCTACTGACATAATACCACAAAAGCAATTTCACAACTTAATTTGTATGGGTCTATTTTAGCTGTGCCACATATTAATGATGATTGCTGATCAGGCCCCGTTAGAGTGCTCCAACTTCATCACAAGCATTCCCAATCAATTCTCCCCACCAGACACCAGCAACACCACTTTAAGGAGCAGCAGCCTTTCTCATTAGTCTCCATAGTTCCTGTACTGTTCTGTTAAAGCAAGCGCTGCACGATGCACACATGAAAGAGAAAGACTAACAAAAATGCCATAATAAAGCCCCGCATGGGGTCTGTGCTTGGTAATATGTTCTTTGATATAAAAATGAGTTGTAACAGTGAGTAAATGACGAGCAGCATTCTGATAGGACGAGTTTTACCCAAAGAGCTCCTGAAATTGGAATTATTACCTGTTATTTTAATCACATAAGAATGTACAGTACTCTGTCAGTGATTACTGCCTTACCAAAGACAAAAAAGAAGAAGCATTACCTTCTATTGGTGCCATTATATTTACTGACCTACTGATTTGAGCTGCGTGCTATGAATGGGTCTCCATGCCGAGCAGCTCAGAGAACTTCCTGAATTAGCTCCCAAAATGCTATCAAAGCTGTCATTAAAAATGTTCACTGCAGCCTCCATGATTTTGGGCCAGGAAGAAAATAGTGCTCAAAAACCAGAGGGTCCTAGTGAAAAAAAGATGTGGTAGCGGCCAAATCTATAATTTATTTATTATGGACGTGGCGGATTTACATGGGATTGAGAGCATAAACATCTTCGGCATCTGTTCCAAATCACAGGAGTACCACAAGCAATACAAGTCCCATGAAATTAAAACTGATATTTGAGGACACTCAGAGGCTCTGTGATAGTACCAATCTCATTTAAATAACTACACTGATAATTAAGAACATGTTATTTGGACACATTCAGTCTACATTAGTATGAAAGCATTATTGGACCACTGTGGAACCCAGTTAGGACAAATCCTGAGGGCGGTACAAGAGGAACATTTAAAATATTAATCATGTAGCTGGCTTGTGTCTTGTGTGACAGTCTTGGGTAAGATTTTGGATCGCTTTTGAATACGTTGTGATCTTTGACATAGCCTCGGCCTACACACATTATGTAATACTAATGCCAAACTCTTACTACTCTGAGAATTTAGGCTTATTTCACAAGAACTAATGACATGATAGTTGTAATTACAAGGGCTTCTCGGGTTAAACCAGTCAGAGCAGTGCAATGGTGCAAATAACAGGGAACATCTGATGCACTGCAGAAGATATAGCTTTACTGTACCTCTTGAAGCCTCAGTGCTATGAGGGCTTCCCGGGACTTCAGTCAAATCTTTCTGCCACGCATCTTTCACAGCCGACTTAAAGACTTTCCTATTGTCCAGCTCCTGCAGGGGCCGGAAGTTGTTCCTCAGGTACTCCACCGCCTTGACGTGGTCCTGTTGCTCTGTTGTAAAGATGGAGTAGAAGGCGTCCAGCTAGGTGGAAAGAAGCATACAATAGCTATTAAAGAAAAATGAAGTGTCTTGTTTTCCTCTCTGAGTGTTTGAGCATGTGTGTATGTGCGCTGAATATAATATTATCATGCAGCACTGCATTTGTAGCCACTTGCCGATAGCTTACTGTTCACAACTGGAGCGCAGTATTTGAAAGAAACATTCACACCACAGGCACCAGCGGGCACGGACCTCAATCATCATCCTGGCTACCCACCGAGTTGTAACTTCTCAATGAGGCAAATTTGTGGCCATTGATTGCCATGAATGATCTCCTGCCGCGTGCAGTAATGACTACACATTACAGATACTGTGGAATCAATATGTTCTATGCGTGCTTGCTGAAATGAATTGCAGGTTCATAAAGGACTATTCGTGAGCGTCACAAACATTGTGGCGGTGGTCAATATTCCTGCAGCAGAAGTCATTTCAGAACAAAAGATTTGTCCTCCTGCAAGTTGATAGAAATTCCACTGAGCCCTGCAAATTTCTACAGCACAGAACGCTCTGGAGGATATGCAGCTGGGTAAACCGAGAATTGTATGTATAAAAGATGCAGCAAAGGACTGCGTATGGGATCAGCAAAAAGTGCGGGGTATGATTTGGCATACATTATCTCTCAAAAATCACAAAAAAGGCAAAAGCAGTCGGAGGTAAGTTATTGTAAAGCGCATCGGTAAATGTTTCTGAATGCTATAATTTTCACGAAACATGTAAAACTATTGCTTCAATAAGTTTAATTAATGAACTTGAACAACTTCAATCATATGAGAACCAAACCCTTTGAAGCTTATAGTCACTGTCTCCGACCAACAGCATGATATATGTATAAGAGCTATCTCATACTTACTATCACTCAAACACCAGTAATTGGCTCCCCCTTCCTGCTTAATCATCCACTATATAGGCAGTTATGGTTTCATATGCAGAGGAGTCGAGGAGGAACGAGGGAAAAGCAAGAAAGAGGAGAGGTAGATGAGGGGAAAAATTGCTTGTGCATCAACACTATGTGACAGCAAGTGATCCACTGACTGTGTGCAAATGGGATCTGACTGTGTGTGGAGAATAGAACCGTCTGGGCGTGTGTGTGTGTGTGTGTGTGTGTATGTGTGTGTTTGTGCGTGGACTAAACGCACCTGTGATTGGGACAGATACACAGGCCTGGAGAAGATGATCCACTCCACTACCTTGCTGCAGGGCGGCGTGGTCAGAGAGCCCGTGTATCTATAGTAACTGTCCACTGATGACGGCAGCAGATCCCTCAGGATAAATGACCTGAGGTTGGTCTCCTTTTCTGGGTACAACAGAAGGGCATGGGATCAAAACGTGTCAGTGCACAAAACAGTCTTCTGTACACCTAAGAAAATACCTTATCTTTTACTCTTTAATGATAAAAATCCTGCATATCCAAGAGTCAAATTTACACTGACTTTTTACAAGGTCATTTCATTTCATTCTCCCTGTGGCATTTAACTGCTTTCCTGAAGCCTCCACTAGTGGAATGCTGGTGGCAGCATTTAAAAGCCTCTCCACTTGTTATCACTCTGGCCAGATCTCTGTACTCGGATGGGCTGAGAGAGAGGAGCAAAGGGTGGGGAGTCAGATAAAATGGCCAGCACTGACAACTGATCTGAGGCTGGGTGGTAGCCTATTTCGCTCCCTGTAACAATTGTGGCATGGGCCACAGGGATTAAGACAGATCCAGATGATTACCGGAATCTGTTGTATCCTCTGATCAGAACCAGGGAAGGTCATGTAAACCAAACTGCAAACAGGAATCAGCTTGTGACCCAGAGGAAGATCCCTCTATCTCTTTGCAAATACGATGTGTGGGCTCTGCAAGTGGGTGTGTTTTTCCCCTCTCATTACGATGTGAAAAACCCAAATAAAGCTGAGTTTATGCCAAATCCAATCTCTCACAGCTCATGACCTTATCTTAAAAGAAAAACAGTTTGGGGTGTGGTTTGCATTTGATAGGACTACTGAGGCAATGGAAGCCTCGCCCACATGTCTCATCTGTACTCTGAGTCAAATTCAGTATTCACAGCCTTTCTTCTCCCAGTCTTCAGACAGCGTACGTGCCCTATCGCTCATGGGCCGCCGAGATGCTGATGGATGGATGACTGTGGGATAACGAGCTGGTGGAAAACCAACCACCCTAACGGGGGAGGAGGCGAGGAGCGTTTAGCAGCCAGCAGGAAGAGAGTCCAAAAAAACACCACACCCACACTCGCTCTCTTTTCGGCCGGGAGAAGAGAAATGCTGTGGTGTTAGCACGAACGTCTGTGTAGCTGCACAACACAGGGAGAAATAATAAAACGAGCCTAAGAGACTACCCCCATGCTAGCAGCTCTGTGTGTGCTTGGAGCTAAACGCTAACATCGGCCTGTCAACATGCTCACATGTATTGTATGTTTAGCGGGTATCATGTTCATCATGAGCCAGTAAAAACCAATATATTTTTGCAAACCTCCTTCATCAGGGTTACATAACAAAAGAACAGTGGAGCTTAAATACCTCTGTGGAATGAAAACCGCAGGTGAAATAGCCTCACAGCTGATAACAGGCCAATCAAGAAGCCCAGTTATTTTCTCCACTGCAATTAGTTCAATGAAATTTTAAGTGTAGAAATTTCCTTGAACAAAGTGACCCATTTTCTAAGTCTGTGGCCAATTCACCTGTGCTTTTAAAGAATCTCTAGTGGTCGCTAAGTGAGATTTATCCCTTGTATGTTTATTTTTTCCTGCTCATTCAGAAAGTTTTTTTTTCTTCTGTTTTTTTTTCCCCCACCAAGGATCAACACACACACACACACACACACACACACACAAGTGCACATTGTAAAGTCCATCTTCAGCGCAGGGGGTGAGATTATAATTAGAAAAGACTCAACGAAGCCCGGCGCACGTCTTGTGAAAACGGCACAGGTACAGAGCAATTACTCCATGCTTCAGTTTATCCTCATCTACGTCCTTGTCAGTAGATGATTATGCTCGCATAAAGACCGTCAAGCAGCAGGTTGTAAAACAAGTCATACGTGTCCATGTAAACAGAGCTGCTGTGTCCCCAGCTGCAGTAAAGGATTACACAGTCATGCCAAAACATCTGCTTAGGGTCTGCATAAGTCATGCACGCAGTGAAGCCAGCGCAGCAGCTCATATCAATGCGAATATGATCCTTTGCAGGAGCCGTGGTCCATGGCGGCGCGTACATGTACATCTGAATCAGACAGAGAACAGAGTGTTGTCTAATTGAAGCTCGGATATAATTAATAGTTCTGTCTCTGTGAGTGAAGCTCCTTGGAGGTCTCTCACTGTGGAGCTAAACTAGCAAGAGGGAGAGGTGGTGTCTCGCAGAATTTACCTCCTTTTGAAGTTAAACTCTGCTCATATTTAGTGTTTAGACTCTTAATATGGGATTTAAAAAAAAAAAAATGAAGCTGTTGAATACAAGAGCATCAATCTTTGTTCTCTGGAGGCGGGGAGGAGCATCATGTCTGCGCTGTCACGTAGAATTTACCTCTAGGATCCACCAAAACATCAACAACAGCACTGCCAGACTGATTTGTACGGGATAATTGCTTTTTGAATATCCCACATCAACTTCATTCCTACAGTAATCTTTCATTTGGAGATTTTCGCATGACAGGGGAAAAAAAAAAAAAAAAAAAAAAAAAAAAAATCGGGACAATAATTACAACAAACTCTGCAGAGAGACAAAGAATAATAAATATATGTAAATATTTGCAGACATATGTAAATACATTCATCACATGGCATATTGTACTTATAATAAAATGGTTCTGTATGAAGCAGAGTTTGTCAGGGAGTTACTTTCACATTACTTACCATGATGCACCACTCCTTTCAAGCCCTGGATGATGGGGTCCACAGCTGGATTGTCTTTTTGCCCCAGCTGCAGGAAATGTCCAGAGACAAGGGATTACAAAAAGGGATTACAAGACCAGCATAATCATCTAACATAATAACTAAAGACGCTCAATATGAAAATCAAAATACCGGGAGTGGACACAATAAGAGGAACATCTCTGCAATGCAAATACAACGTAATCTAGCAGCACTGCAACAAATATTTAAAAACATATATACAGTATATGTTTATGTCACATTTTTGGTGAGATTGTGTCAATTTATTTTTTTGGATGATGTAGTTTGTGGTGTTGAACTGGATGTTACTCCTTCGATGGTTAGGAGTTGTGTGACCTTGACTCTATGAGGCCATTTAGCCATGAGCTGTACTGTCTCCAGGGGACTAACACAATTGTTGATTCCTCCTTATCTATTAGACCTACTGTTAATTATTTGCTGTGAATGAAGACTGGCAGTACGGTTCATCCCCACATTGTTGGTGTACTTAAAGAGACAAGACTGGACAAAGACAGTATTGGGATGTGAGGACCAATTTTCCCTTGCTCAACATTTATTCAGGTCAGTCCGGGGAGAATAATTGTGTGGAACTGAATGCTGAATGTGGATAATATGCAAACCTTAGAGGCCATTAATAGGCCTTTGGGGAGCACAGGAAGAAGTCTTCTCATTGATTAGAAATGGTAAATCTGAGCCAATGTGTGTGTGCCCGCTTTAAAAAAAAACCCCTCGCACTGTAAACTGCTATTCAGCGGATTATGTATGTTGATGCTAATTGCAGTAAGCAATTGCGCTGTCGGGACCCAGCAGAGGCATTTAGGTCCTCGTGCACACGTGGTTCATCACTGTCTCAGACTAGACCTACATTAAAAACACCTGTGTCCCCATTCCTCCCTCTGCCTGAGAGCTGACCCTTGCCTATATACTATTAAGCTGAGTGTTAGCAGGCTTTGATCACCTGTCATCAATCGCAAAGACACTGCCGCTAATAGAAATTAAGAGTGTAACACCGCGAGAGAGACCCTGAAGTTGTCGCTGCTGGTGTGTGCTTTTTGTGCGATTCATAAATCTGGTGTTTTGACGGTTAACAGAAATTAGGACCATTCTTGCCCATTAAGAGCTTATGCGCTCAGACCTTCAGGGGACAATTTGTAGTACCTCAGGAAGCTATTTGTAATATGCCACAGAACGAGAAACATAATCAGCAGCCAGGTGAGAGAGAAACCTTCCTATCACAACACAAGTGCCAAAGATCATTTCTAATAAATATTTATCATTTACTGACCTCAAACAGTTATCCACATCTTCATCTTTTCATACCAGAGCTTATTTAATTCCCATTATCAGCCTTGAGTCATACATGCTTCTTTGTTATTTTCACAGAATTCTTTACTATTTTCCTCCCATTTTTGGCCAGTTTCTTTTTATATTTATTCACTCTACTTACCGGTTTTGTAAACTATTTCTAAAAGCTGTTAAGTACTATTTATGTACACACAGTCATTTTATAAGCATATGAAAAAGGATATTTTCCATCTAGGTAATGCTACCAACAACTAAATGTACAACAGAGCCGTGACCATATTCCTCTTGAAGTGTTCTTCTAGAGCTGTGTTACTCTTTGCAGAGAGAATGTGAAGGAGGTTACTTTAAGCGCCTTTTAAAACACGTCTGTTCCTTCTAAGTGCACTCATGTGGTCTTGTTTTCATCAGACTACATTTGTCTTGACTCACAGTCCTTGTGATCCTCACCTCAAAGAAGACGGCCATGGCAGCAATGATGCGTCTTTCCTTGATGGCAGCGCTGAGGCTGTCAAAGTCATCTGAATTGTAAAGGTAGATCTGCATCTGGGATGGGGAAACAGAGCGTACACAGCTTGAGGAGTGGACAAGGAGAACAAACAGTCTTGCCATCAATCACTTGGACACACTGCTGAGGAGCTGATGAAAAGCTGTTTTGAGGGGCATAAAAGAGGGTGTATTTATCACTCCCATAAATTTCCCATAATCTGTGTCATTCCTTTTTGTGTTCTGCCACTCCTGGAGGATGCTGGAGAAATACAGCATCCCATTCCTCAGGGCTACTGTCCTCGCAGGGACAGTCACAAGCAGAGCGGAAGAATAGTAGGAATGTGCTCTTTTCCTGTGGTGAGATCTAACAGAATGGAAAGCTTCTAATCATCGCTCCCAATTACCTTAATTCACCCACAACACTGCTTCTGATTCCGCAACACAGCCTAGAACACGTGGGTTTAATGTAAAAAAAAAAAAAAAAACCATCATGCTGAGAATATATCATACCTGTCCAAAGATTTTCATTGCTTTCATTTCAAAGCAGACATATTATGGTCGTGCTGATCAAAATCAGCAAATTATTCTAAAAGTAGCAATTGGAGCTGTCCATCATCTCAGTGTTGAGCCGCTTTAAATTGAAAAACCCTTTCATGTCACTGAACCGAGTTAATTGGCAATAAGAAAAGGGTCCTAAATGTTGATTTAATTAAAGAGTATGCCTGCCTTTTTTCTTTTTCAAAGGGAAATTATGAGAAACCCCCAACTGCAATCGGCTGTGCTGACAACAGATGTAAAAAGTCAAAGTAAATAAGTGTATGTATAAGGATTAATCCATTAATGTGTACCAGGTACAATTGACTCAATCCAGATAATTTCAGTTAATCAGTTTCCTGCGGAGTTCCTTTAACTGCAGCCTTTAATGGAACTAATTTGTTGTCTGAGAACTCAGCAAGAAAGAGCACTGGCCATTCATCACCCTTCAGATGTTATTAACTACATTACCCAATTAAGCCGGCCCCCTCAGGCTTCATTTACTCACTGAGATTGGCTCAGTGACCTGCTCTTGTTAACGGCACACTTTGGAAAACATGCAATTCAATTATCAAACCGTTTCATAGCAGCCAATAAAAATAAATGTTGCCAAAAGCGATCTGAATCACTTGATCGTACATGTTTCATTTCACTTCTGTATGCTTTTGAGATCTGACAGATAAGCTGTCGAAGTAAATCTCTCCATGGGTATCGCTGAAAGTTGTTGATTTTTAATCAGGACAGATAGGCGCTCTGACCAAGCTGGCTCAAGACATCCAGACATGTTCGTACATGTTTGCTTTTGCCGGTACAAAAATAACTATACTGTTGTAGTGAGAATTATGTGAAGACACATTTGAAAATCAATAACCAATGACAGCTTGAGAGGAGCCAGAAGAAGCAGAAGGAAACTGAAAGACAATAAAACCTTATTTGAACTTTATAATTTACCTCCACACTGTCCACATCTCCTGAGACTTTTTTTTTTTTTTTTTTTTTTTTTTTTAAATTCAGTTTATAGCCCTCAATTTTTGTTTTCGTTTTTCAGCTCAAAGTGAGTGCAAACACAAGTGCTGAAAGCTGCTCTGCATTCCCGAACTTCCATTTAAGCACAAACAGGTGAAAAACAAAGTCATGTTTGGCGTGATTTCCCAAGATAGCGAGATACTGAGGCGCAACAAGAAGACTACAAGAAATAAGTCTGTGTGTGTGTGAGGAGAGATCTTAGATTTATCACAGCAGTACAAATGTATTCTGCTTTTCTTACTTTTTATTCACAGCAACTGTGCTGCCACAGCATTTTGTTGTTAACAGGTAAATGTGTCTTTTTAAACACAGTATAATTCTCTCACTCCAATCACACACACACACACACAAGCATCTACCTTATACTTTCACTTGAGCACCTACAAAGTGCTAGATTACTCATTTTCAAGAAGAATAAAGTGTCACAAAACTTTTACAGTAGGTGTTGCTGAACAAACATATCAAACATTATGGATTACTGACAGAGCACTTCAAAGACAAGGACAAAAGACAGCATAAGACAGTAAATACAGATATACTGCACTGCATTGGAAATAACACGGTTTGATGAGCTAAAAGTGCACAAAGCTTTATTACAAGATCTCTTGGTCTTGCACATTTTCACACTGATCTAATGCTGATGGGGCTGAGTCCACCTAAACGCACATTACCTGTCTGTGGTCGCTGTGTTACTGCCAACATTAAGTGTTAATAT
Organism: Scomberomorus guttatus; assembly: GCA_038419695.1. Lineage (NCBI taxonomy): Eukaryota > Metazoa > Chordata > Actinopteri > Scombriformes > Scombridae > Scomberomorus > Scomberomorus guttatus. The sequence continues at coordinate 20,033,619 of CM076446.1, forward strand.
GAATGTAAAAAGCCTGGTGGTGTTTTGTCTCCTGTCACATGGCTCCTTATAAAAAAAACATATTCACTATATTGATCATGTTTTACTGTTGCTATGACAGTTGTCGATAAACCATAAACACAAATCTCGCTTTTACTGAACAGAAAGCGGCTCCATCCCTCTGACTCATCCGAGACTCTCACTGTGTTCTAATTCAAGTTCATTCTGCAAGAAGGCTCTCAGTGCTACTGAAGCTTTTCTTTCTCAGAAATGTACTGTACACCCACCGCGACACTTATTCATACGTCAGCAGCACTGTGTGCAAACCAGTACCCTTCTAAGGTGTGATTTGTAATCCATGTATAATTAATCTAACCTTGGTGACACCCTAATATATTATTAGAAAAGATCTCCCCATGGTACCCTGAAGGTGGGGGGGGTGGGGGTGGGGGGGAAATCCACTGTTTCATTTTTCATTGTGCTGTTTGAGCGAACAGGTGGTCCATCTATCGATTTCCTCACTTCACTCCCATGAAAAAGACTGCGGTTAGATTAATGTCAAGCTCAGGAGCTACAGGCCGAGCAGCCCTTTGGTTTTTTGTTTTTTTTTTACACATGGCCATGTTACAAAGGTATAAACACAGCTCATTGAATTTGTCTTTCCCCCTGTACCCATGTGTGAACTATATTTGTGTGTGTTTTCGAGCTTCTGGGCAGGTGGAATAAACACTTTTCCCCCCACTGTAAGAGTAAAAGCTGTATGCAACGTGTTATGTGCAACTTGGGGCTGAAATGTGACTCGTTTGCAGCGGAGAGATAATTAGACAGCAGATTGGAAAACAGTCTCTGTTTAGCAGAGACAAATAAGCCCAGGAGCTCAACCTCCAAGGTCAACGCTGCTCAACTCTCAAAGAACAAAACATATACACAACAAAACAAAAAGCCAACCTCTGATATAACAGATTACCGGCTACATCCATTACATTTATAAACACGTAGAGCTGCGCTACACACGTGGTGTCAGACGTAATATAATCTCAAATACATCAAATCCTGTCGAGGCATAAATATGAAAAATGAAAATGCCACATTTTACAGGATGGAACTGTTAAATGTCCAATGGCTAGATCCTGCATAACCATATTCTCCTTCAAACATTCATCATTTGATTTCATTCTTTTACCTCCTGATCCACAGTGTGAAATAATACATCATGTTTGATACATGACTTATTGATAGGGAGAATCATTTTCGAAAAGCAGCCCTCACACTCTGCTCTGTATGTGCTGCAGAGTGTGTACATTTAGAAATATCTCATAATCCTCCTTCCTTTGCTGATATTTGGACAGTCTAAATGATGAAAATCCAGGTATCACAATATATAGAAAAAGGTTGTTTTCAGTCAAAAAGTAACGTAGATGGTAGCTGGCTGTTTTGAGCCATGACAGTCCCGTAAACTGTGACATGATTAGTTTCACCGTGCGTGCATCTGCCGCAGTTTTACGGGACTGTTGGGACTGCAGGAGGCTAGCTGTCTCTGGCTATCTCGTAGTGAATTTAATGGTCACATCTACAAAAAGAGACCGAGAATGACTCTGCACACTGATATGTGCTCTCGGTTTGTGTTAGTTGATGAGGTAATATCTCTGGTTACCAGAACTGAAGCGATGGGAGTCGACTGAACAGTTTCTAGATTCTACATTGTACAGTTTGTCCCTACCTGCTGGGTAGGTAATGCTAGCCGGCAGCAGTCTGCAAAATCAGCAGCACATCCATTAGTAAGCAGACCTTTCTGCTCCGTCTGTGCTGAAACTCTACTCTACTTAGTTGAAGCATCTGGTACTGAAAGTCAATAGTTGTGTGGGATAACCTGTATTTTATGTGTAATAATGATAGCCTTGCAGGTGGTGCAGCTCTTTTATTATTCTTACTGTCTTAAAAAAATATGATGTTTCAAGGCAGCATTTTGCAGACAAACAAAAATTGATTAACAGCGTGAATTGACCCTAATGTAGAAAAAAAAAAAAATGGAGATTAGATTTTTTTTAATCGCCCAGCCCTAATTTATTGTAACACTTCTCTATGGTGTCATTTACAAAACCTCAATTCCTGTCATACTGTATGTTGAGCCAATCCTGTCTGCTGCATGTTCTTGACATGCATGTTAGGAGAATAAATTATACAAGAACAGGGTCAGTCTGCCTTCAAGTTATGAAAAATATCCAAAAAAATACACAAATTCAATGTATAAGCGCCAACAGGCAAAACAGCAAACCCTTTGTTGCATATCATCCCACCTCTGTTTCCTGTCTCTCTGCACTTTCAACTGTCAAGGCAAAAAAAAAAATGGCAAAAACAAAATTTCAATAAAGTTCAATATTTACAAATCATGATGTTCCTTATTTATATAAAAACAGCATCATTCTTTAAATCACATTATGTGTAAGATCCATGTTTTCTGACAGAGGTCGATCCACAAACCTTGGACTTCAACAAAAAAAAACCTGCTGTGTTACAAATCTATATTTCACATCTATCAAATGATGGATGTTGAGTGCATAATTTTCCTTGTTCGTCCTCAGCTTTTCTCTAATAGCTAGCCACATTGGTCATTAAAGTGAATTCTATCGTCTTACTGTATTTAGAAGCGCGCTATCATAAGAGCCATATGCACAACAGCTTTATAATGGCTGTGTACAATCCGGTGCCCTTTAACACTACGCTGAACACGAAATGATGTGGCAAAAAATAAATCTAATTACAACACTCAACCATTCAGCATCAAAAGCCGTGCCTGCAGAGAGGGCTCCAAAGAACAGGGCCGAGAAACAAACACAGGAGGACTCTAGCTGCGTGTTTGGAGATAGGACAGAGAGGCACGCTAACAACCATTTCCTGTTTTCATTCACGGTTATATTTACACTAATTATTAACCATTTGACAATAGAATGGGGGTAAAAACATTTTATAAAACCCCAGAAAATGTGAAAGTACAACACATTTGCTAATCTGTTTTAGGTAATGAATAGTAATGGCATTGTGAGTGATTAACATTTGAAAGGCACTAATAACTCATTCTCTGCACCACATAAAAAGAGTGGGATTTCTGCTTTAATCCACGAGCCAGAATAAATAATACCAAAAGGTTTCACACTTAATACCCCTTATATCTGTGTTACAAGAGCGGGTGATGTCGGTTACTTTTTTTTTCTTTTCTGCTTTCCTTTATTACTTGCAGTCTCCCTTTGTTTCCTTAGTCTAGAGAAGTGTGTTGTAACCTTGAGCAAAAAACATGTGCAGAGCAAGAAAAGTAACTAAATTATTTTTCAATGTTCATTTCAAACTATTTAAACTCTTCTACAAAACTTCATTTTTCCCAAAACCTCTTCACTCAGCTTGCACTGAAGAGGTAACATTATTACTGAATCAAAAAATATAAATGTTATTAAGGTTTTAATAATTATGAATAGTGGTGAACATAGAAATAATTTTGTAAGATACAAAAAATGATTTTGCAAAACTTTTAAGCATTTTATTGTTCTTAAGGTTTTAAAAGGCTACTTTGGTAAGTTTGTATTGCACTTCCATAAAGTTAGTTATAGCTTACAGAAGACATTTTAAAATCAAAGCAGCAGAGACTCAGATTTCCTAAGTTTTAGTCCTTTGCAGTGTATGGACTACGCTCCAAAAACACCTGAATCCTACATTTCCCATAATCCAACACCAAAGAGTCTTTTTGTTAGACTGCCTAATAAATGCCCACGAGTTTCCTTTCAAACTTCACACAGCCCCACTATGTAATGCAAGCCCAAGCTGATATAACCCCCTGATGACATAATCTGATGACATCATCAGAGGTTATCGTCTCAGCTGTTTCTGCTTCAGGGTTATTTTTTAGTTAACTGACTTTTATGTGTCAAATCTGTGCAGTTCCCCTTTAAAACTACGAGTTAAGCTCTTCAGGAATCTGTAAGTCTATGTAGCTCTAAAGTTTAAAATTCTGCAAAACAAACTATAAACACAGCACTGATTCATTTAAAAACAAAATCAACTACTGCATCTTTTAGCCACATTTTAATAGGGTAGTTTACTTTATGAAGGAAACTTTCTATTTTGGTTTAATTTGACTTTTCAGTGGATCCATTTCAGCATCCTTTGAAAGCCGGAGTTTACCTGGAGGTAACTGTTTAATCACTTGCATCCTCTTTATATGGTTCCAGAAACAAAAAAAAGGTTTTCTCCAATGGTCTGAACAGTCCTCAACACTTAACCAGTAGCTTCTTGGAGATGAGGTGAAATTGGATTTTAGAAGTATCAATGTGCTCCCACAAGTCTGCAAAAATGAGCTTGTTAAGACCAAGATCCCTACAGAATGTTTCAAGCACAGCTGAATCCATGCCCGATCGAACTCAGCCTTATCAGCAAGCAAAAGTGCGTCTTAACATTCGTCTCAGTATTTATGGCCTCAATCAAATGGTTTATCATTTCCAATAATTAAATATCTATTTGCTTGACAAGAGAGTTCACGAAAAGTTTTAGTTTGTTGGTCTCTATGAAGAACTCACCAATCTAAACACTACAGTAACTTGCCGACTCTCCCACTTTCAGCATTGACCCTCAAGGCCCCATATTGCACATTTGTCATAGCAGCTTGTAGCGACAGGATTCTTTACCTCTACAGGGAACCTTCTGCCATTTATGCTATGTTCTGAGCCTGCTGATCCATTACTCTGGCCCCAGTGAAACTCCATCTTCTCAGCCTTAAAACGCCCAGGCAGTCCAGCACCTCTTACAAAGTAGTCATCCTTCAGGAGAACAGCAACTGGAGACAAAAAGGGATAAAAAAAAAATTATGGAATGAAACAAAGAAGGAAAATTGAGCACACTCATGCAACTGCAGCGAAAAGGAGATTAGTAATCAAGAAACTGATTCTGCACAAGCCCAGAGCAGCAGTGACTCATCTTTTTTTTAAAGTCCCATTATCTTAACTTAATTCTCATGATCTCAGTTCTCATTTGTTTTTTGTAATGACAATTACAATCTTATTATCTCAAAATAACATATTTAATTTCTATGGTGTTCATTTTTATTCTATACACTAATGATGCATTTTGTTATCTCAAGATAATAAACATAATCTGACTAAACAGAATTATACAATGCCTGTTCTACCTGTTTCAGACCTGCTTTGACTGAGGGAAGCTGTGGTGAACAGTTTTAGATACATTCACTCTCTCTTTAACTTGGCATTCACCTTCTTTATGATCTCCTTCCACCTGTTAGCTTTTTACAAGGCTATAATGCCATTGAGGCTGCTGCAGAAAAGCAGGCAACTATTTAAAACTATTAAACGTTTCACTCATGCAAGATTAATGCCAATTTCTGCATTGCTGAAGGTTTCTTCAGTAACATTTTGGCAGTGTCATTATTATTTAAGAAATTAATGTCCAATGAATATACTACCTATTTACAGAAACTAGGTTTCTTCACCATATACACAGGAAGATGACTTTGAAACTATGACTTGATCATTTTTTTTTCATTTGAATGTGTAAATACATTTTTTTTATTTTATGACATTTTATGTATCGTTATAATTAACTGCTGAGTAAATGTATATATTGTAAGTGTAAAGAGAAATGCATCATACAGCAAATGTCAAATCCGTCTTCTGACAAGCACTTGCTTATATAGCCTCAGGTCTCCATCATTATATATTTGCTGTGGAAATTATTTTCGATGAGCATGTCCTCTGAATATCAATGGCCACTGTTTTGGGGCCAGTTGTATAAACTTAGTTTAAAGACATGGCCTTAGTTTGGTCTTCGATTGTCAGGTTTGACTAGTCTAATTAAGCCTGTCTGTTGCATAAATATTAAGACTTAAGACTGTTACGACTATTAAGAGTTAATTTGAAGTAGGAAAGTTAGCCACCTCTCCCCCTGGCTAAGCCTGAGGAGAGACATTTGTTGCTATGGCAACAATCTGTTAGAAGGTCAGTTAAAAGACACAAAGACACAGCTGTATTGATTTTTGCAACAAAAAAAGGACAAGAGAGGAACAAATTTTACATTGGTGAGAGTGCAACTTTCTTAGGGAACAGTGCTCGCTCTGTGCTGAAGATGGCAAATGGTTTTTGGAAAAAGCCCTAGGAGAGAGAGAGTCTTCAGGGATAGAAACAACCCATTAGAGAGGTACAAAGAAGTGGCTACTAAAAGTTATCACAAGCAATCATTTGACATCAAGGTGTTGCAGACCTCGTGGTAAAGACAATTCAACTTTGGAGCGATATTTAGCCCTTTTCCCAGTAAGCCCCCGTGATGTCTGTTGATATTGGTATCAACGGATTCATTGTTTTTTCAAGATTCATATGATACCACTGGCTCTGCACTAGCTTAAAAACTGAGCCTGTGACGGCCTTCAAAACACAGTATTGTTAATGCCTACCAGTAGGCTGCAGTTTATTTTTTTCGGCAGGTGTAAAATGTGTCAGCCGTCCTCACTCAGTGCGGCCCGTGCATCAATTGCCAAATATCAATAAATTGTTGGGTTCACAGGTGTTGAAAGCAAGCGGGCCATTTGACCACATTTGAACCAGATCCAAACTGTAATTATACTGTCCACTGATAGAGGGCGCTTCCTCGAAACGCAAGAGGCCTGTAGCCAAGCAACTGCGGTCTCATCTGGTCTCGCCCGCCAGGCCTCTTCCACAACGACACACAATGAAGAGAGACACGAGCGGCCAAAATAGAAAACTGGACCAAGAGAACCATGTCTACCAGGCAAGATAGGAAACAGATTATTTTTTTTGGAAACAAAATCAGTTATAAAGGATTACAACTTCACCACTACAGCACCACACAAAGACGAATATGACATATACAGCGGAGCTGCCAGAGATTGGGAATACCAAAGGAAAAATATACCGACAGCAGAGCCAAGTCTACACATGAGTCCTCTCTCAAGGCGTCTTATGCTGTTTCCCTTGAGCTTGCTAAAGCGAAGAAGCCCTTGTCAGATGGCGAAACAGTGAAGGGATGTGCAGTGGAGATGGCTAAGGCTTTTGGAGATGATAACATGGTTGAAAACTTTGAAATGGTCTCTCTGTCCCGTCGCACAGTGACGCAAAGAATTTTTTACATTCAAAATCATGTCGAGGGAAAGCTAAAAATAAGTCATGCATGACTGCAAGTACTTCTCTTTAGCGTTGGTTGAGAGTGCAGATTTGATGGATGTTAGCCAGCTTCTAATTTTCACAAGGCCCATTCACAGTTCATTTGAAGTGCACGAGGAGTAATTGAAATTGGTGTCTTTGCATGACACTACCAAGGACAAGGATGTTTTCAACGCTGTTAAAAGTGTTGTAAATGAGCATGGGGGCTTTGACAAGCTTTCAGCTGTTGTTACTGATGGCGCACGATCAATACAAGACACACTGGATTTGCTGGGCTCCTCCAACAGAGCAGCGCTCACTGTCCAATACTGCACTGCATCATACATCAGGTGGGTAACATTATCGCTGGCTAACTATTAATATATCAGAATCAGAAAAACTTTATTAATTCCCACAGCGAAATTGCTTTGTTACAATTGCTCAATTGCTTAACATGCAGTTAAGAAAGCGGGAGTAAATAAGTAAAAATGGACTACTATAAAATGAAATAGTAATAATAGTAATAAATGCACAGTGAGTAAATAGAAAAATGTAGAAATGCAAATGTGCAAAAAGTAATGTGTGAGGTAGAATCACAGATTGGACAAAAGTAAAAAAATGGAAACATGCAAAGTAGATGAACAGCAATTTAACAGTAAATTAACTGTAATGTGCGAAGGTAAACTGAATTAAGTGTGAATCAACAGTAAATTAACATTATTTTAACAGCAGAGCACTGATGTAGATGTACAGAAGTAAGTGATTTAAAGTAATTTAAATGTAAGTTAGCACTAGTGGCAGTAGATTGTGAAAGTTGTAAAAATAAAAAATTATGGTTATTATGGCCCTTTGTGCCAAAACAATGAACTTCAGCCATGTCATGGATTTGGTTACCGGGGGTGGGGGTGGGGGGGTGGGGTCTCAATCATAGGAAGTTTGTAGCCTTCTTGGATGAAGTGAACGCCGCTTATGGGGATTTACAGATGTACACTGAGATCAGATGGATGAGCCGCGGGGAGAGCTTGGAAAGGTTTTATGCGTTACACACAGAAATCCCAGTGTCCTTGGAGGACAGCATTTGATGTGATACAAGTGCTTGCTGCAGTAAACTCAGGGATACAGATTTTCTCTGTGACATGGCCTTAATCCTCACATCTTAATCACCTGAATATGCAGTTGCAGGGAAAAGGCCAAACTGTGTTGTATCTCTATACACACGTGAACGCATTTCAGCATAAACTAGCATATAATACACATATTTTGGCACACTTTCCCACCTGTAAAGAGGTGCGCAACGATGTCCCTGCATGCGAGAAAACATTTCTCAACTACAGAGCCGACATAGAAACGGATTGCGTTATTCACTGACCCCTCTCTGCTGCTGTCAGTGAGCAACACCCAGAGTTGCAGCTTGAACTGTGCAAACTACAGTCAGACCCCTTCTTTCAAGCAAAGCACAATGAGAGGGGAATTTAATTTTGGAGACTACTACCCGAGTCCCGCTTTACACTCCTCAGGGATTTTGCGCTCTCAGTGGTCAGCACGTTTGGGAGCACTTACATTTGCGAGAGCAGCTTCTCAACGTTGAAGCACATCAAGTCAAAAGAGAGAAACAGGCTGATGGATGAAACTCTGTTCCAGCTCGTTGCAGATTGGACGCACGAACATTGACATTGACATTGAGTCTATTGTACGTCAGCAGGAGAGGCCACAAGTATCTCATCAAGAAAAGTTTTACACTGATCCACCTGTGGGTGAGGGTCAATGGCTTTTGAGATGAATGCATGCTTATTTGAAACATGTCATAGTATAAGAGGCAGAGTAGAAATGCATTACAAACATGAATATTGTTTTTTGTTAGCGCTGTTGCACTTAGTGTCGGTGTTCATTTTTGCACCATTATTAAATGATGAGTTTTGAGACCCCACTGCACTGAAATAATGGTATATTACTCAGGACGTTTTGTTTCTGTCTTAAGCTCATTAAATGAAAAGAAACATTACTAAATGCATGCGAATATGAAAAACAGAAATGCTGGTAAAATAAACTTTGATTACTGGTATGTATTTTGTTGTTTTCATTAAATTAGTAGCTATAATTGGCTAATTGAGTGATGAGGTTGCAATCAGTCACAATCTGGCCCTCTGGTAGTGAGGATAAACCTTTTGTGGCCCCCTCTATCATCAAAGTTTGCCCATCCCTGTATTAGGTTATTCACAAAGGATGTACTGTAGTTATGTATCCAGGGGGATTCAATCTAGACTTTTTTTTCAGTATTCTCTTACCTGGGACTCAGGGAGTTGACTCACATTAATAATATAACAACTTGTTCAACTTGTTTTGGAAATAAATGGACAGAAAATATATTTATGCATTTACTAAGGTAGTATTAAAACCATGATGAGAAATATTTCTGCAAATTTAAACTCTGCAACCAGCAATTCAACTCTATAACCTCGAGAAATGACTTCTTTTCAGAAATATTAGTCAAAAATCATCACAGAGGAGAAAACACCACAGCTCTGCTTTTTGTTGTTGTCGGCCAAAAGTCCACTTTCCTTGTTACGAGCTTCACCACCATGCATGTTTGAAACGTTTGAAACACAGCGGCTTCTGTGAGGGTTTTTTTCTTTCTTTCTTCCAAGGGTCGTTCGGTTTCACAATTAATAGTGGACCATGTAATCCTCCTCCTGATGTCAAAACAGACATTACTGCTGTTATGAAGTTGCCAACAGCAATTTTGTTTTGCCTAAGTAGTTCAGCCCTTCTGCTTTTTGTAAAAGCAAACATTTGTAAATGTAGTGGGCAGTGTCATGTAAGGGTAAGTTTAAGCTGTGTTACTTTTCCTGTTTTCCATGGCATTTGAAACGCCATCGTGACAAGGCAGGCTACCATCCCTATGGTGTTCTTGCTGAGGTTATATGTTAATGTATCTATAACCCTTAACCGCGTCTACATTTGACATCATTAGCCAGATTAGACCCGGTGCTCTGTCGGCTGATCCCCCCCCGTTACAGGGGGATTTAGTCAGCCTCTCTGGATGAGGACGGCCCACTTTTAATCGTATCACAAAGCAAACCGAAAGGATGAGCAAGTGTACAAGCAAACACAGACTGTCAGCAAACACAGATGACATGATGAGCAAGCTGTGCCGAGAGAATGGATGAAATCGAGGTAGGTGAGACGGATCAGGAAGCAGGAAGAGCTGTGAAGAAAAAGAATGTGCGATCCAGAGAAAAAGAGGGAAAAGACGAGGGGATCTGAAGAGAGGAGAACCTAGAAGAGCCTAGAGTGACGAGGGATGAGCTGAGCCCCTGTCGTGAGGCTAGAAAGAATCTGCCAGCAGTATTAACGTGCCAGTGCTGCTTAAGCTGATGGCCCACAGCACGAAGGAAAGGGTTTTAGATGCAGGAGATTTTCTAAGACACAAAGCATCAGGTGAAAGTGAAAATCAGTCTGCACCAGGAAAGAACCACCAATCACATGAACATAATTGCGCAACTCATTTACAGACTTGCAAACATCCCTGTTACTGCTGTTGTTGAAGAACCATAATCCTGTGTGCAAGATGAAGAAAGTCAAGGAAAGGGGATGCTAGCTGGCCCTGGGAGTTTCATTAGAAATGCGGCCCTGGGTGTGTTTGAACCCTCCAACAGCAGAGCAGGAATTAGAAGCTAAGCCAAAAAGACCTTGAATCACAGCCTGTGAAAGAAGGGGAGTGTGTGTGAAAGTAAATCCTTGATCAATGCAAATGTCTCTGGGGCCCTCCGATACCTCATGAATTTGCTTGAGAGTTGTTTGAAATTTTACTAAGAAATGTTTTGTTGAGGAACACTGCTTGAATGGCGGCCAATCAGCTCAATCTCAAAGCAGGTCAAGCCGCGAGGGAACTTTGTGGAATCAATCGCAATGAACTTTTAAGATCTGTTCACTGAGTTCTTAATTACAACATTGACTTTTAAATAGTATGAAGGATGTTAAAGTCCATATGCGAGAGATTCGAACACTTTGACTTCAGCACATCTTAAAAAAAAAAAAGGACACTGGCAGATATTAATGCTCATCAATGGACATGATCAATTGTGGAAATTACATAAAATTGACATGTAATGTTTAAAATCTTGTGTCTCCAACTATATTAAATATATTTTGTGGCTAATATATATATATGAAGAAAGGGATAACTCAATTGCAAACACACAGCTGGAGCGTAAATGTTGATCAAGCCTGCTAGATTTCAGCCACACCGGTAAGAGCAACATTTAGTGACACTGGGAAAAACATTCTGGTGCCGTTCTAGCAAAAGCTTTTTCCTTTGAGACTAAACATTTGAGACCAGTAGCACTCCCCCCTACATCACTCTTCTGTAGCAGTCCAAGGAAACAAATGAGGAAACCAGAAGGAAGTAATCTTAGTCTCTTGTGTGATGTATGATGTGTGAAAACGCTGCAGCTTATACGAGAGGATACACTGCACTGGTTGAATTTTCATAATAACACAACTTAAGTTTATGTTAACACGGCACAATGAGCAACCGCAATAACAGCGTAAACACTTCACTCAAACACCTGAGTGCTATCAACTGTCATCATGGTGCTGTCAATCTATGACCGTCTGACCACAGCTGATGGCACATGCTGTACTGTAGGTGAATGACATTCACTTCAGAACTCATGTTCAGCTTCCTGAGGACACGGGCGCTATGGCAACCGCACAATGACAACAATGGGTTTGAATACATTCAGTAAAAAAAAAAATGAAATCACAGTTTATCATAACATGGTTGACGCAATCTTTAACAACTTAAGTACAGTTCAAACAATGGCTGTCATGGGCACAGAAAAGAATGTGGACACACGCACACACAGAAATTAAAGAAAATAATAAAAAGGACGCAATGAATCATGATTTGGGAAACAAAGACAACTCAGAAGGCCAAATATTCACTTGGAAAAAAAAAAAAAAAAAAAAAAAAAAAAAAACACCTCACATTAAAAACTGTTTTCTGAGAACATGAAGGGCGAATTCCTGTTAATATGAATAACACTGTCTTTAAAAAATGCAGCCCATTAATACGTTCACACATATTTCAAGTGATACAAGCCAATGAAAGGTGGTCTTGAAAAACAAACGTTGAGGAAGGTTTACTCAGTGCTTTTGACCTTGTCCTCAACTTTTAGGGTAAGTTAGCAATGAGTTAAGCAATAACGCACCAGAGAGCTACTGTCACAAGCTGCAATATGACGATGATAGATTGAAATCTATCCATGCCAGCTGAAATGTCCATTTATTTGTTATTTTTGAATGTTAATGTTAAAAACACTATTAATCATTAATCTAATCAAAAATGTTGTTTCAGAGAGCAGTAAAGTCTACCCTTCATTTGAGATAGCTAATTCCCGAAAGGGCAGTAGTAAACCGATAATTCACAATACTATGGTGCGACTTTTCTAAACACTAAATTGACCTCTTCTAAATAGCATTTGCATAATAGTATTTTGCAGTAATAGTGTTCCATTTTTCATCATTTTCACAGTGCTAAGCAATCTAAAATTCCCTCTGTACTGTATGTGCCCAAAATTACAGGCCAGCCGTGTTATTTCCATCTTTGTAAATAAGCAGCCCGAAGCATTGCTCAGCTGTCCCAGTGGCCTTGGTTGTCATGGAGGCTAACAACTCTCATTATGATCAAACGCAAAAGATGACACTACTCTCAGAGAGACAGAGTGCCAAAAGCGGTGGAGATCAATTAAGGTCAGAGTTTTCACACCAATGGTCGACGGATTTGCTGACTGAAAAAAAACAAAAAACAAAATTGTGGCAATGGTTTGAAGTAGAAATAGTTAAATCAAGTAACCTTCAGAAAATTTTTAGTAGACAAGGCATGCAGGCTGTAAACAAACAGAAAGGTCAGAGGCATACTAAGGCAAACTAACAATGTTTATAAAAGAATTATTAAAACCACTGATAGATTTATAAGAGTCATGACAGACTGATTACTATCATATTTTTTGCCTTACTGAAACATTAGTTTTTGAAATTTGCCATTGAAAACACATAAAATCAGTCTGGGTACTATGTTTTGTTCCAGGAGATGGTGATATGGATAAAATCATCTATCATGTTATACGTTATTTCATACTGCAATGTCAATGTGTATCATGGCATAGTAGTTTTTTGGGGGAAATTCAATTAGGACACATTTAATAGATAAAATAACCAGATGAGAATGTCTGTTTTTGGTTAACTGAGTGAATAAAATACCTGGAAAATAAAGGTACTTCATCACATTGATGGAATAAAGCAGTTCTTTTGAATGATTTGCAACACTGTCTGCAATGGTCAAATACTTCCAGAGGTACTAAAGGGATATTTATTACAGGTTAAACAGTAAAACATCTATCGTCTTATCGCACATTGCCATGACATCATCATTTGAGTTTTGTATTTCCGTACCGTTATGTTAGATGTGGTCTACGGAATAAAAACACAACAAACTCCATAATGCAGACCTGTTTTTCCAGTGTTTTTCATGGTGGTCTGGTTAGAGGACTCAGTGTTGAACTTGTCGAGCACCAGCTCCTGGTACTCCTCCAAAACCAGAGCTTGCTCATCTGCAATGTCCACAGGTGATTGGTTCTTTGCAGCACATTCTGGGTACAAAGTTGCCCAGCCTCGAGGTCCATGGCTTCCTGCAGACACAGAGGAGACAAGACCATATTAAAAATGTTGACTAGTCCCCAGAAATCACCTTTGTCTAAGGATACTGGCTCGAATGCACACAGAATTAGAAACACTGAGACAATATTACTGCTCCGCAAGCAGCCAGGTTTCAATATGCCCTTAACGGAAATTGTGAGAAAGAGGACAATGATTCTTTCATAGTCATTCAGCTGCAGTGCCCTCTAAACCCTTCCAACAGCTGGGAAAACATGTAAACACAATGAAAATTCATCATCTGGCTACAGGCAATTCCAGCGTTAATTGTCCATATAGGATATAAATATCCAAATGAGGCATACTCCTACAGCGCTACACCTTCTGAAACTGAGCCTGGAATGTTAAAAAAAACCAAAACATTATACCAAATAGGCTATTCAACAGAAAATACTCCACGTTAACAATTCATGTGCAGTGTGTGCTGCAAACTAACTTCCTGTAGAATCCCCATCCACTGTCTGCTCTTTTAATCCTCTATCCCCTACAGTGGCGCTTCTACAAAGGAATAATCCACAACCGACAGGGGTCCCCTTGATCTCTTCTCGGGTACAATGGGCCAATGCAACAACAAAAGCTGAGGGATCAGGGGAACAAGGAAGCATGCATGGTTTTTAACTTTTCTGGGTTAACACAATATTCATGATCCCATTCCCTACAGATATAGGGCAACGTTGCTACTGGCTCATGAAAAAGAAATGAGAATTCCTCTTTACTAAAACACCCTGGATCAAGGGTGGCTTTATGTCTTGCTATGTATAAACACCTTGCAGCCAAAGACACTGTGCGAGAGTCCCTCGAAAAAGAAAGTGTGATTCAGGATTATTTTTGAAATATCAAATGTGTTACCACGTCAACCAGAGAACAACCATAAATATGCACCGTGGGGTGTACAGACATGTAAACAGGAATAATGTCATTCATCTCTCCAATTAATATGTCTCTAGATTTGGAAAAAAAAAAGAGTGCACTAAACACTGTAAAGCCCCTGGAATAATCTCAGATTTGCTCTGTGATTTAAATGAAGATCAATTACCTTCTAATCACCACCTGTATGATGATGGACTGATAAGGTCTGGTAATGTTGGAATTGATTTGAGCTGCATTTCTAACTAATGACTGCTTTAGCAAGTAGGATTAAATTTGTCAGTCATGGCTTTAGACTAATATGTCTGTACCAGTGCAGCTGCAATACCTCATACCCTGGAACAGAGCCCATTTTGAATGCACTACTAATACTATAACGCAAGAGAAAGCTGCTTGCCAATCATAAACAAGGGATTTATATAAAAAGTGTTCTGAATACTTTAGATTTAGACAAAAAAACAAAAAAACAAAAAAAAAAAAAACACACATCTGTTATCTTCCTCCATTTCATTTGATTTGTGTTTGCTAACAATTTAGCCATAACCTCCCTTTCAACTAGGGCTGCTCGATTATGGCAAAAATCATAATCAGGATTATTTGGTCAATATTGAGATCACGATTATTTAACACGATAACTCATCGACTCACGGAACAGAAATGTTTCCATTTTATGAAATGTATCAGTCCACACAGACTCCCAGTCTATTTCTGTCGCATTTAGCGAAGCGTAATCTACACAGGCAGCTGTTTAAATCACACAAATATCCCACTGTATATGTGTTTTGAACTTATCAACGGTATCTACGTTGATTGATCAAGGCTCCCAGTCTGTCTGCGAGCTACCTGTTTCACTACAGGCAGATTCCCCTCACTTGGGCAGGGAAATAAAATCAATGAATCAATAAATACAAACACTGTCGACTTCTTCCTGCGGAGCCAACATGAAAACTATTTTGGTTCAGTAAATTTCTGTTGTCAGTCAGCCTGGTGAAGGCCGTTTGTCTAGCCAGTGTCCTCTCAGCTCCCCAGGAGCTGCAGCTGACAGACGGCGCCTTCTGTGGACAGAGACGCTGAACGCAGGTCGGAGTTGGTGTGGATTGAATGGCTTATGTGCCGCTCACGTCTTGCTTACTGTGTTGATTCCCAGTGAGTGGTTTTGGGCTTTTAGGGAAGAGTGAAAGCGCACCGCTGTAAAGGAAATGGGTGTGCTAGATTTATAACACAAGACAAAACGAGATTGTAGTTAAAAATTCAATGAATCACCCAGCCCTACCTTCAACATGGCAGTTGTCACAAAGTTCAATCAAAATAATATTTTTGATTAACTGTTAAAGTAATATTTTGTCATTTCAACACTAAAGCAAATGACTCCCTTTATTGTGAAAGGGCTGCTACCAAGGACATATATGGAAGCAAAGAAATGTCAAAATAATTTGAATCTTATAAGCAACCTAATACATAATTATAAAATAAAAACTACTACTACTATATATTTTACTTTTAAAACCATCTATCTGATTTCCCTTCTTTCCAAATTTCCAGTAATTTTATGTTTTGCACTTTCAAAAACATTATGCATTCTTTTTTAGTATTCACAAAATTAATATGTCCAGTATTCAAATTAGGTTGGTCATTTTTAGAATTAAAAATCCAAAGTCTAAAAATAGAGTTGCTCAAATTGGATTGGCGAAATTCAGACAGCAAAATTCAAGATTCAAATTTCAAATTTGAACAACTGGGCTGCCACGGATAAGTGATTGATCAGACTTCGGTCTTATCAGATTACATTCTGTCAGTCATATGATCCAGGAAAAAAAAAAAAACACCATGAATGACTGAAAACTGAAAATCAAAAATCCCCAAAGAAGGGAATCAGATTGATTAAATTTCAACATCAAGTATTCACTGGTGGTTACATTTCATCATTACATATTTAGTTGCTTATAAAATTCTAGTTATTATGACATTTCTTTGCTTCCATACCAATCTCACTGAGAATTAACACCACAATCAAAGCTAAAGTAAACAAGTTGCTGAAGAAGAGAAAGACAGAAGTTGGTGGATCAATCCAGGGTTGCAACCAAAGGACTGCAACATGATTTCCATGTTGCTTTGTTTCTGTTAAATTTAAAATGTTTTGCTTTTGTTCCTCATTTTCTATGCCATACTGTAATGCCATGTTTCCACTACTCACTTTACTTTTCTGGATTTCGTTTTTTACTGCAGATAGTAATAGTGCAGGGATGACCATCGTTGATTGGTCAAACACACACAGCACAGCTGCTTTGTGTGTCTGAATGTCTGTGTACCGCTTCATTCATAAAACAAGGAAGTACTCTAGTATCGATTTAGGACCAGTTTAGGATGAGGGGATCACATTTCTCTTGGATAACGTTAAAATTTAGTTAGACTTTGTTGTCGGCTTCCTGACGTATTTTAAAAAGGACAAGAGAAAAAGAGATAGACAGTGCGAGTGAGCTGAGAGCACGAGTACATGAAAGAAAGAGACAGCGTGGCAGTGGTCAAGCAAGGAGAGGGAGCAGCGGTAGAGAGAACAAAGCAGGGAATAAGAGAAAAAAAACATTTTCTGATTGTTTCATGGCAGTTACGTTCTAAAGCACAAATAAATAACCATCAAACACTCAGTGGATGATTTACTTTGCATGTCACCTCCCCCCGCCACCGTCCCCCTAGAGCAGTCAACCTAGGGGAAACACTGTTACTTGTATAGGGATATCTGTGCATTACTTCTGGCAAGTGGCCACTACACAGTTACCATTTACATACAGTAATAATATGATTAATTCATGACAAAAAGTAATGTCAACAGCCAAACAGAGTCAACCTGCACTTTATTTATTGGCCAAAGGAGCAGTGAAAGTCCAGCCTAAGTCGCAAGGCATATTAGATATTACTCAACCTCATGGTGCTTGTAAGACAAGCTATATTGATTAATATGTATAATCACATAATTGTATTCATTTTCAGTTTATGTCTCTAGATGTTTCTAGGACAAAGACTGGAGCTTAGACTGAAACCAAGCAATATATTTATAGAGTTCTGAAAATATAGTTGATAAAGTAGTACACACTTGAGGCTGTTGTACAATTGGTTATGACTTACTTCCATCCCATTTGTGAAAATATATATTCTCTTTGGCAGAGCAGTCTGAAGTACAATGCCTCCAGTTGCTTTGAACATTTACAGTTCCCCTAACTGGCAAAGTGTATGCTATGTGGACTACCAACAATAAAAAAAAAAAACACTAGGAACTATTCTGGTTCTCTAGTGGGCAATTTCAACCCCCATTTTCTTGCTTTTCTTCTTTCTCCTCGAGTGAATTGTGGCAAACTACACACACCTTTTGAGATGTTACTGAAATATACAGTGCATTCAGACCTTCACTTTTTTCACATTATGTTGCAGCCTTATGCTAAAATTGTTTAAATTATTTTTTTTCCCTCATCAATCTACACTCAATACCCCACAATGACAAAGTGAAGACAGAAATTTAGACATTTTTGCAAATTTATTAAAAAGGAAAAACTGAAATATCACATTGACATAAGAATTCAGACCCTTTACTCAGTACTTAGTTGAAGCACCTTTGGCAGTGGTTACAGCCTTTAGTCTACTTGGGTATGACACGACAAGCTTTGCACACCTGGATTTTGGGGATTTTCTGTCAGTCTTCTCTGCAGATCCTCTCAAACTCTGTCAGGTTGGATGGGGACCGTCAGTGGACAGCCATTTTCAGGTCTCTCCAGAGATGTTCGATTGGGTTCAAGTCAGGGCTCTGACTGGGCCACTCAAGGACATTCACAGAGTTGTCCCTAAGCCACTCCTGCATGGTCTTGGCTGTGTGCTTAGGGTCATTGTCCTGTTGGAAGGTGAACCTTCAGCCCAGTCTGAGGTCCTGAGCGCTCTGGACCAGGTTTTGATTAAGGATATCTTCGTACTTTGCCCTGTTCAGCTTTCCCTCAACCCTGACCAGTCTCCCAGTCCCTGCCACTGAAAAACACAGTGGGCTTCCCTGTGTCTTTCACTGAGGAGAGGCTTTGGTCTGGCCACTGGCCATAAAGCCCAGATCAGTGGAGTGTTGCAGTGATGGTGGTCCTTCTGGAGGTTTCTCCCATCTCCACACAGGAACTCTGGAGCTCAGCCAGAGTGACCATCAGGTTCTTGGTGACCTCTCTTACCAAGGCCCTTCTCTCCCGATTGCCGAGTTTGGCCGGGCGGATAGCTCTGAAGAGTCCTGGTTGTTTCAAACTTCTTCCATTTAAGAATTACGGAGGCCTCTGTGCTCTTGGGAACCTTCAATGCAATAGAAATCTTTTGTAGCCTTCCCCACATCTGTGCCTCAACACAATCCTGTCTCTGAGCTCAGCAGGCAGTTCCATTGACCTCATGGTTTGGTTTTTGCTCTGATGTGCATTGTCAGCTGTGAGACCTTACATAGACAGGTGTGTTCCTTTCCAAATCATGTCCAATCAATTGAATTGACCACAGGTGGAGTCCAATCAAGGTGTAGAAACATCTCAAAGATGATCAAGAGAAATGGAAGGCAACTGAACTAAATTTCAGTTGCAAAGGGTCTGAATACTTGTGACATTTCCGTTTTTCCTTTTTAATTAATTTGCAAAAAATTCTAAAATGTTGTTGTCGTTTTGTCATTATGGGGTATTGAGTGTAGATTGATGAGGGAAAAATTAATTTAAACCATTTTAGCATAAGGCTGCAACATAACAAAATGTGAAAAAAGTGAAGGGGTCTGAATACTTTCTGAATGCACTGTATAGGGCCTCACAAAACTTGACTGACATGTCTCAGAAGAAAAACAAATTCCATAAGTCAGCTGTGTGGAGACAGATTAGATGTTGACTCAGAATATGAAAGGAAGTAACAAAAGAAACAGGCTCAGATTTATTGTTGGTTAGTATATGCAAACATAGAGCTAAGATAGACTGTAAATAAATATATAAAAACAAGCAAACATGCCATTATTTTATCCCACTATAAACATGTGATGTAATAAAATCATTAACTATGTTTCGCAGGTCACTTTTATTCAAAGTGCAACTAGGAGAAAAGTGTAATCTTGTGCTAATTTTCCATTCAAACACACATTACATCCTATTTACTGCTAGAGAGATAATTCCGCCTTTCAAGAACAGAAAGGGAGGAGCAGTGCTAAAATCAGATAAGTGAGGGTTACACAGCAGTCGATTAATCTGTCTCATTGCCATCCATCACAATGACTATAATCCCAGTGGTTAAGTCTTTCCCACTGCAGCCGTGCCACTCTATAAGGCTGAGGTGATCAAATTAAAAAAAGTACATGTTCTAAAATGTTGTAGATTGATTTATTTAAAACGTAACACACCACATTTGCAGCTACATACAGCATATGGCTCTGAGAGAAGAGGTCACACACTATGGCTGCATGACACACTTGTTCTGGTTTGTATAGTTTTATATACATGCTGTACTCATTATTGACAAAGACGAGTCTGATGTTATAGCTCACCTTCCACGAATATGACAATATTTAGCAGAAGTTATCAGTAGCCATTGTTGTGGAGGAAACTCAGGTCCTCTATAGCAGTTACCGAGCCTGAATCACCCCTCTGTTTTGTTCAGTTTTTAAAATAGAGTGAATGAAGTGAAAGAAAATGGCAATTCAGTCTGATTATCACACTAGTTCAGCAGCTACCTGTAATCATGGTTACATATATTATTTGAATTCTGAGTCCAACTGTGTGTTGGGAAAATAAAAGAGAAACCTTCTCCAATTCCACTGGCCACTCGATGCCCAGCTGTTCACTACTGAATGCTGAACAGTAGCAGACTGTAATTGAAGAATATAACCGTATGAAAATTTCATATCACGATTATAGTGACCAAAATGACCAGTTATCAGTATTATCGCAGTATTGTTAAAATGTGCTGATAATGTAGTACTGATACACACACTGAAATCATTTCACCAAGCAGCACTATGCACTTTTTGTTTGCATACACATTAAAATAATAACACAGCCAATACCCTATGTAAACATATGAAAACCATATCAAATGTGCATTAACATTAAAGATGGCACCATGTGGCCATGACAGGTAACTGCACTTTGCACTGCAGCAAACAGAAATGCCCGTTTCGTCTATTGTATGTATGCTCTGTACTCCTGTTCTCATTAAGCTGTTGCTTTTCTTTTTTTGACTTTTTCTTGTTGTTCAGCAACATACAGGAACTGCTCAGCTGAATTCAGACTGAAAACAGTCCTGTGTAAAACAATACATGGGGCTGTTGGCGTGGGCGTGTTGTTTCAAATGCCAGTGAGACAATGAAATACAATCCAGCAAGTCCAGTTGGAGTACAGATTATTGCATTTAAAGGCTGATTAGAAAAACACAGCACACATCAAAGCACAGTTTATGAATTGGCCTTGAATTAGTGAATTAGTCTTTTTAAGGCTGAAAAATCTCTGGAGCGCTGTTGCTGCCTTCCGCCATGTTTTCATTGATGTAAAACAAACCCACATTTCATGCTGCGCCTGCGCGCCTGTGTCTGTGTCTGGGAGACTGTTGCTAACTTTGGTTGATGCTGGGCAGTATTTACCGTGAGTTTTTCAAAGCACGGTAATCAAACAGTTTTAATGATAATTAAAATTTGAAATGGTAATACTAACCGTCAGGAATTTAAGAGTGGTTTATCGTGAAACTGATAACCATTGCATCCCTAATTGCTGCAGAATAAAATACAAGGCATATTCAGTTGATAAATAACAAATCAAAGCAGAATAATGATTGCAATCCTGAAGTGGAAGGTGGGAAAACAATGATTTCCAGGGCTTGACATTAACTTTTTGAGGCACTTGTCCTATGGACAAGTAAATTTACCTTTCACTTGTCCAGGCACAAAAGTCACTTATCTGGGTAAAAATGACACAGTACAGAAGCTAAAGACGCTCCAACTTCCATTTCACTGGGACTTTAGTACTTTTGTTCAACATCTGTGATGTGAAAACACAGTTAGAGAAATGAAGTTCTCTTCCATGTTAATGTCTGATTTCTATACTGGTTTTAGCCTAAAGATAATAAGCTGAGCCAAATGCTCTCTCTTGCATCATTTGCACTCTCAACAAAGCAGCATGCAGAGGTTAGATACAATACCATGAAAACTTGTAAGATGTAATACAATTCCATACAATAGCCCTGCAACAAATCTTACTGCACCTTTGTGAAGCTTGTAATGTTCTATATATTTGTTGAGACTGTGAAAGTGAGGTGTGATTATTTTATTGCCGAGTTGTGTTTTAGTTTGTCATGTCCTTACAGTGGAATGAATTTTATTGTTTTTCTCTTATTTGTTGCTTGTGTTATTTTCCTCTAACCCCTGTAAATGGAATGATGATGGGAATCAGACGAATATTTGTACAACAGGTCCCAACACGTCAAATAACAGGACTCTGGGGGAAAGAAGTGCCCTAATAAACAATATAAGTAGACTGAATCATATAGTCAGCTGTTTATGGTAGGAAGTGACATTGTGATGACTGAAAAGTTGTTGACCTTGAAAGGCTCATACAGTATTGTATTTGCTGTAAGTATATACAGGAACTGTTTAATATGTTTAATATTAAAAGATGTCAGGTCACCTCAAGGCAATTAAGCAGATGTGGCAGCAGCATAACAAGCCTACAGCGAACAATAGCAACAAACATTAACAAACATGAGGACATTTTCTCATCAAGTTCAAACCTTATGAATGCCGGTTTGATGCTAAAATGTTTAAAGGGGACATATGCTTTTTGAGATTTTCTGTTATTTATATACTGTTATGATGTCAGGTATCTATGTTAAACATGGTCAAAGTTCCAAAACTTGAAAGGTGAACGTATGTAGAAATGCTCCCTGCAAGCTAAAAGCCAGGGCTTCAACCTGCTCTGAACACTCTGACATTTTTTTCTACCTTGCTGACAAGCTGACGTCAGCTCGTCATGCACGCCCATAAAAGGCCTTACCGTTCCTTAGCCTTTTTCGCTATGTTTGTTGCTAAGGTTTTTCCCACTCTCATATTTTAGATCCGATTCCGGCTCGAACATGTACGGATTTTATTGAGTTCAGTGTAGTAGTTCCAAAAAAATGTAACCCTTTAAGTGTTTTGATCAATGGCAGTGTGAGGTTGATGACGAAACATCACATCTACATCAGGATTCTGAGAAATTCAATCACACCTTCATTCAGTAGGCCCTACCTACTTCTATACAAGAAGTAGGTAAGATAATTGGTGTTTGTTCCATTCGGTTTGTTAATCTGACCTGTTCTGGGCTCACTTCTGTGTGATGTGACACCACTCTATGCTATCTACTTGTTTTAACTAAAACAGGCACATGTTTCTCTCAATCTGGCACTTTCAGTTCCAGGCGTCATCCCATTAACCTTGGGATAAACAGCCGTGCCTGTGCTACCATGGCAATGCTGACAGAATGGCGATTGCCTTGTCATTTCCGTTTTGTCCCTCTGAGGGAAAGCATCCATGCTGTACACTGCCTGGCAGACCTCCCAGAATTGGCACACTAGCAAAAATCTACGCTGATCAGTCCATATGTACAAGTAGCACTGATATAAGGCACAGTGTCAGCAGCACTAAGAAGGGTCGCACTATTTATGTAAATGGAAGAGTGGTAAGTGAGAGTAAAACCATGTGTATACTGCAGAATCCCTTCAGTGATTGCAGGAGCATCGGATAACATTTTGAACAACATTCCTGCTGTCAGTTTCAATATGCTGATAGCACTCCAGATGGTGGAGACACACACATTGCAGCCACTGAGGAGTATCAAATGTACAGGTTATCTCAGGGTGGGAGCGAGGACGAGCCAGAATTGGTTGGTAATCAGTCAACTACTGACCAGCCAACAACACAGACTTTTTTCTTACATCAGCCAATAACACATATGGTGGTCCCTGACATTGTTTAAACTATAGAGTAAATGGTACAAGAAGTAGGAGTAGTCAGATGATCACACTGATTGAAAACAAACCCCCAATCAAATTTATTTGGAAGAGAAAACAAAACGGTAGGCAAACCTATTGACCTATTGTACGTGCTCACTACATGTTACATGTTTAACCTGCATGTTAAATGGTAGCTAAACTGGCAAAACTGTCGGCTTGACTGTTTGTGTTTGTTGCCTAATCAGACCCATTGTTAGTGTCCCAAGATCTAAGCGATTATAATATTGTCATAACAGAGCTGATGACTCAAACTGACCTGACCAATTTCCCTGTTGAAAAATGGGTGGAATGGAGGCCACCATGTTGCACCGCCATGTTTCTACAGTAGCCCAGAACGGACAAACCAAACACTGGCTCTAGAGAGGGCCTTCCATGTTTTTTGCGAGTTTCACAGCCACCGTAGGTTCTCCTACAGTGTTGGAAGGGAAGGGGAAGGGGTTGCAATCTGCAACCTCACTGCTAGATGCCACTAAATCCTACACACTTCACCTTTGACTAAACACCTTGGACATCTTTACACATTATTGTCTATTTTGTCCGATAAGGAAGACATTTATAAGCATTGAGCCCTAAATAAACACCTCTGAACTAGGGCTGCAACTAACAATTATTTTTCCATCAATTAATCTGCCGATTTGCTCGATCAATCAAGTAATAGTTTGTTCTACAAAATGTCAGGATATAGTGAAAAATGTCCATCACAATTTCCTAGAGCCCAAGGAGATGTCATCAAATGTCTTGTTTAGAGATATTCCTATATTTACTAGAGTATAATGTAAGACAAGCAAATTCTCACAAAACCGTGAAGCTGTATCTAGGGGATGTTTGGCATTTTAACTGATTAATCAACTAATCTTTGCAGCTCTACTTTCAGTCTTTTTGATTATCAATATACTTCAGATATTTTTACACAGCAGTATATCCCAATTCAATATGCACCCTTGCACATAAGCCTTTACTGCACAGTATGTGCAGAGAGGATTACTGGCATCTATATTCAAAATGAACTCTTAGCCATGGCAATTCTGTGGCACTAGTCTGTCACAGTACAAGCATATTACAATCCTATCTACAGTAAACTGCAATAACAGAGCTCCTTTGCACAAGACAAAGAGGCAGACTCTGTCCCTTCCTCAAGCATCATTTTGTTCCACTCTCTCTGTGTCATTCAGATCTCTTTACATGCTTTCTGGCAGCTCTGTGACCTAATGGCTGGGATGTGTTGAAGGAAAGGAAGAGGAGCTTCAGTCTACTGAATGAAGATACAGACTCCCACCGTACCAGGTATAACAAGCGATTACAGTAGGGATGGTTCTGATCTACAAATTCAGTCACTAGTCCATAGTTTCATCATTTCTTCAGTCTAACACCTTTATTTTCTATGCCATGTGGGATTCTGGGTGTCATTTTAACTGTACAGCAAAAAGAGGCCTCTTGAAAATAATAAGAACAGAGAAAAAATAGTCTGTAATGAATTTCAGTTTGTAATTAAAGCTGCAAGCAGCGATGATCAGGCCCTCGCACGTCACACACGTTGGAGGGAGCAGCAGCTGTGGCATCACTATTGGAGAGGTCTGTTGACACGGCTCTGAATTGTCAGGACACTGTGTGAATGGGTTAAAATATGATTTCCTGTGTGCAGTATGTGGTGCTAGAGATGACTTTGACAGAAATTATATACATTTCATGAACTATGTGTCATTTAGGCCTCAATTCCTGTTGCATGTAGGCAATACTGCATAAGTGAAATTTCAATGCAGCAATTTACCAGAGGGCAACTGACACAGATATTCATTTTCATGAATATTGGACATTGCATGTGGGAGATAACTATAAATTCCTGTGTCCACTATGTGGCGCTAGAGAAAACCCTCTAAATATGTCATTTTGTTGTATATCATTTGTAGACCACGCCATATAAATTCCATTTAAGTTGGATGATGTTTGTCATATAAGGATGACTTCCTGTTGTCAGTAGGTGGCGCTATGACTATATATTGACATGTAGATGTGTTCACACCTGGTCATTTATCAAACATGAGAATGGGGGAGATTGGACAATGCGAAGTGAAGTTACAACAACTTCCTGTTTAATGCCCCAAACATGTTTCAGGCAAAATTCACCGGCACGCCACGCCAAGGGCGTTCCATAAAATATAAAAAGCTTAGCAATTTAGCATCGCAAAGGTCTTTACATGTAACCTAACAAATTTGACGGTTAAATCTCTAGGAGGAGTTAGTTAAAATACAACGCCTGTCAATGGCTTCACTTTGTGAAAAAAAAATGCACAATTTATTAAAAATGGCTGACTTCCTGTTGGACTTAGGGTATGGCTCCAAGAGGCTTCTCGAGAAGTCTGGAGATGGTACATCCGCCTACCAAATTTCATAAATCTACATCAAAATATAAGGTGGGGACTTTGACTTGAAATTTCCTAGGGGGCGCCCTTGAGCCATTTTGCCACACCCATGCCCAACAACAACAACAACAACAATAATAATCCCTTCAAAAACAATTCCTGGCACTTTTGTGCTCGGGCCCTAAATATGTCTGAATATATTTGATACTGTCTCAGAGTCCATTTAGCTACAATCAAAGTGAGGAAAATCATTCTAGCAAAATTGGGGCAGCCAATTTTGGTGACTGACTGTTCCCGAGTCTAAATAAGGTCATGCTGCCAAAACTACAAAATGTTACACCAGAGTGAAATATGTGACTTAACAAAAGTTCAAACAAGGACATTGCCTTTTTTAGAGTTATTACTGTACAGTTCAACAAGTGAAATACATTCAAAGTTTCAACATGCACACAGAAGTCTTACTGAGAAAAACAGCAGAAACTTTCAGGTACATAAAAGGATGTTTATAAAAGTGAATCTTCAATTGCAACAATTAGCTTTATATCTCCTGTGTGTGTGATTTTGTATTCACAGGGAACTGTCGTTTCAAAGGAGTTTCTTATCAGATTATTTCACTGGCCAGTCTGCATAAGACGACTCAATTATCAGTGAACCATGAAGGTAAAAACCATAATGCCCTCAGTGTGCGTCAGTCGGTTTCAAAGAAAGACAAGGGAGGGATTATGCGATGAAGAACTGTGAATAATTTTAACCCTGGAATTCTAAAACGACAACACTATTGCAAAGTCTGCCTCAGTGCTTTTAAAAGCTTTTTTTTTTCCCCCCTCGACATTGTCCAGCATTGACTTCTCAGAGGAGACCTAAGGGAACAGATACTCAATATATCAGTGCTGTTTGTGAGAATGAAAAAAGGCATCTGGGGGTCACTGCAGGGGACATAGAGGGTGATGCATGAGTGAGTTTTCAGTTACACTTCACTAAATTAAAGGTGCATTTATTTGACCTTGTCAGTTCCGTGGTGAACAAAGAAGTAGCACACTAAAAATAATGTATTTGTATTTCTTCACATTGTTTTAGAAACAGAATAATGGCCCCAACAAGTAGGACAGCCATATAGGAGAGCCATCTTGGAATATGTAGCTTATTTAATACACTGTGGCCTTAGCATGAAATCATGTATCACTAGTACTCAGAGTCTGTAATCAAAATACTAATGAGTCTCATTAGAATTTTAAAACAGTGCCACAGCAAAAAAATGCAATCAATGATTGATCACAAAACTCTCATGAGCGATGAAGTAGGGTAAGTAGTAGGTAGATGTAGGGTGTCATATAGAGTAGGATTGGGCGATAGTTTTGATTAAATCAATTATTGACAATGTTAAAGTATGGAAATGAAAAAGCAGTAAGAAAGCAATTAGGCAAATTAAAATAAGCAAAAATAAATCAGTGACAGTACAGGCAACATAGGCCTGGTTTTAGAAGTTAGAACCTGATCAGTTGGCCCATGGCTGAAACAGGTTCAATGCAAAAGCCTCATCATTATCACTTTAGTGCTTTCTATGGTAAAGTCTTTGTAATAGTCAGTGTGGGAAATAATTACTTGGATCAGGGGCAAAGGTACCACAACTGGTTATAAAAAAATACAAAAATGGAATGCTAAACAAATGCTAACAAATGGAATTGTTCCTATGTGCATATTTAAATAAGCATACATAAAAAACTTAGTTCCTGTGCTAACAATATGTTTTAACAAACATTTTGGTGGGGCTGTTACCAACCAGACCATCTAAAGGAATTAAACTGAATGTCACAGGACACATTCAAAGTATTATTAGAAATGAAGAACTGACAATTATGCAACAAACTGAAGAGCAACTTTACAATACCTCATAAAGGAATGACAATGTGTTATCTCTCCGCTACTGAAAAAGCCGTAGAATATAACAGGCAGCACACAGTAGCTGCTCGCACATCTGGGCCATCACATCTGCCTTCACACATTATTGATCAAGCAGACTTTGCATTTATATGAGTTAATTACTAAAAATGATACCAAATTGAGATATTGTTGTTCTTACAGTATGCACAAAATATTTAAGAACTCATGTAACTAAGTGCACTGAAAATGATCATGTTAACAGTTTTACTGATAACTAAAGGATTTGTAATAATAATTAGCAATATTACAGGCAACATTAATGTCTTAACAGGCTATTTCTTTACATATTTTACCCTTTAATGTATCAAAATAACACCTCCCTCCTTTGTAGTCCTATGACAACACTATAACATTTGATATATTTGACAAATATTATCCCCATGGGTGCCACTTTCCATCATTCTATCCAGAATAACTACAGTAGCAGCTTCCTTGGAGTTACTGTAGACACCCACTGTGGCAGGTGATTAAAGGTCTAGCTGTTCTGGGATATGGCTGCCAGGGGGTTCAGATAAGATAACTACTTTCACTCCAAGCATTATGCCAAAGCCAATGTAACATAAAAAGCAGACACGATCCAGCAAATCATCAGATACAATGCATCATCAATAATCCTCTCCTATCTCAACCATCAAAATGAAACTCAGCACGAGTCATTTTGAAGTTGCACTCCCTTTCTGCTGATGCTGCGGGTCACTTACTGACCCATGTTACATAAGTTCAAATTGGTTTTTATATAACAGGGAGCCGGTTACTTTAGAGTTTGGTGATGGCTGATACGATAAGACACAAGTTTTGTTAACTGATTCTGTCCTTTCAGTTTAAATTATGAGCCAGATTTCCGGGCCTTAGACGGCTTCCTGGGGTGGTCCGAAGTGGTACTTCACTCAGATATTAATCTGCTTTATTAGTCTGGAAGATCTGCATTCATCTATCATCTCCACAACTATAGCCCAAGCCACTATGCCTCTAGCACACTCCACCAAAAGCTTTTCTGTGCTGCTGCCTGCCTGCTTACCTTCCATGGAGGTTGTAAGCCAAATTAATTTCTTGTACAATAACAATCTTCAAGCGTAAACAAGCTTTCTGCCACTACATTAGACAATGAGTGCTTTGGATTTGATTAGACTTTTCTCAAAAGCTTTGCTCTCCACAAAACTTTTGCTTTTCACAAAGCTTTTCTGAAATTGGTACAAGCTCCCACGACTAGAAAGGATCTGACAGAGTGGTCATCTTAATAGAGGCGATAAAGCAAGCCAGTATCACGAAAAATCTTTTCTTCTTCTAGCAGTTTCTCTCAAGCATTTCATGGCAATCTAATGACCAATTAGCAGGACTGAAGCTAAATGTTCTAAAAAGAGGAGTGGAGTTTAAATGTCTTATCTCCAGAGAAGTTAATAATCAAAAACTAGAATGTGATGAGGCCATAACATGGAGTTATGGTGGGAAAGACTAAGTGAAAGCCGTTTGCAAGTCTAACCAGTCTGTTAGTAGAGAGACAGAACCTTGCCGAGAGAGATTATTGCCCTGGTATACTGTACATTACGGAAAAAGAGCAATTTTAATGTCAAACTCTTTTAAATGCTGTAGATGTTTTCATTATCATCATGTCTACACGAGAACAAACAATAAAGAATTGTCAGTGTAGTTAGATGACAAAAGTAAAGGTTACATACAACCCAGCTGGATAGGTACTTTGTATTCTGCTTTCTTGTAGAGTACCATTATCTTGCTCTGATATGTTAAGATGGGCTCAGACTACAGGAGTTTTAAAATCCTAACCGATTTTGGAACCGGGTTGCATCACGCATGTAAGGAGAAATTTCACAGATGTACTTCTCTCTATATGGACACACTACAAGATTTGAAAATAATGGCACGTCACACACTACAGGATATTATTAAGATTATCATACCAGAGGGAGCAGTGCACCACCTCATGTGATCATGGGGCTCATGGGGAAGTAAACTGACATGGTGAAACAACTTCTCTTTGTCTTAATGGTTATGTCTTGGAAGACACGTTATACAGGCAGTCATGTTCTTGCCACATATCGACAAGCGTTTCCTCCATCTCAGCTGTCCAACGCACCCGTACAACAGCTTCGCGGTCGCCATTTCAAAAAGGTCCTCTCATTCACTTCCATCTCCTTGTAGACTTGTCTCTCTCTAGCTGGCTATTGTGGTCCTGCTCAGAAAGTAGTGATGTAATCATCCAGATTTTTAAATCCTAAATATCAGACATGTTTGAAATTATCGGGGCGACCCCAATGAGTCGCCGAGCAGTTCTGGAGGTTTAAGATTGGATCTGTAAACCCTCCACATTACCAGATAATCTGGGTAGAACATCAGTACCGACCAAGGTCCTGTAGTCTGAGCCCACCTTCAGACAAACTGACACTAACTGACAGGCACCAGCGAGCACACAACCACCCCCAGACACTGGAATCTCTATTTTACCTTTAAGTGTGTGGTGTGTGACTCAAGTTTAACAATCGAATCTGTTGATCTGCCTGTCTGTTAAACAAACAGCAAAGTTAATGTTGATTTTAATTTCTTTGAGGATCAGGGAAATTACAGGAGTTTCTCAGAAGACACAACAAAAGGGAGGCATGCCTTGTAAAGGGCCTCAAAATATAGTAGAAACCTAAAATAAATGGGAAAATTTGAACAGCACTGAGCAACACTTTCATAATCTTTCATAATTCATCATCCATAATTCAGCCAAGCAGCATCTTTACTATCATTAGCATAGTTTCAGCAACTGAGAAGAAGCTCAAATAGTATTTTTCATTCAAAGTGGGTAGTAAAACATTTACTTGGTAAACATACTCTATACTCTAGGGCTGCAGCTAACAATTATTTTCATTATCGATTCATTTCTTGTTTATTTTCTCGATTAATCGATTAGTCGTTTGGTCTAAAAAACTGTAGAAAATGTCGATCACCATTTCCCAAAGCCAAGGTCATCGTCTTTTGTTCCAACCAGCAGTCCACAACCCAAAGATATTTAGCTTACTGTCATAGAAGACTAAATAAACCAGAAAATACTCATATTTGAGAAGATGGAAATCAAATAATTTGAAATTTCTTTCTTAAAAATTGACTTATAGGTTATAGGCCTAACTCTCAGTTTTAATTCCTCTCTCAGTTTTAGTGTCTAATAATCACATCAGGTAAAATGTAGAATTGTAGCCATTTTGTTTCATCTCCTGAATTTTAGGAAACAAAGTAATTCAACAAGTTAACATAAACTCAAATTAAGGCATCATATTTAATGTTTGGTTGTAAATCCTTTGCAATCAATGGCTGCCAGAAGTCTATACCAACAGACATCAGCAGACACTTGATATCCTCCCTGGTGATGTAATTTCTTGCCCGTTTCAGGGGCTTTTTGGCTTCTATCTGGTCATCAGCAAGTGAAATACATGCTCATTTGGAATGAGGTCAAATGACTTGGCCGGTCAAAAGCAATCTACTGTTTGCTCATAAAAAACTCCTTAAGATCACTGTCCTGCTGCTTTGTCCTGAAACTGGGAGACTACTAAAAAGGGCTACACTGTTCACCCAGTATGGACATTCCTTTAAAGCTGAAAATTCATCACTTAAACCTGTTAGCAACTGCTTCATTTTCAACCCAATGTGCTGGAGAGCAGAGCGAAAACAATGAAAAACTCATCAGTCTTAATACAGTCTGACTGCATCACACATTTTATTCAAATTTAAGCCAGTTCCGATGTTACGTTACATAACTGTGTCTTTGAGGCGTTATCTTAACCCAGACTTGTTTCATTATGCAATTAACAGAGTGACCTCATACCCCTCACTCCACCCGGCCGTTCCAGATCCGGGCTTCACTTCCAGCCCATGTCTACAGGAGAGGGTGGAGGAAAAGACAAACAATCCATTCGTCTCTCCCTGTATACAATGTGTCTCAGTACATGCTTTGAAAGACAAAGGGCCATTAATATTTAGCTACTGACTTCAAATTATTTTAAGTACAGTACATTTCCAAGTCAATGGTTCAATTGTAAAAATATTTTTACAATCTTTTATGAATCAATTATGTAACTCTTTGATATTTTAAACACATTTAGGCACAAAGAACAGCAAGGAGATGAAATACTGAATAGTTGAAACTAACAATTCTAAATATTTTTACTGTCTCTGAGTATGTCAGTGTGGCAGAGCATACAACCATTGACTTCAGGTGGTCTTGCTGAGTTCTGGGTAGTAGGCATCTGATAAGAATGGCGCCACAGCCGTCTCAGAGCCTGAGCTCAATCTTTAATCAGGGGTCATTGTGTTCCACACAGCAGCCCCAAACACATAAAAGCAGGTAGAGGAAGTGGTAAATCATACAGGCATTGGGGTCTAATTGGCCACCAGAATGAGCTCTAGCCAAAATATTGTTTTCCCTTGGCGCTATCTGCTTCCATCTCGTGGACTTTCATAGAAACTGTGGCTTCCTGTTCTTGGGTGTTGGCCGCTGCATAAGTACAACATCCCCTAGTCTGTAAAAATAATCTCCAGGACCTTGTGTGAAGAGAAAGAGGGACAGAAATACATTCTGTCCCATGAGGAAGAGCTTCCCCTACAATTCAAAAACTTTAACAGCTTCCCCTTCAATATGGCAATGAGCCAACACGCCTACAAAAGTTTCAGAATATCTGGAGAGCTCTCTGGATGATCAGCACACAATACATTTGCCAGAAGTCTAAAATTGTTGCTTTTTTCTCATTTGACTTTGGCTTTATCCAGTTACAGTGCAGCTTAGAATGACTGTGTTTCCCATTAACTACCTTAGACTGTGGCAGCCTGCCACAGTCTAATTTGTCCCACCACAGTTTCATAATGAACTAAAAATATTTTTACACTTCTCATAATAACATAAAAGATCTCTAATGTTGTGTTTTGCGCCGTTGCTTCAGTGAAGCATGTTGTGCTCACAGTTTGTTGTTGGGTTCGTCTAAAAGTGAGTTGTTTATGTGAAATGATTCAGATGTGTTTTCACTAAGCTGCCAACACCGGAGCCCCGCTGCGGCTTGCAGGTTAAATACAGGTAACTTTAGCTACTAGCAGCTCCTACTACCTATAGGCGTGCTAAGCTTACCATCATGGCTCCAAGTTAACACAAAGCTGCAACTTCAGTGTGTCATATTTCATCGATAACGAGAGGAATTACTGAAAGATAGAGAAACAAGTTTATCTCAGTGCTGGTGTTACAAGTGTATTTCATTCAACCTGGGAAAAAAAAAAACACTGCACAACAGTTCAATATTGTCTGTTTTCAAGCGTTGGTTTGCAACGCAGGACAACAACATGACCGACTATAAATGTTCAAGTCTTGTCTTAATGTAATCTAAGAGCAAAACTAGCTGTATTGGAAAGAAAACAGCTCATTTCTGTTTCTGTGCTCCGGCTACTCACATCCCTTAACTGATATCTCTGAGCACAGTGGCACAAAACATTAAACCTGCATTAACTGATGTTTTGCCCTCCTGTGAAACAAGCAGAACAACACAACACAATGTCAGAAAATAGTTATATAGTTGGTTATAATTCATGGTGATGTCTTCAAATGTCACATTTTGTCCAAATCCAAATATATTTAGTTTACTATCATGTATGACACAAAAAAAGCTTAAAATCCTCAAATTTGAGAACCTCCGGTGTTCAGAAAATAGTTATAATAGTTGGTTATGTTTGCCGTGTCATTGCCATTCATATCTATACAACCAATGTGTTTATGATTAAATTATTTACTAGAGTACAAAATTGTTTTCTAAGTTCTTCATAGATCTAGCCTCTTAATTTTGCACCAGAATGATGCATTCAACTTAAAAATATACAAAATTTTCTTCCAGGGGAAACACTGAACTGCATAACCTTGTAAGCTTAACTTCAAACACAATTGCAATTTTAATATCTATATTTCATATCCAAACCTGACCCCCTCAGAGTTCATGTAAAAATGGGCCCAACACAGCCAGAATATGCCAATACCCCTAAGGCCCCATTAGACTTGTTCATAGTTTATTCTTGAATACAAAGGGTGTTACAAAGCTAACTTGGACGGAGTGCAGTTT
Source organism: Scomberomorus guttatus (assembly GCA_038419695.1). Taxonomy (NCBI): domain Eukaryota; kingdom Metazoa; phylum Chordata; class Actinopteri; order Scombriformes; family Scombridae; genus Scomberomorus; species Scomberomorus guttatus. Next base: position 20,067,747 of record CM076446.1, read on the forward strand.
GTGTGCCATCACTATGTGTCCCCGTCTGTCTGTTCCGCCTCACGGCACAGCTGCTGTTCTGCGGCATACAATGCAGGTGATTGGAGAAGCAGCAGCAGGTGGACAGCTCTGTCAGATCTAATAGCTGTAAACTATAGTATCTGTCTGCACATATGTCCACAAAATAATTAGCTTAACTCTGATATCAACTTTTCAAAGCAGGAGAAACAGGTGTGACCTGAGTGATTAGAGTACACTGCGTGTCTCACGCTCAGTGTGTGAGAGTTAGCAGCCCTGTGGAAACAGTTTATTTTATGAACTACATGTTTAAATTCATATGGCTAGTAAAGCTACCGCAACTGCTATGTGAAGTATCTGTTGCATAGTGGAACTCACTGTAACAATGAAAAAAAAAATACAACACCGACTAAAAGTTAGGGATGAATATTTAGCACAACTGGTTTTACATAAAGTTGAAGAAACAGTAGCAATACTCAGGGAATGAGTTTTTCCAAATTCTGACTTTATACTTCTCATTTAAAAAGGCAAAACAAATTTTTCAAAGCTACTGTATAACTGTGGCGAATATGCATTTTCATTTTCTAGCTATTGATTTTATGTGTTCTCTAGGGGAAAAAAAAAGGCCTTATTGCTAAAGTTTGGTTCTGATACTACATCTACTGTACCAATTAATCAAATGAATCACTGTTAAGAATCAAGAACATATAAACCAAGTACTGACAAAGCGAAACCTCATTATTATCTTTTGTAAAACTGATCACAGACTTACAGTGAAAAGATTCCTCACACACCTCACCGGTTTCAGATTTTTTCAGCTCATTTTCTTACACGAATCTGGATGGTAATGAGGATTTGTGGGCTACAGCCCTTTTTGTTGATACAAGAATGGGTTAGGTTTTAAGCGCCTCACATGTTTAGTCTCATCGAGTTTATGTCCTCCAGGAAAGCTTGAAAGTAGTGCTGCATTATAATGTTAAGTACTTTGTATTTTGTTTGGCCATTTGTTGGGGTAACGGCACGGAGCAATTGTAACCGCTGGCCATTTTTAATATATGATAGAAATAGTTCACTCGTGTTAATTTAATTTATGTTTTAAAAGACTATCTCTGTTGGATTATGCTGTGAAAACAGCCAATGTCAACTGTTTCAATTTTGCTTTCATCAAGCAAATGGATTTTGTATTTTTGCATGTTTAAGTGCAACTTTTTAAATACAAGACGTGAGGAGAAGCAAACTGTTTGATCAAATAGCCTTTGTTGGCACTACTTCTTTGAAGCCGGCTTGGTTTGTCGCGGCCCTTAGTTGTGGATTAAATCTGATCAGTGTTTAAATTGAGAATGGCAGACAATTGTAAAGTTTGTCATGGAAACTGTGGTGTTAAGCAGACAAATTTGTTCATTATTTTTGTGCATTCACCATGTCTAAAGATGAGCTCCAAACAAACAGGCTCGACATCTCCAAAGGCCTACAGTTAAAACAAAGATTCAATTATGTAATCAAATTATCAAACTGTAGCAGTGAAAAACTGACCAGTAATTGCATTTGGGCCAAAAATAAGCTGCATAAATATTGCATGCCTTGTAGAAATATATGGTTATGCAATTTAATTGAAATACAATGCAAGATAAAGGTGCATGATGGCATTATGTTGCTATAATGACATGAGTATGCAATAGATTCAGACTCTCTTTGCTTTAAAATTCATCAAATCACAGGATGTCTATGTTTAGGCCACAACTTTTAAATAAAACATTTTTTCTTTAATTGTGAAATTGTGCTCTTGAACGATACCTCAGCAGTTGTCTTAATATTTCCTTCACTCTTTTTGTTCCACCAATTGTCAGTAGTCCAATCAAAATAAAATGTTTCTCAAACACCTCGATGAGAATAAACGGCCCCATTCCTAAAGCAATTCAATTGTTTGAAAAAGGCAGCCAAGGGAATCATTCATGACAATCTATGTGCCCAATGAAACACTAATGTTTCAAAAGGTATTATTGTGATCTGCACCCATGTTATGTGTTCATAATTTCTTTGTTGATGTGTCAGTAACACAGCTTCTCAGGCAAACATTACTTCCTCTGGAAAACAGTCTTCTCCACTTTAGATTTATTCAGATTAAACGCCAATAAGTTTGGCCCCTAAAACTCATAGGTACTATATTTGATGTAGAGGATGTCTTATAACACACTTCCCCCAAATTTACTTAATTTATCTTAGGATTACATACCTTATGTTTCTCTGGCTAATGACTAAGTTTGAGCAAAGATATAACAAAGTTATAATACATATAACTAAAGCTAATCAAGGAAGTACATGAAAAGCTTTTTCCTCAACTTTGTAGTTGCCTTTCCACACTTAAAAACGTTGTTTTTTCAACACAGTATAAAGAGAAAATGTTTTTCTCTCTGGATTTCGTCCTCCCTGTGTATCAGTTCACATTGACACCAATCCAACACTGCATCAATATAAGGAAACCTCTTGCTAATTGTAAACAGGACAGAAAGGTGAGCACTCCACGGAGCAGAACACAGATCTCCTCTGTACAGCCGCAAAGTGAAACACTGATTAGTGATGCTACATTACTCCCGCTTTGTCCAAGGGCAACGGTTTCATATCAGCTAACTGTCGGAAACACCGACGCTAACCTCAGCACTCATAAATGTCCTGCAGCTGGTCGCATGATGGACGTTTTAATATCAGAAACACAGATTACATTTAAATCACAGTAAAAATTAGATTAAAGGAATAATTAGTAGGTATTTCAGCAGTTATTCAAATCAGAGGACCCTTAAAATGGAGACGAAGCACTGAGACTTCAGTAGATAAGACACCATAATGTGTGAGGACTTCTTCATAATATGTTATACTAATATTGTCCTTGGAGCAAACAGCAAGAATATAAATGATTTGTTTCTCTAAACTGAGCCAATCACAGTCCAGCATGATTAGGCACCAACACACACTGAAAAAGATATAACTGAATCCGTATCCAATTTGTCACATCACCCTTTCCATCATTTCCTATTGTTGCACTTCTTTTCAGAGAACACCTTATCTCACTCTAAGCCATCACCTCTTTGTGAACTGACATACCCTCATATTCCATTTATGCAGCTTCATCCATTGGTTTAATTATCTGTTCTTTGGCTCTAGGAATTTCCACTAATCCATGACTTCAGCACCTGACTATTAGGAAAGGCATACAATAACCACTTTTTCGACCCATGACAGAGTGCAGAGCTTTAATGATGATAACGCTGGCTGTCAGTCTGAGCCATTTTCATCCAATTGGGTATAAGGGGCAACAGGGTCTCCTAGGCATGTTCCCTTTGTCTCTCTGTCAGTTTTAAGTAGGCATTTGGATGTGGTACAGTGAAAGACTCCAATCATTGTCATGATATCATCTTTTCTATAACGTCTATCTGGCTAATTTGTATTTTTTTGATTAACCGTTTCTTCCTCAAATGACCAAAACCTCTCTTTTTCTGATTTGTTGGTGTACTATATGTACATATGAATCCCAAACCACTGTTCTCGCCTCTGTTTATGCCAACTGCCAAAAATTTCGGCTTCATATTGTAACAAGACTAAAAGTCGACAGCCATGCTAGCAGCTCTGACTGGCACAGTGGAGTAATTTGGGCTAAATGCTAACGTAAGCATGCTACCATGCTCACCCTGACAATGTTAACATGTTGATGTTTAGCAGGCATGATGTTTACGATTTTCTCCATCTGAGTCTGGCATGTTAGCATGCTCACATTCACTAATTAGCACTTAACAAAAAGTACAGTGGGGGCTAATGGGAATATCATTAGTTTTGCTGTTATTTGAACCAAAAATACTGGACCAATTAAATTTTCTGAACAGATGACCGTGCTAGAAGAAAAATTAACTGATTACCAAAGATACTGCAGTTTATCCTGTGGGGAACATGAATGTGTGGACCAAATTTCATGGCAATCCATCCAATAGTTGTTGAGACATTTAACTTAAAAGCACAAATCCATCCTATAATCGTTGACATATTTCACTAAAAAAAGAACAACGTCAACCTCATGGTGGTCTTAGAGGAAAGGTCAGGGGATCAACAAAGTCTGTAGGATTCATCCTCTGGGGACCATGAAGATTTCATGGTAATACATTCAAAAGTTTTTGAGTTACTTTAGTCTGGCCCAAAGTGGTGGACCCACTGACTGACTGCCCAACATTGCCATCCCTAGTGCCACGCTGCCATGTGACTTAAAATGCCAAACACATCCCAAAGATTATAGAACCAATTGTGTCATCAGTGTGTCTCACATTAAGCAGCTTGCCATCGCATACAGAGGGCAGAAGGAGAAGCGGTGGATGCCTGCTAGAGAGCCCTCTTCCCCGGGACTGAGGGACACAACAGCAGGAGGATGAGCTGACTGTAGGTCACTGTAGAGCGATAAACCAGGACAGGCATAAGGAGACAGGCAGGCTGCTGTCTCCCAGGGGACAGAGGTTGTGAGACTCACTGAAGCCTCTCACTTGCCTGCCTGTCACGGTGTTAGGATGACCCCACAGCATAAGGTCACCACTAAGGAGACCATTAGCCACAGTCAGCAGGTATGGGTGAAAGATCTCCACCTACACAGTGAACCTTCAGATGACATGTTATCTGGAGTTTTATTTTGTGAGTTTGTACATGTTATTTTGCCAGAGCTGCTATTTTAAGTGTTTGGTTGAACAGGGGCAATTTTATATTGTGGAATGTCTCAATAATCCTCCCTAAATTGCCTAGAAGGTCATCACCTTTCAAAATGTCTCAAGTGTGACATGGCAGTCAGAGATATACAGTTTGTCTTCTTTACAAATATGTGTGGAAAACACAATTTGTGCCTAATGTTAGATGTAGTTTTCAATATCAGATACAAGTTGTGAAAGTCTGGGGAAAAAAAAATATGCAACCCACAATTTGGGTTTTCATCTTTCATCACGAAGCGGAGATCAGCTCTGCAAATCACATGTACACAAGCTGTCTGGGACTGATACAGAGATCCATGAACTGTCCTGACATTGTAATTATCTCCCAACGGCTAGTCCATTTCTCTATTATTCACAACAGAAATCCACAAATGTGCACAAACCCAGTGTACAGACAGTCCTGTGTTCACACAGGACACAGCTAGGACAGAGATTCACTGACAAAAGTAGTCTGACTCCCCAGATATAGACTGTGGGTATAAGCCTGCCATTGGCCGCCTATTTCAGGTGGCATTCTCCTCCCCTTCCACTATCTCCGTCTTACCGCTTTCAAAATCCCCATCGCTACGTGATATATAACATACTTCTTTTACTGTTTTATGTGGCATTTTCTTTTATGGGGATTTAGCCATATTAATGCCAGGGCTCAAACTTGTTCCCCTCCGACATTATTTTGCAAGGGCACAGTCGCTGCATCCTGGGCTTAGCGCTGCCCAAGACGATTGTGATTGGTTTAAAGAAATACAAACAAGCCAGAGTGTTTTTTTCCCCCTATAGCAGAATGACAGTGGGTGCAGCCGGACCATTCCCCAGCGCTAGCACAGCACTGTGGAGATAGGTCTGGCTGTGTGAGACTTTGCTTCTTTTGCAGAATGCTAACCTCGATCAAGACCTCATAAGGTCCCGAGTTCACCGTTAATTTTCTAATCAGCAGTGCTCTCGGTAGACGATACAGTGGAACAGCTGTGTAGCCAAAGTTTGGATGATGGCGATTGTTAAAAACGGAAGGTCACAGGGTCTCCACTCCATTTAACAGACCTTCCTCAGACCTCCCTCTTGGTGCGTGAACACTCTGAAGTGATTACAGCTAAAAACGGCAAAGTTCACCCTAATCCAGCCATTAGCCTGAGATACGTTGGTAACAGACTAAAACAGACAGCCAGAGGCCATCCTTCTTAACCTTTTTGGGGGAGGTAAACATCAGCTTCAGCCAAATCATCTTTCCCCTTTGCACCTGTGCCTTTATCTGCACAGCTAAACCTTTATATCTGTTGCTTAGTTTCACAGTCATCCTTTGCTTGTATTTTTACAGCTTGAAAGTGGGCGTGTGTGCATATGTGGGTACATGTGTCAGTCAGTAGATGCAGCGAGGAAAAGAGGGTGGAAGAAAATTAAAGCCGGAGGCAGCCGAGAGAGAAGCAGGGCAGGTTTTTTAGCCCTGGATACCCCAAAACCGCTAATTAGGCCACAAATCACAGGATAGCATATGACCACATCCCCAGATGAGTGTTGAAGCTAAGCACAGCGAGCAGCCATTTTAAATCCAGCCTTAACCCACTCTCTGTCTCACCCTCCCTACTACCCCTATAGTATCCACATGCAAACCCCTGCTCAGAATTGAGATGCGGCCAGCATTAGGAAAGATAGATGAGGAGGAAAATTAAAGAACAGAACGGAGGAGGGAGCTCACATAGAGGAACAGAAAATTGATTCCAGAAGAGAGGTGAATGCTGGTCTGGTCTTTCCTAATTAAAGTTGCTGTAGGCAGGTGTCCACTAAGCAGACAGAAAAATACAAAATAATAGTTCTCTAAAAACGAACAGACCCACATTCCCTTCCCCTGACTTCTTTTGTCACACTTCTACTACTCTTTCCTCAAACTGACACATTCACTAAGAAATCCAGCTTACTGTGAGTGACAACTAAATGAAATGACGTTGCTGATGTTCCTAAAGCAGCTAATGACTGAAATAGCGGAAGTGTACAGATGAAAGTGGTCCTTTGACATCTGGCTTCAAAAAAAAAAAAAAAAAAAAAAAAAAAAAAAAAAAAAAAAAAAAAAAAAATTGCTACAGCTGCTCATGCCTAAGAGAGAGATAAGAAAGCAATGGCTCTACTTATATTTCAGAAAACTGGACACAGCACACTCAAAATATCAAAAAACATTGGGATTATTTTAGTGCAGTTTAATATACGTTCCTGTTAGAAATCCAGTCTGCTGTTGCTCTGAATGAAAAGCAGTACTGTAGCAGTTGTGATGCATGTGTGACCGCAGTTTCAGCTTTCAGCTTTAAAAAACTGAAAACACGAGGATGTTTGCATAAAGCACAAAAGGTTTAGACTATCACACATTTTAGAATGCAAAGAACAGCTTCTACCCCAATAATTTCATGATATATCTGCATTATTTATTACCCCTTGCAGGTATATAAGCTCCCACTTAAATGAGTCATGAGACTCTACAAGACAAAGGATGACAGGCCAGAGTGATATTGCTTCTACCTGCTACTATAAAACTATCAAGCAGGTTAAACCTAAATTAACGTCTTTGAGCTTGCAGAAAGATAATGGTGCATGTTGTTTATTATGCTATATATTCACTTTAAGCTATACAATAATAATTGAGATTGATAAAACAACCTCAATTTACCAAATTACAGAAATATATTTTGATTACAGTCTTTTTTTTTTTTAAGTATTTTTAAATCAAACCATGTAACCCAGCCAACAGACACCATTAGCCCACAAAGTAGCACAGAACAAACACAGACCTGAATCACTCTGAGCTATTGCCCCTTCTAAGCTCAGCTCACCCTCTTAGTAGCCATTACTCTTCTATGTTGCAGTTGTTCTGCAAGCTAAGCAGAGACAACAATGACCACATGTTTACACAGCAAGACTGCTTATAATTTAGAATCCAGACAGGAATCAATAGTTAGCAGTGTAATTCAGTGAACTAGAGATAGTAGCGCCGGATAAACAATCCAACAAGGCTGGGAATGTCAGTGATCTAGGAGTGATGCAGTATTAAATACCAACTGCTTTCTATGCAGTTACAATTCAGTGGCTAATGCTTAAATACCTTGCAGCATTTGAACATATGATAATCAGTCAAACATTGTTTTTTTTGTAATTCAAACAAAGCATTGCACATCTTTCAACACTGTGCCATTGTGCCACTATTAAGGCCTCGCCCCCAACAATTAACTCCTCACCTCTGAGGGGATATGTACTCGTTACAAAGTAAGTCATCATGATTATGAGTTTAAAAATTTGCTGAGCTGCTAGCTAGCTCATTCCAGCTCATCACCATAACCACATTAGAGAGGAAAACCTGTGGGCTGGCAATCTCACACTTCCTCAATATTGCAATCCCAGCAGGCCAAGCATGTCCACATCTATTAGGTTGGACCTGAGCCACCAACTAGGCCTAATATCCTGCCACAAGGCACAGCAATGCCATGTGACACCTGAAATTAAATTAATTAGGTTTACACAACAAACCTGTCTGCCCAACACATCAATCTGGGCTAAACAGGGAAACCAGAAAATTTGACTGTAGTTATCATGGTTGCTGTGCATTGGGCCGTGGCTTTATGTATCCTTGTGGCATTGGCCCAGAATACTGTCCTGTGGACATGCCAATGTGACAATACTAACAATCAACTCCGACAAAAACTCACTGATACAGTATTAGCTCAGGGCTTGGGAATCCTTAATTTATTTCCGTCCTTAATATATTTACCTCATCTAGAGAAAGGAAACAGATTGTCAGAGGCAGTGGGAAGTAAGATGATTTGGAGCTCAATTCTGCTAAATTGGTTGCTGCCAGCGTGATACATCATGGAGAATTAAGATGCCTCTCCCCAAGCACAGAACTTCGGCAGCCATATTGGCACATCTGTCAAGGGCCCACCCCTGACAGAGACAAATGGACCAATTCTGGCAGACGAAGGCTGATCCAAACTGCTAGCAATAACCAAGATGAATAATGAGTCAGCTTAGGCCCCAGCAAAATTCATTTTTAATAATTAGTGTTCCTGCACCTCTAATTTTCTCAGAAAATAAGTGCAGGTACAACTACAGGTTGATACAACACACCAGCAAGACTGGAGGAATATAGATGATGTTGTGTTAAGCTTCCATCATTGTAGAGAATGGCTGCGACTATAAATGCATAGTGTAAGACAGATGAATCTCTCTCTACTCTCTCAGGAGGAGGAAATCAATCAAGTCCAGAAAGCACCGTGGCTACGGGAAGCAGTAGGGAATGTTGCAGGATGAGCACAACAAATTTCAAAAAAGGTCTTCAGCTTTCCACACTAATGTAAATGAACACAGTTCCTGTAGTCAAACTAAAGGGAAAAGGAGAAAAAAAAACACTAAAATGCAACATATGCCAGGGTGTCATTTGATGCCCTTAGCACATACCGGATGCTCCATACATGGAGTAATCAAGGTACAGTAGCTGGGATATTCATTGGGGGATTGGGGCGAGCAAATGTGTAGAGTAGATGCATGTCAGCACTGCAAAATAGAACAACTAACACATATCAACTCGCAATGACATTTGTCAAGAAGCTGCCAGTATTCGGGCTTACATAGAGAACAACGGTTGCAGGTGTTCTGACACTCGTCATAACCCACCAGTTGCTGTTCAGTCCTGGAGAAGAGTTGCTTTAGGAGAAAATAGTAATTCACAATTTATAATATCCTGATCCATGTTGCCTCGAGGGTGCGGCTGCCGCAAATTTGGTCATCTACCCATGTCCGTGAGGGTCCATACGGACCATACACACCAAACAAACATGTCTGAACACGTCCATGTATGCGAACACCCAATGTAGTGTAAACATAGCCATCTGATCAGCCTTGTTTCTATCTGGCCCTTATGGGATAGTTGAGAGGTAAATGTAGCAACGATGACAATAAACTTGATGGGCTTCCAAACTGTGACTTCACAAAACAGTACAGAGACAATGTCTTAAACCCATAAGAAAAATTCATCTGTTTGTTAGGAGTTTTCTGTTGATATGGTTGAGAATGACACGTTAGATGCAACAACATCTAGAGTCCCTTTGGGGATAAAAAAAAAAAAAAAATGAAACAAAAATAATCCCCCCATGGGTATAGACAGAACAGGGAAACCTATTACTTAAAGGCTTAAATAGATAGTCTTGCAGGTGGAGGCTAGGGAGATAGAGGCAAAGCTTTACCAACCAGCAGATTGAGTGCAGCAGTTAGTGTAGCAAGAATCAATGCAAGGCTGGTCATTTGAATAGACTGCAATTTTAGATTGTGTTTGGTGTGCATAGCGATCAGATGGCAGATATAATACAGTGTCCTCCCTTGACTTACATGATGATTCTGTTCTGAGGACCTGTTTTTATCTAGGGACTGGGCAACATGTAAAAAATGTCACAAGGCCCTAGACTGATATCAATCTCAGTCAGTTTGTTTGGAAAATCACATGACAAATTGTCTAGTTTATGTAGTTTAAGTAAAACAGAACTGTGACTTTCAGCAGGCCATTCTAAGTCTTTCAGACATTATTATGTCACTCAGGTCTTAACTGTTTGGCAGCACCTGGAAGCTCCTTGATGTCCTCCCAACCATGTTCTTCATATATGTTATCTGTAATTTTGTCATTCTGATTTTCATGCTGTAATTTTGCTATCTTGGTTTTGTTTTTTGGGGGGGGTTCCCCTAATTCAAATTGAAGGTCTAAAAATGGAGGATGTTGTACTGCTGTACAGATTGAAAAGCCCCCTGAGGCAAATTTGCAATTTGTGATATTGGGCTGAACAAATAAAAATCGACTTGACACAACTATTCTGGCACAAATCCCACGGTAGCTTTAATATCCATTATTTGGTTGTCTCAAAACAATCAAGAGCAAAACATTATTATTTACAAAGTGAATTTCATCAAGACTGATACACATTTTTACATTAAATTATTGTAGTTTTTTCTTTTTTTCTTTGTTTTTTTCTTCTTGTGGATGCAGGGAAGAGGAGCTGTTGTGCTGATGACTGCTAATGTGAATCCCAAGAAATAAACACATCAGTGGAAGCATGGCAATATCTCTGATGCTCTTATAAAAATTCCCTTTATCTTCCTTATCAGACAAACTCAGAGGAAAACATATTTTCGGCTGGTTATCTTCATCCCTGAGGAGTATTTCGCTGGATCCCAGTATAGAATGCATCATGCTTTACCCTCCATGCATACCCCCTGTATGACCGTGTAATCGGGGGAACTTTACTTTAAAGTCAAGTGCTTCTCATACATGGAGGTCTACTGAGAGCAATCCTCCTCTCGATTCATTACCTCCAGGAGGCAGAGCTCCTTCTGTCGGGCACCATGACAACATGGCATTGCTCTTTTCCCTCCAGCCTTTGTAGGAGGGTGTCGAGATGCAAGAGACAAAGTGCACCGCCTTCACAAGCACCCAGCCAATTTAAGGTTATATGAATCATAGGGTTTAACATGTCAAACCCGACTAACCAATCTGAGAGGCACAGTCACATTTTGATATTGACCCAGAAACTCTGAAAGCTCTGAAATCATGTGGCCGACTTGTTAGCATAACTATAAAGATGTATGTTAATAATATAAATTGTATTACTGCAGAATTATTCAAGTTTATCTTAAAACCTGCAAATATATAATAAAGGCATTTTTAGCTACATATTTTAACCCAAAAAATGAAGAGAAAAATGTGATAGATTTAATGTAGTCAAAAAAAAAACTAAGCTAAAATAAGTGTGTGCAGCAGTAGGTTGAGAGTTAATTCAAAGGCAAAACAAACAGCACTGACAATCAAGAATAGTGAGTTACCTAATATTGTTTTGTATCCTCTGAAGTACTAATTAAGTTGGATCAACATAGCAATTGATTGAAAATGACACTTCATTCACTTCATTATGTGAGACATGAGTGGAAAGATTGCTAATGATCACCGGCAACCTCAGTGAAGTGGAATAAAACAGTCAGGCTGAGGGGAAATATAATCCACAAGTATCACACAATAACAGGCTCTCGCAGTGGCTGCAACAGCTCGTCAAAGTGGCTTCAATCCAAACATCCATGACTGCTGCTCTGCAAACAGGCAGCAGGAGCTTTATGCATATGAAGTGCTGTGCTGAGAGTAATGTATAAATGGGATGCAGTGCTTTAATAGATAGCTATTTTATTCATTTGTGGAGGTAGGCTACCATGTCATCTGAACAGGGTGGCATTATGCTCTTTACAACATGTTCTTTTTTTAAACCAAAGTCATACATTCTTACAGTGAGCACAGCATAAACCTTTTCACTGAGCATAACTGCATCATAGCAGTGCAAGTTGATTCAGGGGCCGGACAAAATCTCATAATATAGTGAAAATGAGTATTAAGTATATAGTAGATGATTATTTCTTTGCTTTTTTGCATTTTAAAATCATTCTACACACTGTTAGAGGGGATCAGGCGTAATGCTACAGCAATTGCACATTAATGTACTCCAACTGTTGTGCTGTAATTAAACTAGAACAATAAATCAATAAGAGTGCACAGTCAAAAGCAAACTGCTGCCTACATTGGCCAAAACATAAAACTACTGATAAAAAAAAAAGGAAGCCAGAGAAACCAACAGAGAAGATGTGAAAACCTGCAGAGATATAAAAAGGGGAAAAATGATGCATAGCCCTGTTCCTGTGGGAGTCATGCTGAGTATGATATCATCCCTCTTATGAAAAATGCCTCCACGCACACACACGCAGCACGCCTTAAATAACTTTTAATCAAATTTCAGGGTGTGGGTTTCGAGGCTACTTACATTGGAGGTTCATAACCAAAGCACACAGGAAGGTGACATGTCTTGGAATGATAAGAGCTCTCAATGCAACGGCTGCCTCATTCTTTAAAGCATTGAACTAATGTATAAAATACAAGGTCTTAGCACTCTGTTATCATGAAATACATGGAATGTAGTTTGATGCCGATAGCATTAATATCATTGCTAATGTAATGTCATATATTTATTACCAAATGTCTAAACAATCAGTTGGAGAAAATGTTAATGTAATTAATATACATTTCCCATCATTATTTAAGCTTCTACAAGTGAAACTTCTGACCAGAACAATTACTTGACAATTAAATTAAGAATTTAAGAGGCTTTCTTCATTGTTTCTAAATCTATTTCACTCGCTATTGCTCCAGTTTCTGAGACTAATATTGTTCTACATTCTTCAAACAGCTCTCGCCCAGAGACGTCTGTAGAAACGACGGGTCCTGTGCTCCTCTATATGTTATGTACGTGTGTCTAGCTCATAGAGCCGAAGTCAGTCTTGCAACAGTACCTTCCAGCTTCAGGCTAACCCGACTGTGTGCATTTCGTTTACACTCACTTGCACAGAGCAAATGCCCTTAATAACCATTTAGCTGCTAAGGCACGCTTGTCTGTCCCCCATTCACAGCCTTAGCCACTAATTACCTTTCCAAAGCAATGGACATTGCTGTGTTCCCTCAATGCTTCCTTTTTTCTCAGTACAATCAGCCAGCTGCCTTGACTGGTAAGGAATAAGTGCTCTGTACGGGCCTGAAATCAATGTTCAAAACCAACCTGTGTCACCAGCTTCTTAGAAAAACCTGACCCTAACCAGATGCCTGTTCATTTTTTTATCCATCATGCCCATATAAAATGTTTCAAAAACATTAAGAGATTCTATCATCCCCCAATTACCAGCCTGCATCTTGCTTAGCATGCACACGACTGTGTGTGCATTTAAACAAAGCAGAATAGCTTCCCAAAATGGTTACATAAGATACATAACATTGTGTCAAATAGAAAACATATGGTCCTAAAAGTCTAATGTCTTCATTACAAAATGAGGAAGGACTCGATGTGACTCTTCAGACAAGATCAAGTCCTGAGGGGTTGGTTTTGGTCTCTCCAAGCAACGCAATGGTTATGGTGATGTGAACAAAGATCAAAGATCTGCACATGACGACAGCTGCAATACAAAACAGCACAACTGCCTGATGAAGATGGATAGGAATATAATGTTGCTCCAATACAGGATTTCCTGCACAGAGGCAGGCAGAGACAGGCCACCTCCACCTCTGCTAACTTCATAAAAGACTAATACAGTTTTACGACGTCATAAAACATTAACTTTTAGAGAGGAGATTCATGGCTTCACACAGTAAATGTGATATCATATCTAATGAGTTGCACTATTGTTTAGGCTGTCATCTACCAACCAAGATACCACCTCAGCTAAATGGGGTTCTAACTCATTTTGAGTGACTGGATGTATGTTAAAAAATCCTCAAGCTTACTACTGTTATTCTTCTTTGACTATCAAATAAAATCTAATAATGGGGGGGCCGCTCATCTGACTGATATTTCTGATACAAGTCTAAACAAAAAGCCAACAATGTTGCTATAATCACAAATGTTCTAATCAAAGAGCTCAAAAAGGTCAAAGCGGATGATCAGATAAGTTACATTTTAGGGAAATCAATATATTGTGCTTAAAGTAGACTATTTTAAAGGTTTCAGTTCTTTGAGGCATCCAGAAATCAAGTGATTAGGATTCCCCTTAATGTGCTCCACACACCTTGTAGATAGTGAAAAAGCAATCATGCCTGGATAGTCAAAGCAGACACACTTTCAATGCCTCTGCTAGACAACTGGGAGAGACGAAGATCAGTATCAGAAGTGACATGAATACCAAACAAACTTGAGCCAAAAGTAAGCACAGTTCTTTTTTTTTGCTGTTATTTGCACCATTTTCTTGTCAAAACCCATGGTATTCTGAGCTCGCAAGTGCATTATCGAAGACAAAATATTCCCTCAGTGTAATAATTTTGTGATTGTGATGCTTTCAGAGAGCAGAGGGACCAAGTTAGTTATTTGCTAGGTGGTGTTTTTGGACCTTGGAACCTGTAAATACATTTTTACTGGCTGTTCCTGGACCTTTCCAGTGAGGTGCCCTTGATCAAAGCACATAACCCCTATTTCCCACCGGAGCTGCTCAATGGTCGACGGAGGGCTGTGTTTGCACTGGGGTCTCAGGTGTATAGCTGAATATGAAGTGCTCTGAAAGAACATACACTCACCAGCCACTTTATAAGGAACACCTGTGCAATCTAACACAATCCAATACAACAACTCTGCCATAAATTCTACATTTGCGAAGCTTATACATTTTCAGTTTGTCAGTAATTCTACTTTATGTTTATTATTGAAGTCGTAGTTGGTGGTGGTGGTGTGCTGGAGTGCATTATATTGAAAAGTGTTCCTAATATTTTCTCATGCATGTTAATGGAATGGATAAAATATTAACATCTCCTGATCTATATACACCTGCATTAAAATGTTAAGTATATAAGTTCATATAGATAAGAGAGAGGATGCTTTTATAAGTATAACACTGCACTGTTGGTAGCATCACAGTATGTTAAGATACTGTCTTCCACAGTTACCACTGTGACACATATTAAAATATTTTCATATCCATGTTTTGCTAGATTTGTTTTTTTTCCCCCCCCTTTCAGATTTTGAAATAAACAACTTTCTAAAGCTCATAACTCAGCTGCCGCCCCTTCAAGACTTCACCGCAACCTAATTTAAACATCAATTTGCCACTTTCACATGGAAAACACATTGAAATACACATATGCTTACACATACCACTCTGAGAATATTTGCGAGCATAAAAAGTACCCATAATGAATCATCCATTAGAGCTCACATCTGAGTGTTCACTTTGGGCTGCTGTATCTGTCCATCTTTCCAATTTGTTAAGATAGATGGCTGAGAAATTAGAGGAGGAGGCCAGCAGAAATTCCCAGAAGCACTTAGTTGGGCATTAAAAGCATGCATATTAACAATAATGAGGGCAGGAATTAAAAACAACCCAGCTAGCTTCACATGGAGGCCTACTGTTTGTCTGATACAAAACTTCAGTTCAAATGAAAGCAGGCCTGCTGAAAACCTTACAGAAATCCTGAGCTTCTTTTGTGACATGTCTGTGACTTACATATTTGAAACCATCTCTTGTTGAAGAAGAGGGGGTTTCACTACTAAATGTGACATCTTTAATAAAGCACATACACACGAATTGATCCTTAAGCAGTCCAGTTCACACAATTTACACACAAGAAATATTCTATTGAGTTGACTCATCCGTAGTTAATCACAAGTGGCTTAAAGATAATCTGAATATAGACTCACTTTGCTGTATGTCGGTGTTTTTCTTCTCTCCAGTGCATTACTATAATTGCAGTTATTAAGAGCAATGAAAACATACAGTGCAGGTATACCATTATATGAATACTAAATGTCGAATTCAGTCTTCTGGCTATAGCGGTGCGGATGTGCAGTGTTAGGGGTTACTGGCAAAGTGGCACAAAAACAGGAGAATGATAGACCAGACAGAGCAGAGGTGAATAAGTCAAAGAAATGCGTTTTCAAATCTCCTCCTACTGAGGGCTCTGGTCAAAGCACAAATAAGAGCTCACCTGAATAGGACCAGTAAGGGTCACCGGCTGCCCTCCTCTCCCTCATTAAGCCTGTGTTCCCATGATGCCTGACTCCAGCGCAGTGAGGTTGGCCACTCGATGCAACTGTGGGAAGACGAGACAGAGAATCAGAAAATCCACAGCATGAGGGAATGAGAGGACGGGTTGGAGAGGGTTGTTTTTTTTTTTTTTTGTTTGTTTTTTTTTTTTAAACAACATGACAAATGTCACTTCAATTTATGAAATCTTTTTAAAACATGTCTAAAAATGTGCACGGCTGATGTCAAAAGTTTCGACACAAATTTTCAGTGCGAGCGCAGGAAGAAGACGGAGGGTTTGCGTTCTAACTGGAACCTTTCCCGAACCTTAACCATGTGGTGTAGTTGCCACTATTCACATATATTGTAAGAATAATAAATTCCCACTGAATTAAAAACTGGCATTGAAAATTCAAACACAAAATCCAAGGTTGTGGTTCATAAAACATGTACACAGTATTTGGTTTTCTAACTACATACATACAAACAACTTTTAAGTTTACTGAAGTCAACTCAAAGTAAAATGATGATAAAATATTTGTCAGTGGTGCAGATAAACCCTGGTGAGTATCACAAAGTACTTTCCCATCCTTTTTTTCCCCCTATAATATTAATTATGTAATTAACTAAATATGATATTTTTTAATGTAATCCAAAAGTACTTTACTTATATAGCAAATATCAACTCATGTTATTTTAATAGTGATTTGTAGCACTCAACAGGTGTACAGTTTTTTCACTCTGCTCTGCTTATTTGGTCATATCTAGATTAATAATATTTATCAGCTGTATTAATTCAAATGTACTATTTTAAATTTTTCCCTATAGATTGAAACACACAGCAGGATTCATGCCAGTGTGTTAGATAATGAGAAAGAGGTTCTATTAAATATAATCTAAACAAAAACAGCAGCAGTACCAACTGAGTACCTCAGTTGATTTTCAATAAAACATTAATGTCAGACTTTTTTTTCCCCCCTTAAAAAAGGTAAAATTACCTGCTTTCAGGTAAACTGCGTGTAAACAGCTGAACACATCTCGGTGTGTTATATAGGCTATTTTGGGATGGGCCGACTCACCATCTGTCCCGTCTTGAGCAGACCCGGGGTGGTCCGGGTGTAGCCCGTGTTCAGGTCGCTGTCTGAGCCCTGCCACCATCAGGTGGTCATGACGGCGGTGTGCGACATGTTGCCGGTAAAATAAACACGGTAAATTAATGTTTAAATAAGTTTAAAAACTGCAGCAGACGTCATGTAACATTACCAGTCAACGGGGAGCCTCTGCTGCAGCTCATATCATTTAGTTTTAGCATGTGTGTGTCAGGGTGTCTCAAATCTTCAAAATTGCAGTTTTTGCAGCTACTCCCAGCACGGACTGTAAACCCCCAGAGGTGACAGAGATTGAAACATATTTTAACAAGGATAATGTTTACCCAGTATCTTTAGTTCCCGCTACCTGGCTGGCAAGTCAGCAGCTTCCTAAACTTGTGAGCCTTTGCAAACTAAACCACTAAAGACAGAAGCAACAGAAACAGCAGCGACTATGTGCATCAAAATAAAATCCCTTGCTTTCAGCACCAGGTGCCGTCATTTGACACAACGCCTTAATGGGTGGTAATGATCACCATCACCGTCAGGGATATGCGGAAAACAAGAGGCAGGCCCTATGTTGCTTCCTGCTCTCTTACAGTTACCATCAATCAAATCCTTTACAGCAGCAGCTGGTCTGGCAAAAAAAAAAAAAAAATGTAAATGGACTGGCCAGTCAATATGTTTGTAATATATGTATGGATGTAATAATGTCACAACAGCTTGCCTGCTAAGCTCCTGTGTGGAAACTGCTTTTAGTAAAATGCAAACAGCCCATCTTTCCAAGAGCACAGACCATCAGACCAGTGTCTTCTGGGCACAAATTTAACTTCTAAGGGCAAATTGCCCGAACAAAATCAAACATCGTCAACAGAATTACACTGAATGGTAGGGGCACAAATTGTCCTTAGGCACAGACACTCCCTAGAGCCTATTAAGTCCCAGGCATGCAATAATCAAACTCGGTGGGGAAAACATGTTCCACAACGGATGCAGCCTGTGCCAGCGGAGAGGAAAATGTCGAGCTGAAGCCATTGTCAATCAGGTGCACGAGCAAAACAAGAGCCTTTTGTGTTGCTTTAAGCAGTCAAAACCCACTGTGGCATTCAAAAGCTGGAGATGCTAATATTGGTTCCCCATTGCTAGAAGGATGCAAACAACTGGGCAAGCAGATTGTTTCTGTGTAAAGAAAATGGCAGGAAAAACTAAAACAAAGCCAGAAATGACAATATGACAGACCCAAAATGGAAGCAGAAATTACTGTTAAACTTCCTGCGATACTCTTTAAATCCATTTGGATAATCCATGTTGTATTACAGTTTTTGTGCATTTGGTTAACTAGGACTGCAACTAATGATTACTGACTAATGATTTCATTCATTATTGATTGATCTATCAGTTAATTTCTCAATTAATTAAAAAAATATTTGCGTGGTTTGTAAAATGTTATTAAATCGTGAAAAATGTCCATCCCAGAGCCCTTGGTTACTTTTCTAAATGCCTAATTTTGTCCGACCAACAGTCCAAAACCTAAAGATAATCAGTTTATTATCACAGAAGATTATGAAAACCAGAAAATATTCACATTTGGGAAGCTGGAACTAGTGAATTTTTGCCATTTTTTCACAAGAAACTTCTTAAAAGATTATTCGATTCTCAAAATTGCTGCAGATTGATTTTCTGTCAGTCAACTGATTAATCAGCTTATCGTTGGAGCTTTAGGTTACACATCTCTCCCAACAAGAACACCCAAAACACAATGAGCACAATGAACAATTCTGACGAGCAAGTCTTCCAAATTAAACATAACATAAACATGTTGTTGGAGGCATTTGCTGAAACATCTGATGCTGTTGACCACTGCATTTTAGCACGGGCATATGGATGTTATAACCTACTGTAGGATTATCTACCAAACAATACAGATACAGATTATGCTTGTTTAATGGATTTTACCATAGTTTTTACAATCTCCATTTACTGTACGCATGTGACTGGATTTCCCTGTGTTTCATGAATGTTTGCATCCACATCCAACACTGCATTAGGGCTGGGTGTTATGACCCCCCCCCCCCATCCTTTGCACGGATTAAATTAAATGACTCTTCTTGCCTTTGTACTCGCAAAGCTTTTATTGCACTTACAGTAACGTCACGAGTGTAGTCGTCGTCAACTCGAATCCCCTTTTCCACTGTCTCTCCTCTGCTGCGCAGCACACACGGAGGGCTCAGCCCCGCCCGCAGTGAACCATAGGGAGCAGAGGAGAGCAGCAGGATCATAAATGACAGCCAAACACAGCAGAGACTCTCACACTGAGATGAAATTAAACAAGTGCACATAAATTAGGTAAATAACAAATAAATAAAGACAGTCTCTACTGCGTTTTGCTGTCATTTATGGTCGCTGTCTCGCTGCTTCTCTCCTCTTCTCTGCTCTTTCTCAGTGTGGGCGGGGCTGAGCCCTCCGTGTGTGTGCAGCGCAGCAGAGGAGAGACAGACAGCGGTGGAGAGTTGATGACAACTAAATTGTGCAATAAAAGCTTCGTGAGTAAAAAGCCAAGAAGAGTAATTTATCAATGTAATCTGCCCAACAGATGGACAGACTCCAAATGACGAAAAATGTTGCCTTAAAGAGTGTGACAACGAAATAAACTATAGAACATGATATGAAACGATAAGACGTTTTTCTATCGCCACACGATATATATCATCATATCGCACAGCCCTACACTGCATCATGCAACTGTAACCATGACAACCACTGTATATCATACTGTATATTGTTAGGAGTCTTGTGAGGTTAAAGGTAAGTTGAGTTCCAGGAGTCCAGAGAGTTCTGCTATTATTCTAAACCACCATTTGACAAGAGTTGTTGTTGGCTTGATCAGCATCTCCACACATCAAATACACACACACACACACACACACACACACACACACACACACACACACACACACACACACACACACCTACCTCCAACCACTTAAGACAAAATCAGCTCTTACTAATAGTTGCATCATTACTGGGGATTAATTAAACTAAGCACTACATCAAGTCTTTCCTTGCACTTAAAGTCAGCACATTACAGTCTCCAGAAATGGTATCCACTGTGGTATGAGCCACTTACACATTGTTTTCCAAATTAAATTTATTGTATGGGGGGAGGTCACAGAGGCTACGAGGGTAACGTCATAAATGGCTGCTTTGTTATCATCAGATCAGTTCACTATGGAGAGACACAGGTTAAAATAATGTGTGAAACAGAGAGGGAGGGAGTCTCTGTGGCAGAGACTTGGAGCATATTTGACGGCAGGTTGTGAAACAGGAGGGCTGCACTGTCTTTGATCAGAGAGCATAGGAGACAGCACCATGTCAACAGTTTACACTCATCCATGTCAGCCGTCCCCTGTGGGCAAAGGATTAAAGCCACAGCATCTCTGATAGAGCAGAGCAGACAACACAGGCAGTGTTGGGCCTGAAGGAGACTGAGGAGAGCCGCGCTGCACTCAAATAACATTCATAAGTCTTAAATCTAGAAAACACAAGTGAAGTAAAACCATGCAGGTTAACTACTAGTTTAAATGAGTCATTATATACAGAGAGTTTGGCCTAAAAGGTATTTTTACATTCAGATATTGTGAAACTTTGCCTGATTTTGTACATCCGAGTATTTTTAGGAAGCCGGAAGGAAATAAAAGACAAAACCCTAACCGAACAACACCTTGTGCAATGTCTAGACACACAAAATGATTTTCCCTTTTTCATTGCCCTGAGGGCAGTTAAATCATCTGCACCACCATTAAGCCCTGCTATTTGTTCCATAATATCACACTCAACAACAAGCCAAGAACCCCTGAGAGCCCTTGAAAAACAGCAGCCTAACAACAACCACAGGAGCATTTAACTTGCATTAGTCATTGGGGGCTGGAGTTAAAATATCAATCTCATCTCCGGCGTTAGCATCAGGTATGTGAAGGACAGCCCGGCTGGCACGTCCGTGAGACGTCATGGATTATTTGGGGATGGATTAAACTAAGAAATGCATTCTGAGTTACAAGGTCTGTGTAGTGTGGGTAAACAGAGAGCGGAGGCTGAGTGATGGTGAGGAGGTGAATTTACTTTCCATAAGTAAAACGCAATATGTATGTGTGCTTTCATTAAGTTACATTAAGCAAATACACTCAAATCCAACGCAGCACAATACCTGCACTTTCTAGGGATGGTAGTTTTCTGCTTTGTTGAGGTTTTTTTTCCACAGATTGAACACTAATAACGCACTTGATTGCAGATCCACTGATCATATGTGGCAGAAATACTATAAATAAATAACACTACTACTAATACTGATAATAATAATACTAATAATACACAATCAACATCAACATCTTTTCCACCAAAATAGTGTTATCATACTAGATGGCTATTAATGTATAAAACTGGCTTAAGGAGAAACACTTGAAATAAAACACAAAGCCTGAAAAGGGGACACTAGGTTTTTTTTTTCATATCTAGTTGTTCTTGTTTTGAATAACTAGCAAAGCCACATGTTTTGAAACTTTGATGTCTGCCTGTGAGTTCACCACCACCCTGAGGCTCCCCGTAGGTCCTCCATATATTAACTAATAAAAATACATAATAAAAAACATTATGCCTTCTAAGGGCATTTGGCTTTAAAAGTTAAGGCCCGGTTATATTTCATATTTTTGTTTCTTTTTTTTTAACAAATATCATGAAAAGACAAACAAAAAACATGTGTTAGTCTATCTCTCGATACTTTCCAACTTCCCCTGTGTTTCTCAGCTCTAAGCCCATTTGTTCCTACTGAAGATGTAAATCTAAATCCGCTGCAAACACCAAGGCTGAGTAATGTCTCGAATTTCCTCTGGGCACTGTAGGTTTTAGCAAACATTTCTCAACAACAGGAGTAAATGGTGGCTGATATGGTCTGTGGCTATATCTGGCTGTGGCAATTAATTGGTGGCTTTGGCTCTTTTCATGGGATTTGTTGACTATGAGAAAAACATAGAATATCACAAGACTTACACGTCTGATGAGTCGGAGGTTAGAATTAAATCATGGTTATAGCTTCTTTAACCTTGATATGGGAATGACAAGAGCTGAAAGAAGCTAAAATTTCAGCTTAACTTATTTATCACTATTTCACCTGTCAGCCAGGTGCTCAAAAAAAATAAATAAATAAAATAAAAACAGCAACACTAACTTCCCCGAAGAGTATGCACTTCATCACCTTCATGTGCCTAATGAAGGCGATGTGTCGAATTGTGTGGTTGAATAAAGTGGAATCTTTTCCGGCACGTCAGTCAGTGTTGTTATCTTTCACATTCTCCTCCAGCGTTGGCCTGCTTTACATTCATACAGTTACATACACACGGGCACCTCAACAGAGAGGGAGGCTCATTCACTTCACCCGTTCCCCACTTTCTCAGCTAGTCCTTTAATTAGAGGGAGAGAGAAGGCATATCATTAAATTTACTAATTAGACAAACTACACTCTAAACAACTTTTACATTATTCTGTCTGAATTCGCACTAAACAGCAGTGAGCTGTGTTTTTTTTTCCACAGCCTTCCTGAGTGCGTAAAGGGCAGGCTCTTGATGCAAAATTGCTATGTATATGAGGAACAAATGTGCATTCTGAGAGAGACAGCTGCTGTCTGTGCAATCTCATCTGCAATGCATTGAGTCAACTGTCAAAGGAAAGGACATCTGCTCGGCTCTGTGTTTCACTAAAACGTACCTTTATGATAAACGCGCACACATTCGCAATGTACTCATTTCATTTCGAGTCTATCCACACTCTGTAAGGCTTTTCATGGTTACCCTCCATTACGAGACAAGTCACAGATGTAAAACATGGTCGGGGGTCCCTCTGCGAAGCAAAGGAGCAGGAGGAGGGGAAAAAAAAAAAAAAAAAAAAAAAGGGGGTAAGTTGAGCTTGATCTTGAACGTGCATGTGTTTCTCATTCCTCGGGAAGTGGGCGATGTGGCTTGATATCCCCGGAAGTGTTCAGAGTCACACCAAGGACCTCGGGAACACGAGAACTGCCAAGATCAGCCAAAGATATTGCACAGAGGGAGCAGAGCCTCGGGGCTAAAACATCAAGCTCAGAAATAATAAAACTACTCAAATCCCAATGCAGATATTTAGGCCTACACAGCTAAAAGCAAACAAGCAGTTTCAGCAAAGAGGACATCAGGGCCCTTGGGCCAAAGAAATGTAGGCATATTACAGTCAAATTAAGCCCATTAGTCTAGTGTTAAAGTTGTTGTTTGACTGAGTCGGTGAAAAGTAAGACTAAAATAAAAATTCCAAAAACTAATTTAAAGATTTTCCTTGACACCTTGCCTTAATTATTTTTTTCTTTTGCATGTATAAACATGTCTGCGTGCATGTCAAGGCCTGCCTGGCTTTTTGTTCATCATGTTAATTGACAGGAAGTGCTACTGCACATTCAACAGAGCTGAGAGGTTTTTGTCAGTGCCATGCAGGGTGCTGAAATCCTAAAATACAACTTAGAGATACGGAGATAGAGCTAACTTTTTAAAAAAATCTAAAAAAAAAAACTGTCAAAAAAAAAACAACACACAAATCCTTGTGGGTACTGTGTGCATTACCGCCTTAGACCTCCTCCTGAACAGAAAACATTTCTTGTTTGTATTTCATTAGGGAACAAAGCGAGCAGAATGGGAGGAAGAGCAAAGAAAGCATACTCGACTTTCTCATTATGCCACACTTGCTCTGCAGCCTCTTCTCTAAACTTATCTGGTGAAAAGTGGATAAGGCCATCTCATTATAATCAAATCCAAATGTGTCACCAACTCTCAACCCACTCACAGTTCAGAAGCGTGTATTCCCTGCAGTTTTTCTCCTCTTAAAAAAAAAAAAAGGTAGGCTATATTGCAGAGATACTGTATTATCTGTGCTATAATATTATAAAAAAGTCAGAGGTGATGAGGCCTGGGCAGCGCGACGTGCCATGTGTTACACTGTTCTTCAACCTTTTACTACGAGGAATAAGTGAGGAACACAGCACATCAAACATCAGACTTTGACAGAGCATGTGGGCGAAAATGTCAAGATGAAAGTCTCCAGTGTATTCAGTCTTCCTTGAATAGAAAAAAGAAAGAAAAGGAGAAAAAAAAAAAAAAAAACACACATCCTGGCATTTATTCTCTATTCATAAGAAGCCGGTAAAGAACTATTGTTCTATTGTCTGACAAAAACTGACCCTTTTATGAATTAAAACTGCACAACTTCCTGTGGAAAACTCATAGCCACTGCACTTACATACAGGCTGAGTCTAGATTAGACAGCTGCTTCGCAAAAATTGTGAAATTACACTGTAAATCTAAATGATGTCAATCTTCTGTCAAATGTGCTTCTAGGGCAACACTCGTACAGTGAATTAAGTGCATTAAATTGCTGGAGTGCTTCAGTGATTGAGTGCATCGGGGACTTCTGATGAAAACCATTAACAAGATTAAACAAATTCAGGGCTGGTGACCTCTTTACTTGACCAGCTATGGCTTGTTCCTTTCACAGACTACAATAAACAATCCTCAAACATGTCTCCCCTGCGCGCGGTGGCAGGACTGTACGTAACAGCTCTGACAAATTCACTGAGGAAAGTGAGGCTTTCAATTTTCAATATGTGGCAATTGGATGGCTTAAGTGCCAGGAGCTTATGAGGTCATTCCTCAGGACACGGTGTGCAGCCCTGCATGAATTGTCTAGTTATTGATTCTGAAATAAATTCACCTGCCTCTGGTGGATACATTACACTCCCCACATATTACTGCTGTTCGTGAACGGTGATGGTTGATTACTGGTCATGTAAATGACTCCATCTGACTCAACAGGTAGAGCGTGACACCGCCAGGCCGCTGATTTCATCACAGCTAGGGACACCCAGGCGTTTTTGTAGCTACAGTAAGGTGATTTAGAGAAAAGCAAAAATCTGTGTATCGTCATGTATTTCAGGTTGTAACATATTACTATAATTCGGCTGCGCAGTCATAAATCTACGAAAATAGTAGAAAATATCTGCCTGGCTCTGATGAAATATACCTAACCTGCAGATCACTGGCCAAATGACTCAACGGTAGCCATAAATAATACCGCCGCACTAGGACTTTGCATGCATCACTTCCAAACAGGCTCTTCATGCCTGCCCGAGGCCATACAAGCAGTCAGACCTCCTCCCTTCCTCTTTAAATGCTCTTTGATGTTGGACTCTAATCAATACTCGAAGCCTGAATTTAGAAACGATAAATGCAACCATGAAAAGCAATGCGGCTGATACCTCTGTAGCAGCCTCTTAAGTAGCCTCGCTAGTGTGTAATGTCGACTGTACTCCAAGATGTGAATACACACTTTGAGTAATGAGAGATGTACACATTGCAAAAACCTACCTACATAAGACCAGAGTGGACTAACATACATTTTTATACTTCATCACAAGCACTAAAAAAAGGCCAAAATCATCATCATCTGAGCTCCATGTAGCAAAATACAATGTTTTAAAAAGTGACAGCGACTGTTTATTGCACGCTGGGTCGATGCTTCTCTCGGATAATGTCTCCAATTACAGATTCTGTTTTAGTTTATATCAATTTCTTTTGCACATTAAGTCAATGTTTTTTTCCTGCAGAGGTCAATGTCATTTTAATGTCATTACAGCGCCGGAAAATGAAAATGAGATCATTTCTTTCTCACACCACGGGATTGTCCGTCTCCACTAGTTACCCTGCTCCAAACTGTTTTTCGCAACTAAAATTACAGTAACAGCAATCAACTGGTAGTGTTTCCAACTGTTCCAACTGATGTTATGAAAATAATCATGACATTTTCTAAAGGCAGTAGGAAAAAAAAACCTCTTATAAATCACCAAAAGTGAAGAATTAATAATGTAGAGTTTTCAGGCTCAATTTCCTCCAAAATTAATAAAATCTAACCTTTTCACCAAAAGATGAAATGTTACACTTTAAATCATGATAGGTGGATTTTCTGCACCTGCTGTGGTCCAAGAATAAGTACAGGCTGCTGTTGATTAACCTCAGAAGAATCGTGATGGAAGAAATCGAGTGCCGTGTCACAATAAGATGGCCGCTAATTAGCCAAAAAAAAGGATTACAAGACTATTACAGTACCCGTCATCTATGCCAACGTACGACTCGTGACAAACAAGGACATCTGCTCAGAGCATAGCTCCCCCACATTCCCCCCACATTCACACTCTTGTTTGTCCTTGCTTTAAGACACTACAGCTTGATCGTTGTTGTCAAGATATGAAAAGCGAATCCATAGACAATTTCACATCAAACTTATTGAAGCCAGCTTGGCACATTGCCTACTTGTAGTCAAATTTGCAGCAAAATAAATCCAAGGCTAATAAACATGAGATCCAGAGAACACAACAGCAGGAGCAAACAAAAGCTGAAAAACAGCATTCAATTGAGCAGTGCTTGGCTGCGAGTCAAGGTAATGATTCTAATCAGGCAGCAACACCACAGCTGAGTAGTGAAGCCAGCATGTAAGTGCATTTAGCTGCAGTCTTTATGGCCGATACACGCTGGTCCAAAAAATAAATTAAAAATAAATAAATACACGATTGAATTTATTCTCAATTCAAAAGGAAAACGTTCCTTCTCTTGAGCAAACTCAATAAATTTATTCCACAAGAAATGAGTGTCCTTCACCCCTTATGTGTGTCCTGAAGGTGATTTGGAAATAGCGGCGGTATTGTGGAGTGTGTTTGTGTGATTAACGGGGGTTTTTCAGCCTATCACGAGTATCACAGTTAAACAGTTTGACTGTGACAGTTTGAAAACTTGCCCCCCCCCTCGACCCCCCCCATCTCAGCTCCGCACAAGCTATCCCCTTTTTGTGCAAATGTGGAAGCTTTCAGTAACTGGCAAGCTTACAGCAAACAGCAAACCCAAATCCAGTTTTCAAAATATCCCCTCAGCATCCGATCGGCCGTCTATAATTCTACCGCACGGTCATCATGAAATTTTAAAACGTCATGTTCGGTTGCCTTTAAGCTTACATACCAAAGCTTTACGTTTATATGCTTGAATGAAAAATGAAAATACTTTTTAAGGTTCGGCACGGGAAAAAAAGATGAGCAAGTTGTAACATATAGTTAAAGATCAGAATGCTCGCTCAAATATGAGTCACTGATATTTAGTCAATAACTTGTTACATTACACATTTATTGATTATCCATATTGATTATCCACTTTGCAGTACATTTTTTCATTTTACAGGGGAAGCATAAATTTGCTTTACTATTAGCAGCAGCAATAAGAAATTTACTACCATTTGTTGCAATCTGTTTTATATTCCATGCCAACAAACACAGCATACATTATACACACTGTATAATAATATATACTAATAAGAAAATATTTACAGGACTAAACTCAATTAACTTTATCTCAAAGCAATAAATATGCTAAACTTCACTTTCATGTTATCAAGGTGTAAAACCTACTGAAAGGATTGAACTAATCATTCTAAACATTACAGCTACACTGATGATCATCTTGACAACTGAGAGGCAGTTGAGGCAGAGCGGTTGCTAGCTCCCACCTGCCTCACGCTGGCTGTTAAGTGCGGGGACAGATGATCTCTGCAATCCCTGAGTGATTAGCGGTTACCTGGGGATAGGTCTCCTCTGCTGTGGTAAACACTGCTGTTTGTGAGGTTTAGATTAGCTGTGACAATAACATACAGCAGCTGTCAGCTTACGCCACTGTTTGACAGATAAGCAGACATACGGGGAATATGTACGACAGTGCGGCTGTGAAATTACCCGGGGATCAAACGGAGTGTTTATAGTTTTGGATTTTTTTTTTTTTGGAAAAACGTTCGGCAAATTCAACTGTTGACCGCCGTCGTCGCACAAATCCTTTTCACTGTCTAATAAATATGAGAGATGTCATTGTTGAGGAAGCGTAAAACAATGTCTTTCTGAAATATGAAAATGTCAAAGGAAAAGGCCGTGGTATTCAAATCCCTAGTTAATTAGGGTTCCACTACCAGGAGGGTTTGAATGTTTGTGTTGAAGAACAGGAGCATTTGCATTCCCCGAAGGGAAGCATGTCAACAGGATCGATAGGGCAGTCTTTTAACTCCTGTTCTCCCTCCAAAAACTATCCAACTCAGCACATCTTCTCCCTTGGAATCCACTGAAATTAACTAGTACCAAATTTTCACTGTGGCTGCCTTTGTCTTTTTTTTTTTCCCTTCAAACAATAGCACACATCCCTTTCACAGAATTCATTTTTTTATCAAACAGTTGAACATCCAAATGTAAGCTTTCAGGCACAATACATTGCACCTGGAAGACGCCACCTCGAATGCTTTGCTGTCTTTTTCGTAACATGGTTAAGTAACAATGACGCCTTTTCCCACTGTTGTTTTAAATGTTTCTCTAGAAATAGAGAGATAGCTCCCAGAGAGACAGTGGAAGTGTGTGGGAGAAACAAACAGAACATCAATCTCATTCTAAACCCAAAGGAAAGAGCCAGAGGGAAGATCTCTCAGGGTGTTAACTTAGGGAGGAGAAAAAAAAAACACATCCAACAAGGAATTAATGAAATGGGTTTAGCACTGGAGTGGAAAAGTAGATATCCACTCAGTGTTACAATTTGGCAGACTAATAAATGTATTTGATTTCAACTAGCCCACTTTATTTATCACTTGTCATACGCTGGTGGTGAATGACCTTTAATAAGATAATATTCCATAATCAAGTCTGATATGTGGTAAACTATAGTCTGAAATATGCTTAGTGTATATATCTAAACAAACAATATATCAGCTATGATGTGATATGTCAGAGTGAACTCCTCATCATACTTCACTGATAAAGAACGCATTTAAATTCCAAGTGCCAAAATTTTTCAGTGCTTCTGATGTATTGATGTGTTGTTTTTAAAAACCACAATTAGCTGTCTGGTTTTATTCAGCTTTCACTCAGGAGCAAAAATCTGCCTCTAAACTGGAAAGATATAATATTTTGACATTTATCGTGATAATTATCAATAGATTGATATGAACATTTTTATTGTGATAACATTTTTTGGCCATATCGCCCAGCCCCCTTAGCAAAAGACCCTTTCAGACTTCCTTTAATCAAAACTCTCAAAAGGTAGGGGTTGATTATCCGCAGCCTAAAAAGACCAGTCAGACAAATAAAGTACACTAAAAGTAAAGTAAACTGAAGTTTGAACTCAATAGTTAGAAAAACTAGACATAAACAGAAGCAAAGGTTGTCACTGATAAAAACCAAGAAAAATGCTTAGAATATCTTAGAATGATGATGATTTGATAAGGATGACAACATGCAAAGTGATTTAATTAACCGAGGTATGCTCAGAAAATAAAGTATATAGTGGCATACAGCAGCTAACAATATGTAGATGAGGAATGAATAAAGTTATATCAGTATTGGCACATATGTTGGCCAACAGGCAACAAGAAAGTGCAGCACAGAAACCCAAAAATAGTCTGGTTGCAGTCATTTAGAAAGCGAGGCGCCTTTACAAGTGAGTCTAAAACCATAATAACATTATTTACACAAATTCAAATAATCAATATGCTTAAAAGTTGCCCACTGTGGAAGTATGACACAAATAAAGCTTCCAGCTGCATAAAAATCAAAATCCTCTTGAGCTAATGCCGACAAAACACTTGTCTGTCCTGACACTGATAACTACTGTACACAGTGACTAACACTGTAAGACTTTCAAGAGCTACTGTAAGTAATAAGTTGTATATTCAAGACTGTGGTAACCTAATTTTGAGCCAAAAGTAAATTAAATGCATAGTAAAAGTAACTTCACAGAAGCAAAGGTTTATTTTAGGCATCTTCTACAGCTGCTCAAAACAACAATGTAATTTATGCAAAAGGTTCAAATCCAATTCATCAAACACAACTACACTCTTATTCAACAAGCCTATTTTGCATTTCGCAAAGCACTTGATAAAACATGCACAGCCTAATCCTACATCTTCAGTGATTGTCGCCATAATTCACGATGGGGAAAATGAGCCTCGTGGATGGGATAGCCTACTTTTTAATTTGTTTTTCGTCGCCTCAGAAAAGGACAATCTTCAATGTAGCCTACAAAAAAAAAAAAAAAAAAAAAAAACTATGGCACAAAGCAAACACATGCTCTGTTGATCCACAATAACACAATGCAGGAAAAAGGGAGCCTGAAGGTTCCATTGTCTCCACTCTCCACAGGGCAGCGTTGACTGACATTTCGGCTATAAGTAAAGCTGACACAGTATCACATCACAGCGAGATGGTTAAAGAGGACGTGGCCACTGAAGGACACAGGACATTTATTGATATGGCCAAGTCCTTGAGTGCAGCAGTATATGTCCTTCAGTGACAATGCCTTACTGCCTGGACATTAATCACCATTTTCATGAAGCACAGGAAATAAGTACACCGGTTTCCCCAACAGCGTTTCCCTCTTGTTTCAAACCAGCCTGGTCGAATCCAGTTTGTGTGTGTGTGTGTGTGTGTGTGTGTGTGTGTGTGTGTGTGTGTTTGGAGGTAGATGTTGCTAGGACCAAAGAAATGATTTGGAGCGAAGTGGCTGTGAGTCATTCTGAATGATTAAAATGCTACTGTGACCAGCTTGGAGTACCTTAGCTAAAAGACTGAGTCAACTCAACCAAACACACCAAAGTAATGAAGTGATGACTAATAGCCTGGATTAACATAATTTAAACCGTTTAATCACTATTAATGTCAAATTACTTAAATTATCACATACAATATTGTCAATTGCCATTGACTTTGTATTTAAATACATATAGCAACACTGATTTGTCTCGTTTGCCTCCTGTGGCTTTTCCAACACAGTCTGTGGCGCACAAGAGGGAATGTTACATTAAACAATATTCTTGTAAAACAACAATGTCGGAAAAGCAACTCCAAACAATACTGGACACGTGGCTGCTGAAAAACAGACTGCTTGAAGAAGTTCCAAGTGGACATTTGAAGCGTGACAGAGATGTGAAGGTACTACGGTGCAACCAGAACGAAGCAAACACTCAATGTTTCTGATCAATCAATCTGAGCTGAGTTAGACAGATTCCAAACTCAATAAATCTAAAATTATATTTCATAGGAAATATAATTTTCACAACACACAACAATTTGTGACACAAACAATTTGTAACACTAATAATTGTACATTTACAAAATTATGCTGCCGAACGGCATGCTGGTACAGCTCGCTAGCTAGCCAGGTAGATCTGTTATTGAGATTTCAGAAATTCAGATTGAGATTTGAGCGAACAACGCCTCACGTATAATGACTGTTAAGAAGAATTGTATACTGTAATTCCTCACACAGTTACATGGGTGCTGGTGAGAAATTTTTTTTTGACTGAACTTTTTTTTACTGGCCACATAATGTTGAGCACAAAAGGCGCAAAGTCACCTAGGGGCGTGCGGGGGCAGGCCCCCCCACTGGAAATAGTTTTAAAGTGGTGCAATTTGGTGCATTCTGGCAATGATTTTTATCCCGGACAAAGGCACCAATTTATGCATGAAAAGTATAAAACATTTTACCTTCAAAAAGTATGCTACTAGTGATGAAGGAGTACCATTTCTCTCCTTACTGAACACTACTTTTTTTAACTACCCAACTATATTTTAGAATAAAAATAACAGAAATATCTGTACTTATTATCTTTATCAACCAGAATCTACATCAGTCAGTAAAAGAAAACTTTCATATTAACATCAATACTCTTATCAGTTCTTTTTCATTACTAAATAATTGCTTTTTTAAAAATATATTTTTAAAAAAAGAATGAATTCAGAGCAGGATTAGAATTTATTTATACTTTAAATATAACTAAATGTTGTTTTTAGAGCAGCAACAGTAATGTTTTCAACAGCAAAGTCACTATATGATCTCAATAATAGCTCATTAGAAACACATCTAAAATGTCAATAAAAGAAATAATATTCCCGACATCACAATACTGAGTGAGGTTTAGAAAGAATGAAGAACGCAGACATCAGTCAGTATCAGTCATTGATCCTCGGTCCTCCTCCCTCTGCTGCTGATGTGATTCACTGCCTGCAGGTACCGCTGGCAGAGGGAGGAGGGGCTGGTTTGTCTCAGCCGGCAGCTACGTTTACAAGAATTTGCCAAATTTTAAGATATGTGGCAAACTAAGCTTAACAGTAAAGACTACATACAGACAGCTTTTGTTTTAGCTTGTTCGTAGCAATTCACTATTAGCCGAGCTAGTGTGCTGTGCTTGTGTAAGACCAGGTCAAAACCTAGTATATGGCTGGACCGTGTATGGTCAATGTGTGAAATTATGGCCAGTTTGTTACAGGGATAGTCAGTGGTAGTGTCTATAATCTGAATTCCTGGATATTAAATGTTCATCTGCATCTGGTTAGGCTACGTTTGAATCAAAAAAGTTAGTTACAGTCAAATTAAGTGCACCTGCAGAGCAGCCGCCCCCACGCTAAACTGATATAACAGCTGCATGAGTTGCATGTTTTACCTGCAAACCTTGTGTTTTAATGCTGTTGTTCATCGTTTGCGGTGTAAAAAATGTCAGAGAAATAAAAAAGCTTGCATCCTGGAGGAGAGGCTGCAGCGTGATAATAAATTACACCAAAATGTTAAAAAGTACAGATAAAAGAACCGGTAACGTCAGAGCTTATCAATACCACAGTCTTTAATAATTTAGCCCCAGGGCCCATTTAATACCAGGTTTCAGTACCCCTCCCTACAGAGAAATAAGTGCACATTAAATAAAATTGCCATGCCTTTATTATTTTGGAGAAAACAGACGTATAAAATTGATGTATAAACAACTGCGGGAAGCTGGAATAACCGTTGATGTCTGAAACAACGACCTTTCCCCTCGCCGTTTAATCACACGCAAAGCGGAAAGCGGAAATACAGTAGCAGAGTAAAATCTTTGGCACACATCACATCCTTTGACACAAAAGTTTCTTTTCATATTAGCACAAAACTGAAGTAGATTCATTTCTCACCCAGTAACTGACAACATGTTGAATTTTCACTATTTTCTATATTCAAATGAATGACCTCAAAGCCAAAAATACATTATAGCATGACTGAATTAAATGATATTCTGAAAGTAACATAAGGTTGCAAATGGTTACTTACACTTGTCCTGGCTACACAAAAAGTAATCATGAATCTTTTTTTTTTTTCTAAACTGCATTTTCCATCAGTAAGGACAAATAATTCACACTATGACATGAAATCATTTCAAACCATGAATGATTCCTCAGGTGTTTGTGAAAATTAGTCTCAATTTCCAGGCAGCCTTTCTTACCTTAAAGTAAGCTGTTTCTATTTTCCTTTAGGGGACTTTAAATGCCGTGCATTTAAAATAATTACCCCAATTTTTCAAATCTGTGTCGCAGCAGAGACTAAATGTTCTGTTTTTACAAACTATTTTGCAGCGAACTGAGGATTAATAAAAGGTTATTTAAGGCAAACACTTTCTTCACAGCTGATCGGTTGAAGTAAACATGCTGAGGTGCATTTCCCAAACCACAATGGTAGTCACTGCTGTAAGCGCTACCATAGTTTTAACCATTATTATCCGAACAATACTGAACTGTTGTTTAAACGTTTATCCAGTTTAATTAGACAGACAGATGTCCTGATCAAGTTTTTATTGTCCCCAATCCCGATCCGAGTCATTTAATATTGAATATCTGCCGATACCAAGTCTCGATCCGATACTTGCATTTTCCTATATAATACATCTGCACAGTCCACACTACAGATACATTAAAGTTATTAAAATCAATCCAACGTATAGGCTTGACAACTGAATAGCTCTGCACTGGATTAAGAAAAAAAATTGCCTTCACCCTGTCTGAAATGTAGTGTCAAGAGGGTAGGGCGTATCACGGCTCCAAAAGCTCCAGAAGATGGCCAAGACTTGCACTCTCTACCACAGCGATGGGCTGGTCATCCAAAGCAATGAATTCAATTACCTGCTCTTTAATCTTTCTGGCCTTGTCGCCGTCTCAAGGAAATTCCTCTCTCCTTTTAAAAGTGTCCTCCAGTGTTTGCTGCTTCAGTGCAGCCTTTGCCTGAGTTACCTGAATGAACTCATGCTATTCCGTTGGGTGTTTATTTTTTTTTTGGTGCCATATAAAAGTGGTAGTATTGCCTCGAATTGCAGACATTACAAGTGGACATTGGACTGCTTTCGTTTTCCGATTTAAAATATTTCCACACTGCAGACATTTTAGCCACAGGTATGCCAGAGTACGCCTCTGCGTCCTGCCACAAATTGTGATCTCCGTTTACGACACCTGTGTGACAGCTGACGTAAAAAAAAAAGGATCGGGCTCAATATTGCCAATACTGATCAGTTAAAAAAAATCCCTTGATTGGCCCCAATACCGATCTTTGAATTCGGGTCAGGACAGATAGATAAGGTAACCATTAAATTAGAAAGCAGTAAGATAAGGATGAGCATCACTAGCCAAAAGATAAACAGCAAATTATCTACACATGAGTGAAAAGTGATTACAGTCGCAATGTTTCCCCCGTCGGACCATTTAGCGGGTGGCACAGGCAGCTGGTGGGGAGACAACAGATAACAGGGTGCTGAGCCCATCCATGATCAAGACTGTGCATATGCTACTAATGCTATTTTAAAACCAGGAGAAAGTAAGTTGTACAATCCTGTGTCAGTACTGTAGATATTGAATCAATTATTCAGAGGAGGTAGAGGAGGGTCTTGATGATAACGATGCTGTTGCCAACATCAGTGATGACCAGACAGTTGGCATCCTGCTGGCACAGCAGTACATCAGGACCTCATTAACGACATTAATGACATGTTTGCTCCCTAATATTCTATTTGCAGCGGACGGTAATGGTGTTATTTGAAAAGCACATTCATACAATACGTACAAGAGAAAAATGGCCATTATTATCAAATAAGCTATAATAATTAGAATTTTTGTCCACTGTGGTCCTATTGTCTATCACCAATCTGTACACTTTTAATTATTTTTTTTGAATAGCCATATTTACTTGCAATTATTTCCTCATTACTTATGTAATGCAATTGTGTTGCTTTCTGTGATTTCTATGATTAATGACAAGCTATGCCTCCAAGGACGACTTCAGAGCTGCAAAGCCGACCACACAACTTTAACAGTGGTTGTATGCGTTTGTCTGAACTACAGTTTTCAGGAACACCACAACCCCTGATGTTCTTCCTATAGGACTTATCGCTGTGTTATTGTAGGGAGTGACAGTTTGGGGAAATAAACCCCAGGACATAAGTAATTGGTGAAAAGAGAGGGGTAAGGCTGCTTTTCTAAATTGGGCTGGGTGATCATCATCAACATCTCACATCTCTACATGCAAAAGAATTCTCTTAGATATCATGAAAATTGGGTCAATTTGATTTCTACACCTTTAAATCCGGTATGCACTGATTTAAGAAAGGAAATAACCCCCCTTCCCTTTCAATCTCTCGTATTCATGTTAACTTAAAACAACGGTTTAGCAATACTGTCTATGGTGTAAAGTCTAAATTTATACTATAAAGATTTAGGTCACGTATCCTAAGACGAAAGGTGAACACAAATGCACGGCAACAGTGTACAAGTAGTTAAACTGGATTTATTTCCACCAGCTTCTTGCTAGTCTGCCAGTCAGCCTGTATTGCCTTTCTGCTGTGTGTCAGAGGTCTGGCGAGGTATGCCATAAGAAAAAAACTCAGCTGTGTTAGGGGCTTGCAAGGCTACAAGTCAATAGAGCTACAAACTGAGGACGTGGAAGCATGGAACTGGGGGATTTTGGGGCAGAGGGGGGTGACTCAGAGAGGAACCATTCTCCTGTGTTACATCACTGCTACTTCTCTATGGGGGGTGATTGGTGCCACAGAGGAGTCGCAACATAAAAGTATATTTGGGGTGTACACTAACTACAAGTGTTACAGTATAGCTTCTCCAGTTGCCACAATGTTAACAACAGTAGATGATGAAATTTTAAGATTTTCATTTAAATGGGCAAGGCTAGATAACGGATTATGAGATGCATTGGTAGATGTCACTACTATTTAGTTAATTCCTTCACTGCTTCTAAAGGTACCATAATAATCTACAACCAACAGATTGGTGGGTCAGTATGATTGGTTGATATTAGCACATCACAGATATATCATCTGATCTGCGTATACGTCGGCTGATAATAGGGGTGGGAATCTTTGGGAATGTCACGATTCAATTCAATTCATATTCTTGGTGTCATGATCTGATACTGAATCAAGAATTGATTCAGTAAATAGAAAATGGGGCACTAGGATTTTAATTCCAGTTCACTGGAGTGCCAAATCATTTAGTCATGTCCTTAGTCCGCCACACTGCAATGTGAAACATCTCATATCTTTTGAAAACAGAAGTTGGTCTATGTGTATGGGGGGAAAAAAAGAGCTCTGCTGTTCTGTTACATTATGTCTCCTATCCACAACTCTGTACAGGTGCAGGGCTTTTGAAATGGAACGGACTGAGGTATTTTCTTCACCCTGCCAGACTTAAAGTGTGTGTTTGTCAGCTGGCTCGTTTCCCAGTACTGGAGTTTGGTGCGCCACTCCACTAAGGTTAATCTCCGGGTGATGGCGTATGAAGTTTTAACAAAATACTTTACTTTCATTCCGCAAAGCTAATTATGAAGTAATGCAATCCAAAATGCACCCAAACACTTTCCTTCTTTAAAAAGATCCAATAAATGACATTGAGTCTCGCTGGATGTCAGCAAACTGATTGAAGTCACACTCGCTCTGTGTGTGTTGTTATCCGAGCTCCTCTGTTCTTTGTTTTCGTAGCCACACCGGCCGTGTGTGCATGTTAGTGCATGTGAGTCCCTCCGTTTCCTCCACGTCTGTTTCCAAGATGGCGGCTGTGTCACAAACTTTCTCAAATTACAGCTAAACAGTACACTAAAATATGTTTGATCTGAGTTTCGTGAGTTGCCAGCTTTCTTTCTTTTTTTCCCCCAACTTTATTGAGTAAACGACACACACGTTGTTGTTGGTCTGAGATGTTGCTGCTATAGTGTGACATCTATTGGCTGAATGTTGTGTATTGCAACTTTAAAGATGTACTACATAATAACTCTAGTGTGCACCTGCTGTATAGCATCCGGGTACTGCACTGTGGTCTTGTGGTTGAGTTCAGCCTTTTTTGTTCCCTCAACATAATGTTATTAAAACAAATAAATTTTAAAAAAGTAAATCTAATCTGTGAGTTGATTCAGAATTGTAGAAGATAAGAGTCGTGACTCTTATGTGAATAGATTTTCTCTCCAACCCCAAAATGATAGGCAACAAGAAATGGTAGTACACTTATGTTTCTACAGCTAATGGTCAGGCTTTTTACTAGATCAATATAATAATGGAGCTAATGGAAAAATCCAATTCTGACTATTTATGACAGGAAATAGCATACCACTCAAAAACCTGTTTGACACGACAAAATATATCTTAGAATGGGTGCAGGGTCCAGAAACACTGATTAAAGCTGGCTGTTTCTGAACAATATATGAAGACTATTTTGTCCTTACTGTCACAGAGCTGACTATTTCTCTATATGATATTCAACAGTTCATTCATATCAACGTAGAAATAACAAGGAGTGAAAACATGAACTTTTGTTTTGGTGATACTTTGTTGTCTTAATAAAGGGGGTCTCATCTATTCTCCTGTGTTGCCTTCAGTCCTCCTTTGGGCTCCCATATAATACTCAACACATTCTCGTCCCAGGTGGGTCAAATACTGATGCTTTGTCACACCCCTCTGGCGTCTCATGCAGACGCACGAGGCACCCTTTGGCGTCTGTATAGCGACGCACCAGGCTTTCAACTAAATCCAATGTAGACCAATTGGTGGCAATATTACACGCTCAGAGCAACTGGTGTGGTCTGGTTAGGTTTAGGCACAAAAACCACTTGGTTAGGTTTAGGGAAAGATTGTGGTTTGGGTTAAAATGATCAGTTGAATCATCATCATCATGGCAACAGTAAACACCATGACAAAAAAGGTTAGGGTTTGAAAAGTGACACTTGCAGTTGGAAGCAGGAGGCAAACAGTGGTCTCCTGCAGCAAAGACCACTTTTTGCTATCTAGCCATCCACCCAACCCGCCTCCTCCTAAGAAGGAAAATGTCACCTTATATAGACATCATCGGTCTCATGGCATCTAATAATGATGCGGATGGGTTTACATCGGAGTTAATACAGGCGCTAAAGGGTGCCTTGTGCGTCGGACACCGACGGACGTGACAAAGCGTCACTATTTGACGCTATGAGAATGAGAACGGGCTGAAATACTCTTTAATCCTTAATACTTTTTAATCCCACCCCGTTTTACCGTAAATCAATTCTCAGATCAGATTGGTATTTGGTATCGGCCAATACACAAGTTCAGGTATTGGAATCTGTATTGGGAAGGAAAAAAATCGGAATATAATTACAGACTAGTCTGCCAATTATTTTCTCAATTGATTCTTCATTTTGTCCAAGCCTACGATGACGTCTTCAAATTGCTTGTTTTATCCAACTGTCTAAAACCCAATATATTCAATATACTATCATATACCACAAAAACAAGTTTTAAATTTACCTTAATTGACTTTTCATAACTAACTTTGTAAATAAGACTAAGTAATATGGATATGGATGGATAAGGTACTGTGATCGCTTACACACTACTGGACACCAGTAGACTATAGATCTGACTGTATGTCACTAACCTGTCAAGATTTAGTCAACCCATCAATATTTTTTTTTTTCATAGTTGAACCTCTAGTGCAAAACATGGGTCACAGATTCTGGTGCAACAACGGCAATCGCAAGCCGGTAGCCAATCTTCCAGGACTACAGTTTTGCTCTTGTGGCATTAATCGCCCCTCATACATGCCCATCCATCTACTGTACGAGCCAACAGCGCTAACTATCGCCCTCATCCTCGTTTCTACCTACGCACATGACAGCAAGCAGACACACAGAATTATACCTCCACATAAACCAAGTCTACAACTACAGCAGCCCTATAATAAAACTTGGGACGTCATAAACACTCTAACAAAAACTACAGCCTAAACGGACACAGGAAATCATGGTAATTCCACAGGAGATAAGTGATAAAGTATACTAAGTGTGGACTACAACCCCTGTGAGCTCCTACAGGAATGTTATAGTATATTTCCCTGGATTTATGCATTCTTGAGGCTGCTCCATGTTGCATGAATATTGAATGTTGTTGTAGGTAAACATGTCAAACGGCCGGGGTCAAACAGGAGCTGCAGGACCACCAGAGCCAGGACTAAACGTTAAGCCTAGGAGGATTATTTGCGCCATAGTCCAGCTGAATAATCAATAACATGCACACAAATCAGGGAGGCTAAACGTCTCGGTGTTAACGGAACCGTTGGACGTGAAACTCGGCTCGGCCCTGTAACCGTTAGTGGAAACCAGGCGAAACGTTGAAAAAAAAACATCTTAATTCATCAACCGAAACTCGCTTTTGCCACAGATGATAAAACACAGTGGACACTCAGTAGTTAGGCTAAAATAAATGATAGCTATCCCGTGTTGCAAGTACTTACCAGGATGACAGTCTTCGTGTTTGGGCAAGGTTAAAAAAAGCATTAAGGATAAAATCCACCAGTAACTCGGTTCCCGTATTCTCCGCATGTTAGACTACTCATCGAGAGCAACAAGAAGGAGGAGGAAGAAGGACAAAGTTTTTCAGTCTTTTCTCTTCTCTTTTAAAAAAAAAAAATCACATACACACTAGCGAAGACTGAAACGAAGTCGACACAGCAGCCACGAAGCATCAAAGTAATCGTTGGCAGTTCGGCTACAGAGTCACTGCTTTTCTTTTTTTTCCCCCTTCTTTTTTTTTTTTTTTTTTTTTTTTTTTTAGAAAGACAAATTTATTCGCCTCCAGTCCGAGCAGGGGCTGTTTTCTGCTTCGAGGAATAAAACGTAACGCACACTACGGCTGTGCAAAAACAGTTCAAAATCTGTTGTTGGACTCCGCCGTGCCTGTAGCGGGCTTCCAGATAGCGACATTCCCGAAGTGCAGAGGGGTCAATCGGCGATCAATCGCTGCCTTTAACTACAGGGAGAAAAAAAAAGAGTGGTCGGATATTATTGATTTCACGTGCTCATTATTAAGTGATTATCCGCGGCGTCAGCGTGGCGAAGGGCAATGCACAATGCGAAGAAAAGTGCTGCTGGAAATGTCCCATTCTTCCATCCAGGAAGTAGACTAGCGGTCAGGCATGCATGGATATCTGACTACTGGTCCCATCCTACCGGACAGGCTGTGTGTGAGAGGGAGTCTGCACGGGGCGGGGAGCAGCGGAGGGAGGGGAGGCGCCTCTTGGATTTGCTGAATGCAAAATGACTCGGAACGGACCCAGAGGCTGGTCCCTGTCTATGGTGCTATGATATTAAGACTCCAGAAATCAATGGCTCATGTCAGATTGTTTAGTCACCAAGTCCAGACTGGACTCCTCTGCCTCTTTTTAAATGTTGCATCAAACATGTTCCCTCAAACATGATGAAATACTGATAATACAAACTAATCTAGCTGAGGCCGATTATACAAATATTATCTGGCTGAGGCCATTTCAGAATCCATATTGGATTGGAGCCTTCACTCATAGAAGAGATAAAACAGCTCTCCTGCTAAATCCACTGATTCCAACCCCCATCCAGTCATCTTACTGTTTTGTTGCTTCCTCTCAGGCCCCATTATTAAAATCACCCTCCTGTGGTCACACAGTGATGTCCCTTTGCCTCCTGCTGGCAGAACTGTGAATGGAATACTTTAGCAGTAATCATCACCTGGAATATCATCATGTATGAGTGTGTACTGATTGGAGAATTATGCATCCACC
The DNA here is from genome assembly GCA_038419695.1 of Scomberomorus guttatus. Taxonomy (NCBI): domain Eukaryota; kingdom Metazoa; phylum Chordata; class Actinopteri; order Scombriformes; family Scombridae; genus Scomberomorus; species Scomberomorus guttatus. Next base: position 20,109,113 of record CM076446.1, read on the forward strand.
GGTAACACTCCCTTAGGCAAATGTGTAGTCAGTGGTGTTCTTGCAGAACTATCCAGCTGGACATTTAATTTGAGGAATCTGATTAAATTTCTCATTTAATTACCCAGTCCTCTGCAGGACCATTGAGGACAGTCACAAGGGCCCTTTGCTTTTAATGTCGGCCATCTGCTTCCTCTCCAAAATGCCTACCTTTTCAAAGCGTCCGCAGCCTCGTGGGCATCCTCTCACGATCCTTCGGGCTGCACTACCTCCATGCACACTGTGCAACGCCACTGTGATTAACAATGCTCCAGACCTGACTTGTTTCTGTCTGATGAAGTTCAATTAACGTGAACGAAAGTTTCTGACTACTTTTCAGTTTTGTTTTCTGTCTTGTTCTGTCGTGTAACCGAACAGGTTGGACAACTGATGACTAACCCCTATCTGGCCCTGTTGATTAATGATTAATCATGCAGAACCCAACAACAATGTTTTGTTCAATGTTCAATATGAAATAGACACAACAGATGAGCAGGTCCTGTTAACTTGTGGAACTTAACTGAAATTCACATTTGTGCTAATGTACATAAATATATGAAACGGAAAATTATACATGTATTAGTATATAGTGTAATTATCAAATTTTCATACTGTATATTCAGTTTTGACAGAATAATTCATACTCAAGCTCCACTTTTTAGTATTTTCATGAAGCTTTCAAACGCATCTTATTACTTTGTGTTTGCTCAGCTGAATATGCACAGTTGAATATATATATTGTATAGAGCTGAGTGATGATCACTTAATCAAGTGAAAATTCCCTCACATTCTTCGGTTCCAGCTCAGTTGGGAGGATTTGCTGCTTTTCTGACAGTGTGACAGTCTTATGTGATATTAAACTGAATATCTTTGGGTTATGGACTGTTGGTCCAAAAAACAATACATTTAAAGATGTCCCCTTGGGCTCTGGATGGACATTTTCACTATTTTCCAGCATTGCGAGATGCGGCCCAAATGTTATAGTAAAAACATTATCAAGCAGTAGTCCCGGAGTGTCCTTTCTCGCTACTGTTTCAGCAAATCATCTTTCATGTGGTGGCAAATATGCAACCTTGAAATCAGAAAAATAGCGCATACTGTAAACAGCGATCAATGTAAACATGATTAAAAGACAGTTTGAAATGAACAAAAAAAAGCCATGGTAACATAATCTTAGCAATAAGCCACACGCTTGCACAAAGCCAAGGCTGTGATGTACAATACTCCCTCCCCCCCCCCCCCCCCCCTTTTCAGTGCCAAACAGTGCCTTGCAGCATGATATGATCCAGGCTTATAGATTTAATTAAAAGCATGTAAGTGTTGCACAAAATAAAATAAAAAAACAAAATAGAGGACTGCCATCTTCTAAATTTTAACTTGGGGATATTAAAAACACGATACAAACAAGGAGTTCTTCATCATAGTGTTTTTACTTGCAGACTTGTACTTCTCTGTGCTCCTGCTGGAATTCAATTTCCACCTGAACAGTAACACTTATTAGCCTCCCTGCATGTACATGTGAAATAAGGGAATAGGCAATACATTATAATTAATAATATGATGCATTCATGCCATCCAACCTGTGAGTCTGACAAATGCACTCAGGTGATAGTGTGGTAATTTGGTCAGAGTCATGCTCTTTCATGCAGAACCGCTGCATTTGGCTCCCTGATAGTTGCTAACACATAAAAGCAATCACAGCCAACATAGTGTAAAATGAGTCATGACCATCATTTTTTTTTTCTATTTTAAAAACATCGTACAGAGCTGCATGCCAGGACCTTGAAAAATCAAAGAAGCCACCACTTCCCACAGTATTTCTTGCAGTTTCTTAGTTTCATGAGGCATTTGTAATGGGTGCTGTGACATTTGACATTCTAATCTTTTTCACCCTTTGGGAGTTGAAACCCTAAAGGCATCCTAACACTTTCTCTGACAGTTAAATTGTGCTTTAGATTAAGAGAAAAAAAAAAAAAAAAGCTGCAATATATATGAGTCATGTGAGTCCAGCCATGACACCGCTATTGTCCCACGGGCATCTCCTTCCTCTTTGTCCTTAAGTGGTTTGAGAATCACACTTGTATTATTTTTTCAGACACATTTCACATGTTGACAGTTGGTACATAATGTACGACTGTGTGCATCAATTATGTAATGCAATTCAGGCTATGACCATATATAATTTATTTGATTCTCAATCTCCTACATTATTTAATCAAAAGCTATTTTTACCATTATTACTCTCCCTAAATAGTTTTATCTTTTGTTGGTCTGTCCTCTAGTTCTCCTCATCAATGTGTCATGTTTCTGCACTTTATCTTCTCTGCTTTGTTGCTTCAGGAGAGTGTCACGGGTGTCTGTCAACCAGGTCATGACAACCTTATAAAGGTTAGTGGTCTAAAGCATGCCAGCCTAATAACAGTTTTTTTCCTCTCAAATCAAAATGTCAAAGAAGTGTGATGCACTTCGGCAGTATTGCAAAGTGCCATCTTCCTGTCCAGGATCTTCTTTCCATCTTGATTTGTGAAAGATTTAGTTATTAGAACTATTATAATGATTATATATGATGAAAAATAATGCTCATCCTTTTGAGTTGTTTGTGAAGTCAGTTTTTGAAGCCAATAATAGGCTCTGAATCAGAATCAAATCTATGGCAACTGCTGACTTTTGCTTCAAAGATTAAAGGACCATACCGATGTTTCGCATCTTTTAGCCGATCTACTGAAATTAGGAGTATGTGAAATAACTGCCAGCCATTTTTAATGTGTTTCTGCTGCCTCATTGGCAATCACTGGATTCATTTCATTTCTGTATGGCATGACAGACAACTTAATCCAGTGCAAAGAATATAATGATTTCTGTCAGAAGTTTATTGTTGTTGAGTTACAATGCATGGAGAGGTTTGGAAAGTCTGCCTGCGAGGTGCATTCACATGCTATAGGAAGTGGAAGTCAGTTGCCAAACAGGAATGCATGCATGATTAATGCTGAAAGAAAAGTGTGAGGACAGTCAAGCAAATAGGCAGACACACTGCAGAGGAAAATGTTTTCAGCAGCCGGCTAAAGCTTGGATATTGAATATGTTCATTATTCCTCTCGGGGATTTAGGGTCTGAATTTTACTTTCTTGATTGTGCATGAAAACAGACTTGCCCATGGGAACAGAAGGGCGTCAATAGCAATAACACTCAAACCGACAGGACTCCCTGTGAGCAGACAGGAACCTCTGCATTTCCTGTGCAAACAGGAAGGTACAGTATAACCCCTGAGGTACGACTACTAGCCCTTGTATTGATCATACATTCTATTTGTCATCTGTCTCCATCGGTGCAAACACTTCTCTTTGGAAGTCAGCGTTAAAATAAATGACGTGAAAAACAACATTTCTTGTGCGGTGAGTGATGACTAAACCGGTCACTTTCACATTTTTTACTGTTATTTTTAAATCATTATAAGAACACACAGTTGTTTCACATGTGCAAATGACTTCATTCATCAAAGTAACACTGTACTCTCAAATGCAGAGAGGCTTTGCCGTGATGTAATGTGTTGGTGCAGCTGACCTAATTCTTGAGGATGGAGAATAATTTTCTGTAGGCTAATGCGGCGATAATGAGAGAAACATGGAAAGTTTTAGATTTGGGTGGTCAGTATTAGATAAAGAAAACGTGGGTAAAAAAAGAGAGAGTGGAGCAGAAAGAGAGAGAGAGAGAGAGAGAGAGAGAGAGAGAGAGAGAGAGAGAGAGAGAGAGAGAGAGCTATGACTTGAATGATTTGAGACTGTAGTAGTTACTATTTGAAGCCAGTAGAGGGTGTCTGCAAAATTCATGTTGCCATTAATCACTGCAGTTGTTCAAACCACCTAGGACCATCAGTGAAGCTCCTGCAGAATATAATAGATTCATTTGTCACAGAAGGGTGAAGAATCCCAGCAAAGAACTTGGATGGATGATTTAATAGCCAAGAAATCCAGTATATGGAGTCAAAGTGTCAACATATTTAATGTGGCATATTGAAGCTGCAATAATTTACTTGATTTCAGTGTATAGAGGCCTTGCAAAGAGTTTGTGTTGCCACTGGTAACCACTTTGCAAAGAAGAAGTCACAAATAGTGGGAACATTATGTATACAGTGTAAGCAGGTACAACATAAGAAAAACACATTATTATTTCAATTGTGACTCATTTATAATGTTGAGCTTTGTGTATGTTCGCATAGCAACCGGTTTTCTGTGCATGGTAACGTGTCTCCTACAACATGGAAGAAAAGTAGGCATGCTAGAATATTCTGTGAAAAGCCTCTATTAGTAGTAAAACATCTTTTTTTTTTAACTCTTTTTTTTAACAGATAATTTGTACCCAGGAAAAGCTCAGTGATCAATTTTCCTTTCACTTCCAACGACTCTAATTTGCAAGTCACAGAGGACTGTTGAAAGTTATCACCATTTATCAAATGATGCAAAACTGCTAGAGAAATATTGAGAGGGGGAATATTTTTTGAATTTCTCCAGAAATGTGCTCACATGGAAGGGGTTTCTTTTGCGTTCTTCAGTTGAATGCATTCAAATGTGGTCATCCACCGCAAACAACACAGGTTTGTGTTTCATCAGGAAGTCTTTCTGGTTTCATCGGCTGCGGCATCTCCACTGTTTCTAAAACAGATACGAGGCTGGCTCACTGTTAAATGAGAGGATGCTGTTATGTCCTTGCTCCGACTGAAAAGAGCAATGACAATCCTCAAATTCCCCTCATGTCTGAAGTCATTAAAATTAGGGTAGCTCTGACTTTTGTCAATAATTCAGAAGTTGCTGCATTTATCTCCCTCCTGGCACTAGCTGGAGTCTTTTTAGGCACAGAGCTACTGCTAGAGCTGGCAGATGTTTAGACACATGGCCACACAGCCCTGTAGAAAATAAGCTGTCAGAATAATGCATCCTAATAAAAGGAAATCAGCTTTGTCAGCATCAGGACAGAGTACCGCATCGTCTGTGTGGTACACCACATCCATAACACAATTTGAGCATGATATCCCGTGTTAGTGTTTTAGCTTATGGATCTGCTTAAGTCTTTTGTGATAGATAGCCACTGTGCACGTGGAGTGTGAAGATCCTCAGAGCTTTCCTGCTTGACTTTGTACTTTAGTTCATCCGTGGCCTCCCATGAACATCATGTATCCCTTCTTACATAAACAAATCATCTTAATTACTCTGCACTCACTAGCATGATTACCAATACAGAGCACCAAGCATAAAACACCAGATGATATGATGTCTTGATGTTGTTGGATCCCATCACTGAACGTATAGCCAATTTATTCAAAGACTAATTAAACCCGTTGAGGACGTTGTGTTTTTGTGAACTTCTATTAACTCCAGAACTCAGAAGAGGTCTGGAAAGATGACCCAACACAATGTTGTTCCTGATGAACTGTTTCTTAGTTTGATAACAGCCAGAAGGCTCTGAACCACTCCTGTTGGCTTAATCTATATACAGAATATCTCATTTAAGGGAATGGGAAGGTGTGTCCAGCTGTGTATTTCAATGCCTTTAACCCTTGTGTCTTATTTGCTGGGTCAAATTGACCGGGGACATAATTGGCCTTTTTAATCAATAAAGAAATAAAGCATATAAATACTTCACACAGTGTTTTTTTTATACGGTTAGTAAACTTAATAGATTTAACATGACACAATCGATCTTTTGAATTTACATTTTCTGGAACATAGATAGTGAGTGTCTTTTTTTTGTCGAGGTACATGTTGTCTCCTCTGTTCGTGTGGTGTTATCACACATGTACCAAGCTGTGTTACATTTCACTGTGATTGTACCTTATATGATTACATGTGACAAACTTGACTGACTTGATTGATTGATTGATTGTGTTAGTGCCTACATTTAGGAGAGGTATAGTCAGAAAGCATCTACCAGCCTGCTGGCAATAAAAAACAACCTTGAACTTAAACCTCTTGGGCCAAACTGAACACCAGATGAAGGACATGAACTTGTAGGCTGGGTATAGCACACACACACACAGAAATTATATTATGTTACATGTTCTTTCCAGATAATAAGCGAAGGATATGTTTCATAATAACAAAGCAATTTTTAGTGGAGTTTTTATTTCAGTAAAAAGCAAATAATCTTACCTGAACACCCCATAAGAGTCTAGAATTGGTGTTTGACACACCAACAAAATTCAGAGACAACTCACCAAGGAGAGACTACGAACGATTAAGAATCTGAAGTCATGTCACAGTAACAGATGAAAGTGCTACAACATTAATAATATCTGTAAAAGTATGCAACTGTATGCGCAAACTAATGAGATGTAATTTATGCGAAACTGATGAATATTTTACTAGCCTGCTTTTTTAATCTCCAATGTAAGTGTGAAAAATCACTAGCCAGAGTCTGAATGCAGCGTAAGTGAGAGCACAAAGCGACAGCAGCCAAATAGTGCTGCTGGGCAGGTGCCTGGAGTTCCATTTGTGCAAAGCAATTATGAAAATTGAAGTTATGCAGATGAACAAAAGGATTGCTATTGGGAAATGTGTCACTGTCCTCTTTTCTCATCATGCAAAGTAAAATAAAGGATGTATTTGGTAAAAACTACTACTATCTGTATATCTGTGTGGAACACGCTTGACTTTAAAGCCTCTTACATGTGTCCATTGTTTTATTGACCCAATCAAGTGTAAAGAAAAGACAAATAGATTCCAGGCAGTAGCCATGCTTGGAAGTGCTTAGCATTACAAATAACCCCATAGCAAGGTCAAATTGCTTACAGCACTTTATTAGTCTAAATTAGGTTTCTTTACTCTCATAATGGAACAATCCATCTTTTCTCTCCCTGTTGTTTTAAATGAAAGTAAACTGTTACACACTGTGTATACAGTATAATGACACAGACTCTGCAGGCGGCCTTTGCACTTTAACATTTAAAAAATGAGGCATTCTTGTGGCATAGACTTTTATTTGTATACAATTACATTTTACTACATTGTATTGTCTGCTCAGTACCTCCAAATAATGTCAGATAACAGACTACATCTGACTTACTTACTCTCCTTGTATATGTTATTTAACTACCTGTTACCTGGATCAATCCTGTTGAGAAATCTCTTTAGCAAGGGTCAAGGCAGGACTCACACATTCAGAAGAAGGTGTAAATGTGTTTCTGCCGTTGTTGTCAAGTTGACCTTGCCTTTATTTAGCCTGTTTCAGTGTTATTTTTCCACATACAATGTCATTTTCTCTGACTTACAGTTACACAACGCTTTAGAAAACAGATACTGAAAGTGTACAGATGTATACAAAATCAAAATGACAAAAGAGTGAAAGAGACTGCCCTGTGAATAAAGACATTTTTTACTGGCCTGACAATATTGCCTGGCCCTGTGTTTGTATATTTTATTGACACTGGAGTTGCTTTTCCTTTTCTAATTCCTCCCAACACATGGTCACCAGTGAAGATGATTTTAAAGGGGACATATCATGCACATTTCCAGGTCTATATTTTTAATCTGGGGCTTTACTGGAATATTTTTGCATGATTTACTGTTTAAAAAATGACTTGTTTACTTTAAACTGGGCTATTACACAATCCCTCAGTTCAGCCTCTGTCTGAAACAGGCCGTTTTAGCCCCTGTCTCTTTAAGGCCCCCCTCCCAATGAGCCCACTCTGTCCTGATTGGTTAGCTTCTGGAAGCTGCATCAAGTTCGGGAGGCTACATCAACAAACCATGAAACAAACAGTAGTAGTAGGATTTCACAACTTTCTCGTTCTTTACTTGAAATGTCAACTTCTCAAATATATCCGTATACGAGCTGGAACCCAATCTCAAATATGAGAGTGGACAATGCAAACAACACATGTAAAAACCTTAGCAACAACATTAGCAACCAAGGCTAAGGAATGCACGGCTGTTTATGGGCATGGGTGAAGAGCCGACGTCAGTTTGTCGGCAAGGTAAAAAAAAAAACGTTGCAAGCAAAGCGTTCAGAGCAGGTTTGAAGCCCTGGCTTTTGGCTTGCAGGGATCATTTCTATTTTTAGCATTTCACCAATAACAGAAAACCAGAAAAAAGCAAAAAGCAAAAACCCTTTAAAATCCTCTTGTGCTCTCAGTCGAATATGTCAACCGGATTCAAGGCACCCTTTGGGCATTTCACATAGGAGAAGGATAACACGGAAAAACCATGCAGTCAAGTGTGAGATTACTGCATAAGTGATATTTCTGTATCACCATCAATGCATAAAAAAGCCATGTTTGTTTTCTGCACCCTCACAAGAAATATACTCATATACTGTAAAGCAAGTTGAAGAAATCTAATTAAAATCTATATCTGTAACCTTTATGAATCATCATCATTTACCTTTTGATATTTGCAGTGGTTACACACGTTAATGCAAGAACGATAAATTAATAATGACTATTTTTGAAATATGTTTTACAACAGTCATATATAATACACACCACAGTAAATGTAATCATAAAGCTTCTTTCACTGTGAGCTGTTATCCTTCCAATGCTGTGCCTAGAGCGACTATCCTGACACCATAATTTGTTTGTTTTGCAATGAGAGCTTTGCAGACGAGCTCCATTCAGTCTCCCCACCTGAATCATTGCTGGATTGATGCACGCTGAAGATCATTTTCTGAGCTACTCATCTGTGTAGTGGCTCACGTCCAGCAAATGCTTTGTTTTAGGTCCCGGAGAAAAAGATGGATCCAAATCAAGAGTAGACAGCGGCGTTCCTTACCTGGATGCCAGGATTCTGCCTTGAATGAGATTAAACTACATTATCGAATGCACAGAGAGAGTAGACTGAAAATAAATCAAGCTATATTGTGTGGAGGAGATAGATACATGTCCCCAGGGAGAACAGCTAACTCAAAACATGAACCAGAATTTCAAATAAAAGTACACAAAAGTGCTGCAGTTTTCAACAGCAACAAATGAAGCATGTTCCTCTAAATTATGTCGCCCAGATGTCTTGCATTTGTAAACTTAGCTCTCAGGGAGAACTCTCCTTTCCTTTTATTGCAGAAATCATGCACTGAATTTCTCCCCTGCACTGCTGCAACAACAATTGTGCCTCACTCTGCAGATATGTGATACAGGCCTGCATACAGAGCACAGATTCAATATAAACGTGTGACGGCAGGCCTGGCAGTTGAAAAAACAATACACTCCTGACAGTCCCCAAGCCTTTGTTTTATCGACCATCCTCCCCCCGCAGTCACTGTGGAGTCCATAATAAAAATGCATCAGATGCATCTCCCTGTCCTCAGCAGAACGTCACTCAGGGGACGGCATGTAGGCCTTTATGAGAGCTAATGACCCACGGCTTTTAGAGTCCCACAGCCATCAGCATAATTAGGTTCAGTGTCTGCGCTCAACCTTTCGTTTATATGCCCTTGAAAGCAAAAATGACAAGTAATATTGACAAATGAATGAAGGGGTCTGGCTTGGAAGGTAGGGATTGTATATTTCAGGTGATGTTGCCTCCACCTGTTAAGAAGGCTTTGAGTTGCTGTATCCACTACAATTATCTATTTTACCCCACTTGGTTAATTGTTGATAACACACTATAATTCTGTTGTAAGGACATTCTTAAGTGGAAATTAATGTATGTGTTAATAATCATTAAATAACGGTCTAAAAACAGCTATAGAATGATTTTCAACACAGTATAAGGTTCAAGGTTCAGCGTTATTATTGTAACACAATACAGCATTGCTATGGCAATCCATTCTAAAATTTAATAGCTAGACTGGATATGTACTGCAGATATCTGTAATTCAATTCTTCCTCATCAAAGGAACGTTTCAGATATCCACAATGACCTTCTTCCTATCCACAATTGTCATTTCAGATATTCACAACGTCATTCTTCCTAGGACAAATGACGTCACTTTTGCCATTCATATATATTGGGCTTTCATATCAAAAATGCAATTGTGGATATCTTAACAATTCTTCCTTCTTTGTGTGAATGCAAAGGTAAAGTAATGAATTATGACTGTGATCCCTTGTGACTGTTTATATGCCCCCCCCCTAACAACATGCATATGTAACAACAATTAGCAACTCATACTAATCTGGGAGTTGCAAAGTGTTTGGAAATGCAGAAATCTGTAATGATTATTGTCTCATTTGTTTCTCTAATTTCCTTCGACGTTTTTCTCTGTTGTTTAATTAAAAACCTGCAACTCTTTCCAAAGGCTTACAAGAAAGCAGTTAAATATATATACTGTATATGTATACAGACAGGTGACAAATTAAAGGAAAAACCAACATAAAGTGTCTTAGTAAGGTGTTTGGCCACCACATGCTGCCAGAACAGCTTCAATGCACCTTGGCATTGATTCTACATGTCTCTGAAACTCTACTGGAGGGATGAACACCAAAAGATATTCCCTCATTTGGTGTTTTGATGATGGTGGTGGGTCAGTCCGAAATCTCCCATAGGTGTTCAATCAGGTTGAGATCTGGTTCCTGCGAAGGCCATAGCATATGATTCACATCATTTTCATACTCATCAAACCATTCAGTGATATATATATATATAAATAAATATATATATATATTTATATATATATTGACCCTTGTTTAAAGCATTTAGAGCAATTAGAGCTCTTTCTCTACTAAGATGCTTTTATGTCTGCAAATTAGAGATAGAGATGACTTCAGATCAACACTTTTACACTTCTTTTGCACTCATGGGATGACATGCATAAAAAATCATTTGTTTCAATCCATAGGACAACAGATGCCACAGTAGGTGTGTATGCTGAGTCACAGCAGTGAAAACACTGTTTTCTGATGTAAATATAAGGAAATCTACATTAACAAACTGTACAGACAGCATTTCTTGGGGGAAAATTTATAAAGCCTTGTATATTTGAAATAAAATGTCTCTCTTTATTTTAAGCACACCATCAAATCTATAGAAAACAGAGGTTTAGCAGATATGCAATTGAATGTAATCATCCTAACTACAATGGACAGAGACTGCGGAGTGTAAGTACAGTAATTTCTGTTCTATTTCCAAACGTTTTCTCATTAGTTTTGAATTGTGAGGATAAATCTTTTCACCACAGTTGAGTTCATGTTCTCCCCATTCAGCACTGAAAAAATTAACTCAGTGAGACTGTCTGTGGTGATGTTATTTCAACAGTTTGCCGCGAGTTCAAAGCTGGACTCAGATGCTGACAGAAAGTCATACTAATGGAGCCAAAATTGGCAGAAACTCGTTGCTTCAACAGTAATGAGAATAATGGTTTTTTTTTGTTTTTAAAAAGAGAAATACTGTAAGGATGTTTCTGGACAGGCCTGAAACTATAGTTTTATAGCAATTTTATAGACTTACCATTCATTTTCACATGTCAGATCATGAGAATCATCATGGCAATCACATTTACATTTAGACATTATGATATGCATTGTGAAGTAACACTGACACTGCTTTCAGTGATTATCCTGCCATGGGGGTTGACATAAATGGAACTGAAAACAATCACTACATCCTGGAAGCAGGATGGAAATGAGTTTTTGGCATCTTTAAATAAAACTGAATGGTTGTCTGACTGATTACTGCACCTATATGTGTTATATGGGGTATTTTAAGTGCCAAAGTGCCTTCCTCTGTGGTTTTGCACTCACTTACTTGTTAATGACTAATTGTCTCTTTGTTATGCACTCTCTAACAAAGTGCATGTGTTTAAAAGAAAATAGTGATGACTACAGGAAAGAAAATGAAGACTGACTGGCAGTCAGTCAGTGGGTTTTGAGTACAGTGGTAGGCACATATTATTAGGCTGACACATTCTTTTTCTCTTCCTTTTTTCCTGCTGTTGGCTGTATCAATGTTATCTCACTCTTTTTTTGGATCAACCTCTCACTCAATGTACGAGCCACTGAAAGCAACTGGCTTACGCAAATAACACAAAAACAGTTTGAAGTTTGAGAAAATTTGTTCACATTAAAGCAGCCATCCTGTATTAGCTAACAGTTGACACAAAGCTACCACAAGAGTCAATATATCTAAAAAAGCTAGCATACACGCTACTTAAAGTCAACAACAAGCCACAAACAAAACCACAACAAAATTAAAACTACTTACCACTGTGACAAACATGATTTTAACTTGCTGTCATGCAAATATGATGCTCGCAGCCAGTCAATAATGAGTTTAATGCACATCCATGAAATGTAGCACTAGCAGGCTACCTAACCTGCCTAGCTTTCAATTGTTGGAGACAATCCTGACATATGCCATATGTGTTAACAACATACAGCATGGCTAATTAACACTCTGCAAGCTAATAGACAACATGATTCTTTGGTGATGTGATACAACTACAAGTAATGTTGCCTGCAAAAAGAAATATCTGGTATATATCACTATAGCTAATTTGCTACATTAAAGAGGACCTATTATGCTTATTTCCAGCCTAATATTTTTATTCTGGGACTCCACTAGAATAGCTTTGCATGATTCACAGTTCAATAAACTCCTTACTTATCTTATACTGGCCCTTTATGCATCCCCTCAGTTCAGCCTCTGTCTGAAACAGGCAATTTTAGCTGCTGTTCTGATTGGCCAGCTTCAGGAAGCTGCCATATCAGAGTTGTGTTAAGTTACTGCTGATGAAAACCCAAAATTTCCTGTTTTACTGCTTCATATTAAAAGCTTTTAAATGACTAAAAATGAGGGACTTATATTGTGAAGAATTTATATTAAATTAAACGTGTTGATGACCAAATTAGCAGGGCTTCATTAGCGGCCACCATTCTTCAATAAAAAAAGTTGAGACAACAAGATATGGAGATATTTGGAGCTATTTGTTCAACGGATCAGTTAGAAATAATGCAGGGAGAAATAGTACAAGTAGAAACAGCCACAGTGAGATGTTTGATGAAGAGCTGCAGACGACCAGCACACCTCCGACAGGTAAACAACTTCTTTTACTTTGCCCTGCTGTGTAATGGAAAAACACTCACAGCGTGCCAGCTCGATTCGAGTCATGGCTTGGCGATGAACATACAAAAAAATCTCGTGCTAAAAGTAGAAGAAAACATTGGAAACCAAGTATTCAGAGGAGTCTGAAAGCCAGTGCTTTTTGCTTCTACATACCTTTACCTCCTTTACCTTTAACACAGTGCAAAATCCCCATTTAGAGCTTGTTTAATGTTTACAACAGCAGTCGCTATATAAACTCAATAATATCTCACTGGAAACAAATCTAACATGTCAATATATTAAATAGTATTCAAAAAAACTGAGTGAAATTTAGAATGAACTACATAGAAATCAGTCACTATCACTAAAAGCTAATTCCTCGTGTCCTCTGTCCTCCTCCCTCTGCTGCTGATGTGGATTCGCTGCCTACAGGTTCCGCTGATAGAGAGAGGAGGGGCTGGTTTGGAGGGGGGGAGGGGTTGTGTAAAACATACTGACTGTTGATCGGGGACTGTGGACAAAGGAGTGGAAAATATTGCTTTTCTACATGTTTATGCTTGTTGAACAGGTGGTTTGACAAAGTGCTCTTATTGGATTTTTACTTGCGAAGGTTTTATTGCACTTACAGTAACGAACATTGTTGTCATCAACTCGAGTAAAACGTTATTTTTCACTTCACCTGGTTCACTGTCTCCACTGCAGCCTCTAATGGCAAAACGGTTTCCGGTGGGGCCCTCAGTAGTATTACGAGAATGACCCTCTAACATATTTGGAGCTTTCCTTGAATCTGCATATCAGTGACTAGCACAAACAAAGGCGCCACAAGCAGCTAGCTCAAACAGTGTTCATCACTGTTCTTGTTTGTAGTCCAATACGGAAACAAATTTGGATGTAGTTAAAGGATTTGGCTGGCAATTTTCTATATTTTTCAACAAATCTCATGTGCGGAGCCAAATCAGCAATGAACTCCGACTTACAAGTATTGTGCATGTATATCCAAAGCCTGATCATATTCCTCTGTGCTGTAGACCTCCTTGTAGGTTATATCAGACTTTGAATGCCTGCACAATACATAGGATGAGTTCATTGTTGGGTCTGCACATGAGATGTGTTGACAGTAAGAAAAATATAGAAAATGACCAGCCAAACCCTTTAAGAGTTCCCAGCACAGACAAGTAGACAGGTGTGTGGGCAGCACCAACACTTATATACCTATGAGCATTTAATACAGTTGGGTCTCTGAGATAATAGTCTATCCATCCACTTCCAGCCAACCTAAAAGGAAGAAGAAAAGTGATAAAGTGAGCCTAATGAGCTTCTTACTTCATCTAACACTAAGTATTAGACAATTAACTGGAGATTTCAGTTTGGAAAACATTTGTAGCTAGAATCACAGATTCAGATCCAGGCTGTACGGGTCTGCAGCCCTGCCGAATCCTCATGTTTTTGACGTTATCGAACAGTTATTTCTGTTGTACAACTAGGCTACTGTTGGAATTTTTTCACTCATCAGCCCACACTTGGTTTCCCAGATATCTCATTCCCAGGATGTCTCTCTGTAGCTGAGAGCAAGAATGATGCAAAGGTTATTGGACTTCCATATCTTGCGTGACGTGACATGACTGCACTGAGCCATCTACTGAAGTAGTAAGAAGAGGATCAAACTACCTATATATATATATATATATATATATATATATATTACTATCATTTATAATGTGCAAGCAGCTCTAACCCATTATCCTCTATCTTGCACCAGTTGTAAGAAGTTGCAAGTTTGGAGAGGACGGCAGTATTTTAAAGCATTGCAGAAGTGACAGCCAATGCTGCCAGTGTCTCCGTAATCATGTTCCCTCCTTCCAAATTTGTCATCTAACCCTCCACTTTCTTTCTTTTCCGGCACAAATGAGTGCACACACAGGAAGTGCTGCAATCTGCTTCTCAAGTTCCATTTTTGCACAGGATAAAAAAAAAAGAAAAAAAGTCATGCTTCGGGTTACTTACTGTACGGGGAAGCCATCACTTCATGTAACTCTGCCACATCATGATGTCTGACTATATTTGGGTTAAGAATAAAAAATAATTACTGTGTAGTACAGATATGTCATAAAAACTGGGCTATAATGTGCCATTCATCTCATGCTGGCATGTGTTGATCACAGTGAGGCTCAAATCTCCTTAATGAGCAGTTAATGCTTGCCAAAGTCATTGTGACTGCGGAGTGAGGCTATTACCATGTCTAACGAGGCTGATTTGGTTTTTACTGGATTCTCGTGTTCCACAATATTCTATTTCACGCTGATATTCTTTCTATAGAAAATTAAATTACATTGTACAGCTTCACATACATGCTTGTTATGTGGGATCTAGAGAGCTGCGGTCCTCCTGTGTGTGTGCGCTGAGGAGTCAAAAAGCTATTCCAGTGTTGACTATCCCCCAGTGAGAGCTGGCAATCCTGAAATGCAATAGAATCCCATTAGATTGATGGTCCCTTCTTTTTGGTGCATGTTTCATTTCCCTACTGTTTGCCGCTAACAGTAAGGCTACATCTCAGTGTAATTTCCCTGTGTATGGGTGAAGTTTTGCAAGTCTAATTTCTGCCCTTGAACTGAATTACAAAAAGCGGGCTAGAGATATGCAGTGTATTTGCATGTGGATCATTTAATATTTCACTGTCAAGGGTCGTTAATCTTGCTCTTCTTTCATATACAAATTGTGCATCAATAATGTGGAAGGACAGGAACAAAGAGATATAAATCACAGGGGTAATATATCCAATTAATCACACATCCAATTTTTCTAATCAACAAGAGAAACAGATAAACTAAATGTTGATTCATCCACGTTTCTGCATATGATCCCGTTTAAGATAAACTATGCAGTGAAAGTCTGTGGCAGGTTGGTTCAAACAGCAGACACAAACATTTTAATTTGTTATTCTGCGCTTTAGATAATCACACACTGTGCAAAGATGACAGCGACATAACGGCAGCCTTACATAGAACCTTTAGGCAGCTCATTTAGCACCACACAACACCCACAGCTTAATTAGCTCTGTCAGTATCATCTGCAATTCTGAATGTTTTCACAGCATCCTTTTGATGCTCGGCTGAAAGACACATTTTCTCTGTAATTTAGTTGGCTACTAATCTAATCATTACTATATCTTGGGAGTGTTTTCTCACTTTAGCGGGCAGTTAGCTGTGATCTAACGGCCAATATTGAAGCCTATGCTGTGACTGCACAACACTAGCGGTGTGACGTGTGTGAGGCACTAATTGTGGTGATGATTAATGAGGAAGGTCACATTATTGCTTTCATTCAGCATGATCTTGTGGAAAAAAGTCCTTAGAAGCAAAGTGTTTCGAGCTTTTCCTCCTCAAGATATTCTATATTATATTCTATATTCTCTTTGTATACTAAAAGTCTTACTCAGCAGATACGTTGAAGGTTAATTCCAATTTATTAACACTTGGATTTTTTTTATAGTTTTGGCCATTATTAGGAATCAATAACTTTGTACTCATCTCAATAATTGCTGACATCTGGGAGATGTCGCTAAAAAGGAGTGAGATGCAAGTTGTCAAATGATCACACTGGTGTTAAACAAACCAATAGTACATTGTGCCGTATTGTAAAACAGTCCAACAGTATGTGCTCAGACCTGCAGGGAGACACTGCTCGACTGCACACGTCCTGATAAACATTAGACAGCAAACAAGTATAATAACTTGAAACAATGCAGGAGCACGATGGCCAAATGCACATAAGACCCACGTCGTAATAAACCTTTTCCTTTGACCTCCTGCATATGTCGACTCATTTGTATTCTCATTTACTCATCCTGTGGACCTTGTAAACTGTGTAAATGACAAGAAGAATAAAAAAAGAATAAACTGTTGTAATAGGAATGAATAAACAAATACATACTAAAGTGAATGCCAAGCTATCCTTATTCTATAAGCTGTTTTCTTTTGGTTTTATTAAGAAAATGCTGATAAATATTGATGAAGAACACACGTGTATCTTTAGTGTTTTGTACCCCGGTAAATCTTCTATAATCTCTCCGGTTCTGTCACAGTCTACCTGTTCCTTTGTACCTGCAGTGGCAGGATTTGTTTTAGCATTTATTTGTAATATGCTAATAATGTATTGTATTTTCTCTGCCTTTGATTATGCACACTGGAAACATTCCCAGGCTCATTAGCTGGTCGAGATAAATCTTCCCAACCATGTTCTGGTATTAATGTGATTCTCAATTGCTTTATCTCACATCAAAGCTGAAGAATTGGCCTGATGATAAAGGTTTCCCTGAATAAACTTATTCTATTGACTTTTAAAAAGATAAGTATCTCTCTGGAAAATTAAACATGATTATTAAACATTAATGACTCTATTGTTCAAACCAACAACGGAGGTGAGGTTAAGGTTTGTGTCCATGAACTGAATATAACAAGTATCTGCCCAACAGGACTTAAAAAGTAGGCTCATTATCAACCTCAGAACTGTATCTTCTGCGTTGTGTTGCGATAAATACAAACGACAGTTCACAAATGTCTTGTGATACTTGACATATGGAACAGATCCAAGATAAGCATAAGCCTTAGAGGCATTACGCTTTTCTTGATTTAACCACATAAACAACTTCATGTTGTCTGGTACACATGCTAATCTGTTTGCCAGCTCACATTACACATGACTACACTTGCACTAAGACACACCCATACTTTCACATATGCTTAAGACCTCCACATCAGAACAGATGCTGCACTGTGCTGTTATTGTCAAAACTTAATTTTACCCATCTCAACATTAACACTTTAAAGGTTCAAATCCAAAAAGCAATTTTCTCTAAAAACAAGATAACCTGAGTCTTTTTTTTTTAAATTAAATGTTTAGCAAGGCAACTGGTGTATAATCATGTCAATCACAGAGGAGAACAGGCAGCTTAAATGTCTAATCAGTTTGCCAGAATGGAAAAAAATAAATCAACAACAAAGCACACACATACACACCAACAGATACAGATTAAACCAATGACTGGTGGTAATTTATTAATATTTTCTAACTGTTAACGGACACTTTGTAAGTCTTTTTTCCTCATGAGAGAGAATCAGCAGCTAACTGAAGGTTTCCTGCATATGGTTGATATGATGGCTATCTGGACTTACTGTAGTGGTGAAATGATGGCATGGAAACGAAAAGTGAAAGAGCCTGGCGGAAAGAAACAGATAGTGGCCTCTATAAAATGATTTTGAACTGTTTAAATAAAGTATTACGCTTGCATGTTGCTGTTAAATGTGACTCAGTTTCTTTGGTCTGAGAAGCCATCCATACCTGGAGGAGATAAGCAGAGTAAAGGTGCAGCAAGCTAACTTTTCTTCTTGTTTTTTAAAATAAAGCCCCTTTTCACCTTCTGAAAAGGCTGTTTGGATCGAACAGAATACATCTAACTGATGGATAGTTTATAACCTCTGAGTGTTCAGTTTAAATGGTCTCAGTTAAAACCACTGCATTAAGACTGTAAAGGTTTGTGATCTCCCTTATTATTGGACATAACACAAGTCAAAGCACAGCAGTTATAATTGCAGGGATACTTAT
This sequence comes from Scomberomorus guttatus, assembly GCA_038419695.1. Classification (NCBI taxonomy): domain Eukaryota; kingdom Metazoa; phylum Chordata; class Actinopteri; order Scombriformes; family Scombridae; genus Scomberomorus; species Scomberomorus guttatus. Next base: position 20,127,697 of record CM076446.1, read on the forward strand.
ATCAAGTCGCTATTTGCTTTGAACCTTTCTATGATACATCATCCATTATTTTCATCTTGGGTGCAAACGTTTTTTTTTTTTCCAAATGGCAAATCAAAACTTGTTTTTCCTCTCATGTTCTGATCTGACTGAAGAAAGACTCGCTAATTGGCACCAATTTAGCCCAAAAGGCAGAAACAGAAGTCACCTGAGACAACTTTCTGTCACAAGTAAAGAGAACCAGAGGCCACACTGTGATCAGGTGTGCTCCCCTTTAAGATACACAGTGCAGTCCATTTCTGTGCCCAGGGTCAAATGACAGACTCAAACACTTTGATTTGTTGGTTTGTTCCTCTGTGCTTTAAATAAACACGTACTGTATGAGGAAAAACAGCAACATAACAGCAGCCTTATATTTAGACCATTTAGTCAGTGCATTTAGCACCACACAATACCCACAGCTTAATTAGCTCTGTCAGCAACATCTGCATTTCTGAAATGTTTCTCAATGTGCATTCTTGAGTAAAAGACACATTTTCTCTGTCATTTAGTCAGTTTCTTATCCAAGCATTGCCTTGGGCCTGGCCTCCTCTATCCTCAGTCTACTGCACCATTTCACAGGAGAGAGACGAGATTTCAAACACAGGTGTAACTAATAACACAATTAATTGCTGCATTGCACTGCAATAATTACTACAACAGAGTCATTGTTAACGTTATTAGTTACACCTGCGTCAACATATCTGCTGTTTTAAAGGTCTTTGAATCTGATTCATTTGGGAATAATAAAGAAACACGAGGGGTTCGATCCCTACCAAGGCTATCAGGATTTGGGTTACAAAGATTTATTCAGAAAGAGAAATGACGTAAATAACAAGATTTTTGACAAAGAAGAAAGAAAAACGGTAACGGTAAGTAATTCAAATCCATAATATGAAGAAGCCTACAGAATCTCTAGCAGGAGAGCCTTTCTGTCTTTTTTGTGTAAAAACTTTTTGTTTGTTTGTTTGTTTGTTTGTTTGTTTGTGCAAGTTGAATTTGTCCTTTTCATTCAAAAAGTTTGGGACCCACTGCCACAGTGAAACATGGAACAAGTTGTATCTAGTCAAATTCTGATAAAACAATGATTTATTAAAGCCAAATTGTTGAAAAATGTTTGCACCATTGAGAGCAGATGGATGGGGAGTGTAGAAGTGTCTCACTGTCTTTTTCAGCAAAGGAGACATGGAATCTGTTGAGGAAGAGCACAAAAAAGTTATTAAGTCGAACTTGGGTTGTTTTGCCAAATTACTGCAAGGCCGAGAATTAACTTTCATGCTTGGTGTAGACTATACTGCAAGAGTAGTATGAGAAGTTTCTCTTGATTTTGATTTATACCTACAGTGAAAAAAAATATGCTGTCTGTTGAAATCCATTACAGCCAACATGAATTTTAGTTGACCACTGCTGCTGTTCTATCAAAGAGCAAACTACATTTTTACAGACACCCCTCAAGCCTACAGAAGATGAGTGTTTGATATGTAAAAATATGGTCAGACGTTAAGGCCGGTATGTAGTCCTTTTTATTTAATTTAGAAAATTTGTTTGTATTTTAGGTTGGAAATCCATAAACAGGGTACAACCAATCTGAGACTAAAACACAAATCCCTCTCTTAAATGATGTATATTTGGGTGAAAAATGGAAAAGACATGAAAAAAAAAGAGGGGACATGTTCTCATACGTCTTCACCAGTAGTTCAGTCAAATGAACCTGATGAACTCTGGTGTTTCGATCTAATTTCTCTTTAAGAAGGTTCAGAGTTAGAAACGCTCGGCCTTATCTGCTTGTTCCAATGCTTCTGCACACTGATATTGAGTGAAATATTTATATCAAAGATATTTTTCATGTCTGCACCATTACATCAAATGGAAAATTACAGATACGTTTGGCCTCATTTTATACAAACTTAAGATTCAACATATTTGGGACCTTAGGAGCTTTACTGGAATTTAAAAGGTCTGAAAAGATAAAGGCAAAAAAGTTTGAGGCTTGTTACTAAACAACAAAACAACGTGCACATGTAATGATGGATCTTCCAAAGGGTCAGTTGAGTTAAAAATGTTAATGTGAGCAATAGACTGAAAAAAACCAAAAAAAACCCCCAAACATTGGTGGCTATCTATTGATACTGTCCTTAAGCCTTTTTGTCCTTTTTACAAACAAATTAAATATTGTGGAAAATAGAACATTTTTATTCAATTAATTCAATTTTTTCAATTCAAACTTTATTTCGGACTCACAAGAGGGTCCATAGAGAAAAAAACAAAACAAGATATACAAGATAAAACCACAACAATTCAGCATTCAATTTAAAAAACAATTCACATCACACATCTCGCCTGTGTTTTCTGAGCCTGGATGAGTGCCGAGAGCAGCTCTTCCTATAGGGCCGGTTAAAGCCTCTATAATGCTGTTCTCTGACTCATCCAGGCGGCACATAAAATTGTACTTCAGATGTCTCAGAAGTGCCTCATATGTAGGAACACCAGAGAACACAAACAGTTGACACTATGTCATCTGGGAACCTGAAGCAGCAACCAGTTATTACACCACTATCTCCAGTTTGTATTATCAAGGTTATGAGTCAGAGGATAGGTTCACAAAAGTCTGTCTTAAAACAATAGTCAGCTGCCCAAATGATCATTGACACGTTTTTCTCTCTGTAATCATTCCTCATATTCATACTGACCATTAGAAGATCCAAATGGGTTTACAATGTAAGGTAATATGAGGTTTCAGCTGTCTGAGTTAGTCAAATAAAGTGGATATCTTCCACAGTTACAGTCTTTTTAGTAAAAAATTCCCTCTTTGTGTCTCAACAGAGAGTGTTTTCTATTTTCAGCTGCAATGGAGGATCGTAACAAATAAAGGGAGTTTGGCACTTAAAGGCAGTAACTGTAAAGATAAAGACTTGATTTGACTAATTTGTACATTTTATCTTCAACTAAACGTTTAAATATATTTTTGCACAGAAGGAGGAGAGGAACTGTTACATAGACATAGACTGGTCCAGCATCCAGCTCACTTCTTAAAAGTGGGGCAGCTGTTTTGTAAAAAATCTATGCTGAATCCATTTGAAAGCATCTAAATCCAAAACAGTCTTTAGAAAGGAGAAAAACTTTTGGATGGACATTTGTGAATGCTCAGTCTTTGACCCCAATTACTCTTTGTCTTCTTTTTTAGCCCCAGTGAGGGCTGATAATTGTTCACTCAGTGTGGTTTAATTGAAAAGACTGTAGGTATTGATGCGATGCTGTAGGCAGAATTAACTTATAAAGCAAAGATGTTTGTGAAAAAAAATGTTTGCCACAGAAAGGTAAAGCTGACAGATGCACCATTTCTTGATGACACAATGTTTGCATTCCAGGTAAAAGCGATTTGATGGTGTAAACAGGTTTCATACATGGTTATAATGTCAAAATATCCTCATGTGGTTCCATCAATTCTCACTGGCACGCTCACTAGGTGCTAATTGTATAACCCTACACTTTATGTTGTGTCCATGGGAACACAGCAGCACCAAATGGGAGAAAGTTTGTTGCTAAAAAAATCTAAATGACAAGTTATTCTCTGTAAAGGTCACAATCAGTTAGAATCACAGTAGCATGAAGGAGTCGAGCGGTTTTCCTTGGTAAACTCGATATAGCCCATTACATTTAGCAGAGGCAGCAGGAAGCTAATTTATAATATTGTGTGAGCTGCCAAGAGGAGACTAAGTCTTTCTACCAGTAACAAGTGTGTAAGTTAGATGTGTTGAGCTGAAAACAGCTTGTATTCGTTTCCTACCACAGCAGATGGAGCATGGCTTTCTCTGAGTGTGCCGGGTCATATGCAAGCATGATTATACAGCCGACAGTGAGGAAATGGAGGCTTGGCAGAACCTGTTTTAAGCCCATTTTATATAAACATGTCGGTATTTATCGGCTGGTTTGAACATTAAAATCTGGTCACGAATACAATGAGTCATAGAGGAGAAGCTGTAAGTGCAGCTGGCCAGATTTAGATCATTATTTTAAGTTATGGTGTGATGCTGTAGTGGTAATTGTAGTATAATGGGCCATCAATGTAAATGCGAATGTTGGTAATTGTAGCTTTCTGGCAGAAAACACACAGCAAGAAAGTAAGTTGATTTTATGTCACTGGTAATAAAAATGTATCTTTCTTTTTTCTATAACTTGACAAGTTGTTCGTTACAATGACTGATTCAGATTTATCTCACTTATTGTGCCGACAGGATGAGGATTTGAGGTAAAATGAATTCAGTAAGCTCAGGAAATGATGGCAACTGCTTGTATGTGTTATGTTTGGTTGTGTGTTTGGGATTCATTAGGACAGGTCATTCTTTTTAGCCCAGTCTAATCAGGGGAAAAATAGAAGGCACTGTGTCTCTCAATTAAAGAGCCAAACAGTCCATTTATATGAGCATCCACCCAACCAGTATGAGAAATAATTTAACACTGCACGTAATGTTCTGCATGAGTGAAAGGGCACTGCAGTCCGCCCATCACTATCTGATGCATGCATAAAATAAGATATGGGCCTGCCAGTAACCTCTCCTTCACCTTAGCATTAATAATTACCTAAGCTGTTTTCACATATGAACTCCGGACAAGGTCCAGAGAATGAGGTCCAGACATTATCCGGAGTTTCCCTTTCACACATGTAGCACTCAACAGGAGATTGTCCCTGTCAGACGTGTTGTTACCTACTGGAAATATTCTGTTTGGTTTAGGCGAGGGGTGGAAATCGCAGTGTCTTGTTTACAGCACATCAAGGATGGCAGACGTGGCTCATCCGTAATGATGATGAATTATGTTTTTGCGTTGATATCAATACTACATGTAGTTGGACGTATCCGTATCCGTCCCATAAACATCCCTTAGATGTTTGTATTCCTACAGTTTTGTGTCAGTCACCTGATAGAAATGTCATCAACACGCCCACTTGCTCACTGTGAATTCTCCGGACAATGACCTGCTCTATTCACACATGGACTCAATCCAAGCCCCCAGGAAGAGTGCCGGGCTTTGAAGCCAATTTGACATAGTGGTCAAACTGTGGAATTACATCTTCCGGGTCCAACAGGGGCCCAGAAAGCATTTTTCCCACACAATCATGGGAAAAGGTGCGACTGTAAATAAACTTTTTTTAGGGTCACACACCCCTGCGAAATTCACTATCAGAATTTGATCCATTCGGTCCGATAACATTTGGAAAGTCTAGAAGAGCAGCACGATTTAATTATTTTAACCCCATTTAAGTTAGCTAGAGGGCTTAACTGGAATTTAGCTGGCCTGGCCGGTGGAAGTCTCTGGTAGGTGCACTGGGCCCATAGGGCGTGCACAGTATGCATTCATCTGGGTAATTTCTTTACAGAGGGAAATGGCTTTTTTGGCCTTAATGCGCCACTGAGCAATTTTCATAGGAATGAATGGGGCCCCGCCTCTAACGCAGTATCCAGTTCTCTTTATACATCCATGGCTCAAGCTGACATTACTCAGACTTTGTAGCTACTAGGGACGTGGCAGGATAAAGTCTGTTTAATGGTGGTCCAACTGATTCAGAAATTTGCGTCCTCACATACAGCTCCTCTGGGTATTGTCTAGATAATAAGTTCAGGGCTGCAGTGCATGTGTGAAAGGGACTCTACAATAATGACTTTGACCTTCACTAGTGAGTTGTTTATGTCTATTATGTGTACTTCCCCTACATCTGTGTTGCAGCAGGCACTGCTTGTCATTGGCACACTAAAGAGTGCCCTAACACAGAACTTTTAAGAATATTTTCAAAGTTGCACAGTACTTCTGAATATCCAGCCTTTAAAATTTTTGTTACCAACTAAAATATTTCTGTGGCATTGTGTATCTAAAGCTGTTTAAGTACTGAAAGCTGGCACTAAACGCAAGGTCATATTCATAGTCTACCTTTACTTATTATTTGAGAGTTTCTGATTTAAATCATGAATAAACCAATATTAGACTGTTATTCAGGCAAGGTTCTTGCACAGCTGCTAGTGTTTAGTCATCATTTAACATTTGGTTTAGGTTCTTTTGTTAAAAGAAAATGTTCCTCAATGTAAGGTATTGAAAAGAACATCATATCAGCACTAGTACCCGAAACCCAGCAATACCTAACCCAAGTCCATGAAGGGGATGTATCATACACATTTCCAGGTCCAGGTTTAAAAAAACTACTCATTTATACTGCCCCCTTATGCAGCCCCCCAGTTCAGCCTCTGTCTGGAATAGGCCATTTTAACTCCCGTCTCTTTAAGGCCCCCTACCCGATGAGCCCACTCTGTTCTGATTGGTCAGCTCCTGGAAGCTGCCCCTCGGCAGACTTCCAGCAGCTCCGGAGGCTACGTCAACTATAACAACTATAATAGTTGGATATCACTTTTTTCTTCTTCTTTACTTGAAATGTAAACTTCTCAAATGAGCCTGTCCTCCCAAAAACAACCTAGCTATGTTTGAGTGACAGACACCATCTAGTGGCCGTAGTAATTATCACCTGGAGAAGTGGCGCAGTTCAGATGGCATCTATATAAGGTGACAAATTTCCATATTCGGAGGTGGTGGGTTGGGTGGCAGGTTAGATGCAAAAAGTGGACTTTGCTGCAGGAGACCGCTGTTCACTTCCTGTTTCCAACCACGAGTCAGGACAGATTATTAAATACTGTAACTATGATTGTCGTGATGCTTACTGTTGCCATGATGACGAAAGTTGCCTACCTTTGGAGCAGTAGTAACTTTAACTGACACCACGTTTCAAGTGATCTTTTTAACCCAAACTATGATCTTTTCCTAACCCTTTTGTGCCAAAACGTAACCAGACCATAACCACAGCATTGTCACATCATAAAACATTATTATTTTTAACAGTGATTTGACAAATGATGTTCTTCTGCCGATTACTGCTGATAGAGGTGCCTGATTAGAAAATGCTCCTATGGGTCGTTCTTGCAGTTCATGGTCAAACAACCTATGTGGTCAATTAATTTGAAGGACTTGTCTCAAATACATCTATACATATTCGAGCTGGAATCCGATCCGAAATATGCGAGTGGACAATGCGAAAAACCTTACCTTACCCTACCCAAACTTAGCAACAACCTTAGCAACAAATGCTACGAAAACGTTGGCTGTTTGTGGGCGTGCCTCCTCCTCGTGATGTCATCATGAGGAGGAAGTAGAGGTAACATTTCAAATGAAATGTTGAGAGACTGAAGCCTGGGCTTTTGACTTACAGGGAGCATTTTACATACATTCACCTCAAGTCTTGGAACTTGTTTAACATACACATCCAACATCATAGCAGTATAAAAATAACAGAAAATCACAAAAAGCATGATATGTCTCTTTTAAGATTTCAGTCCTGGTTGATTTTGTGATGTCTGTGGTTACCGATGGCAAGAAGGAAGCAAACACTACTTTAGAAGCTACAACAGAAGAAGACCAACTGGTGTATGTGTTTCCAGCACAGCCAAACAAACCATGGGCAAAGACGATTTATTGCGTTACATGGTGTTAATGAAGAAGTCATTGATTTCCATCATGCTGTGAGCAATCACAATCTGAGCTCATGCTACATACCGGATAGTTTTCCACATAACAGCTCACTGTGGATGTCTCTTTTTGTTCCATTACTATGTTGGAAAAATTAAATATGATCCATTGCAGAAAAGAGCCAAAAACAGGACTGTTGTCCTGTTTTGTAGACACATTTTGTGATAGCAGTCACTCGCAGATAAATAAGCAGGATTTCCTGTGGCTGCTTCACAAAATAAGCCCTGTGGTTTTAGCAGAATACTTTTAATGAGGAGCAGCAACAGAAATGTTTCATTATCAGTCACTCAGTATGGATCTGATGTGACTGTAGGAGAATGAAGTAAACAGAACAGTAACATTGAAGTACGGACCACTTAACACGTTTCTTATGTTTAAGTTTATCCCTAACACTATTTGAGGGGGGAACAAAGATAGGGTCAGGTTAACCCTCTGGAACCGAGCGTAGCGTTGACGCTACGCGAGATCATGTTCTACAAAACATTAAATAACTTTGGAATTATTTATGATATTGACAAGCTTTTTTTTTTGCCTGAACCGTGAGATTCTCAGCTAGGCACCTTGAACGGTGCCTTTATGACCATCAGGGCTGATTTATGGTGCATGCAATCATGTGATACGGGAACAGAAGCTTGCTGGCTTCACTGGCTTTACTCTAGTCACCGTGTGCACTCACTGCGCAAAAAAGTAAAGGACTGCAGTCTTCCATATATCAACAGATTAGGTTGTCTATTTTCCAATGATATTCAACACTTTGATATTTACTCTCAGAGGTGATACTAACCAAAATATAAAGACAGCACCAAAATGTATACATTGTCACATTGTCTACTAAGAAAAACACCCAGGACAAGATGCAAATAAATGGCTGTAACTCACTGAGGAAAAGGTGGATTTGCTCCAAACTTCACATGGAGCTTTTCATGTTGAAACAACAAAAATTCCCTGGTTGACTAAGAAGGTATTCACTATTTTTTGTCAAATATGGTGTGCTCACACAAAAGTAATGCATGATGGTGACTTTACACTGTACAAGAAAGAAAGAATAGGTTCCCCTGAATCATATCATGTATAACACTTGATACTCACTGAAAGAATAAGCTCAGAATTGGCAAAAATATAAAACTATGTCCAGGTGCTCCTTTGTCTGTGTAGGTTTTAGAGGGTTAAAGTAAGAGCAAACACATTGGCTTTACAGAAAAAATAAACAGCATCAAAAATGGGGTTTGATACAATGCTTTAATCTTAAGGATTGTAATTTATAAGATAATAATGTGAAATGAATAGGAATGAGTTGCTCTGCTCTTTAATTAAATGTGTAACTCAGCCCTTAGTTCATTATCACAGAGATGGGATATTTTACCCATGTGCCCTTGAGCAGCGCAGTGTGCACGCTGTGTGTCTGTTGGGTACAATAAGCCAAAATGACAATCCATTATGAAACACACAAGATAAGCATCTAATATATTCTCTTTTGTTTTGAAATGCTAATTGGTAAACATTTACTCAATATGCATGTGTATGTCTGCGTGAGACAGAGCTGGAGAGAGTATGCATAGCACCGGGACGTTATTTGGTTTGTTGCACAGGTGTCTGGTTTTGAATAAAAATGTAACGCTCATTTGCAAGCATAATTCAGTGGGAGATACAGGAAGGGTTTTATAGAAGTTATATAACTCTTTAGTGAATAAGCCAGCCTGGATCAGCAGGATTTTCTATGACAAATCGCTTATTTGCCAAATCATCACATATAAACGGCTTTGCCTGATACTCTGTATGACCATTCAATGCAGCTTGCTACCAATGTTTTTACCCTTGGCTGCATTATCAATCCTCTTAGCGGGATGTGAGATTGGGCTTTCTGTCACGGTGCATTCATAGGTGCAGCAGCAGCAGCAGCAGCAGCACAGTGACAGGGATAGTGCGTCTCCGCTGTGAGCAGATAACAATCATACGCTATCACAACTCATTCCTGCCCTGCACCAAAGTCAGAAGCAGCCTTTTCAAGATGCTAGCGATTAGCACGGGGTGGCCTCGTCGCTAATGGCATTTCAGAGCGCACTCCGATGACAATGCTCTCGCTGCTCTCATTAGCATTCCAGCCGCACCAGGCCCAGGTCAGAGGTGGCAGGCAGGCAGGCAAGCAAGTAGGATGTCTGACAGCACGTCAAAAGCTGCACAGCTGTCCACTTTCCTGAAGACCACAAATGCCCCCTCAGTCACCCTCAGAGCCGTGGCGCTGCCTCACCCTCTAATACCCTGGTTGCTGCTGACTCACCCACTGCATACAGTCTCGCAAACAGACTGTGATGAATGATAAGCGAGTCAGTTGGCAGGTCCCTTCTTCCATCTGACTTATTTCAACCGCAGATACAGAAACAATATGTGTGATGAAGAAGGAATAGAGGAAAGAAGGCTTAAGTGGAAGGTAGAGTAGAGGGTTTGGGCAGCAGGAGAAAAGAGGTATTATGTATCCCTTTAAAGTACTTTCTCATGCTGCAACTACTCTCTGAGAAACAAGACATGATTGCAACACGAGAAAGAAGCTGGTCACAGAGTCCATTTTAGTCCGAGAAAAATGGAGCATTTCCTTTGATGTAAGAATGCAACGGGAGTAGAAGACAGAAAAATAGTCTGGGAATGACACATTTAAAGAATGCGAGCTGGCCTGCTTCTCTTGATCTCCCTGTCATATCATGTCATGAAATGTTTTCTTTAAAATATCCTTTTTCTTTTCTTTAGTTTTCTGGAAATAATGTCATGATAATAATAATTGCTGGACAGTGACAGTAACAGATGCTGACAGGTAAGTTGACAGATGGCTTTTCAAAGTCCACTGAGCTCAGTAAAACATGAAAAATAAATAAATTATAATAAATATCACATCATGTCAGAGATTAGATGCTACTGTTTTTAGCAAAAAAACAATTATCGTTTTTTTTCCAGCCGCACTAAAATGGAAATCCACTTTGGCTACGTGCCCATCAGCATGGCATTTAACCCAAAGCAGGTGCCAGTGATGCTGCTTTTTGGTGTCGAGCACAGAGTCAGAAAGATGATCTCCATGGTAAAAAAAAAACAGAGTACTATAAAGCTTTACTGTGTTCTGTTTTGAAAATTAAAACTGCAAACCTGTCCTTTAAATCTGACCTTCAGCATGCATGTGTCTGTAAGTGTTTGTGTGTGTGGGCGGGGTGGTGGGAGGATGGTTGAGCAGGGCTGATACTCTAAATGGTAATCACATATCTCATTGCATGTATAATGAATCACTGAGAGAGAAATGGACAATCTAAACAGCAGTCACGTTTTAATTTTTACAGCATAACCGGAAAAAAGTGGATTGTCTGTTAAGCCTTATGCCGGGATCAGACTACACGAATTCAGCCCAATTTTGACATGATTTTGTCGTCACAAACAACTTTCCAGTGTCGGGCCCGATTATGAAAGTCAGGAACGACAAACAGATGTGCAGTGTGACATAATCGAAGAACAGCGACACCCAAACGAAAAGTCTAGTATGTCAGAATATTTGGGATTTTCCTGACTAGTTTGACAATTGCTACGACATGTTCCTTGACGTTGATCAATAGGATGACAGAGTGCTCTCTGGTGCACATATGTAAGCACTGACACAGAAAGTCAAAGCTGTCCAGCAGCTGAGCCGCATTTAGTATCTTAGACAGCAGGGAGAGCAGCGGCTCATCTCCGCCTCCTCCGCAGGCAGATTCAGGCAGGAAAACCTACCATTTTCTTGATCAGGTTTTCCTTTTTGTGTCAGTTTTGACTTTCTGTGTCTGTGTTTACATGTGTGTGCCAGAGAGCACTTCAGTTATAGTGATTGTGAAACCACTTAAAGAGTATACAATTCCCAAAAGCCAATCATTTACCCCACATGAGACCCTCTGTTTACACACAGCAAACCTGGTAGCTACATTGATGTAATGTTCGTGACATGTGTAACACATTTGTTATCTCAGGTTCACTTTGAAGGATAGAAAGCCCATACTGTCCTTTTGTGCTATTGATTTGACTCGATTGTTTTCATTATCGATTAATTGGTAATTATAATCTCGATTAATTGTTTTGTGTCTAAAATGTCAGAGATTAATAAATTATAATTCACCAGGACATATTCTAATCTGTGTTTTATGTGACAAAGAAAAGCATCAAATTCTTACATTTCAGAAGCTGGAACCAGCAAATGTTTTTGCTTTAAAAATGACTGAAAACATTATGTGATTATCAAAGTAGTTGCTGATTCATTTTTTGTCGATTAATGAATCACTTTAGCGTTACATTTGAATTTATAATGTAAAAATGTCTCCTCCAAACCTTAACAAACTACCTCATATATAATTTTTACTGTTGCAAATAATGTTATGTAGAGTAGCAGGAACGGACACAAATGCAGAGACTTCAGGCTCTTTATTGAATGCTCGTGCACACAAGACAAGGCTGGGAGGACAAAGCAAGAATACCACACAAGCAGATCAAACTGAACAGACTAAACAGGACAGAACAAACCAGAGTGAAACAGAGGATCCAACAAAGACTGAACAGAAAACCAGGACTAACTGAACTAACAAGGAGATGAGGTGCAGGTGGGGAGATGGGCGGAGAAGCTGAGGAGAGGGGAGTGAGGTGACAAAACCGGAGAACAGACAGGGAGCCGATAAGCTGGGAGAAACACAGGGAGCAGGGCAGGACTGACCAGGCTGATACAGGGCAGGTGTGGGGAAAACACAGAGCAGGGCGGGGCTAACAAGGCTAGATGCGGAGGAGGTGTGGAGGGAAGTGTGGAGGGAAAGGCAGGCTGGGGATACAGGGGAAAACAGAAAACCAAAACCCCCAACAAACTATCCTCTTCCCAATAAAATCTGACGCACACAAAACCATAGCATACATAAAACATCACCCAAAAAACACAACATTTCAACCTCCCCCATCTGCAACAAACACAACCAAAAACCCCCAAAACACAAAAAGTCCAGAAACACAGAGTCCAGTCTTAACATAACAGGGAGAAAAGGCTGAGGTCTCTGCTAGAACGGAGGAGAATAGCAACCGAGGGACACAGAGCCATACTGTGACAGAAAACTAAACAGGCTTAATAACTATAAAGAACTGGAATTAAACAAACACACAGAGCCCAAAAGAAAAAAAAAACACAAAGAGTCCAAAAACTATGAGTCCATGACAAATAAGCATCTAAAACAGCACATTATGATTCATATGCAAAGCATACAGGGAGTGAGAGTCCTTTCAGATTCTGTTTTCTGGTGTGTAACCACTCCAGTGAGAGAGGTTTTGCTCCCCATACCAAGATGTTACATTGCTCAGAATGTACAACTTCAAGCAGGAAGACAATTAGTCATCTCTCTGAGGCTCCAACTCTCAGTTATAATTAAATGTTTTACTTTACTTACTTGTTTCGTGTCTCTGCTGTCATTGCAGTCTCCTCTCCCCTCCACTAACCTACCTTGATAACCGATGATTGTCCTGTGTGTGTTTCAGAGACTCGTGGTTCCCAGATGATGTATCCCAACGACTTTAGTGACCCCCCCCCCCCCCCTTACCTTTTTTTATAGTGCCACCAGTTTTGGTTTTGACATTCATGTTTCCCTCAGAATCATGCAAAACTAATGACATTCCATATTTTATGCTAATTAGCAAACGTTAGCATGCTAACACATTAAACTGCGACGGTAAACATGGCATCAAACCTCAGTGAAACCCTGAAGCCTGAACCCAACATGAAAGTCCACTGCTGTGTGAGTGTTGCTGTCTGACAAATCTACAGTACAGCTTTGATATCTCTTCAAATTGCATCTATACAGATTACGACAGGCTGGCCCACTGACACACAGCAACTTAGAGAAGCAACTGATTACAGCTTGCAGCTCATAGATGTTTTGCTAAACAGACAGAGCAATATAACGTCAGTGATTACTGCTTTCAGACACAAGACTACTATGGAAGACTGTTATCACTCCATATAAATGGGATAGTTAAGATTTGCTAACTTAAATGATTTCTGGTCTTATTTGTATTAACTGGCCACCACTACAGTAGTTCAGGGTTTTTTTGATGCTATGCTAGGCCTGTTTTTCCCGGTGGAGGATAGCTTAAAATCAGCTGGTCAAGGTATAAATTAATTGGATTAGATTTTTGCCACTCCAGTTGATTTAATTTGAATTAGTGTAGGGGAACATAAGCCTAATCAGGGAGGGGTCACTTGTAAGATAATATAATTATGTTTGATTATGTCCCTATTGTTCTTCCATTTGTTCCATTTTTTCCTTGTTGTCTCTTGAGAAGCTGTGGTTAGGATGTGGTTTTTATTTGCTTTTATTTTTAATGTGGGTTCGTTGGAGTCCTTGGAAGCTGTGATTAAAGGCTTAATGCATAAGGCTGTTCTCACTCTCCACTGTGTGGTAAGATTTTAGAAGATTTAACTAGTGTGAGTTTGTTTTACAGAAGAGAGGGACTTTTTCCTCTAATGGTCATAGTATTTTTATTGTTTGACATGTTACACGTTTGAACATTTCCTTGTTACTCAACATGTAGCTCATTATGATGATCTATTCTGTTTAATAGGAAGAGATATGTTGGGTTGTTTCTTTGGGTTGTGTAGAAAGAAGTCCTAAAGTCTTATTGGGGCTGCAGGGCTAATCAAAAGCCCTACAGCTATGCAATTGCAATTTATTCATTTTTGTTTCATACTGAATACTGATTAATATATACATTATGAAATAGTAAGCATAATATGGTCTTTAAAAAGAAATTGTGTTCTTCCTTACTGCTGATTTTGATATTTATCTGTCAAATACTTTTAAACAATTAATTCATTTCTTGAGGGGATTATCTTCCCACTTGATATGCGATGCTTTCTTGGTTTTCTAAATGCTCATTAAAACCTCGCCTCAGGTTATATGCACAGGTACATGGTCTTCAGATGTGGCTCATCACATGCTGTGCATCAAGACACTTTGCACCTCTGAACAGAGACTCTAGTATGACAAAATCTGGAAATGCATTTCATTTCACTGAATCCCATACAAGGTGTTACAAGGATGTAAGGATCTACAACTATGGTAAAATCAAGAGGAGAGCGGGATAATAGTTGTTTTAACTAAAGTCCTGCAATAAAAAAAGTTGATGTGCAAAATTAGGCCAAATGGAAAGTATGAACAGAAATATTAAACCTAAAAAATCACAAAAGACTAAGGATGAAACAAAATAGGGCAAAATTAGATACAGAAATATAAGTTGCTGCTAATTTTGTTTGTGGAAGTCTTTACATTTACCTGCAGAGAAAAAAAACACTGTGTTGCTCATATGTTTAAACATAAAGGTCAGTGTTAAAGGTTAACAGGTTTAATGACAACAGCCAGATGAAACCAAATTCTTTAAAGTAGCTAACAAAAATCTCTAAATGACAAAATGTCTTAACCATTCACAGCATATACAAGTCAAAGTAGATGCCACAGAAATCAAATTACAAAGGGATTTCAATCATATCCATTCTGGCATAAAGTACGCTGCCATTCTCTTCATCTGAAGGACACAATTATAATTTAGTGCTTTGGGAGATGTCAGCCTTTTGTTCAAATCCCCTCTTTAATCGTTTTCTCATGCATGTGGCTAGAAATTGTTCTTTGAGCAATCACACCAGGGTCACGAACAAACTCGTTTTAATGAGGTATTCTGCTTAAAACTCCACAGGGGTTCATGAGTGACTTTGTATCACTGCAAATACGTCTGCAAACAAATGAAACTGTCATAAGAGTATTTATTCAAAGAATCGCACTCTCCAGGAAACCAATGTAATTATGTTTATGGAAGAATATAACCTAAGTGATTCAACGCAAGCTCTAAACTAGACATTGCTTGTTAGTTTTGCTAAAAGAATGTAACGAAAGCAGATTTCAGTTGAGTCACTATTGGTAGAGAGTGGGGATCGTGGTGAAGGTTTGCAGTGAACTTCACTAGATGTGTGTGACTGAAAAGGAAACTGAATCTTTCTTCAACTTGCCTAATGTCCTCCAGCATCAAAAACTTGTAGAAAGGTTAAAACACAAGCAGCCCAAGCTGCCCAGTTCTCGTGGTCCCCACATGATGTGGTGTAGCTGTAGCTGCTGTACACCCGACATGTTGCATATTTCAAGAGATGCATGTTAGCTTCGTTGGCTATGCGGGTAGGCTGTGAAGCTACGGGTATGCAGCAACCCTGTAATGCACAACAATAAATCCTCCTTTAGTCATTTTTTTTTATTTGTATAATCCAATATCACAAATTTGCCTCATGGGGCTTTACAATCTGTACAGCAATACAACATCCTCTATTCTAAGACCTTCGATTCGAATAAGGAAAAACTCTCCCCAAAAAACCCTTTAACAGGGAAAAAATGGAAGAAACCTCAGAAGGAACAAAGGAGAAATCCCTCTTCCAGGATGGACAGACAGCAAGATGTTGTGTGTACAGAATAGACTAAGTAGCAGAATTACAGAGATACAGCGTGGACAAACAGGGTGACAAAATTAGACGTTGAGCAACTTCCAGGTGCCGCCAAACAGATAGGACCTGAGCAACGTGACCTCCATCACGTTTTAGACACAACAACCTAAGTAAAATTATCTCCAGAAGACATTAATTCACAATTAATACCAGTACATTTGCATGACAGCAGCGGAGCAGAAATTAGCAGCCAGCAGAAGACATCAGCAGATCTGCAGAACAGCAATGAAACAGCCAACAGTGCCTGCAGCTTCATATACCGTCAAGCACACAAACACCAACCAAAAATAGCCAAGACACTGACACACACACCCATTAGCACAGCAGCTAAAACATAGCTGGGTGAGGTTTTGTCTTTACCAGTGTCAAAATGAGGGAAGTGTTTTATTTTACAGATTATTACTGTAGGTACACCTACAGTAAAACCAATTATATCTAATATAACAGCCCAGCAGTCCTATAAACCTTCATGAAGATTATAATTTTCAGGTTTTGTTGCAGCTGAGAGGTGTTGATTCAACTTCATGGTTATTTTGGACGCACTACTGTGGTGCTGTTAAATTGTACTGCATAATACTGATGTGTGTTCTAATATTTAGTCTCCCCTCACTGACACGACTGGCTAAATTATTGTCTTTGAATTTTAGTGTAACTTTCAACAGTGTGGTTTATTGTGCCTTCTACCGGCTTCAATTAAAAAAGGTGTTGTGATCGGCTTACACACGAACTTAATCCTTAAACTATATTTTTTATTATTCAGTGCATTGCTTACAGAAACTCAATTCTGTAGTGACAACAGATGTATGAGTTTGCAGAGCTGCACAGTTACTAAATTGAAAGAAAAAACACCCACACTGCAATTTTTTTTTTGTCATTTCTCTTTGCAGCTTGATTCCTGAGATGTCTGTGGGGCTGTGAGAGGATAAGGCTCATTTGTTCGACGCTAAAGTGATTGAGAAAAGATGAGGTCATTGGAGTCACCAAGGTGGGATTGATTCCAGATCAGATCTCACTTACATGAGAAACATGGGTGTAAATGTATTGATCATGAGTGCTCAGAAATCCTCAGCGCCTCTGGCCAGATTAAAGCTAGAGCCAGAATCAGCAGTGTCCTTCTCCTTGTGAAGATCGTGATTTTCAGGGATCTGACTCTGTCAGCTCTTCTCACTGCTGGCTTCACGGCATTAGCAACTGGTCAGCATAACTTCACTGGAAATCACACTTGCTGAGGGTGTTTAATTAATAGCTACAAATTCCATTTACAGGAGTATTCCCCTCGGTAGAAGAAATACAATGCATAAACCCAAATGTAGCTAATGTCTTTTTTTTATTTACATTACAACAACAAATCAAATCCTTAACTCTTGATTTATAGAACAAAAGCCTATAGACTTATTGCCAGAATTTATCACCCTTAAATTTTTACTTAATTTATTGGAAATTATAGCTACAAGAGCGAAACAGCATCTGTACAAATATCTAATCATCCACAAGGTGACACTTGTAGACCTCAGAGGCGGCCCTACTTCACAAGTCTCAATGATAATCTGCACTTACTTACATCATTGATTATGTCTGTGGAAGAGAAGGTCCGTCGGGCATTCAATCCCGCTATTGCACGGAGACAGAAAAACACGAAACAAACAAGATTAATAATAGCCTGCAGTGCTCATCCCTGGGGCCAAGCAGCTAACAACTCTTGACAAAACAGGCTTTAGAACGGCAGATGGATTGTCTGTAGAAATGAAAGGAAAGCACATTGGGAGTGTAATGAAGAGAGAGAGAGCTGGGTACAGCCGGCTTTCTCCCAGAGTCCCTTTGAATGAGCCTTTGGAAATTAAATCAGCTTGTGACAGTTCCCATCGACTGATTCCACCTGGGGACAGTGAACACAGATATGAATATACACTAATCAGCCGTTGTTTTATCTGAAGAAAAGATTGCGTTTAATAATCACAAACAATACTCTTGTGGTTCAATAAAAAGACAATCAGTCCTTGGGAGAGTTTGCACTGGGCCGCCAAAGAAATTGAACACGGGCAGCAACATCTTTGCCGGCTGTGACGACAAACAGGAGGTGCATCTATTTATGAAAAACCAGTGGAGCATGTTTGGATGCGAAAGTACAATTTTCTGATCATCTCAAACAATACAGCTTTCAAACACCTTCATGTTAATTAAGATTCTCACTTCTCAGTGCTGCTGATTCTGGATACAACTTTGAATGAAACTGGAGTCTTTGGGGACACATTTCACCAATGTACAAAAATCAACCATACCGCCAGACATAATGTTCATATTGAATAATTCTGCAAAATACTGTATTACATTTTTGTAATGTTCAATGCAAAAGTTTTTTTAATTAGTTTTACCAAGTATGTAGCAACTATGGTATTGTTATAAATAGGAAAAGATCTTGGTTATTGCAGACAAACTATGGTTGAGGTACAGTTAAGCTTATAGGCAACTAAAACTTGGTTGCAGCAAGGGAAAGATCACGGTTACAGCAAACATAAGTGGAAGTCAGTAATGGGACATGTCATGTGTCCTATAGGCTTGCATATTCCTAAACAAATTAAATTATGATAAACCGATTGACACACAGTAAGCCTGCAGCTTTCGGGGGCTCTGGGTAGTTGCTCACCTTTCCGGTTGGTAGTCCAGGTTTGAGATAATCTGGCTCAACTGTTGGCTTGTCTGATCGTCTGACTGCTTACTTTCTGGGGTTTTGCCTGTCTGACTTTGTTGTAGCAATATCACCATATATCCAGATCTCAGTGATTACTTTGGTGAGTACGTTTTCATAACCTGATAAAAATGATGGCCAAAATTTCAAAAATAAGACTCAACTTGTATTAAACCGTAAGTATCCATTAATCCACCTGCCTAGCATTGTTGGCACAATGACTTTCTAGATATTAGCAGGGTTAGAAAACCCCATTGAGCATCTTTAGCTGGAACACCCATCTACAGTACTGACCCTGCTGAATAAAACAGTGTTAGGTAGCTTTAATCATAAGATACTATATAACTGCTAATGTTGTGCTCATGTCTGTGGAAACGGGGATCAGAGATCAAATCCAGAGGCTGTCAGGAAACTACATCCACCAGAAGCCCCCAGGCAGCTATACCTGACACATTTAATCAAGTGAGTGGGTCCACATTTAGACAGGCATGGTCCACAGGGAATGTGCAGACGGTCCTCACAGCTAAATGAAGAGAAAGAGAGAAAAAGACCATCTCTTCTGTGCTGGATTGATTCCTTTCTATCCTTCATTGGAATTTTATCCACTGTTGTTTAAACTCACACGTGACTAAAAACAAAGATGTTGTTTAAATGAAACAACACTAAAATTAAAAAAAGAATATTGTTTGTACTGAAAAATTATTGATTTTCTTTTTTAACTTGTAACATCAAGGTATTGATACATTAAACTTGATCAAACATTATTATTATTATTCTAATTATTGTATAAAATCTCATTCAGCGTTGGTGCAGATTTGTTATGGGCTAATATCTTTTTAGTCAAGAGGACGTCTACGTGACATAAGATCCTTGAAGACTGCAGGGGTGTATAGCTCTGAGTTTGGGCAGTGGACATGAGAATTATGTAAATTATACCCCCTGCTCCATCTGCTACTGGGTTGCTGTGAGGTCAGTGCTGTCAGTGGAGAAGTCGCAATCCCCTCACCAGAAAAAACTTTTCATTTCTACAGGTTTCTAAATATTTCTAAAGAGAGACATCAAATAGACCTAAATGCTTGGCTGTTTGTAGTTGCATGTTGGCCTTTAATGAATTTAAGCAATAGCATATTTCAAGGCCTTGCATCATTCCAGGCCTAAAAACGGGATAATCTGTGTTTTCATTTAATTTGATTTGAATATCAAACACCATGATTTGGAAATGACTTTAGTCTGTAAAGGCTACCTATGTTTAAAGCAGTATCTGTTAAAGGCATAATGAAATTTTCAGTGCAGGCTTTATCATAACACTGACTACTGTTAACTTTTACCTAGATGTTAGAAGAAAAACACGTATGTTTGGTAGTTTCTCACAACCGGCAGCTCTAATTACTTTAAATTAATTAAATCAGTCAATCTGTTGGCCACTCTGAAAGAACCATTGTGCCCTCTACTGCTGAAAGTCAATACATCCTGAACCTGAGAGCAGAAGGACACACACAAGCAGAAATGTCACTGGTCTCCTTACCCTATATATAACATCTGCACAACAGGTGGTAGGTACGGGATGTCACCTTAACCTGCAGAAAGATGATTTTCACATTTTTCTGGTAGGACTGAGAAAGACAAGTTGGGGCCAGACAACCTTCCTTGTGATGACCATCTGTCACTGAGCCAGAGAGCAGAGATGACTGTCTAGCCATGATGCAACTATCAGTTGCCAGAATATTTAAAAAATGTTCAGGCAGAATTGAAGCTCTAGAAATTGGAATAATAAGAGTGCACCAGTGACTAATAGTTGCATTATGCTGAAAGCTGATAGGACTAGAGAGGTGAGACAATTTTATTATAATTCAAAAATGTTCTCAGTTTTAATGCAGAAATTGATGCTCCAAGTTGATCCTCCACCCAAGTCCATGTGTCTTTGTTTTGGGCGGTTTAGTGTTGATGTCACTTTTCAGCATTTGATTAACAAGATATGTCCTCTGTGCTGTTCGTGAGCAAGAAACCATTTGCAGAACATGTGATACAGCAAGGTAATCATAATAATGTTTGGCCATAAGGTGCGTGGTACCCTCCGTTACTAACACATTTATTTGGACTGTTCTCCCTCTTGTAGAAGGAGCATCTGTTGGTGCCTGGCTTTACATTGCTTTAAGATGAAGGAGGTACAAAGGCCTGTGACGCAAATAGTGGTAGCAGACTTTTTTCTTCTGCTAGATGACTCCCCAGCATGTTGTTAGCTGGGGTTATGTGGCAGTGGGGTGTTGTTTAAGGCATCATTTGTGACTGGAGAGTGATTAGAGACTCCACTCATTGGATTTCACAGCTTTAAAGTGATTTAATAGTGAGTTAACAGTGCTCACATATACACATTGGTTGGTTGCACCCTGACTATTGATCATGTTCTCTTACATTGAGGCTGGATTGAGACACACATGGACATGTGCACACACAATGCACAGACCAGACTGAAATGCTGAAAAGCTCCAGTGTTGTTTTGTGGTTGTTTTTCCATAGAGAGCTGTGAATGTGACTTGGTCTCACTTCTTGTCCATCAACAACCCCAGCAAAGACAGACAATAATACATATATTTTACTGGAAATGCTTCCAAGCAACACAAATTGTTGTTAATTTGATAGTCTATTTATGTCTCTAGAATCATGAGGTCTGTAAGTTGTGCTGATGATGGTCCTTTGACCGAAACATTCACTTTTTATTACATTTTTTCACTGTGTCACTTTATGCACATTAAATAAATTGATTCTTTTGCATCTTAAGAGCCTCCTCTACTTTTTTTCATTGTGCAGGCACAGTTTTTAATGGAAAGGGACTGCTGTTTTTAGCCACATGCACCTGACACCATCTTTTGAAAAATCTGTATTTAAGAGTGCAAACCTTGTTACTATTCTAAACAACACAAATGTAAAAAAAAAAAATCCCTCTTTTCAGCCAGACAGGCTGACAGACAGACATCAAATTATTACACTTTATTACACCCCGACTACTGAAATCTTTTTAAAATCAGGGGCTTTTAAAATCTGATTTCCCCACCACCAACAAGTGTTTTTCAGTAAATAATGAGAAATATTATATTCTGTTACTCCGAGGGTGAAGCTTGATAAATTAAAGTGAGTGTGTAGCATCTTTTTTAACCTTATCAGGTCATGTTCATTATTCAAACAAACAGATGTTGGCACAGTTTTCTTACAAGTTCTATACTTTCCCTGAAATCAATTATTTGCACATGAGAACACATTGTAATGAGACTGGTTAAAAACAGTACCACTGAGTAATGGCAACACATGCCATATGCATGGAACACTGTATAATACGCATAATTGCATGTCAGTCTGAATTGCATTCAAAATGATGGATTTTCTCTCCTTTTTCAGTGAAATTTACTTATTTATTAACTTCAGTCAGTTGATGAAAAGTCATATAATGGTTAATACATGGTTGGTTGGATCATAGAAAGACGGCGGGTGTGGATCACAGTCTGGCAGGTGCTGTTACTCCACCTTTCCAGAAGAAAACACTTGGAAACTGCCAGATCTCCGTCTAAGTAAAGTTGAGATAAATATATCATCACAGTCATCTCATCTGAGGAGTCATTGTGAGCCGATATACATGGGAGTTCAAATAACAAATCTACTGATGATTGCTCTTCTACCTATGTGGAGCAGTTGGTTTGTAGCCTCAGCGTGCTCTGTATGCCACTCTGAGAATCCAGGAAAGTCAGGTTTCTTTGACTCATGGAACCAATATATTATATACTGTACTATTTTGAACAGCGGGCACGCTATGACTCAATTTCCCAAGTCTGGTCACGACAGGAGCAGAACTTTTTTGTCAGGAAACGGAGGGCTTGCTGGATTTTGTTGCGTAATTCTGCTCCTTGGCAGAGATATTCATCTAAATCTCAGCCTTGGACATGCTCAGCAAATGGCAAGTGATGGTGTTCAGGATACATCCATACTCGGTGAACAAGTGGTGGGCTTGAAGCTGTTTAATCTTCGCTCGGTGTCCATGGCGTTGACGAGGTGGAATCTTGCCATTGTGGAGCTACGACTTTGATCAGTGGATCTTCGATCAGTTGCATCCTAGCCTCGTATAGCTGTGCTGTGGCCGGAGAGACCCCGGTTCCAACCTGCAGACCCACGCTTTGTACCAACAATACACCGGTGCCCCTTCCTCCTTTCCACGTGGATCATTATAATGCTGCAATGATTATCAAACTTTCAGTGCACTTTTCACAACATTGTCAAGACAACAACAGAAAACTAAAATATTTCAAACTGTAAATCATGCAAAGGTGTTATAGGACTCAAATGTTAAACCTAAGGACATTTTTGGTGGGCACTTAAATGTCAGAAGCATCTCATCAAAAATGGAACAACTTTTATTAACAGATTCAAACCTTGATTATTTATGTCTTTCTGAAACCTGGTTAAACCCTGCAACTCCATCTGATATTGTTAATATCCCAGGATATAATATTTATAGACGAGATTGTATTCATAGTAAAGGAGGGGGTGTTATGATTTATGTTAAGAAAAGCCTTCAAAGTAAACAAATCGAATTTTCTTGTGATACTCTTGAATGTATTGGAGTAACCATAATCCTCTCCCCAGGAATGTCTTTTAAGATAATTGCTTTGTATCAACCGCCAACTGCAAAAGAAGTTTTCTTTGATCATTTAAGTAATGTTCTTAAACAGTGTGATGATAAAGAAGTAATTCCAGTGGGTGATTTTAACATTAACTGGTTAGATAAAAAAGGATATTAGTAATAGATTTTAGATGACTCAAATAATTAAAAATCCAACAAGAACAACAAAATCCTTGCAAACCTTGATGGATTTAATTTTTACAAATAAAGTGGATCACGTCTCAAAAACATACAATCTCATAACAGGTATTTCCAAACACAATCCCACTTTAGTTGTTAGGAAACTATCCAAGATGCGCTACAAAAATCAAAATATAACAGAAAGGGAAAATTATTTTTCATATATTCCAAAGCGGGACCTGGGAATATTAGATAACGAAATAAAGTGATAAACTGACTGGATTGATTATGGTAAATGGTAAAAAATGTGAGTGGTGTTATTTATCTGGTTGTTCACAATGTGTTCGTATAAATAATGAATTATCATCAATACAATTATGCACAATGGGAGTGCCACAAGGCTCAATTCTTGGGCCACTGTTGTTCAGTTTATACACCAATGATCTCCCATCCATTTGTGAGGATGTGGATATACAAATGTATGCTGATGACACAGTCATATACACTCATGGGAGAGATGATGAACAAGCAGCCACTAAGCTCTCATTAACGCTTCATAAAGTTGTTAAGTGGCTGAGTGACTTGTGTCATATCTTGAATACAAAGAAAACAGTGACAATGTATTTTTGCTAATAAACAAAAACAAACCGTTTATCCAAAGTTAGTATTAATGGACAAATAACGACAAAAACATTAATGAGGTTAATTATTTAGGTATGACTTTGGATTCCAATTTGACTTTTGGTAGACATTAAAAAGGTGAGTAAAAAATTGAAATATAGCCTTGTTAAATTTAGACATATCAGGAACTCATTAACAATAGAAGCATCAAAAACATTTTTGCATGCTATGATTTTTTTCACATTTTCATTATTGTATATCCTGCTGGTCCCAGGCCAGTAAGACTGTCCTAAAACCAATTAAGATTCTTTTTAAACAAACCTTAAATGTTTTAGATAGGAAATTATTCAATCACTGCAACATATTGTCCAAATACAACCTTCTAAGTTTTGAAAATCTCATTCTGTTTTCAGAAGTTTGTTTGGTATCCAAGATAATTCTCAATAATGCTTCTCCACCACTGAAGAGCTTTTCCCAGCCCTGCTCTGAACAAATGAGCAGAACCTCTCGATCTGCTTTAAACTCAGACCTAAACATCACACTGCCTTTGCACAATGTGCTTTTTCATTTACAGCCATCAGACATTGGAATATGCTTCCAGCTGAGCTTAAAACTTGCACAGACTTTCATTCTTTTTCCCATGGTGCAAAAAAACGGATATTGAGCAACCAGTCATGTCGACATTAATTTGACCGTGAGATTCGAGATTTTAAATTTCAATGAATTGTAATTTTACAGTTGTACTGGATAAATGTGCTGGTATTTATATGTTGATGTGTGTTTTTAGATGTGTCTGTATAATAATTAGTGTGATAGAGATTGTGTAATGGTGTTGCATGTAAATGAATGTTTTTGGTATCTGGTGATTGTTCTGTGTGTATCTGTCCAGGGACTGCAGATGAAAATTAGCTAATAGCTAAATCTGGCATAAATCATTCATGTTTTTTTGTGCATGGTCCTTGTTTAATAAATACTAATAACTAATTATTCATATTTCACCTTGCCATATCACTGGCTTGATACAAGTTTCATTTATTTATCTGTATTCTTTTGTTCCTTGCTTGTCTGTCCATTGACTCATATGAAAACAATTTAGAGGCATTTGATGAGTTCCTTTATTTTGACCTCAGCCAGGAGGTTTGTTTACAGTTCTGTTAGTTTATGTTTGAATGATATCGCAAAGATCTGTTTTAATGATTTCCAAATACAGATTTAAATGCATTTGGTGCAGATCTTTTAAAGGATTACAGAACTTTTTTGAACATTTTGTCATTTTCTAATGAACTTGAATGAAACAAATCAGACATATGCTCATTATTTGATATTGTCTGTTACTTTGTGCATTTTGTTGCAGATCTGGATCCAGATGCAGATTATGAAAGGCTATGCAATCAACTATATATGTAATGCCAATGCATGCACCATACCACACCAGCATGTTTATTCTAACATGCATGTTTATGTTTTTATAATAGGTTAATATACTAACCCAGTATGTCAGAATATTGACTTGTATAAGGTACATTAGCATTTATCTAAAAGTACAGCTGAGTTTGACAGAAATGTTACTAAAATTAGTTTTCAAATGGATATTTCTATATGTTAGTGGCACTGGATGAAACACCAGGTACACCAAATCAGTAGGAAACACAATATAAAACTATATGCAGTTAATTACTACATTTCTCATTAAAAATACTGGGAATTTCAGAGGTCTTATAGGATTCAATGAAGGATAAATATCTTAAAGGAATAGCTGGACATTTTGAGAAGTAAACATATTTGCAAACAATCTTAATATAATATTATCCTGAAACACAATGTTTTTTTAAAAAATATTTGGGGGGGGCATTTTATGTCTTTATTAGATAGTGACAGTTGAGAGATGATAGGAAACAATAAGATAGCCGTGTGGCATGCGTCCTAACCAGCAAGCCAACAGGGTACACCCTGAAACACAATGTTTAACAAGTACTAATTTTAACCTCAACCATGATTTTTCCCTAAAGCCAACCAAGTCATTTTTGCACCTTAACCCAACCAAATCTTAACTATAGATAAAAAGACAAATGATGTTGTCCTGTCAATAGGGGCATCAGATCAAAGAACATTGTTCTGGAGTACATGGACCAACGATATATTTTGTTGTTTAATTTGTAGTACTTGTCCACCTAGCAGCGCTTTCAAAGCTCACTAATTAACACTTTATATTTGTTCTAAATCACTGAAACCAAAGTGTGAAAATCACAAGTTGTGGTTTTAAGGGGGATTTACGTGTTGGACTACTTCTTGGCCAGGTGCAGTGACTTCCTGGTGTCTTGTCTTCACTGTGATGTTGCCAGGCAACTAGCAGAGATGTCAATTGCTTCTTTAACAATGCAATTAGTAAAATGGCAGTATTCAGAATTTACTGACTGACAGATTAACCGACTGAATTGCTTTTCTAGAAGCATTTTGAGTATTCTGATATAATACAGATGAAAATTTGTGACTGCATACTGTACGGTAATAGTCCTGTTGTTGTTTGTTTAGACTCTGAAGAAATCAAAGATCTTGGACTCTCTGGATGGTAAAGGAGGAAAACACTTTCAATCAAATATCTTAAGAACACTGGAAATAGTTTATTACAGAGTTTAACTGTGTAGTTAATCTACAAAAGATACAACATAGGAACATAGGAACACAACTATCATAAGATCAAGTAACCACATCCTCTTACTTGGTAATTTATATGAGTAATTTGCAGACAATCAGATATTTTACGTCCTCCTTTTTAGCAACACTGGAAACAGCAGACTGCATTGTGTGTTTCTGGGTTGAGCACACGGTAGAACAGCCCAAGGTATCACTTAAAATGGTGTATAAGCACAAGGTGTATTGCCTCTACAGAGGGGAAAAGCAATGACCTTATCTTCCCTTAAAGAAAACATCCTTGAAGTAAAATAACTGTGATCCTTCGGGGCTCAGGAGAAATCTCCGTCCCCAGAAGAGACGTTGGCACAGACCTGCTTTGGGAAGGGGAGCGTCGGTGGGCCTGGGGGCTGATGAGTCACTTTGAGGCAGATCTGAGAATACCGTTATGGCTGCAGGGGCTGGAGAATTGTCAACCACACAGTCTTAAACCTAAAGAGCTGCAGGAAGGAGTCTCCCCCTCACTTTCTCACTAATATTAAATGACAGTGAATAAAATCATGTTTTAAATTATAGTTCACATTTATTCAGGACACAAGTTATTGAATTATCGCTTTAACACCTAGCAAAATGCAGAGGTGGAAACTCGGAAATGATGGCAAACACCAAGGTATGTTTCTTAGGCAAAGAGAACAGAGCCATTGACAAAATGCAGGCAACAGCCATAATAGTCTCTAGATTCAAAGATAACAAAGTAAAGATTCTGTCTTAAGTTCAAAATGCCATATAGCAGAAAAGTTTCTATAGAGTTTCTATAGGCTCTTATCCTTCTGTGAATTACACAGAAGGATAATTTTTTTTATCTCAAGAAGGCTTCAGAAACCTATGAACTAAATGCAGGGCATAAAGTCTTCTCTAAGCAGAGCAAAAGATTACCTTACTCTATTATACAGTAATTTGAAATGGAGGTAAAGGTTAATGATGAAAGGAAGACTGCTGTCTTCTGGCCAAAGGTCTCATACTGACTGAGGATTGTTCACGAATGTTTTACAGAAATGACTTGACACTTAGGGGACTGTTTCAATGATAGATTAATCAAGTATATTTCCATTTCTTCTTCCACACAAGTGAGACTTGTGTGGAAGTAAATGCATTCTTCTATTCTATTCTATTCTATTCTATTCTGGCAAAAAATATTTTTGGGGGGAGTTAAGTACAATTTTTGGTATTGGGTGAGATATTCTAAAGCATCTTCACAATACCACTATTCATGTGTGCATTAAAATCCTTCATTGTAAACATACTGTACTCACATCAAGTGTAAAGCGCCAATAAAGACAATGAAATGAAAAATACATTTTCCAAATTCTGTGTCTGTATGTTAATTGTTTGGTTATCTCTTGGTATATGCCAGACAAAAAAAAACAGTATTTTTATATGATTTTTTTTCTCTTCTTGTAAAATATTAAAATATTGTGATGACAAATCCTGCGCTCATCCTGGGGCCTTTACATACAATTATCCATACATTAAATGTGAGCTGGGGCAACTAATTAACCCACCCATTATTCATCATCATTGCACTTGACTGTTAGTTTGTCGGTCATAGCAAGTAGCAGAGCAAAAGCTTTTTTTTTTATGTTTACATTCCCATCATCAGTCATCTACAGAATACAACTCTGTATTCACTAAACCATGCCCACTTTAGAGTGATCCAACCAAATCACTTCACTTGGAAATATGTATATTCCC
This sequence comes from Scomberomorus guttatus, assembly GCA_038419695.1. Classification (NCBI taxonomy): domain Eukaryota; kingdom Metazoa; phylum Chordata; class Actinopteri; order Scombriformes; family Scombridae; genus Scomberomorus; species Scomberomorus guttatus. The sequence continues at coordinate 20,156,278 of CM076446.1, forward strand.
ACATTTTGGGTAATAAGCTTGTTTATCGGCTGTACAGAGATTGGTCCACAGTGTATTTAGCCTGGTTTAGCAAAAAAAAAAAAAAACTGGAAGCAGATGGAAACCATTAGCCTCAGTCAAAGGTTAAAAAAAAAGTCTTCCCAGGTGGTAAGAAGCACCTGGGAAGGCAGAATATCCTGCTGCCTGGGTTTTGTTCAGGGAAGTGTTGGAAACAGCTCCAGTTTCTTCTGAGACTTCTGAGATGTTGCATGTTCAAGAAATAACCCCACAGTCATGAAACTACAATGTCTAGATTTCTGGTTCTTCATGTATTAAAGGATTTATATGTATAAATATACATACAGTATGTATGTGTGTGCGTGCGTGCGTTGATGTGCTTCTATAATATACAAATCAAATGAAGGCTGGAATATAAAGAAGATTGACCTCAGGATGCCACAGAACAACAAACCCCAGAGGCCGAGGATACTATGGCAACATTATACATATGGCAACATTATACATATGGCAACAGTATGGCAACAAAGATGAAGAGGGGGAATCCACAAACTGTATGTTTGACTGAGATAAAATCCCACCTGAAAATACCACTTAGCAACAAGATGAGAAGTTCCTGTGTGCTGTAACCTGCCAGAGTATCAGTACACTTCAGAAATGAGACCAGCTACATGTTACGCACTAACGCGTCAGTGTGGTGTATGTTTGACAGAAGCGCTGTCATAATTTGACATGTTACCCAGTTTTAAGCCAAAATTTGTTGTTACGTGTTTTAACCAGGTGGAAAGTTTTACTCTGATACCGTTCCTGAAGTCCTGATTGTGGACTTTGTTTTTAAGTGAGAGACTGCACCCTCGCCAGGCTAGCTTAGCAAGGTTTGCTTTTAGGCTGGTTGCTACTGCTAGCAGGCCTCTAAAACAGCTAAACATCATCATGGCTGTGTGTGGACATTGCTGGCCAGCATACTCACTGTTGAGTAGTGCTCTACTCTAGGAACAATTTTTTTTTCTCTTTATTTACTCCCTTTGGGCCACATTATCAAACAGCATGATATTTCATTTCATTGTTACACAGATAATACTCAGCTGTACTTGTCCGAGCAAGGTTATCTTCCCTGCATAATTGCCTTCCTGCGGATAACCTCTTAACAGTTAAATGCACAAACTATGCTATGTACACAACTCCTATGTTTAAGTGGGTACTCACGCAACATATCTTTGGAGAGATGAGATTCTTGTGATTTGATTGATAGCTGGCAGATGTGCTTAATTTTCCACGTATTTGCCGTCATAACTCGAGTTAGCAGGTAAACATTAGCGATAGCTTGGTATCAAAATGGCAGCTGCACTCTGACTTTTTGATTGACATCTCACTTAACCCAATAGGAGCTTCCATGTCCTGTCCACAGCCTACACTATACTTCGTATAGCCAATGAAATTCTGAAAATGACCCTATGCAGTTTAAATGGGTTCTATAAAACCACAAGGAAATTATGTAAATTTAAATAGTTTGCTGTGTGTTGCTTTTCCACCATAGCACTTGTTTAGTTTCAAAAAGGGAAAAAAGCACTATAATGTGTTTATGCTTCAGTTACTCTGAAGGTCCTTTTTTGGAAAATGGCTAGACATATCTTTAGAAAAACATGTGTAAAATATTAATTTTCTGTGGTATTGTTATCAAATTTGAACTTGGACTAGGTAAGGCCAAATGCTGTGGTCCCACTGTGTTTTACAGCTAATAAGACCCAGCTATAGGTCATCTGCAGGCATCTGTTTGCAAAAAATATTCAGACAGAAATAAAAACCTTCTACTTCAGTGTGTTCAAATTTATATTACTTAATGACAGTATCACTTATAATGATTCTGACTGTTGGGGAAAAACCTTCAGAGTGTTACCTTTCAAAAGAGACTAATACCATACATGTACTCCAAATGGTTCAAGAACAGTTTTCATCCACTTTGGGTATGCCTGAGGTAGGCATTTAGGCTAATTTTACAGGAATGGATGGCAGTAAATTTTCTTCAGCTTAACTCCTCCAACATGGAAATCCTTATTATAGGCCCTGAGCACACCCATGGCCAAGTTCTGCCTGATCTTGGCTCTCTAGCTCAGCATGTGGTACCCACTGTTATTTTAGATCAGAACATCAATCACTCAACCCTCCCATGTTGAAAGGCTAGCTCAGTCATGTTTTTTCCACTTGAGAAATATCTCTAGAATTAGATCTTTTCTTTCTTTTAATGATCTTCAAAGAGTGATTCATGATTTATGACTTCTCGTCTGGATTATTATAATGCAGTGTTTACATGCCTTGACCAAAACATGATTGCACAGCTTCAGGGTGCCCAAAAATGCAGCCGCCAGACTTTTAACCAAATCATGAAAGCATGATCATATCTTCCCTATTTTAGCTTCCCTTCACTGGCTGCCTGTCCATGTTAGAATTGATTTTAAAATTTTACTCTCGACTTTTAAGGCCCTGAATGGTATGACAATGAGCTACCTGGCTGAGCTTCCAAATCATTACTCAACAGCCAATAGCTTGAGATCTTCTGATAAGGCCCTGTTAGCTATTCCCCGGGCAAGGCTGAACACCAAGGGCTTTTGCTGTTAGGGCTCTTATTTAATCTGTTACTTTTATCCATTATTTTATTGTTACTTTTAATGGTTTTATGTGTTATTTTATTCGTTGACTGTGATTTTGTATGTGATTGTTTTCCCGCTTTCTTTTATTTGTCCTTGTTTGTAATGGTTATTTTGAAAAGTGCTATATAAATAAGGTTATTATTATTAGTAAATTGACTCAATAGAACAACTCAATGAATGGCATTATGTGTGTGTATATTTGAGCCAGGGAGCAGGATGTGTTAATTCAGTGATGCCAACGTTGTCCTTTAATGTAACAAGTCTGCCCAAACACCTAGTGCTGAGCTCTACAAAATGCCAACAATAGAGCCACAGTGTCATGTACTAAATCTTGTTCACCAAGCCCAGTTTGTTTTGTATTAAGTCCTGGCTGAAATGCACACTGCATATAAATATCCCTTTTTCGTTTTCATTTAGAAAAAGTCGCTTGTAAATTTTTATATTGAAATAGGTAGGTCCTTCCTGTATTAGCCCTTGCATTGTTCAAGACTACATGGAGGTCTGCATGTTGCAATTCTCTCAACTCCAATGACCTGTCAATCACACATTAAAATGGATACCAGGGGATTCTCATGTCTGCCAGATCACCATTTGCCACCATTGACAAGTGGTCCTTGTCAATGGTGGAAATAAGGAAATAAATATAAAGCTAAAGTAACATCAGTTAACAATTATTTATGACATTTCTAGATATTAATGGTAAGACCTCCAAAATAATCCTTTTTATTATTTCAAAAACATTTAGGATAATTTTACACAGAAAGTGCTGTACAGAGCAGTGATATAGTACTATAAAGGCTTCTTGCTGTGATTTTAAAGCCTTTCAAGCCTTTCTATCCGCTGGTTGGGAAAATTTGTTTGAAGCAGACTTAATCACTGCTCTAATTTGTTTGCTGGCCACAAAGTTGGTAATCAGCTCCACAGCCATAGCAGCATACAGAAACTTTTGCTTAACCTTACCTCTCAGTCCCAATTGTTTAACAAAAATATGATTATTTTTGGCAAGTGTCCTCGAGTCGGGTTCAGTGTTTTTTTGTTGTTTTTTTGTCTTTATGTCTTGTGCTTAAACCCTTCAACACACACCTTATTGTATTGGATTAGTCCTTACACAGTTTAGGAATAAACAGAGTATATTACATTAGAAAATCTTAGCTTGTGGCAATGCAAGCATATTAGGTGAGTAAAATTCCCCCCAGTGCACTGGACATTATTATGTGCAGGCATGTGTTCAAGATATAGCATGCCTCAGCGAATCCTTCATACTCAGTAGCAAATTAAATTAAAATGACCTATCGGGATTACAGAATAGCACGGACCAAGCTAAACATGTTTTGTTTCTGGCTCTAATAAGAACAAAGCATGTGTCATGATTTGATTAACGTGTCATTTTCATTCGGTGACACACACACACACAGAGATGGTTTCACGAAAGGGTTAAAACAAAGGTGTGTTGTGCATTTTGTCAGCTCCTCAATACAAGTAAAAGCCAAAGTAGCAATCACACTGACAGTAATCATTTCCTCCCATCACACTGCAGGCACATCTAACTATTTGTTCGAATTTAGTGGTTTCTTGTTCATCAATCTTTTCATGGCCAGTTAGTGTAGCAGCTCTGTATCCACCTACACAGATAATATGCGATAAAATGTAGTTGTTTCTGCAGATTGGGTCTTTGTCTTATCTCGTAAGTGGATTGCTGCTGATTGCCGCTGACTTTTTAAAGGGTTATATTCTTAAAATAAACTCATAAACCACTGCTCAGGATATATACAGTATGTAATCAAATCTAATTTGACTAAGCTTTAGTCCGCATGCAAAAGTGTGACAGGATCGTGAGGAGGGTGATAGAACGAACTGGAAGATGTGTATATAGCCATATTTTGGAGAAACTATTCATGTTTGCAACATATTCAGCATATGAATGGGCAGCAGAGCAGTGGATTATATTGCAACAATGATTAGACAAGACTTGTTATAATTAGAGTACATTGTGACTGATATGAATCCAAGCTTACCACAGCTGCTGCACATAACTACAAGGATACATTTTGCGTGAAATGTTGCTTGAAACATGCATGGTGTTGCTTCCTCGCAGAGAAATTTGCTACCAACCAGGATGACTGTACTCTTGAGTGCAAAGGTCTGTATGGATTTTGGAGCTGCAGGAGACAAAACTAGTTTACATCTCTATTTTACACAGGCTTCATCCCTGAAAAGTGATCGGTCAACTACCACTTATCACACATGAAAGCCTTGAGCACTTGAGTACATGATTCAAGGTTAATAAACCTCTTATGTTACATGTGAATATTGTTGGGGGGGGATATGTTTTATATTATGGTCATGTATGGTATGTCTTTTTTTTTTTTTTTTAAATAACAGTGGCACCATGTCATACACAGAAAGGGGATATTAACAACAACAAAGGAAACAAAGACACCCGTGAACCAAATTGCTTCCAATGTACATGTAGGTTTTTTTTTCTGCTGATATGAGCTATCTCCACCTGCAGGAAGCAGCTAACAACCACGATGTTGTCACAATGCCAAACCCACCTCCAGGGCAATAAACTCACAAACACACACACACACACACACACATGAGAGATGAAGAAGTCCACTGTTTGTTTCTAAGCTCCACTGAGAAAATTAAAAGGATTTTAATTTTCACATTTTAATTTTCGATTTTCACACCTAAAACTATGTATAGACCAAAAACAAAAATGACGGGGCAAAGGTAACGCTATGATCAGTTGAAAATTACAAAATGACAGAGCAGTCTTCACTGGCAGGTAATGCAGGTGTATGTGCAGCTGTCTGCACCGCTGAGCCATATCAGGGTTAAACAAAACCACCACTGAGCTCTCAATGAAGCTATGCCAACTACAACAGAAAATAGCCAATTCTGTCTGTCTGGTTCTTTCTCTCTCTCAAACTCACACACACACACGCACACACAACACCAACATACTGCTAGAAAACTGTAATTTTTTATAAAGGAGGGTCAAATTGACCAGTCTTGAATCTATTCACTGCTGTCCAACAACATGAAAAAGAATTGAGCTGGTTTGAAAAATTGGTCTTCGCTACCACTTCTCAGCTGTCTCAACTGTCTCACAGCAGCATACCTCTTATTAAATGAGCACAAAGTTTGAGATTGACTGTGTGCTTGACTTGTGCTGTTAATAAAAAATCAATGACGTCAGGAAGACTTTTTTGTTTCAAAGGGCCCTGTGCATTGATATATATTATGGATATGAAGTTGCATCCGTGTGATAAATCTTGGTTCTTGTCAATCTTTTTCTCTCTGCTTTTTCAACTTTGGTAGCCAGATTTTTAGATATTACATAAAAAACAAAGAAGAAGACAAGAGAAAGAGACAGAATATTTTAATTTTAAGTTAAATTAAGTAACACACCCACCTTGCAGGCACAGTCTGTCAAGGTGGGTGTGTTATGATATTATGATATTATATTAATTATTGCATAATTATTAATATAATAATTATTATTAAAATACCATTGAAAAGCATTATCAGTATAGATAGGCAGTATCATATATTATATATAACACACATTTGCATTATGAGCTGCTATATTGACCTGTTCTGAGTTCTGTTTGCACAGTTTACTGGACCAGCAAGCAAAAAACCAAATTTTAATTTATTTTTTTACAAAATTTCACTGCACATTCTGCATTACAAACTGTCAGAAAGGTCAGTATTTAAAATATTTGTTTAAATGTATAAATAAACAACAGTGAATTTGAATAGTATTGTATACAAAGAGGAGCCCTCAAATGAAATGTGTTAAGCATTTCTGCAAAAATAACCTGAAGCAGAAACCAAAACGGAAATCAATGATGCTTGTAAATCTCACATTTGTCTCTCTTGCCATTGGTCTACCTTGCCAAAACATTAATAGCACCTGCTGAGAACAAGCTACTAGCATTGCCAACCTAAAGGTTTGGTGCTGCCAGCTCTTGTCATGGGGAGGAAGTTTTTGCAGTCATTGCTGGTGCCATAAAAATTATCCGGCTCAATCTAGTTTTTTTGGAAATCTAAACAGTATGAGGCAGGATACATCATTTTCAGTCCAAGCTGACAGACTTTCTGTGTTCACTGCTTTGATTGGTTTGTGTGGAATACTTTTGTCAATGCGCAGTATTTGGATACATGCATACAGTATATTGTACATAATTGTGGCTGTAACATGTTGGAAACCACAGTTCAAAAAGCACTGAGCATCACTGTCTTTCACTTAAAAAAAAACTTACCTGCTTGGTAGAGGTGAGTAATTAAAGTCATTTTATCTTAAATCAGACACCAACAAATACAAAATAATATTATAATACCACACCAATACAGATACAGATACTTCATGTCCTCTCACGTGAAAACAAATGTCTCAGTGAGTTAATTTTGATTGGAGACCTCTTCGCATTAGTTTACATTCACAAAGATCAGATGTCTCTACATTTCTCTGCAGTTAAAAAAAAAAACACACGTTTGCTAAAGAAACAAATATTCAGCTTTATTGTTTTACCATGTGTGACTCTCGAAGGGACGTGTATGAGAAGCAGAAAAACGTTGCCTGTGAACATAATCCAGGCAGCGATTACATTTGCCATTTGGGAAAACAGTTGGCAAATGTAGTAGTATATAAATGTAATTTCTAGGAGACAAGGTTGAATTGAGAGCTTTTTTTGTGTGCATGCACAGTAACTGTGTGACTTATGCTGCATGTTTTCATTTCATTTCTCACTGGTGGAAAATAATATTAGATGGGGGTGTTGGGTGGTTGAGCATTGGTGACTTAATGTGGCATAGTCCATTTTTCATCATTTCCCTTTAGAAGCTCAGCTACTGTAACCTGCTGCAGAGCTCTCCAGTTATCTTCCCAAAGATCAGAGGGGCAATGCATTTTCATCATGTGCCTCGTGGTCCCAGCCAATTCACAGATCACCAGCTTAGTGTCTGCGTTTCACCGACACGCTCATCAATCTCTGCTACTCCAAAGCCTTGTCTCAGAGCACAAAGATGAAACGCACAGAAAGACAGTTCTTTAGAAGTACTACTGTGTGTGTTCCATCCATTTATCTGCCTCCCTGCAGCCTGAGCAACAAACACCTATCGTGACAGACATGATTATCCAAATTCAGCGCCTTAAATCCTTAAATACTGAAAACTGCCTGTCTGTCTCCAGCCATGCATGTGAATTATCACCTGTCACAGAGGTGACCCGCACTTTCAGAGCAGCACTGAAATGTAATTTGGAGACAGCGTACTTTGACACATTAATCAACACTCTCCCTCATGACAGAGACTTTACTGACTTTGGCTTATGCCTCGGGCTAATTTTACTGAATGACAGTCCCTCGCTCATTATCTGTTTCCAGCTCACTTCCTAGTACAGGTTTTCCTGTTCTGGGGTGATACTTGATTGGATCCCAGTAGGTTGTAATCCAAAATGGCTATAAAACGGCAGAAGATAAAATAAAATCAATTGAAAAGAATTTGGGGAAAAACTGAACCAATGTGTTATAAGTTGAAGGCTGCTGCAGGGAAGTAAGACATGATGACTTTCTCTTTTTTTTTTTAATCAAATCACTTCATGCACTGTTTAATATATTCTTTTAAAATACACTTTTATTGATAAAAAAATAATAACTGGAGTTAGTAAATGTTAATAGGCCTTTTCCGCAGCAGAGGCTTGAAAGCACAGGTGCTACTATTAACATTAATGAAGGCTCTGTTTTATTCAGGTGTCCCAGTGACAGCCAGCCAACATGCACAATACCAGGACCCTGAAACCGAAGCACGTAAATGGAATTCAGCCATCGCCTGGTTTTATTTTTTACACCTGCCCTTTTCTTACTGCAACATGTCGAAATGTCTTGTCTCTGAAAAAAAAGGCCTCTATTGCTTATGAGATGTAATCTTTAAAGCCGTGAAAACAATCTGTCAACTGAATTTCCAAATGCGTTCTCATGAGGGTCCGCTCACAGGGTCACATTCTTTAACTACACCCAGTAGTTAAAGAATAGACTTTGTAACCACTTGGTCACACTGATACAGTTTAACATCATGCAGGTCATGCTTTTAACCCTGTTCAATAAAAATGCAGCTGCGTTTGTTTTGTCTCATTAATATATCTTCCTAAAGAATCAGGGAGAATCTGGATTTGGTTAAATAATTGCAAATGAATGGACATGGCATTGATACTAATTATAGTAGACTAGCTGAATGCAATCCTGCAAAGAACATAACAAAGAGCAAAGTGACCTAAATATGTCTTCATACATAAAAGAAGAATTGGCCTTACCCACTATAAAACCTGACACTGTTTATACACGTGTTTTAGTTGAATGTTACGCAGCAGATGCAAAAAAAAAAACCAACAAAAAAATCCCATCAAGTGGTATTACTGTAGGTTAAATCAGAGAAAATATCTTCGCAATATTTTGAGACAAAAGATTGATTCAAGGGTATGGATGAGAGGCTTGCACTGTATAAACTAGGACTTGTTGGGGAATATGAGCAGACACAACGGATGAGAAGCTTTCACAATTAGTTTCTATTCAAGGTTAGGATCGTGGCTTTGTGGAATACACAAAACAGGTCAGAGTAGTTAAGAATTTGGCCCACATGCCACTAGCTAGAATGGAAGGAATGAAGTGAGAATACAGAGGATGGTAATGACCCTGATTACTGACTTCTCACTTTGATTGGTCTGTCTTTGTGAAGTCTTATGGCAAGTCTCCAAAAATAGATGCCGCATATTCAAGGTTGAGCATTTAGTGTGTCCAGATACTGTTAAGGTGACAGTATAGGTTCCTGTTTTAATTTCACTCAAGTAGGTCAGTCGTGTAAAAGTGAAATGGGCATTTAAGTCATAATAACTTGATCTTTATGTTTCTTGGCATGTGGGGTATACAAAATTACTGCTGACTAATGCTGCTAAACGCTATAATGAACTCATATCTAGTATTTGCAATGGTGATTTAGTTAAAATGCCCCTCCAGTCTCAATTTGCTTTATTTCTTGTTCCTTCAGTTGTATGTTTGAGCTTCACTGTGGTGAATGATGTATGTGCAGAGTTTGACCCTAAACGTCTGTTTTCACATCAATCAGCACAAAGGGGACAGTTTCTCTGTGCCCCCCGAAAATCTGAGTTTAAGGAGTTTACTTATGAGCATGATTTGTGACATCACAACTATTTTTTTTGTACGTCCACAATTGTGGTCCAGTATACAACTTACACCAGCGTGATGTGGTACACATACATACACTGAAGATGGAGTTTACAATGAAGTAGCAGACATCTCATGTCCAGTTAAGCCTTTGAAATGAAACATGTCTGAAGGGGATCAATGGGATTTATGTTACTGTCTGTTTTTGGCCTTTTGAAAAATACAAAAGGCCAGTGCAGCTTATTGTATAAAATCAAAAGTGAACAGGACAGAAAAATGACCACATGGCATCTTATGTTGCACTCTGATAAGTCTGCTGCTGTCAGTGAATAAATCTATCTAACGCCCCAGCTATATTTTTCATAGTCTGCTCTTCAATTGGAAGTTACTAAAGTCAGGTACTAATGCTGTCACCTACAGCAAATGTTTGAATGATAATTTATTAACAAAGAAAAGAAATGGAATTGGAAATCCACTTGAAATAAAGTGGGAACGTTTACCTTTGCATGCAAGTGGCTTTGCTGACAAATATTTTGCCTTTTGGGAAACCATTTTCTTCACTGTCTTGTGGGGAATGATTTTATTTTTGACTTTGAAGGAAGCTTATGCTTCAATGATGTCTAGCATTAGGGGGGATAACAAAGACAGAATCAATACAAATAGGTTTACAGTCAAAGTCAGCTGAAGCTGTATGATACACCGCATGTGAGATGCATACACATGCGCCCGTACCTCTGTTTCTCAGGAAAACAAAACTATTTAAACGAAAAATCAAATGCTAATCCATAATCAGTCATAATAATGCAGATTGTAACACAACATGCAAAGTTTCACCAGGAAACACATTTTGGTAACATTAACAACATCAATGTGGTCATTCATGAAAAGTAAGATTTGTGTTATCATCACTTCACAGTATATCAAAACTAACATTGTCTGCACTAATTGGTGTGCTTTGACTGATGCAAATGAATTGATTCTTTTGAAAATAATGAGTGAATTATTAGTCATAATTAAGCATGCTAACAGGCCCTGATTTATTAACTGATTTCTCCATACCAGCTTCGTCAGTGTTCACTGCATGCCAGGCTATATTTTAATTATGCTGTCTGTCCCAATCAATGTCAAGCCATTCCTGTAGAGAAAAAAAAAAAAAGTCAATTATGAACCTTTCACTGTGTCATGCTCTGTTGACGCTGTTTCTCTCTTACAAAAATCTGTATTCCAGTGTCATAGTAAAGCAGTAATACAGAGGGGACACAGCTGGGAAGTTACTAGTACTTGGCAATCACGTAAGTGTTCTTCATTACAAGAATGAATCTTGGTAAAGTTAACTAAAGAGTGGCATGAGCTTGCACGCTGGTTATGATTGCTTGTGTACTGAGAAGTCAATTTTAATTAGTTAGAAACATAATGGGTAAAATTTGAAATTTTACTACATAGCTCCCTGGACACCAATGCTATGCTTGGAGCAAGTTATGAACACTATGGAAATGTTGAAAAACTCAAACAGCAATGTGACATTAGTAAACATTCTGATCCTCAGACCATGCTGGGCACAATAAATGCTCTGCACAGATTTGTAAAAGCATCTACTTATTCAAAAGGAACAAAAATGAAGAGAGGAATATCTGCTGTATGAGTTGGCAACAATGAGCCTGATTGCTGCGGCCATTAAGTTCAAGTTCATTTGACATTCCAACTATGAAAGATACAACTGTGGTAGAGACCTACACAGAGAGGTACAATTTTGTCCATTCATTGTACACAGGTAAACATGAAAACGTAAAAAACGGCGGGCATGCCGACATGAACCCGAAGCTCCTGCATTTACAATACTGTAGATGTGAAACTGCTTCAAGGAAAAGCAACAAAAGGAACTCAAAATGCACATCATCCACTATAAGAAGAACTATCTGATGAATTCTACTTTGAAATATTGGTACCTTCTGGGAACTTTGATACCATATAGAAAATCATTTTTTATGAAGATCTGAGCAATATCTGAGATGCGTTACCATGTCTACTGTATGTGTCCTAAAGATCTGTTTGACACCAGGGGTAGCCTGCGGCATCGGCTGCATAGGAACGCATCAAATGGGGGTGGGCCATGGGGGGCCACCAAATGAGTGGGATGTTTTTTTTTGTTTTGTTTTTACCGGTGTGCTTGTATAGCCTACAGCTTTTGAAAATATGCACTTGTTCTCCCCTCTTAATGTTTTTCCTCTTTTTTCCCCATTGACTTGCGTGGGTTTTCATCTGGTTTGTTTTTCAAAGCCTTACTGGTCAGTCAGTTCTACCAAACTTCCTGCGCTATGGCACCTTGACCCCCCGCTTGCCTTTTTTTGTCTGGAGGACCGTGAGGACTTTGTCTGTCATTTTAGTGCAAGTTCATATCTGAAGTTCCAGGACTGGAGGTACCATTGTTGCACGTTTCTGGGGGCTCCAATCTAAAATCTTGCCTAGGGCTTGTTTGGTTATGGAGGATTTCGCATCATATCTACTGTACTTTACTGTACATTTCTAATTTGTCATATTTGTTTTCACAATTAATTCTTAATGATCCAAGGACAGAATAAATGCTTACTTTTTTTCCATCTGAAAAGTGTTTTTGGTATTCCTGCATTTCTTAGCCACACAGAACAGTGAGCCTGAGCTCTAAAGTGCGTGAGAAAGAAAATGGGGACAGTGATATTGAATTTTGTAGCAGTGTTTGTTCAAGACCAATAAAACTCACTGTAGTCACGGGTGTTACTGGACAGATTTCTTTTTTTGTGGTCTTTTTTGTTGTGATACCCATAAATAACTACCGTGTGTTTGAAGTCAGATACATGCAAAAATGTTAATAAGTGGTAAGCCATACAGTTGTACTTACGGATGTGGTCTCCCTCAGTAGCTAATTAAAAAGACATCTTTTTGATCTCATAATAGCCCTGCTGCCAGGGTAAACAAAGCAAGTGACAATGACACAATAATGGATTTTTGCATTCCAAAGAAGATACAACTTTAATACAGGTCTATTTTTAACTGTTTTGTTTAACAACCTCTTTAAGTATGATACTCTTTCAAAATCTTCTTGGTATAATCAAATACATCCAGCACTCATACTCCTATCACTATGAAGCTTATAGTGAATGTTATTGTTTTTCATACAATAGTTTTACTCTTTGCTATCAAAATTTAGAAAACTTAAAGCCATTTTTACACAGTACTACTGACATGCAAGATTTGCTTAGCCTGCATTGGGTTGAATTGCTTTAATGTATTTTTTCAAACCAATGTACACAAACTGATCATTTGAAACCCCATATGATACATATATATCATAATACTACACGCAGTATATTAGCCTAAACACTTTATTAAACAATTTCAAAATTATCATTCACTCACACTGTTCATTTTAGAACAACAAGCCACTTCTGGACAATGGCAGGATGTAACAAAGTACATTTACTCAAGTACTGTACTTAAGTAGAATTTTGAGGTACTTGTACTTTATTTTAGTATTCCCATTTTATGCTACTTTGTACTTATACTCCCCCATATTTATATACTTATCTAAACTGCTTTCTCTACACTGATATAACTGAAATATAATACTGGGACTAACTGACTAACTAACTCTAATAGCTTAATACCAAACTGTTTTTGGTGGACCTTAAAAATGTCTTTAATCCCTTAAGCAATCTTAATAGAAAAGCATAAGAAAATATTAATGTACTACAACATGATATATTGTTTTTGTGTTACGTTTTTCTGTTTTTAATTTAATCATAAAATCAGTTTCTGTCATACAGTTTTTTTCACTTATTTATTTATATTTATTTGAATTTATTAATTTTCAGTTGCTGTTTAGAAGTATCTCGGCACTATTTTATGTTCAATACAGACAGGATTAGAAAAAAAAACATGGTCTATGAACTGAATAAAATGCGGAGCTCAGCATGAATATATTTGTGGTGAGCACTAGTGGACTGAAATCAGCCAGATACTGTGACTTCATGATGACAGGTCGGTTGGAGTCAGTGAATTATTCACTGAGGTCGTTTCTATCTCACGTTTGTTACAAAAGACAGAGTCCCTGATGCACAGTGAAGCGCTTAAACGTCACAACACTAGTAACATGCGAAAAGTTACACTTTTTCCAGCCTTCTTTCTTGGTTTAGTTGTCCGTTTGCCGCCCCTCTGACGTCATCGGTTGCTGGTTGCTGCTGTAGCGTCAGGTAACCATGGAGACATGCTGCGTTAGCTAAACTGATGTCCTACGACACCTGCACCAGTTTTACCGTTACTCGCTTGTTGTTAAAGATAAGTTGCTTTTCAGTGCAACGTTCCACGGTTGGCGTGACGTCACGTAGAATGTTCAAGAATAATTATCAGGTAAGCTTATTAGTTCTTCTTCTATTCTTTTAAAGCATGTTAAAGCCCCGCTCTCATTGTAAATAACATGTAATTCTCCCTTCAGGTGAGCTAGCTAGCCTGACGTAACATTAGCTATAAGAGCTACTGGTGGAAAGTAATGAAGTACATTTACACAGGTACTGTACTTAAGTAGGCCTACAATTTTGAGGTACTTGAACTTTACTTGAATATTTCCATTTGGTGCTACTTTATACTTCCACTCTACATTTCAGAGGGAAATATTGTACTTTCTACTCCACATTTATTTGACAGCTTTAGTTACTTTTCAGATGATGAGTTGACACAATGGATAATATAACAAGCTTTTGAAATACAACACATTGTTAAAGATGAAATCAGTGGTTTCCAACCTTTTTGGCTTTTGACATCTTACAAAAAACAGTGCGTAGTCGGGTCACATTTCAGATGTCTATGAGTTGTTAACAGCTCCACCAAATAGTGATTTTTCCCTTAAACTTCTCACATGGTTTCATATCAATAAATGTTCAAATGATCCAATATTTCAGCAAAAATCAAAGATTAGAGAAAAAGTCCAAAAACTGAAAACAGATTTGTGTATCAGAACTTTGTTTTTTCTTCTTTCCTCTCCTATTAATCGTCTCATGACCCCTCAGATTTATCTGGTGACCCTTTGGAGGGGCCTGACCACTAGGATGGGAACCACTGGACTAAACTAGCTAACTGTATATGAAGTAGTTCAAACTAGCTCCACCTCCAGCAGCTACAATAATACAAATAATAATATATCAATCAGAGGAACCAAACCACTACTTTACTGCAATGCTTTACAGTAACTACATTTTGCTGCTAATATGTATGTACTTTTACTTAAGTAGGATTTTTCATGCAGGACTTTTACTTGTAATGGAGTAGTTTTACATTGCTTTATTAGTACTTTTACTTAAGTAAAGGATCTAATACTTCTTCCACCACGGGTGAAAACAAATTCTGTTTCTTGCAGGGTGGGCCTGTGCTTGAGATCTTCAGTGGACAAGGAAAAGACCCTGTAGCAAAATGGAAACTTTGCGGAGGACCATCAGCCATACATAAAGTGAGTTTTGAGAGCTGTTGTTGCTCACTGTTTTGCACAATCAAATCTGACTATCCTATTAACTTTAGTTAAGCTGGCACCTAGGGCCTGAATAGACAGCAACACATGCAATCTAATGCAGTCCACTAAACATACCGTTTATAAGTTCAAACAGCTAAATGGTAACCACAGAGCTAAATTAACCTCCTGAATGAAGCCGTGCATTAGAAATTGAATATTAGGCTGTAAGCTTCAAGAGGTACATTATAGCAGAGCTACTGTAGGTTTGCTTTACATTGTAGGCTACTAGGGCTGCAACTAATCATTTTTTTCGTCATCAATCGATCGATCTGTTTATTTTCTCGATTAATCGATTAGTCATTAGGCTGAAATATGAGGATGACTGTTTCCCAAAGCCCAAAGTGACATCCTCAAATGTCTTCTTTTGTCCGTACCAACAGTCCACAACCCAAAGATATATTGTTTACTATCACAGAAGACTAAAGAAACCAGAAAATATTCACATTTAAGAAGCTGGAAAGAAATAATTTTACTATTTTTTATGACCCCAAATGATGAAATGATTTTTTACGAAAATAGTTGATTATTTTCTGTCAATTGACTAATCAATTAATCGACTAAATATATTGTACAGGTGCCCTTGGGTGTCATCCTGGACAGCTCACCACCTGGGATGCTAGAATACAAACTGTATGAGAATTTAGTTGTAAACTGTCAAAATGAGGGAACATACAGTCTCAAGTTATCATCTTCATGTGATACTAGTATTGTAGATGCTAATAGGATCACTTAACACTAACTATACATTTTCACAGCCCATACAGCTGTCCCTGACACCTCATATATACTGTATGCTCACATAAAAGTAATTTGCAGTCATAGGAGCACTTAGCAAGGCCTCTTCTGTATTGTTTTTTTTTCTAGGAGTATAATAAGGAAGTCAAAGGATTTGTTTACTGTCTGGAGGGTAGCAGCCAGACAGTCAAGATGCAAATGCCAGAGAATGGAAAAATTTCTCGTAAGTCACTATCATACTTGCACCCATTGATAAATTGTATTTCCTATTTACACATGTTAATATAAATTATTTTCTTTGCTTTTCTTTCTTAGTTGGGCTTCTCCAAAGATTCTTGGTCCTTCAAGTGAACATTCCTCAGTTCAAAGATTTTTCCATTGAGCTTGTGTAAGTACTGCAGACAAGTGTTTTGTACTTCAGAATCAGGCAAAAGTGGCAACTCACCATTTATGTTGTATATCCCAATAAATCTTTTACTCATTAACTGGTGGATAAAATAAGGAATTACAATATGGTTGCCACAATTATCTTTAATGGTAAATTAACCCTTTCTCGTGTACGATAATAGTATTAGTATTATATCATACAGTATAATACAGAAAATAATTTGAATCACTGTGAATTCCCTTCAGACCACTTACAAAACGAGTAAAAAACATCTTGTTATTATCTAGTAGGAAAACATGTCTGCCTCCTGTTTCTATGTTTGGCAAAAATCCCTTGAGCTACCTGAAAAAAATTAGCGCATCGTGTTATCAATGACTATTATGTAATTGCTTTAATAACCTTTTATGATTAAGATATTTAGCTATAAAAACGGCTTTTATCTTGCCAGCCCCAGTAAATTCTGCAGTGCTGAAAATGAATGAATAAGCCACATTAGAAAAATATAATTTAATGTCTGAATGTCAAGTGCTGGTGGGTTTTTTTCCCTTTCATATTTTGCTGAGGGGTGGCTCGGATTGTATAATGTGCTCCAGTGTGCTTGCATTGATACTTATACATTTAGCTGCTGATAGAGAGTGTCACTCTGAGTTACCAATGTCGTATAATAAATAAAACGCAGTTTGTGTGCAATCATGACTCTGTAAGTCCCTAGGAACTAGGAAGATGTACTGTCAGAAGTGGAAATCATTTCTTAATAAAGCTACTTATTACTCATACACTACATCATTTTAAGAATCTGGACAAATACTGTTGCCATTGTTTTTCTTCTGTGTGTGTGTCATGACAGCTAATTTCACAGCACTAGATTGAAATAAAAATACCTTTAAGAGCATACCTTAGAGACCAATAAAGCGTGAGGCCCCTCTATGGTCAGGACTTAGTACACCGCTGATGCTGATGATAATTCATGTTCTGTCTTGTTGTCTTTTATTCACAGGATAACTGATTTAGGGCACCTGAAAAGAAGACTCTACCTATCAACAGTGCATAAAGAGTTGTCTGCAACACTTTGGCATGCAAAAATACCTCTCATAGGACTGAAACGCAATATTGTCAGTATCTGACTCATCTTTGACCTTCTGTCATTATTTTTAGATTTGCTCTCAGCTTTGTGCTTTTTTTGTTTTGGTGTTTTTCATATTTTATTGTAAGTATTGAGCTGTATCTCTAAGGGATCCTTTTACTACAAAATCATACTCTTTCTGTTGTCTCAGTGGGCTACTCTGTGCGTCGACCTTGTATCCTTCACCGGTGAACTGTTCAAGGATACAAGATTTTTATCACTGGATGGCATCACTTTGTTCGCCACCTGTAAAGTCCGGAGAATCTTCACCATGAAAACAGAGCCTAGAGGAATATCAGATGATGGTAATGCAATTGGCCACATATAAAAGATTAATGTCAAAACTGAATTTTATCAGCTTACCTTACCACACAGGACTGCACAAGATACATATTTGCCTCTCCCTCAGAAAACATTGCCTTTGGCCTATCCATTTATTGATTGAAAATTTTTCCTTTTCCCTTAAAAATCACTTTGACCATGAGTGGTTATTGAAGAAATACAATAGAGCAGGAAGTCTATGGTCTTCGATTTTAGTAGATATGTTAGTCATGTTAGTTTATATGAAACTGTGTGTGTGGGAAGACAGGCAGACAGGTGGCTGTTTTTTGATAAAGAGCTCAGTCGTAGGTTCTGTTCAATACTGTTGAGGCTCAACTGTTGCACTGCCAGTAAAGACAGCTCTGTGTTTCTGTATTTTTCAGTTGATCAAAGTGTTAACTTTGTTATGTGATGTGATGTCACCATACTGTGGTTTTGGATTAATCTGAGATTATTTTTATTTAAATCTAGATATGTTTCTCAGTGGAGCTGGTCTCATGGACTTGATCCCTCGCAGTTGCCAGTTCCCAGCAGATGTAAATCATGTGACTCAGGTGTTGAACATGGAGAATTTGCAGAAGGCAGATATGAGGAGTGGACCTGTGAACTCTGACTGTGGTGAGTAGGATCACATCACAGGATCAACAATTGAAAAAAACAAAAACAAAATGCTAATGCTAAAAACAATTGAAATGCTTTTCAGGTTACATAAAGACATTTTACTTTAGTTAACAAAGCAAACAATCTAATTACATGGCCAAAAGTGGTCCATGTACTTTTTATGTAGGTTATGACAGTTTAGGGAAGGCTCTTTCCTGTTTCAACATGACATCGCCTCTGCACACAAAGGGAGGTCAATAAAGAAATGGTTTAATTGGAATGCTGAATGCAAACCAGACCTTATGACCCTTTGGGCTGAATGGGAGCAAATCCCAACCTCATCTCCCAGTCCAAAGTCTTGTGGACAGCCATCTCAAAAAAAGCGGATGCTGTTATAGCAGGATGTTAATGCTCATAAATTTGGAAAGAGATGTCAAAAATAAAATCACCTGTGGCTGTAATAGGGTCTGCATACTTTGTTTGGTTGTCCATATACCTTTGGCCATTTAGTGTGTGGTTGATTTGAGAGGTACTTATGACAGTGAAGGTTTACAGTATAAGATTAGCCTTAATCTACCCAGGAAACTGGTAAATAGAGAAGCATCATGGTGCAGTGATGGTCGCATACTTTCTACGAAGCGGCAGTAATGATAATCGATTTGTTTTCAAAGTATGAGATTCCTGTGGTCTTCATTTTTGTGTTCAATTGCACCTCACCTGTACGCAGAGAGCTGCAATTATCTCCTCATATACAAAGACATGCACCAGTAATCCTGTTCCGCCAACTCTGTGGCCTTTTTTATCAGCGCTTATTTATTTGTTCTGACAGCTGTCTAAGTCATGTTTTGTCAACCGGCAATGCCCATGGAAGAGAGCAGTAACCACACACAAGATCATAGCTTATCATAATTAGCATATGCATTATTAGCATAACATTCCTAATTATAATTAAAACGATTGCTATTAAAGTAGGCATCCAATTTAACTGTGACGAAGTTGCTTGGTGAATATTGTTGCTTCAGCACCCGATCTGTCAGAAACTGTTAAAAGTAAGGTGAAGCAGTTTTCTTGTAGCAACAAACAAACCCTGATTGTCTCACCGAAGATGTTTTATCATTCTCAAGGTCAGTGAATTTTTACAGATGAAAATCTTTGCTCAAAATATTTCTTAGTCTATTAATAATCATATATCCCCCTCTCCTCACCTTATTGTTACCACACAGTTTTATGGGCTCCTGGAGATCTAAAAGATGCTTCTTCTTCTTCACTCTAAGTGCATTCAGCCCAGCCTTGTCTGTATCACCCTTTGTGTTTTGTGGAGTGGAAATATCTCTCTTTCTATCTGCTCTGATGAGGATCAGACAGAAAGTGTGTTTTGCTGTTAGCATCAGCGGAGGTGGTTCTAATGAGCCCTGGCACAGATACAGCAGGGTCAGGTCATGGCCATATCACGACTCCCACTGCAGCCAGTATTTTCACATGATGATATGGAACAGATTGATAGATTAAAGAGACGCATCAACTCATTCCGCTCAGTAGTAGAGTCAGTTTTCTTATAAAAAACACGACCATAGACAGGAGAAAATAAGCATAAAGGAGTCTTGTGTAGCACCTGCATTCATAGCCACACCTAACATTTGGTTCAGAGGTGGAATCAGGGTGTCAAAGTAGCTGAATCTTGTGCTCGGCTCAGCTGTTCAGCAGCTGGACTTGAGATAAACACATGTGTATTTTAGTTTCAGATTTTTTTATTGTGTGTACATTGTAATAATGTACTGCAAGGCATAATGTGTATAGAAAAGGCCTTTCACATAGAAGTGGCTTCAAGGCTGTATTTTTCATGTAGGTGAAAGTGACTTTAGGAAATCGGAAGCATAACCTTTAGAAGTGGCTACACTTTTTTTTTTTTTAATGTTGTAGCACTTTCATAGCCCCGAGTAGCAGCAGGATGATTGTTCGATTTAAAATTTTCAACTGACAATAGATAAAGGAAATTGCTTAAAATTTGCAGCTCTGCTTGGCAGATAGTTGAAGTCCAGAGATGTGGCAGTAGTGTTCCATAAATCAAGCATTGTCTCCACTTTTCATGTGCAACATGTATCAGCATAAGATTTGAAAAAAATCACCAAGTAAAATCATATCCAACCAAACAGGGATCAATAATGGTCAATAAATAATGGGGATCTCTTTGCAGTTCTTGATCAGTCTACAACCGCCAGATCAGCCAGTTATCGAAAAACCAGGCCCCAGGGTTTCTTACACACAGCCTCAGGCTCCAGAGGTTCAGGACCACCTCCTCAAACTGGAAGAAAAAGCAGTGCAGCCTCAGACGGAATGGATAGAAGTGTACTCTGTATCCAGAATACGGTAATCTCATGATTCTCATAATTATATATATCTCTATAATTACATACTAAAACGTGTCTTTCAGCCTGTACAGTATTCTCTTTTTCTTGTGTCCCACAGGGATCCCTGTCGAGTAAAATAGACCAAAATGTTATAGCAGAGAGTCAGAGCATTGCCAACCTGACTGAGAAATTATCAAATGGGGAACCCTCCAACCTTCTTCATGAGGGTAAAGTAGAGATTTGAGCTTATTGTGTTGTCAATTGTAAAAAGTTCATGTTGTATTTCTCTCATTAAGGTTGTTTCTGGCCTAAAGAGTGATTACAACAATTCTAAGCACTGTGAAGTGCAAAAAGCATTACAGATTACAAGATCCCAGCTCTCACCGAGTACACTATCCTCCCAACAGCTTTTACAGTGGATAATGCAACATCCTTTGAGCATGACTGAATGCAAAAACGGATGATTAAAATTCCTTAATTTAGCTGAACATAATGTGGCTGGATGTATTCTCTCTGCAGCAAATGAATGTAAGAAGCTCAGTTACTGAAATTCCTTCATTAATAGGGATTTTCATGGTGCATAATCAGTTCACAGATATGCTTCTGGCAGTCTTTAATAACATTGTTGTTTGACTGTTTTGTGTTATAATGTTGAAAGTACTGTACCGTACATAGGAACACCTGGCAGTTTACAGCCCCATCCCCCAAAAGAGAGAGTGTTTGGCAAGCAGGGATCTAAGACGCTACGGGTCTACAGTGCTGGAAGAGAGAGGCTAGCATCACCAGGTAACACACTTTGCATGCTTTTCTGTGCACGCTAGAAATGTAACATATGGTATGATGAATAGGCCAGGGTTTGATATGTTGTGGCATTTAATTCCTTCAGATGCTGCGTCTGGTGGCCACAGTAAGAGAAGTAAGATCAGAGAGAAGCTGCCACCAAGTAGACAAGAGAGCAGGCGACAACCTCTGACCCTGACAGGAACGACACAGCACCTAACAGCTGGTGAGACTCACATCTGCTGTGAATGGAGAGGAAGCAGGGCAGCAGGAAGGCATGTACACGTTCAGACTGAGTGATGGTTAGAAAATATAAAAAGACACGATACACATGTTGAGTGACACTGATGTCTACTTTGCATGTTCTGATTTTACCAAGCAGCTCCTTTACACCTGAGAAAAATACATATTCTTCCTCTTAACTTATAAATTAGATCACTTCAAAATATTGCATGAATTTTAATGAGGCTCATTCAATGCTGCATACACCATCGCTTTTGCTCCCCTTTTTTAATTTTGCATAACCTACGTCAAGGCCATTTGCAGGATTTTTGTTAAAGCACCCCCTACTCCAACTCTCCCACCGCACACACACACACACACACCTACACCCGCATTGTCCTCGCAAAATGAGCGCACGTGCTCTGAAAGCTCATTTATGGATGTTTCTCCACAGCGGTGCGCTCCTTTGCTGCAGCCCTGCCCACAGACGGAAAGCAGTTAGTTCATTAATGGTAATGTGGCACATTAAATAAAAGTCAGAGTGACATCTCCTGGGCCCAGGGTTTGCCACACAGTGGGCAATTAGAGAAAGTGATTATACTGTCGAGAGGTTGAAATGTGCTCACTCATTCACGTCGAGAGGGGTGCCTCCATCTTTGATCTCAGGTTTTAAGGATTCAGTGTCTCTTGCATACACACATGAATGCATGCACTTTTACTTAGGGTTGAAAACGCTTTTGGAAAGTATCAAAACTGCTGTAAGATTTAGTCTTTCTAATACAACCGGAGAACAAAAGCACAATGGAAGCAATATTAGCTCGGAAAAAAGGGATCTTAGCCAGTCTGTTGCTAGATGTTTGCTGTATAAGGCTATTTGGACAAAGGTGTAATTTTATGATTAATAATTTAGCAGTAGACTGGTGTTTTTACTACTGCTTGTATTGTTTATAGTATATATTCTCATTAAGGTATTAGTATACCAGCGCAATTTACCGAACCTACTGAAATGTCTGGGCAGGAAAAATCCATGTTCACATTTGGCAAGCAATATAATTCATTACAGTCTTGCATATTGTGATTATGAATTTTAATGTGAATATAATCAAATGAACTTGAATGACATCAGCAATGTAATTTTAAAAAAATGAAAAAAAGGATTTATTATTCATTGTAATTATATATTCTCTACTCAGTCTTTGTGGTTAATGCCTCTTTGTGTATTCTTAATCATGTATTGTAGAAATTGTACACTTGGAACCATTTCTTTTTCTTCTGCTGAAGATGAAATTATCAAGAATATTGAAATATGAGTTTGTCTTGTTTTATGATCTTTTATTTTAGGTGATGGTCGCTTCAGTGCATTAAAGAAAACTTCCAGAGACGCTGACACACCGGCAGAGACTCTCTCCTGCTCGATTCGGCCAGGTTTGTCTTCTGACCTGCAGGTCTGGAGCAGCTGGGAGAGTAATGAAGGGTCCGAGCCCCAACTCACTCTGCCAGAGGAGGTGTTCACTTTCTCATCCCAGCCTCATTCACCCAAACGAGGGCAAGGCCAGGCTGACCAGGAGAAGATGGAGATGGGAGATGATCAGGTTCAGAGCAAAAGTGGGAGGAGGTATGAGGCCCAGCCTGAGGATGACTTTATCGGCAGTGAAAGTGATGAGGTATGTTTGCTCTGGGGGAGAGACACAAGCGTGCTGTACATTTGAAATACATCTCATGTTTAAGATACAGTACATTGCTCTGACACAACTGACCATCGGCAAACTTGTTGCATGACAACACATATACTAATAGTTTGGAAAAAAGCCACATTTCAGACTATGATTTGTCCATTTTAGGTGTGTAACAATTAAATCCAACAGCAATCTAATTTAATTTTCGTTCATTAGTAAAGATTCAATACATGATTAAAATCTCACAGTTTGATTTGGTGCGAATCTCGAGAATTTATTTTGGAGTAAAGTTTCATATTGCACATTTCACAGTGTGCAATATACTTGAACTTAAAAGGTCAGTGGAGTTATTTATCATCAGATGATTTATTAATGGTTCTGAGACTTATAAAGAATAGCAGCTTTCTTTGTGCTGAGCAGGGAAATTAAACTTTGTTGAACTATAAGTATAAAGATGACTATCTTCAAAGAAATGCTAATTGCTTTTACTTATTTAAAACTTTATAATAGGTCTGCTAATTCAGACTTAAGAACCCCATTTTGTTGTGCAGATGATTAGTTTAGCTTTAATATAATGTTATAATTTTTGGCATTAAATTAGTGAATTCTATGCACCACCTTAAAGAAAAAAACCCACAAAACACAAAAGCCTTAAAAAACAGAGCACTGGCAATGTAACTTGCATGTCTTGGTTAATTTTGATGTTGTGTGGTCTATTTTCTCATTTACTGATAACATCTGGAGATCTTTCATTCCTCTATGATGTAGACCAAACAGACACAATGTGCCGTTGTTTCAGTGTATTGTCAAATCACTTATAATGGAGTCGAATAGGAGAAAATCTTGAAAACATCAACAGTAAATGTCGCGTTTTTTATTAGTACCTTTGACCTAAAACCCAAGGTATTCTCTCACGGTTTTGCACTGATATTCATTAATACAGTGAGAAGTCCTGTAAGATGAGGATATACCAATTTCTGCCACATTAGTAGCCTCAATTGTACACAAGCTTGCAAAACTGTGTTTTGAGTGAGGGGTGTGACCAGGGTTGCCATGTTTACATCTTGATGAAACTAAACATTGTGTGCATACACAGGTGTGTATAAAACTCAAACCATCTGGTGATCTGGTGTGAAAAATATGTGATCCTTTTGTGTTGACCTTTTTGAGCTGCCAGTGCGGTCTTTGTTTCCTGCAAAGCTTTATCCGGAGATGATATTTTTCAATACATTTAAATTTCTTATTGTTTTACCGAACATTCAACCCGCCTATTCTTACTAATCACTGTTGAAGGTGCTCGACCTTTGGCGGCCATTTTACATTGTTTGCAAGGGAAAACATGGCTTGTTTGCCGAAACAAAAATATAGAGGATGACCCGTAGAAGTAGCTGCTTTTGACAAGGTAAAGTAATCACACCACACTGCACATACAAACACATCATTAAGGTTTGAATGATAACATAGCTGTTTAAAATGCTGTGGTAGATATTACCCCTTGCCCTAATAATGAGCCTATCAAAACACTAAAAGCAACAAAAACCCATCAGCCATAGAAAAATATTTGCCTGGGCTCCGATTAGTGGAACATTTTGTGCCGCATGTTTGACAAACATATGCTCTACTCTGCATGTCTATTACTTGTTTAGCTGCTGTCACTATTCCTATACATGTAGTTAGTTTATATAGTTAGTTATTCTCTCTCCACTCTACCTAGATGCAGTTCTTGGATTCTGTGAGAACAGAGTAAGCTATTTGAATTTATTTTGAAACTACCAGAAGAAAGAAGGGTAATTTTATGTTTTCAGGCTGCCCACCTACCACTTCTTCTGTGTGATGGTCATTTGAAAGTGACAATTCTTCAAAAGGGAAAATAGGAGAGCCACATTTGTTTGTGATATCTAAAGAAAACAGTTTCTTTCAAAGTCACAATGGTTATTCCCTCTGCGATCCAAAATTTGTATTGGATAACAACTTTTTCAAATATAAAGTTTACTCAACAAGGTGCAGTTTATTGAAATGTTTCTCTGTGATACATTTTATGATGGCTGATGGAGCGAGGCTATATGTGGTGGAGCACTAAAGCTGCAAACTGCATATTGCTCCAGATATACTGAACATACACTGTTACTGCAGAATGCCTGCTATTACTTTAACATCTTCCCATTAGGAAAAGATAACAAACATCAACTGAAAGTATAATTGTACCTCACACTTTTTCAAATATTTATTTGCACTACTTACACTAGCAAAACAGGTTGCTAATGCTGTGTTTCACTTGCCAGGGTTTATTTACTTGTCTCAGCTCTGTTGTCAAGACGAGTAAAATAAAGTAATAGGATAAAGTTGGCATCAATATGACATTTCAGTGTTCTGCTTATACAATCTGCACCCGCTTGCTGCTTTGGATGACAAACTACCTGGCTCTGCCATGTGTGACAATACACACACCACTGAAAACAGTACCGTGGTTAATGAAGTGTGCATTATTTATTTGCATATAATGAAAAAGATGCGAGCCAACAACAGGTAAGGTGTTTCTCAGTTGTCAAGAAATGTTCTTATTAAAGAAAAGCAAACACATCTAATATGTTCCCACTGAAACACCAACAAGCTGTGATGACATTTGAACTATGTTAAGCGGTGTTCATGGCAGAAAGGAAACATTCTTATCTATCAGTTTATGCAACCACTTAAGCCTTGCTGATTCAAAATGAATGAAAATTTAAGGTGAGGTTCTACAGCTCTGTATAGGTATGGAAAAGATAAGAAAATATAGGAAATTAAACGTTTATCGGTGTTAAATGTCAACTTTCAGAAAAGAGTGCATGTCCAAACAAAACAGGCTTTGCACTTGACGAAAATGCCGCCACAAATACATCAGGGTCCTAAGAGTCCTGTCAAGACCTAAAGCCATGACAAAAGAGAGGGAGACACAGATTAAAGGCAAATAATTATTTTAGCAAAGAGCATAACGGTTAAAATAAAATAAGCCCAAATGCTCTACAAGTGCTGCTCCTTGCACTCAGCCAGACCAAAGTGGACTGACCATCCTTGTAGAACCAGGGATGATAAGTCAAACATACATGAACATACAGTACCAGTCAAAAGTTTGGACACACCTTCCCATTCCCTTGAATGAGTGTGTTCAAACTTTTGACTGGTACTGTATGTCTATGGATGCTAAGTCTGCTTAAACAGATGTACAGTATAAAGTGCAAGACTTTACAATCCCTTGTAATGCTCTGAGCTCTGAGATCCTTCTGCCACCATGGTTAAATTGATAAACCAGACTGGTTAGTTGCCATCTGACACAAGTTGGCCTGATTTTGAGTTTCATTCATTTATGGCAGGTTGCTCATTTCTCAACTTGAAGCAATATCATCTTTCAAGGCGTTGCATCAGGTTCATGCAATTCTTTTGAGTTTGAGTTTTGAATGTTTGTTCATAAATTTACAGAAATATTAAAAGCAAAACAAAGCAGTGTATAGAATATTTTGAAATGTATTAGATCCAAGACAAAACGTGCCATATATTTAGATAAATGCAGTTATCTAAATGCAACAATAACCGACGCAGTAGTACGGAAAAATGCTCTTGCACACAATTACACTGACACTCAAATGCTTTCCATGCCGTCGACACACATACTGCAAACCCACACGCTCACAACCACACCCATATAAGGGATTTCAATAATATATATAGTTCATTGTTTATTCATTTGCACTTGTGAAAATGATAAAATATAGATAGAAAACAGAAAACAAATAACATATGGAGGAGGTAAGATGAAATCTCACAGGGCTTATGATAACCTTTCACCCCAAAACAAAGCTCAGAGATGAAAGAGACAACCACAAAGAGAGACAACAGAAGGGAATAAATTGAGAAAGATAGTCTTGCAGAAGCAAAGGACGCTTTAACTAGTTTAATTCAAGATAAACAATGTCTACATTAAAATGTTTACAAATGTGGATTTGCTAGCAATTTTGCTGTAAGGATTTCACCATTTTGATCCTTTGTATTTCATGGAGAACTGGCAAAAACTGGTCTGCGAACTGAAAAGATGCAGCTTATTACTGTATATTGTGTTTTACATTTGAACTTCTTGGAAAGTATGGTTCATCACAATATAATTCAAATTTGACGTAGGTAGAGCTGCAACAATTAGTCGATTTATCGATTAGTCAATTGACAGAAAAGTCATTGCCAACTATTTTGATATTCGATTAATCGTTTTGAGTAATTTTTTAAGACAAATACATAGATGTGAATATTTTCTGGTTTCTTTAGTCTTCTATGACAGTAAACTGAATGTCTTTGGGTTGTGGGCTGTTGACAGAGACCAAACAAGACATTTGAGGTTGTATCTTGGGCTTTTGGGAAACAGTTATTATGTTTTATGTCTGCACTCACTACACTTCTGCTTGTGTTGGTGTGAGGTTTTAACAATGGTCAGTTGGTTTACATGTGTTGCGGTGTGATTGAAGTGTTATTTATGCTTGCTGTGAAACTGCGTAACAGTTGGAATCCATTGTAACTGTTGTGAATCCAAGCTGACTACAGCTGTCGCCCTCAGTGAAAGAGCAAGCTACAAACTTTTAAGAGCCAACTTTCAAGCCCTTTTGAGGTGACTCTGATATTCAAAACAAACTGAATTGAAATTCAAACATTTTTGGTTTCCTATACATTTTGGTTTGCTTTTTGAACTCCATCATTAGTACATTACATTATATACCACATTGTATACTGATATACAGTATATGTACCAGAGTATATTAAATGAGCGTTAACTTTGAATTTGAATTTGAAGGTGTAAAAGATTAGCAGACTTAAAGAGAATGCCATTAGCCTTTTCGAACATGAGGTTAATTTAAAGCTAAGCCGTCAACACTTGGTCAATCTGTTTGACATCTCATTCTAAAAGGCAAAGCACAACATTAAAGTTGCTCAGCAAACATTGGAAACATTAGAAATACCCTACCATATACTCTTAGGTCATGATTAATCAACCTTTTTACAGTGTGTTATACAATCATTTCTTGTTTTTCTTCCAGGACAAGAGCTACGTCACATTTCAGCATCTAAGAGCAAGTGTCGACTCCAATCCTGCTACTCCCACATCTCCTGATCTAACTTTGGATATGCAACTTGAAGTCCAACCTGAATATCATAACATGGACCAAACATCACCAAAAGAGCTTAGTCCAGGTACCGCCAACGTGCATAATCAGCCCTCATCCAGCGGGAGAGCTGAACCTACTGGGATGGTCCCCAAACGCTGCCTCTCCCCCAGTGGTAGCAGACAGGACCACAGGTGTGGCCCACATGGACCAGAGGTAGTGAGCCAGGTTCTGGATGGGACCAGCAGTGTATCACTGTCCAGGAGACTCCTGCAAGAAGTCAAATTGGATGACTCGAGGCAGCACAAGGTACTGCTTACAATTTTAACAACCATCAGCCCTCATCCAGAGTGCTATTGTTTGTCTGAAGGTTTTGTGACAAGCGAATAAATTACTATTAGTTTGAAGTTCCACCTCTAATTAACTGAACAGCTGTCGATTGGCCATCACTCCTAATAACCTCCACTGTGAGATGCCCATGTTTGATGCTCCATTATACTGCTACAAGGCAATGCAAATTTGGATAACCTCTTATTGTGTCAGCACTCACAAAGCTCACATTATTTATCACACAGGTGCCACAGTCATCCACAAAAACAAGCTTGACTTCCAAACAAACACTTTCTACATTTGCAATAGCAAACTGATTTTACAGATTTTGTCAATAATGTCAATAATGAGGGTATTTCTGTCCTAATGAAAAAATATTACTTTTTTATTGAAACTTTAAATGAAAAAATATTTGTTATGAATTTTTTAATGAAAGATATTTTTCATATGACAAACTTTGTTTTTGGGTTGTTTTTTTTTGTAGTAGCAGTTTGATACAATTTGAACCAAAAGATTGTGAAAAAGATTGCTCATAGTCCTGCCCCATTAGTTTGGTTTTATGGCCTGGAAATGTACTTTATAGTTGAGTCTGAGCTGCTCTCATAAATCCCTGTAAGTACCCTACTGTACACTATATGTCCAGCACCAAACAACAAACAGACAAAATCAAGTGGCTGATGAAAAAGCGGAGCATTTAGCAGGCTGGACCAAAGATCCAGATATTTTTGTTGGTGGAGTTGGCGGAAACCAAAACAGAGCTACAAAAAGAGTGAATTTTACAACATACCTTCGTCAGTTGACCAGAAACATTAAAGCTAATATTGCTCGCTGTCTGCTGGATGTTAAAGTAGCACCCTTGCCGTAACGACTGTATGAGCCAGATATATGGTGGTGCCTTCGTGTCAACGTGTTTTCACGTTTTTCTGCCTCCAAGTGGCCAAAACAGTTAAATGCAGCTTCAAGCTTAAATAAATCTTTAGCCAACTTGCTCTTTTTCATAAAATATGTTGGATAATCTATAGTCTAATATTGGAAAGCCTTCTGTAGATGTGCTTATCTCAAATTTTATAATTTACAGTTCAAATGATCTTCATCATATTATCCATGCTTATTAAAAGTTCTGATGGTATTTTGTCAAGCTGTCTCTCTTTGTCCACACTAATGTGTGATCACTCCTGATTTGGACAGCTAAATAGGACTTGTAAAAAGGTTTGTGATGCCATGCAGAAAAGGATCAGACTGGTGTGTTACAAATTGAGGTAGGCCCCGAGATCCAGGATCAGAGGATAGTCGACTGGAGTGATCACAAAGCCTGAAGGGAGATCTGTCACTTGGCTGTTTCTTTCTGCATTTACACAACTCACTGCTGAGACATACCCCAGCATCCTTCATCAGTGCAGCTCCTGACTACTGATTTGTGCCAACTCCAGCAGGCAGCATGCAGTGAAGGCTTTGACTGAAAGGTTGTCAAAGAAATATGACAAGGAGTTTGTTTCTCTCCCTGCAGCCCTGGCTTATTGTCGGCCATTGATTCAACGCCAGGCTTCCTTGCGCTTTGTCAGACAAATCAACTTAGCATAGTACTCTCCTAAATCAATAGCTCCACTGTTAAAAGACATTCCCCTAGTGGGTCAAAACAATGGCTTATGTCCAGCACTGCCTTGAGCCCTGTCTGGAACTATAGTTATAAAAGACAACTTTTTACATTGTCAAACTTTGTGGATTGAGTTGCGTGTAATCTCCGTTTTCTTTTTGGATAATAATTTTAAAGGAAAAAGAAGACAAGTCACGGAAGCATGTTGATTCCAGTGCTTGCGACTTACATCTGGTCAGCAGTCTACAAATGCGCGGGGATGATGATGATGAGGAGCTCCGAATGCTGGCAAGTCTAAAAAGGGAGCAGGAAGAGGATGAGTGTAGAGCCTCGGGCTTCAGTGCATCACAGATCCACCAGTGTAATGTCAGCATCAGCATGAGCAGTGACGATGCCTCTACCTGGACCCACATCTTTATGGTCTGTAACTCAGCTACTCTTGATGATTTATCGTAGAGTCTTTATTAACAGGCAACACTCAGACACCATTTACGATCATTAGTAGGTTGACCCTCTTTCTATCTCCTATCTAGAATAATTTAAGTGACCCTGGTTGATCCTCACTCTTGCTAATTTCCATTCCAAGCCGACAACTTATGCCACCATTAAGTGCTAATGCACCTCTTTCTCTGCTGTGTTTTCTGCACTACAAAAGATTATGGAGAGAGAAACACATTAATTGGCCTCTTACAGCAAACGTACACTGGCATAATACCTACAGTTTCCCCAGTGACTAAAAATTATTTAGGTCATTTGAAATCATCCTGTGAAGTCTTTTTAGAATTCAAAGATAGTATATTTTGCTCTTGGCTATTGAAGGTCATTTGGATCTATGGCCCATTAGCATAAGCACATTGCACTTAGGAGAAGAGAACATTGCCCTGCCTGGCCCCTACTGGGTCCTCAGTGAATACAGTCATTACAGATGCTCAGGTTATAGGCGTGCTACCTTTTCTGTACATATAGGTATCTGTTAATATACTGAGACTCAAGTAGAACACAATGAATAGTGGTATTACCACAGGGATCATCATTTCATGGTTCTATTTTTTTTTTTTTTTGAGGGCACAGCAATGGGATCACCATTAAAAGCATGTACAGTATCTACAGACCTTACAGTAGGTACAGTTTTCCACAGGGGCAGGACGAGATTTACTTATCCGATGCTGTATTTGAATCAACTGCAGTGTTTTACAATTCTAAATATACAAATGGCAACAGCACCACCATCAGCATGTTAAGAAAAAGCTTGCCATGTTAGAAGAGAAACACCAGTCCCAAACATACGTATGTGTCAAATGGAAATATAGTTATATATGTGTTATATATATGTAGTGGCAAATACAGCAAATAAAAAACGGACCTATTAAGTGTTATTAAGCCAAAACAAGAGGTGGTTATGAGACCTACTGAAGGAGGAGAGTAGTTACTGTCTGTTGCTGGGACTCCACTGTAGCTGTTGCTGTCTCTGTTGTTACGGCAACTGTTGAACACAAAAGAATCAACTCGTAGATGATATGATTTATATATGAAGCTATATTTCAGACACCTTCATATGTGGCCCTGGATTTGATACATACTCTATATTATCTGCGAGCACAGGACTGTTGTAAGAATATTCAGTTGGACCCCGATGTTTGATTACAGCAAAAAATGACAGATTGAGTCAGACAAAGAACAAGAATGGAAAAAAACACACAATAAATAAAACTACAACCCAGTTCATTTTTAGTGTGGAATACTCGCGCTCTCTTGGGTTTAAAACAGGCTTTCTTCTTTCACAGAGAATAGATGAATAGTTCGTTTTGACATAAAGGCAATTTATCACATGGATCTAATGATGGGATGAAATGTTTATGAAGTTTCAATCATATCATTTTAGTTAACAAGAGGACCATTTTCACAAATAATTCCAGCATCTACCGCTGCACCTTGAAAATGATGACAGATAATAATCAGATTTATCTTCTTATGTAAAGATGATGACACAGTTCTTCTGCTGTCTAAAATTATGCCAGTCAGTCTTTGTGCCAGAGGCTCTTACAGCAGATGATAATATCTGTTTCAAATAGCAAGAGCAGGTTTAGAAGAAGGAATTTGATCTATTTTTTATTCTAACTGTTTTGAACAGTGCATGATTGCCTGCAATGAGGGTACATTTAGAAAAGTACCAATCTGGGTTTATACCTACCCTTGAGGACCAAGCGGTCATTTTTTCAATGTTACGTTGACCAGAAATTCCCAGAAGGAGCGGTAAATACCAAAAGCATTAATATGATGTGAACATCTCCCTAGCATATACATTCAGGGCAACATAGTCAATGTTCTGAAGAAGAGTTAAGTCGTTTTACAGTGAAACAGTTCTTAACATAAGTCAACTTCAAATCTAAAATCGTTATCCAGCAATGTCTTCATTTGAAACACTGGCATTGAGCCAGGTTTCGTGAGGATAAAAACGTCTGGTGCATTTTCACTTAATAACACGTGTACAAAGTCCAATTTTGGATGAAAGCTCCTTTATATTTAGGTGAAAGGCTGAGCCTGTCAAATTTCTTAAAATCAAAGGAGGATTATTAATATTAGATGTGTTAGGAGAGGAAATAAAGCGTAAGAGTGGTGATAGTTCTACTACTCGGCTTGTGATCCTGCCGGGGCAGTTGTACAGTGGGGGGTAAACAGTAGGAATAAAATACACAGAAGAAAAAGAAAAAAGAGAAAAGTAGTAAAAAAGCCGCTGATGGAACTGATGCACCAACCATCACTTGGAAACAGCCTTGATAAATAAGGTAGTGAGGTGGATGTTAAAAGAAAGTGGTCTGGCACAAGCACTGTTTGGTTGAAGTCCATCCTATCCAAACAGGCGAGTGTAGCCCAGGAATACAGCTCAGCAGTAGTTTTACAACCAAATTACTGCTGCAGGTTTCTGCTGAGTTTTATGTCTCCATAACTCAAAGCAGGCAAAGGGCCAGAAATAATACAGTATAAGGCAGTGTTGATTGGAGACAAGTAAGGCTCTTTTAGGATTTCTGATGATGCACAGGGGTGGGTGTGTAAGGGGCTGGAGATTGGAATTTATTTCCTAAAATCTGAGAACCAGGATTGCTAAATGTTTTAGCATCAGCCAGGGAGTGAGGACCTAGGCTTTGTCATATCTGGTGTGTAGCGACCTCTTAGCCAACATTTATTCTGAGTTGTTCTGGGATGCTGTACAACAGGTAGTGTCATCACACTGACTCCCTTGAGACGGTCACCTACAGGGAGCCGACACTGCTGTGTTCACACTGCTGAGCACCTTTTGCAGTTGGATTAAGAGATGCTGTCTGTACAAAATAAAGGATGTACTTGAGTTACCGGCAGAAGTGCTTCTAATTGTTTAAAGTATTGCCTTTGGTACTGTAGTTAATGCAAGTTTAAACAACCATTTGAGCCACTGGGCTTAATTCTACAGAAACAGCACCGAAATGATTCAGCTCCTACTTCCTCAAAACAGTTTTCCCCATCACCTTACTGGTAGCTCATCATCATCAGTACATATTACCTGCAGAATTCCACGGGGTACAATTTTAAAAGAGGATTACGTAAAGAAGGCACTGGACTACACTGATAACTAAAATTTACTCAAGCAATGCAAGGACTACAGCTTCAACATGACTGCTTCTTCATCAAAGTCATGTAATGTAATAGCCTTTAAACAGGCACTAGGCTTAAATAGCCTCCTGAGGCTATAATATGGTCCTTAGCTTTGACAAGATGGAGAGAGAAGCACTTGTGTTTTTTTTTTTTTCTCAGCTGAAAAATACTGTATATTGAAAGTGAAACAGTTCTTTATTTTCTACCTCTAATGTTGTCTCAGTTGCATTCTTACAGCTCACAAAGAATGCAGCTGTTGGTGTTTTAAAAAGTCCCAACTGTAAAAAAAAAAAAAAAAAAACACAACTGCAATTCTCTGTCTCCCTACAGTGATTTCATCTAAATTTCTGAACCGATAAGATTTTACAGATCCCTTGATCTTGGTTTGTTCACTGTTGTTTTGTGTGTCTTGCTTGCTTCTCTCTCCATTTTTCTTTTGTATTTTCTCTCGTTTGCCAAAAAGGCAATGATCTTTCATACTTGACTTGTCAGTCAGCTTGCGTGGCACTCAATAATAGAAAGGGACTTTTTCTTGACCTGGTCAGGCTGCACAAGGATGCCAAAGAATTGTTGGAGCTTGATGCTTAATTTGTGGTTGTGCTAAGGTTTTTGTGAAAGTGTTTGCTTACAGTTCTTCCGACGCTGTTGTTGATTTGCACCTGTAACTGCTAACTTAATGAGGTGTTGCATGTGGTATTTGGCAATTGAGTTCACATTCTGGTCAGTGGTCTCCAGAGAAAAGCCATGATGCTCCTCACCCTGTATTTATACCTGAGTGATGCTGAACAGAAAAGACAGAAATTATTAAGTGGCATGATGACATGGTTGACTTCTCTGGCACGGCCGCAGTAGATTTATTCTTGGATGAGCTCAGGAATAGGATGCACATTTGTATGTGACCAGTATTGCCTTTACAAAATTCTCCATGTGTGCAACAGTCTGGGGCCAGTGACTTATCTGTCATTTCTGTTGAGAGACAACTATCATTTGTCAGTCAATCGGATGAAATAGGTCCTTCTGAACCTGAAAGAAATTTTCAATCTCGATGTGCTGTGAGTGTACGTAATATTCTTTTTATGCTCCAACAGATCACTTAGTGGTCTTTTAAACATCCTGGAAATACTAATCATTTTTATTACATTTTTTAAGTACTTGCAATTTGAGTATTTGGGGACATTTTTAACACAACCTTTTACTTTTCCCCTCTATTACTGATCTAGCCATCTAATCAGGGTCACCACTATCAGAAGGAAATGAACCCCCTCCTGTGCTCGAACCCCAGGTAAGCAAGCACGTGCCACGCACACTTGTAGCAAGAATACTTCACTGATCTCCAGATTTGTACATTTATAATAAAAAAACAAAAAAGTAGCCATCGTCAACACTTGTATAGTGTTATCTATTGTGCATTTAAGTCATGCTATAGTTTTCTTTAGAAAGAATTGAAAGAATTGACATGCCGTCTGGTACGGACTGTTATTAACTAAGTCTTGGCAAGTAGCAGTGATAATAGCATTTATAGTATTTATATTTGACTGCATATACATGAAAAACACTCTGAAATTCATGAACAGATGGTAACTGACAACTGCAGACTTAAGGCTAAATGTCAACTGTCAGATCTGCAGACTGGGGCTTATCTCCCTCACAGATGAGTACAAATAAATTTAGTGTGCATGCCAGGTACTGTAGTTTTCTTCTCCCTTAACTGCTATTGTCATATCCACAAGTATAGATTATTTTTTTCACTCATTATTGTGCTTGTCAGACTCTTCACTGTCAATGTTTTTTGACACTTTTTATCTACTATAAAACTACTGGTAGACATCAAGTGTTGGGTTCAAGTCCTCCAAAATCAAAAAGCGAGGGTTAGACTCACCATTTAGCGCTGTTTTTTTTAGCACCCTTACAGGGAGAAATCCATCATTGATGAGGCAAAGGTCAGTTTCTGCACAGGAGGAGCTTCGGTGGTTCATAATGCAAAGCAGCCACAAGACATGTTTCACCTTGTTTTACCTACCGACAAGTTTTAACCACAAAAAGAAAACATATTGATGGTTGGGGCTGTATTACTGGAGGAGGAAGAAGAACTTACGACTACTGTTTTCAATATTTGGGAAAGTGTATCCAACTTCAGGCATATAAACTGCTATGAAGATCACATATTATCCAGAAAACCCACCAAATGAAGCAGAGGTTGACAAAGTAGGTACATCAAAAAGGTAAATTACAAAACGTGTGTTGAACATTACGGATTGTTATTATTTAGCAGTGAAAGAGTTAAAAAGGAAGTTAACTGGGTGTTGTAGTATTCAAGGCAAGATGAAATAAAATTATGCACAGTGTAACCCTCATTGACATTTAAGTCGGATCTGTTTTTGTGATGTTCCTTAAAGGGGAAAAAGCTCTTGGATGCAGGTTTAATATATTGATTTAGAGGAGGAGAAGAGAAGGAACTCTCTCCTGAAATACCTTCAATGCTATCATTAATAATACAAGATCACAGATTAACATTGGGAGCGTATTACAGTATACATTGCAATCTCACTGAGTGAATTCTGGGCAGTATCTAAAGCTGGCGCACAATCACTGTATTTCCACAACCTTGGCAGTGTATGGATGGACCATGAGGGGTTCTGGAGACCCTGCATAGCCTCTCCGCCCGCTAATGCCTTATAAGCCTTGTCTGTGCACATCTCCATCTGTACACAACCATGCGGCATGTTACAAAAGAAGACAAAGAAATTGCATCATAGTTCCGCCACTCAAATTATGCAGCCTCCTCCTCCCTAACACTTCTGATTTATTGATGAAAAGCAAGGTAGCATAGTGTGAACATGTGTAGACTCTCGTATATTTAAATATTTCATTTTTTGGTGTTATTATATAAAACTTGATTTTTATTGTTAAATTTATTACACCGGATTAATAGTGTGGACAACTGGAAGCATTTTTTTTTCTTCCTCGTGTTAACTTGTCTTCAGGCTGTTAGAATATTCGGTGGGTTCATGCTTTTTGATTGAATGTCCACCTGATATGAATATTGCTACTGACAGCCACCTCAAACATTTTCCACTCCCTGGCTCGTCTCACGCAGCACTACAGCATCCACAGCTGTACCACTGAAATCCGACTTCGAGGCAAGCCTTGATTTACATATTAAAGAGCAGCTGCACAGGATTAATCGCTGTGTTTCATTCTTTTTCTTTTATGCGGTGCATTCTGACACACAGACACACCCTTACAGTCAATTCTATCATGGTGGGGTGGTTTTTTTTTTGTTTGTTTGTTTTTTTTTAAGCATCCATCATCGATATATCAAATGTGAAACTGCAAATAAGGCTGTCATAGAGACCTTGAGTAGCAATTCAGTTGTTTCGCAATAGACTGCTGTGAACTTCAATACAATTGCCATGGTGCCAGACAAACCTTGATTCACTTTCAATATACTTCACCACTGTGAAAAACATTGTATTGCTTGAATTAAATCAAACTAATGTATTCTTCTTTATCACAGGTTCTGCCATATATGGATTACAATGACTTCAAAACCTAAGAATTTAATCACTGTCATCATGTCCCACTTGACAGTTAGAAGTCCAATATGCAGCTCTGTAGCAGAGACCCTTGTCCTTGAAAATTGCTTCCATTAACTTTTGTACTATGTTCCTGCCTACCACGCAGTCAAAGGGGTTGTTAGAGAGGGGTAAATGCCTTTTGTTAGAAAAAGAAACCAGAGCCTCATTGTGCTTAGTCACCTAAAGGCATGAGGTCAGAAATGAATGCTTAAATGCATCTGATAGAAATGAATCATATTCAATTGAAATCTGTGCATTTTCTTTACTATTTCACACAATAATGTCAATTTGACAGACTAATGTTGACATGATCTTGAGAACTTTTATTTCCAGATGCCACATCACTAAAGTGAAGCGTACATACAATATGTTATTTTTGTATTAACTTCACCACTTTTTTAGCATTTTCAT
Source organism: Scomberomorus guttatus (assembly GCA_038419695.1). NCBI lineage: Eukaryota > Metazoa > Chordata > Actinopteri > Scombriformes > Scombridae > Scomberomorus > Scomberomorus guttatus. The sequence continues at coordinate 20,194,508 of CM076446.1, forward strand.
ATAATGAAGAGGAAGATTTGTTGGCGTCCATTAAAACCAGCATCCTTAAGTCAAGTTAATCAAAGAGCATACACAAACTGGAAATGTTTTGTAGTATACAGCACCACTTTACCATTCCCTTGAATAAGAAAGTGTGTCCGTACTTTTGACTGGTACTGTATATTGTAGTTAAGTATTAACATATACAAATTTTGTAGGCGATAGCATCATACAAACCATCAAAAGTGGTGTATGTACTTTGCTTTTAGAGAGAGTGACATCATCAATCATTGCCGTTCTTGATGGTGAGACAGACCGAGCAGAGTTGAACACTTGCATTGCCTGCTGTCAGTTTAACATTGCGCTGAAGAAGACTATGGTTCCTCATTAAATATGCTATGATGTGCTCTTATGAGATGGTTTGCCCAGAGGCAAAAGATGTAAATGGTAAATTGTGCAGCTGATGTATAGCCTAAAATGATCATGAATTATGTTCAACAATTGAGTCTCTGCAGTGCTTCCAAGTAATAATTCATCTTGTGGTGTTTTTTCTCTTGCTCTAATCTGTTACTCCGTACTAAAGGAGAATTGTTTTAATTTCCTGGAAAATGACTGATGTATACTTGTAGCGTGTGTACTTCTGAGACATAGAGGATAAATTCATATGGGAGAGAAAAGATACTCTCACAGACCAGAACGTAGACACTTGGAAGTCACAGCTTGAGTCGGAATCTAATAAATGATCCTTCAGGTGAAAAACCGTGAGGCTGAGAGGCTAAGTGTGTAGGAGAAGTGGCTCAAGGACAGTGGAAGTTCGGTTAGGAGCAAACGATAATGGGGACTTTTTTGTTAAGATGTCATGTAGAGGCAATTTGATGTGCTGGATGCAGTAGTAGCATGGTGAGTGTAATGGCATGTGTTGTCATTACTGTGTTCCTTTATGGTCTTTTCCCTAGGGAGTGGATGGATGTGCTCAGCCCTCCCATTATGCCTCCCAGCCAGCAGAGAAGGTCAGACAACACAGGGAACCATTGTGAAGGTCTAATCGGAGGTGGAGTAACCTTAATTTTGGTCCTTTTGCCCCCAGACACCCTTTTATGTCCTTTAAAGTCAGGGAGACGCCAAACAATCCAATGGTCTAACATTAAACACACACAAAAAAACACACACAATTGCACAAACACATAGAACTATTGGAAACATTTACCAGTGTCAGAGCTCACAAAAATGTTAACGCTTCCACCGAAGACTGCACACAGCATGGTGGGAAAGCATGCGAAACTGTGTCTAATTAAGGGTAAACCCCCCCCCCCCCCCCAAAAAAAAACATAAGAGTGAAGCTCTCTGTCCTCCACATAACTCCATAGGTCAAAAGAGACAGTCTCATTACAGGTCTGTACCCCCTAGACACATCGACAAGGTTAATTGATGAAACCTTTCCAGTTTACAACATCATTTTTAAACCTCTTACACAATGTGTCTTATAATTAGTTTTCATTATCGTCGCCGAAGTTCTGATAAGATAAAATGTTCCTCCTGGAGCCTTCCATAACCTTTTTAGCATTTAACTGCCTGTCAGTTTAACAGCTAAATTCTCCTGCTTTAAAGTAGTGGGGATTACAGGGAATCTCTTTACAGCTCCATAATGTGGTAGTGGGTCTGGGTGTCTTAGGTCTTGATTGATGCGGAAAAAAATGGCAGTGACAGAAAACTTTTATGTAAATCCACCTGAGTTTGAAGGTCACCCCCGCCATCCACGCTTCTCATTTTATTCCATTAACAGCTGATAGATTAGCGCCTTATTCCTATCTGGCACAGCTATGCTACTGTGAATAGAAAATGCATTTTCAATTTTACATTTATATCTGTGCAATTTGCATTGATTTTTACTGTAGCAATTTTATCATGTTTTGAACAATTGCTTGTAAGTGTTGCAGAGTAATTTTCTTGCATTATTGCAGGAGGAGACGAGTCGGCGAATGAAGAGGAGGATGAGTATTTAAATCTGCTCTATGATCCGTGCTTGAACTGCTATTTCGATCCAAAGACAGGGAAGTACTATGAACTAGCTTGACTCAAAGCTCATGAGAATCTAAATTAATAAATCAGAAGACAGCAGATGAATGGCTGCAGGATTTTTCTTTTTTTTTTTTAGGCCTAACTTATTGATCAGGAATGAATACCCCATTAACAAGAACCTTTTCATGTTGCTGCTTTTGTTTTGTGAGAAACTAACACGATGCTTTGCGTCACCATGAGTAGAACTCATGAATGAGATGGAAGCTTTTTTTTTTTTTTTTTTTTTTTGCAAGAAACTGAGTTGCCCATTTACTAGCAGTTGCACATCTGATGGTTAAAGTCTTTTCAGGAGTCTTGGCTAGCAAATGAATATGTAAGCCTTCTGAAAGAACATCCTGGAGCTTCTTTTTATCAAGATTATTTCTGACATTTAAATTTTACTCTGGATTAGTATCAGAATATATGTCATTTTGCTCTTATTCACCATCGTTTGTGTAAAAAAGTCATTGAAAATACACTGATGTGTATATTGTCAGAATGAAGTCTTATTGTGTCTCCTTCACCTGGATTTTAATTAAGGTTGGACAGAGATGTGCCTTCCCATATTTTTAATAGCCCCGACATGCAAAAAACAATAAAAAGACGATGATTGATGTAGAGTGCTTTTGAAATGTTGAATCCAAAGTTAAATTGTCTCTTGTACTAATTGCATTCACAAATGAACCTGTAGCTATGATTTTTTTTTTTTGAACAGCCTGTGAATGTAACTAGCAGTAACAACAGACAGGATGTACATGGGGGCTGGCAGGTCTTTTCATCAGTCTTGCCAAAACACTGATCACACCGGATGAGAGGTTGATGCGAGATTGATTCATCATTTTCAGCCTGAGATGAATTGCTGCTTTCACAATGGAAGGAAAAAACAAAAAGAGGAGGATAAAAATAACACAAATTCAATGTGATTGCCAGTAGTTTTAATCAGTGGATGACCAACCAATTGGTCCAGACAGCATAACTGACCCAGGTCAGAGGCAATCTTTTGGTCACAGCCTGAAAAAAAAAAAGTGTACATAATTGAGTTAGAATTTGTGAACAAGCCATGACTTGGCAAAACAAGACTAAAAAACTGGCCCTAGAAATTGTGCTACAGTAAAAACTGTATGTAAGTTTCACAGTTTTATCCTTTAAACATGATGCACGACTGAAGGAATCATCATTGGTTCCCTTTCTGATAAACAGCCAGACTTGATTCTTTAAACACGCTGCATATGATAAGCGAAGGTCGGCAGGTCATGTGACACAGTGCCGCTCGTGCCTGCATGTTTGGTGAAAGTGGGCGTGGAAACGCTGCAAGTGGCATTGCTGCAACAGGTGAGAGCAACAAGGAAGTAAACAACCATGGCGTTCAGCCCGGCGGCACACAGGAAGCATTTCTATTAAATATCTTACATTTCTCCACATCAGTCGGGTAAAATTTAGACTTTGCAGAATGCACTGACTGAGCCTCACTTCTATGGAGGAAGAGAACAGATTGACTCGACTTTTAAGTTCTCAAGGATGTCAGCACAACAGGTACGTAAAGCCATACGGATCCATTACACTTTGTCTGTAACTGCAGACATGAGCCTGAACGTACAGAACTACAAACACGTCATTTTGAGCTGCTTAAGTCCGCAGAGCTGCGTCTAAAACTGCATCTGTAACGTTAAATATGAACTTGTTGACATGTGTAGTTCGTGGAAGAATCAAACACAGCTACAGGTGGCGATAACAGGTGGCATAATTAAGACAGTAAGCACCACATTTGGTTCAGAGAGGGGGGGGGGGGGGGAGGTCTGAAAGCATTTTCACTCACTAAATAAACTTCATGTCACGACTATTATTATTGCACAGAACTCGCTATTCAGACATCTGCAGTCATTCAGGTTACCAAATTCACTTCTCTTTCAGGGCCATTTTTAATGCTAAAAGCTCAAAGAAATTCACAAGGGAGTAAGTAGTGTCAGACTCTTGGGTTCAAGTCCATTCATTAGGTCTCTTCACTGACTGCAGGATTTGTTGGCAAAATTACAGATTCTGACATTATTTTGACCTGAAAGCTACTTTTCAATTGCAGAAGCCATTACAGTTTATTACCTTTATAAAGATACGTATAATAAAGGAACAGAAGTATTGGAGCCTGTTACAAAGCTTGCAAAGCATTCATGTGCAGACTGTGCTCAAGGCAAATTCTGACAGATTTTTACTGAGGTGTTTTTATTTAAAGTAAAAATTGGACAGTGTTATGTTTCTATTAGGGCTGCAACTAATCATTCTTTTAATTATGGATTAATCAGCCTGATTATTTTCTCGATTAATCAATTGTTTTGCCTACGAAATATCAGAAAATTGTGAGAAGTGCCTGTTATAACTTCTTAGAGCCCAAGGCGACATCTTGAAATGTCTTGTTTTGTCTGATCAACAGTCTAAAATCCAAAGATTTCCACTTTACTGTCATGTACGACACAGAAAAGCTTCACATTCTCACATTGGAGACGCTGCAACCAGCAAATGTTTGTTATCTTTGCTCAACAAATGACTAAAACGAATATTCGCTTATCCAAATAGTCGACTGTTCAATCAATTCATCGACTAATCATTGCAGTTCTACTCTCTGTCTGTTTTTTCAGATGATAAGCGAGCTGATTAATCAAAGGCACGTTAATGTGAATATGTCACAAGCTTGGTGATAAAATCTGTCACTACCTCATCACTTTTTTTTTTTTTTTTTTTTTGCTGACACCTCACCTGTGTGATTAATTGCTGCTGTTGGATTGTTACTTTTTGGCCGCGCTCTGTGAATCCTAATTATCACTCCAAAGACTATTACTAGTACTCTCACCCTCTACGCCTACCTATTACCTGCGAGTCTGACTCGGCCAGAGATTCACACCCCTGCTGTTGAGCCTTTTGGGTTGTGCACCAGTGTGATCCATAACACAGCTGCTCAGCTGTCATATCTCCTACCTGTATTTCCTTTTTATTTGAGCCACACATCATGAACTGAGCCGTAAGGTTTATGAGCTCTTTAACTATCCCACTGTTAGATCTTATTGGATTCATTTGTCTTTTCAGGTTGGAATAAGGCTTCACCCTGGGATTATTGCATCAGTGATTTTCGTCTCTGTGGCGGCGATCGCTGCTGCTGTATTGATCATCCGAAAATACTGCTTCCCCGTCAAGTGAGCAAGTTTAATTAATGAGCCTTAACACGATTATTGTAAATAATTTGTGTGGTGAGTACCCATCACCCTGGCCTGTCATTTTGCTTTATTCCAGTGAGGCGACATACAGATATTCATTGCTGAGGCGGCTGGAGGATCAGGGTTCATCCGTGACAGAGGAGGATGGCGACAGGGGGCCCTGCACAGCGGGAGAGGAGTCAGACGAGGTCAGTGCACCGCGGCTCTCCTCGCTGTAGCTTTCACTGTCATGTGTCCCGCAAGTACAAGTTGACACAGCTGTAAGCTTCCTCATCACATCACATGTCATTTGTTGCTTCCTTCTCGTTCTTGTGACAGGATCTGCTGGAATAAATCTGCGGCCGCGCCGGCGCTGCTGGACTGACCCGAGAGGAGTTTATGGTGGATGTAATGTGTGGGGTTTTTGTTTCTGGATGTGTATTTATCACAGTTTGAATTCTTAGCAGTGTTATCTCTTTATGCTTGATGTGAAATATTGAGCCTAATCGGTATTATCACTGACACTGATTGGTCAACCAGATCCTTTAAAGGAACACTTCACAATCCTGGAGAACCTCTTCAAAGCGGATCTGGACTTTTTTTTTTTTTTTAGAGATTTTGAGCTTTCCTTGAACCTTCCATACTGTAACACCTGACATACAAAGCTTTTAAAGCTGCATTAGCATTGACTCAAAAGCCTGCAGGTAATGTAAAAAGCCTGCGACTTTCAGATTTCTGTTTTTCACTTGTCGTATATGTAAATGCTCTGTCAGTCACCATGAGAATAGAAAAAATCTGATTAATTTTGGTATGATGCCCTAAATCCAGTAAAAAGAGAACAAATCAAAATGTAATTTGCCATCAGCACATTAATACACATGAGATGAAAGAATAAATAAACCTGTGGCAACAAATAAAGTAGTTTCCAAAAGAATTTTAACAGCGACAACAATTTGCTTAAATATGATTAAATATCAGTTACAAATACTAAAACATTTTTTAATTACAATGATTTCTACTTATTACATTGTGCACTTTTACATTTTTTTTCTTAGTGTGAATAGGTCACAGAACAGGCGTGAGTACATAACATTATCCAGCAGTTATGAAATAAGTGGCTGCTATAAAGCATCACATGGCGATTTGACATTTCAGTTTTTTCATGTTTCAAACGCCCTAATTGACTCACAGCTAAAAATAGTCGGACTGAAACGGCAGCTATCTACCAGTTGGCCACTTCCCTTTGAAACATATTTTCATTTTCATGCTAACATTAACCCACTTAAAGTAAATGTGCTGTAAAGTTCAGAAGACCACAGACTCTATATACTCTAAGTGATGCTGCAGCAGCTGCCCAGTGATGTTTTTTTTTTTTTTTTTTTTTTTTTTTTTTTTTTTGACAGCTACATTTACCACCAAGAAAAAAAAAAGTGAGCATCAGCGTCACAGGATGCTGGTGTCAAACTGATAAATCATTAATTGGAAATCATGTTGCTATGCTTTCGCTTTTAATTATTAAAAGTATGATCACAAATGTAAGCAGTGGAATCTATTGTCATCAGTCCTTTTCTTGATAGCAGTTTAAAGTTCATGTTTTATCACAAACATCCAACAGTGGAAGTGCAGTTACTGATTACAGTGTGAATGACGTTAATGATGCACACTGTGTACCATTTTACATCGGTGCATTTGATTATTTATGTTAATAAATATATTCCTCCTACGAACTGGCTGATGTGTTTGCCACCTCCTGGGATAGTTTGGTCCAACTCACGACCTTAATGATTTGTTTCCTGTCTCTTATCTAAACAGCATCCCCGCTTTGTTAGAAAGGAAATGTTTTATTGTTGGCACTGCTTTTTTTTTTTGTTTTGTTATTACAAAAAAGGTGCAAAACATGATGTTTAGTTCTCACAGTGTTATTCAGTCCTTTGACTCTCTGAGTGCACAACGTTCCTTCTGATCAGTAAACAGTGGTGCACAAAGACCCTCTGCTGGTCCTCTTCAGTATTACACCATGTTAGGAATTTAATATGCTGTAAACATTTGTTGTCATAAAGTAAAGTCCTTCTCATGTAATGGCTGTGTGTTTGTGACTTTCAAGCAACTGACAAACCTGTGGTGGAAGAAGTACTCAGATCCTTAAGTAAAAGTGTCAAAACCACAATGTAAAAGTACTTCATTACAAGTAAAAGTCCTGCATTTAAAATCCTACTTAAGTAAAAGTATAAAAGTATGACCAGCTAAATATACTTCAAGTATAAGTAAAAGAAAAAAAAAAAGGGTTGTGACTGATATATTAAATATATTTAAATGCAATATTTATATTGTAGCTGGTTGAGGTGGAGCTAGTTTGAACTGCTTTATAAATCTGAGTGGTTGTGAGATGATAGATATGGGAGGGAAAGGAGCCAAACGGTTTGGGAACCACTGGTTTAATCTTTAACAATGCAGTGCAATTTATAAGCTCATCATTATGTTATTTTATGGAACATTTTAATCTGTGAAATAAATGTAGTGGAGTGAAAAGTACAATATTTCTCTCTGAAACGTAGCAGAGTAGAAAGTACAGTACTTGAGCATAGAACGTAATATATGTCATCACTTTAACAAACAGGCCAGTCAGACTCAACATGGAACCAGTGACAATGTTTGGGTAGGAAATGGTGGAAAGATTCAGATTCTCATCAGCTCAACCACAAAAAAAGCTAAATTACTGCACCAATATTTACCTCTAATGTATCTTTTAATGTATATTAACAATTTTCAGGTGTCAGATAGGATGAAATACTTCATTGCATTTATTGTTTTTAGCCAACATCTAAATGTTAGTTCACAAACATTTAATTCCTGTGTTTTATTATTTAGGCAGGATTACTTACTGGACTGATTCATTGATATAAACTGCAATGGAAAGGACTAGAAGTTGATTTCGGCATCATTTTGAAGCCTTGTTATGTGTCATTGAATAGTTCAATATGAAAATTATGTTGTTATGGACCAATGTGTTGTTCACCACTGTTCTTCACCATCATCATCAAAACTCAAATGAGGGAACATCTCTGAGAAGAACAGTGTTTATCCAGCAGAGGTTCACAGACTGTAGACTGAAGCAGTTCTGCAGACTCGTGTTGACCCGACATGTTACCAAGACATTTTATGTCGCCCATCTCTATATGTGTGGTTTGTTTTTCAATAGTCACATTGAACCTTGACTCTGTAACCAGCTACTCACCTTTTTCCTGATGAAGAAACGACACATGACCGAACTGACCACAATAACGTACGATAACAGTATAATATATATAATATCACCTCTTTACTCTCTGCAGGGAAATGCTGATTTTGTTTCCAGGCAGGTGAAAGGTGAGGTGAGCTCTGATCAGCAGGGCAGGTGTTTGTTGACATGAGGGCTTGACTTTTTCGTTATGGGAGTACTGTGCCTTTCACCATCTACACGTCACCAATCTGTCATTTCCGTGCAAACAGTGTTGACTGTCCATCAAAAACATGTTTTCATGTCTTAAGTGTAATACATTATGTCTACAGAAGCACCATAGACCATATTTGACTTGCTGTATTGTCTGTTTGTGCTCACTCTCAGGCAGCTTTCAGCTGAAAAAGGTGTTTTATTCTCACTGATTACTACATGTATAAACAAAGGAAACTTTTTGTTCTATGAATTGATTTCCATCTGATTCTATTGTATTTTTCGCTTCTTATCATTGCGTGTGTGCATTGTTTGTCACGCTTTTTTTTCTGAGGTTTTATATAAACTCCTTTGATTTTTTTTTTTTTTTTTTTATGTTTCGCTGCATTTGTTGTGTATCAGCAGTTTTGTGCAGATAACTCCACACATCATACGGGGTTTACTCAAATTTACATACAAATAGAAAAGTCTGATAAATGACACAGTGATTCTTTGAACCTTTTTTTTCATTTACTCATCCTATTTGAAATATGAGGCCCGTGGCCTTTTTTTTTTTCTCTCCTTTTAGTGCCTTTCCTTCTCCAGGTTTCAGATGCTTGTTTACCCACCAGCTACACACAGTCTGCTGTATGCAGCCTGCATTGTTTGGTACAAACAGTATCTGTTACTGGTGGACAACTCCCCATATTTGACATTGTCAAAGAGAGAAACCTGATCGTCTAGCTCACTGTGGGTGTGTGCATATATAACATCCTGGTTTTTTATGTAGCACAAGGAGGAGCACCGCCACATTTATTGCATATCCAAAGGCCATTCTCACAAGTCATAGTTGTGGGGATGATCAGGGAGTGTGTTAACAGATAAGATGACACCAAAGCTCTGCTGCAATATTTCTTGTTGATAGGAAGTACTTCAAGTGCATTTCAGAGGTCTTGCTTTTAGGAAAAGAAAGCGTTGCTGTGATTTGTTGCAGACATGAGATACCGAGGTGAGATTTTTCTTCATTAAAAAAAAACAAAACAGATAATGTTTGTTTCTCTGACTACACATTTACATCTATCTGCGCTTTGTGGTTGACAGCTGTTTTGCAATTTGTTGCGGTATTTGCTGTCCTCCTAATAACGTGGGGAATCTTAATCAATTCATCTGACATACACGAGAAAGCAAGAAATATTCTTGGTGAGATCATTCGTTTTCTTATTAGATCTTTAATCCTGAGCTACTGTTTTATTTTCCTCATCTCCATAATACCGTCTCCCTTTACCGTCATTTTTAGGGATGAATAATGCAGATCAAATCACAACAAAATTCAAAATAAGTAAGTCAAACATGCTAAATTTTAAGATAAATATTTATTCTCTCTGTTGTTCAGTTATGGTAGAACTCAGCTTGCTTTTTTAGAACATTGAAATGCTGTTTTGCATCTGCAGCGACATCTGCACCTGTGCCAAAATGTGGCCTCTCCAGAATCTGTCCACCTGACCATTTTGCTCTACATATCAGGAGCGGAGCCGCCAATCTTGTTGGGCCAAAGATCTGTTTTGAGGGTAAAATGTATGTGTTTATGTGGTATTTCCTGAATAAATGAAATACTGGGACAATTATGACTCTGCAGTAAATCTAAACTTTAATGGTATTCCGACAGCATTATGGGTCACGTGTTGAATAATGTGGGACCAGGACTGAACGTTGTGGTCATAAATGGTGAGTAAAATACTCTCTGATACCTCTGCAGCACACTGAGAAACAGATCTGTAAAGTACTGATATACGCTGAAGGTTTAAAGGAGAGGTTCACAATTTTTGTCTTAAAACAAGTCATATCAAGTGGATATCTGCCACATTTACAGTCTTTTTAGCATCAAATTCCCTCTTTGTGTTTCCCTGTTGAGCTGTGGTGGAAGTATAGTAACAAAAAGAAGGACTTTGGCACTAAAAAGTCTCTAATGTTGAAAAATATCTACTTGATTTGACTAAAGTGGACGGCTGAAGCTTCATATTAGCTTCAGATAAACTTTTAAATACATTTTTGGAAGGAGGACTGTGGATTTTGTACCCATCACTTACATTGTAAGTGCATTATGAAGAGATCTTCTAATAGTCAGTTGGAGGAATTATGACAAGAAAATATTTCAGTGTTCATTTGGGCTCCTGATTGTTTTTTTAAGACAGACTTGAAAAATTGTGAACCCGTCCTTTAATCAACCAGGCTATGAAACATATACAAGAAATAATTTAAACTGGTTTAAACTTGTTTAGTTTTGAGCTTCAGAGTTAATTCCTGAACTTGCAGTTGACAAGACAAGCGCACCACAATTTATTAGCTTCTGGAGCTTTCTATCATATTACATGATCCTCATCAGCAGATTAAAATGGGGGGAAAAACCTTTAAGTGCTAAAAAAAAAACCTACTTTTGTCTATGAAGATCATGTGATGTAATAAAAAGCTCCAGAATATCTAATAAACAGACTTTGAGGAGAGCTGTTATGTTGTCATGTTGTGTGAATTATTAATAATACAGTTTTGTTTCATCTCAGCTGAAAAAGGAGTTGTGGAAAAATTCGGCTATCTTAACATGAAGATTGGAGGTAAGGGCTGTTTTTTTAATCTTTTCACCCTGTTTTCATTTTTCAAAGTCTTTTGCAACCATTAAATAACGCTAATAACTTTAACACAGAACCAGGCGACATCCTGGCGTACCTGAAGGCGATTAAACCCGGAATGATTGTTATGGTGGCATCGTATGACGACGTGACAACAAAGTAAGTCCAAATCCCAAAGACTCAGCAGCTAAAGTGATTTCATATTACACAGTCTGACCCTTTTGTTCTTCTTTGTGGCAGGATGACAAATGAAATGAGGGAGATCTTCGTTGGAATGGGAAGCGCTTTGATCAAGTCTGTAAAACGCAGAGACAACTGGGTGTTTGTAGGAAGAGCAGGGACGGGAAACATCAGCTCCTTTGAGAAGGTCAGTGACCCTGCTCCGCGATTACATTTGTTCTATTTCCGTCAGTAAAGATGTTCTTGCATGATAATTGACTGCAAATCGATGTCTTCTTCACTGTTCACCTGTCAGCAAGCTGTTAATGATAAGACGACCAACATTTATGAAGGATGGCCTGTGATGGTGGAGGTGGGCGGCTGTTTCCCCCGAGGCACTGACGGACAGAAACCTTAAAGGACATTTTTGATGGACTGGAAAATATGACTGAAGTTTCTTTTTTAATGGTTTTCAGACTTTCAGGACGTCTGTCTGCAAACGATGTCGCTCCGGTTTCACACTTCAAACAGTTTCAACTCTTTAATTTATTGCACTTAATATTCACTTAACGTTTGTATTTTATAAGTGCGCTCCCCCCAACAATGCATCAACTCATACCATTATTCTGACGCTTCTTCTTTTCCAACTTGCTTATACTTGTTCATAGAAATCTCATTCAAACTTTAAAATATTCAGCTCATGTAATACATCTGTGCCTCTATTCAGATTTATTTTTATATCTTTCATACTTTTGAAAATATTCAACTTTTTCGCTCATTCAAATGAAACTTTGAACACTCTGCTCATCTTTTTGGACCTTTTCAGCTTCTCTTCAACCTCTTCATACTCATTCATGTTTTCACCCAGAAACATCATTCAAACTTTACACCAGTCGCCACCCTTTGTACTTTATCACATCAGTTCCGCTTTTTCAAACCTTTCATAGTTTTTATGCTCTTTCCAGACCTTCACGGGCGATTCAACTGTCTAAAACTTTAAATCAAAGTGTTTTCATTACTTAGACTTCAACGGATTTCACACGTTGCATGACAAGTGACATCGTCTTTGAGTTTAAACACTTGAACTGGCACTAATGCTTCTCTGGTTTCTACTTCAACTGACACTTCCTGCTCAGTTTACCTTCACTTCAACTGACATTTCAACTCCTTTCAGCGCTTTCAATTCAACTGATACTTTCACTTCGGCTGGCGCTGACACCTAAACTGATACTTCTTCTTCTTTCACTGCTTAAAATTACAGTGGAACACGTCCTTTTTAACCGCTATTTCAACTTCTTTCAGTATTTGTGTTTCAACTGTCACTTCAACTACAACTTCAACTGTTGTCATTTAAAGCTGGAGTGCGGGACTTTTATCTCCCCCTTCCGGCAGTGAGAGTATAAAGGGGGGGGGGGGGCGCTCGGCTGTGATTGTCTGACACAGGCATGCAGCACGCTCTCATTCGGGGTGCGCATGAGAGCGTGTCCACCGGCCCACCGGGATTTGTCCCATTATGCCCAATGGCCAGTACACCACTGGCTGGAATTTGGAAAGTCTAGAAAAGCCGCACGATTAACGGCCAAAGAGCCAGCGCGGGAATGTCGCCCCCGACATGAGATTTAAGAACTCTGTATACTGAGGTTTATCTGGCGGTGATAGGCTGAATCAGTCAACTTTTTTGGCGAGGGCTTGAATGTCACGGACGTTGATTTATATGTCAAAGTTCCACACTGCAGGTTTAACTACTTAAACAAACTACCTTAACCTACTTTACTACAAACTATTTTAACTATTTAAAAAAAAAAACTGTTTATTTTAACTATTTAAAATGTTTCAATTGCAAAACTGTTACTCATGTTTTTCACCATTAAAGGTGTTTTTGTTTGTTGTGTGTTTTTTTAGGTTCTCTTTTTTCATCCTAAATGAAGGTCTTAAGGATATTGGGTGTCGTACAGTATGTTGGACACATTGAAAAGCTGCCTGAGGCAAATGTCATTTGTAATTTTGGGCTGTATAAATAAATAAATTAACTTGACTTGACTATTACTGTTAATTATAATAGAAAATGCAAAATAAAATCAGTCACGGTGTGTGTTATAGTGCTAATGTAACATTTTACACTCGTGTGGATACATGTACTGTATCTATTACTGGTAGAACATGCCGACACTTTTGTCCCTCTGGGATAAATGAACAACATTTTATCTGATTCCTGGTAGGTCAGGGATCATTTATCATTTCAAGACCAGCTGCTATCTCATATTTCTTACTTTTCTTTCAGTACTTTAATTAGAAGTAGCCTTCTTTCTCTTCTCCTTCTCACATCACCTCTCAATATTCCTTTTCCTTATTTGTTCCATACTTTGCCATCTTGCTCTCGCTGTACTGTAAATATTCTTTGGGCACTTTGGGCCTGTTTCTCAAGGGTTTGTCCTACTGGGAGTTTCCTCTCTCTGGCATTCTTGGTTGGCGGAGTAGAGAGGGAGAGAGAGTAACCTCAGATGATTGTTGAAACTCTGTCCACTGTGAGCCCAGGAGGGGTCTGTGCAGATACCAATCTGGATTCATATCGAGGACATGGGAGTCACTCATGGAAAGAAGGTAAGATTGTTAATTTCTTCTTCACTGTGAGGCAAAACACTAAAATTCCTAAAGTCTAATTACAAGAAGATCCGGCAGAGGCATCCATGTGGCAAATATGCAGTAGTTTCTTGATACATTGTGCTTATGAGAGGATTAATACTGAAAAAGGCACAATTTTTGGATTGTCTGTCTAAATAATCAGTGTATTATTTGTGTATACTTTATCACACAGGAGCTTACCTTAGTTTTCTTGTATTTTGTTGGTTTTGTTAGTTTTGCTGGCAGGTCTTTTCTGCTGTTGCATTTCTGAAAGACAGCAAATGCTCAAACCAAACACAGGTCTTTATCCAATGAAAAAAAAAGCCTTGCCAACACTGAAGAGTGGGCCTTGGCGGGTGTTTATCCCGTCATGTCCTATTTATTCTTCTCCGCACAATGTCCGCTGTGTGAGATTTCACAAAACAACAGGGGTCTCCTCTCATCATGCAAACAGCAGAGGCGACAGCAGAGTTTGCCATTAAAATGCCTCATATAGATTATATTCTGACCATTCACTGTGCTTCTGAACGCTGTGACTTATTTTCTTTTGAGGAGGAGGAAGGGGGGGGCAGACATGGTGCAGCTGAAACTGAAACGCAAACAATGCCGAGGCTACAAAAAGTGTTGCATTTTGCTACATAGTCATCTAACATTTCATCAAACAATCAAAAAAAACAGAAAGAAAACAACTGAAGCAGTTTATTCAACAGTCCAGGCTGAATTCCACAGGGCAATAATTCTTGTCTTGACTATTAATTCTGCTCCAGCAAATGAGTTCCTCAGTGGGAATCAAACTGTGTTTTGTTTGATCCTACCATTAATGAGATGGCAGCCGTCCACCTCACCACTAAGGGCACTCGCTTCACTGGAGATGTGGAACTAGAGCCGACACTTTTTGTTTTGTGTGTCAGCATCATAATACGGCTTTGTGTAGTTCACAGCGCTCGCTAACATTTGCATGAAATTACATTGTTGCCTGGGCTGCGAGAGTTCTATCTATTTTTTGATAGCTGTCGTTTTTCACAGTATATTTTTTTTATGAAAAAAAAAGAAGCTGTTTTATAGATAAGCAAGTTCTAACTACAGTATGAGATCAATTCTATTCTATTTCACATGTCATTTGCCTTTTTTTTTTCTCTGTTGACAGAGAGATCTTCAACATTTTCCAGGTAGAAGTGAGACACGCCTGAACGGGTCAGGTGAGGTGATTTTTATACTGTTGATTTTTGTGTCATCTTGTCTTTCTTGCTGTATTTTCAGCTCAATCCACGTGATGACTGTTGAGAGACACACTTCCGACTTGCCGTTTGTCAGACTCGTGTTTATTTATTCATTTATTACACGTCCAATGACTCTCATGCTGTGAAGCAGCATGGTATCAGCCACTAAGCCACTGTGCCATCTTTAAAGTTGATTACTATCATCATCGTTATCATAAAGAGGCGGCTTAATCTTGTGATCTGTTTGTGTGACTCGGGGGAAAACAATGAAAGGAGGTAGCAGGCGTATGGATGGAGCTATGAGAACACACGTGCACTGTAGTTTTTCGCAGCAGAGACATTTTTATTTTTTGTGATGTGTCATTAAAGTCTAGAAAAGTAGGACAGAATTTGTTAAGTCAATGAACTTTTATGGGGCTGTCAATAAAACATTCACCCAGTAACATTCAACATTCAAGTCTCTAAACTCAGTTCAGGTTCAGGTTTTACAGCTGTGATCTGAAGTTGTAACTGTTGTCTACAGCTGAAAACGCTGCAGGTTTATAGACTTTTGCACATCCAGTCTACATAGAAAAAGGTTTTCACTTTTGGAGACCAATGAAGTGTTTTATAAGTTGCCTTAAATACAGCGTCTCACTGACAGGAAGATGTATATTCCAACATCTGTCTGTGGAGAACTAATTGACACAGTACAGCACCATAAACACTTTAAAGACTTTGGTTAGACGGCAGATTGTCCCACAAAACTCATGTTGAACATCTCGCTCACAAACTAAAAATTCAAATTGGATTCTTGTACCGGAACAGAGCTTGTTTCTCTTTTCAAAGCAATAAACACATTATACAATCTACTGTCCACATTGGATTATGGAGATATTCTGTATGCCCGAGCTGCCGCCACCACCCATAAACCACTGGACGCTATCCAATTCATTACACAAGACAGTTATAGCACTCCCCACTGTGAGTCATATGAAAAGGTCGGATGGTCGTCACTGACATGTAGAAGACATCAGCATACCTGTGTCTTCATTTTATAAGGCCTTGCTATTTAAGTGATTTAACATCCTTGGTTGAGCTCAGAGCTAATAACCATGAGACCAGGTCACAGAGCAGGTTGTTCCTCATACTATGCTCCTTACTGCTGAAATGAACTGCAACACAGCATGAAATTAGAGACACGTGTTCATCTGAGGGACTTCAACATTTTACAAGCTAATATTCTTCATAATGTGTGGGATTGTTTGATGTAGTAAGTAATGTCTGCGAGTGTGTAGGATGATGTGAATAAACCGTCTTATTGTGATTCTGTGTATATGTGACCTGTCGTCAGGTCTCTTGCAAAAGAGATCTTGATCTGAAGCTTGAAAAATACAAATGAAAAAAAGTATAAAATCACCTTGACAGTCAGCTTACTTTATCTGGTGGTCCCTGAGATTTCCATGGTGTCACTCGCATCAAGGACACCTGAAAAACCATGCGCCACAAAGGTTCCCAGGGCATTTTGAGTCTGTTTGGGACTGCAGGGGTTGTGGTGTCAGCGTTTGCTTAAAAGTCATTTCCTCCATATATTTCCAAAGACAGTTACGCTGACTAACTCAACTTGTGTTTGTGGCGTTTTCCCGAGCAGTCTGGGACTGGAAAGAAGCTGCAAAGGAGTATATAGCTTATTTTCCACACCAGGGTTTTGCCATAATTTTTTCAACAGTCTGTGTTCCTGCCAGATTTCTTTCATGTTAAGACATTCATCATTATACTGAATTGTAGGCCTACTTTCACTCCAATGGTTATTATTTAGTAGATATACATTATGGGTTTGTTGGTAAGTTTTCTCCTTTAGTCTCAGTAATGCAGACACACCAAAACGAACAGGAAGATCGATTCCCAGAGCTTCAGGTTCTTCCATCCCAGCGACAGAGTGAAGACAGTCAGGAGCAAAGCAGTAATCTCATCAGACCCCAAAAACCTCTCAATCCTCTAACCGCCTCCAAGAGCCACCGGGAGCTCCACAAAGAACTGCGGATGACCCACAAGAGGTTGGACATGCTGACAATCATAGACACCGGTAGACGCTTCAGTTTCCTCGTTCAAAGAGATAACAGAGTATGTCTGTGTGTCTGTCAGGAGAGTGTCTCAAGAAGGGAAGACTGAACTCCAGCAAGCTCTAGAAAAGAGGAAATGGGAACAAAAGGTGAAGGCAAGCAGGGAGCAGGAGGAGGCGAAGAAGAACCGATCACCACTTCACCAAGAGCTGCTGAAAAGACATCAGAGGCTAGAAAAGGTAACGCAAAGGTTTTTCCACACAGACGATTGGCATTGGTCTAGGAGATATATATGACTATGTGGAGTGTCAAGTTGTTCCACGGTTGGCCAGTGGAGAGCAGTGCAGACACCGTTTCAGACTGCAGGATTCCAGTCTTGGCTCTTTCACTTGTATTAATACCTCCTGAGTGTTCTAACTATATGAACTAAAAGACGTCACATGTAGAGAATTAACTACGCCGCTCTGTTTACAAAGGTTTTGCTTTTGTGTTAAGAAGGATTAAGGATTGTGTGGATCCTTCTGGCGTTTTGGGAATTAAACCAGACCTCAGTAATCTTGTGAAAATGGTGCCTGGTCACTGCAGCTACACAAATGAGCTCCAAATTTAAGTATGTTTTCTTTCTTTTTTTCCTCAGCTGGAGAGAAACAAAGGGCAACAGCAAGATGAGCCAGAGTTCCTCCGAGTCAAAGAGAGACTGAGAAGGACCGCAGTGTTGGATGCAGGAGAAGAAGAAGCGTGAGAGTTAAGATACATGATTGTATTATTCGGCACAATGGACTGTTGGGAATAAGTGACTGGGTCTAGAGATGAAAGACTGATCTTCACCATTAGAGCTTCAGTGTCTATTGTTTAAAACCTGTCAAATAAATAGATAATACAGTATTCATGACGATCAAGATATTTTCATTAAGTCTATATGGCTGAAGTAGACTGCTGGATCATTATGTAGACAGTGCTTTATACTAAAGTGATCATATTTAAAGCTGTACATAGAACATGTCTCACTGTTTGTGTCACTATTTTCTAACATGTCTAATATTTCTTGCTGCTTTGTCCATAACGTTCAACATGATGGATGTGTTGTCAGTAAAATGAAGTGTGACAGAGCCTTCTTCACAATTTCACAGTGTAGTTTTGGGGTACTCGCTTTAAGTTTTCCTGCACTTGTCACGATTATATTACAGCTAAATTAGGTGTTTTTTATATAGTGATGCTGGGAAGTGAGTAAACATCAATACACTAATCAAACAGTCAGGTATATTTGAACGAGGTATCAAGAGGACATTGACATGATGTCTGGCAAGGTGACTGATGTCACCACTGAGAATTACTGTAAATTTAAGATGACCATTAAGGTAACTCTTGTGTCCTTTGTGTGCCTTTTGGTAATATTTACATTAAATAAATGTACATGAAACTGATAAGTTTGAATGTTTTCTCTTTACATATAAGTCTGTTTGCATAGTCATGAACATACAAAGTAAAAAACAGGAAAAACAGAGTAAAGTCTCAGTCACATATGTGTAAAATTAAAAAAAGTTCTTGTAAACAGGTACAACTATTGGAAAATAATAGATCATGTAAATGAATATATACCTGAAGAATAAAGCTGATATTTATCTTTACAAGTTCTAAACATTGAATAATCTTTAAGGGATGGACTACACACCTGAATACTGTAATGATATTCATTACAGTGATTAATTGCAGTATTTTTTGAGGCTGTTTGAGATTGTGCTTTGCTTTGCATTTTGCATGTTGCTCCCTTGGTTTGAGTTCCTTATATTGAGTGACAATATAAGGAAAAAGTAAAGTAGTACAGACGCTTTGCTGCCTGTTTGTAATCGCTTCATATTTTGAATTTGTAATTTTGAAGTAATTCACCTGTATTTCACAAACTACAATACTTTCTTTGTACCTTACATCTAAAATGAAGTGCAGTATAATGACAGAACACACAATGCATAGACAAGGAAGTTTTATTTAATTTCCTGCAGTCATATCTCTGTGGGTACAAATCTTTGTATTTTCTTACAGCTTGTTCAATAACCCATGATGCATTGCATCCATACATTTGTAGCTCAAAACAGCTTTACAAAAAAGGATATACAATATATACTTATATTTATATATATAATATACACGTGTTTCTTTATGCATTTAGATGTGTTTGTAATGGGTAAAATAAGCTTTTTTTTTTTTTTTTTTAAGAAAAAAACACAGCCAAGTGGAAACAAATCCCAGGTAAGGTTTCAACATAAGGTCATTACCAGACAAATAATAGCCAGTTTATCAAAGTCATCAACATTGGCTATCTTACAGTTAACATGAAGCCCTTCACACACAGTTTGCATATTTTCCACAATTACAGTCATGTAAATCCAGAGTGATTGCCTTCTTTTACTGTACTATGGACCTGTATGTATCAATGACAGATCGAGGGAACTGGTTTCAACTAAATGTATTCAAATTCAACAAAATATTGTATGGATGGGTTGGCTCACTACAGCTAAAATACAGCATTATGTCATGACATACCTTATTAATAACGGTATGGTATGATTTATATCAGGATTTAAGTACTTTCAGCCAGTTGTCGCAGGGAGAATTTGGTGTCATCCTTCTTTTTCCTACAGAATTACGGCCATCCTTCATCTGAGTCACATATTAAAAGTTGATGACATATCTGAATCTACAGTCAAACATTCCCACTTCAGTGTATGGCTTTAGTACTGTAGTTCATCTTCTCAGAGGATTAATGTCGACCATGCACACCGGAGACTACTCCCATTGCAGACAGATGATATTTCCAGCTCCCTGGTTCTTTTTTGTTTTCAATTTTTTGTTCTGCGGCACCTGTGTAAGAGCAGGATATGTGTTTTTTTTTCTCTACTTGTGCCAGGGTATTAGAGAGAGAAAAAGTGTTTGATAGATTCTATATAAGCAATGTAGCCGCACAAATAAAGACTAGAAAAAAAAGTTGTAAATAAATATAGTACAGGAGAAATGTCACTCAGGTAGAGACTTGACCATCATAGTCAATGCAAATGATACAGTAAGTCCACTGTGCTGTGTTGTACGTTGTCAACAACATTACTTCTGGTGTTACTCACTTCACATTATATAGCTCAAAATTACAGTATTACATCATTTTCAATACAACAGAGTAATAATAATCATGTGTCTTTATACTAATTGATCATCATTCATGTAAACATATTTAACCAGGTCATGCAAACAGTAGACCAAAACTTCTTCCACTAGAGGTGCACAGCACAGAGCAGGCGGAGCGCCCAGACTGAGATCCCTCTGAGCAACTGACAGCAGGGGGGGATATTTAGACGCTCGTCAGAAACAGAACGGGGAGGATGAGCGTGACGCGAATATGATCGTTTTCTTCCCACGCATAACATAATTGCACCTTCCAAATAACTCCTCCTAAACGCAACGAGAGCGAGTGTGGGAAGGTCGGATTCCTGCGATTTACAGATTTATGGGGATCTCAGTTTGAGCCTCTAACAGAACAGCCATAAAAAACAAAAACAAAAACAAAAAAGTCTCCTTTTGATATTCATACATTTCGAGGTTTTTCCCCAACAGAAGCATGCAGACACTTCAGGTCAGAACCACTCTTCACAAACCCAGTCTGAGCCAGAATATAGAGTCCAAAAACCCCCCAGAATCAGCCTCCACTTTCAAGTATCTCCTCTCCAAAAAGGCTTTAAACAAAAGGAGTAAATACTTATAAAAGACAGAAACACTTAATAATGACATCATGAGGAGAAAGACAAGAGTGGTCAAACAGAGGGAATGGGCAGGTGGCGTCGGCAGTGGAGATGAACTCTATTCAACTAAACAGCTACTTGGTCAGTGACTGGACTGAGTCACATTGACGGGTGAAGAGTATAAAGACATGCAGGAGTAGCTTTCAGCACTGTTTCCCTCTAAAAAAAAGCGTTCCCCATTCTTTCTGCCCTGTCTGGCCAGGTTTTTTTGGAGAAAGCTGCCAGAAATGTAGTGCGTGTGGGCCAGATGGATGCAGACAGACAGTAATTGGGATTAGAGGTAGATGTGACAAATAATGTAAGACCAAAAATAATGAAGAGGACTGCTTTTAGACCACTGCCTCGTCTTTGATTTAGACTACAGAGGCTTAGATCCCTCCTGAAGCTAACATCCAAATGACCTGCTATAGCTGCAGAAAGGACAACTACAAGTTAAGTTGCTGGGGTGTTTATTTCAGGATAATCATGCAGACAGGCCCCTTTTAAAAGGAAAAAAAAAAATCATGTCATGAACTCTCTGTCCACTCGGAGCAGCCTTGTTCCGTACATGTTCCGTGCGTATCTGGAGTCAGGATGTGGTTTTGAAAAAAAAGACTTACAGCATGTTTCTCCACGCTGCGTCAGTGACGGGCTCGCTGCGGATGAACTCTGGTGGACGCTGCCTGATAACTACTCTGCATTGCTGGCCAGACTGGGCGAGGCGGGCTCTGGGCGCTCCAGGGATACAATGTCACTGTGACAACGGGAGGTTGTGCTCAGACGCGACTGGCTGGCCTGCAGCAGTAGGTGCAGCTTCTCAGGCTGTCCCGATCTGTGCTGCCCTCTGTGCTTCCACGGCGACCGTCCTCGTAGTGGGACACTGGATGTTACAGCAAAACAGGGAACATATAAAGCTTAAGGGAAATCCCAGTATTATTCAACCGCTGGACTGGGCTGCATTTATTTCTCTTGGGGAGATGTTATGATTCACTTTCAATCAACATTCAGGAGGAAACATTTAAATAGGCTGCAAGTGTGTAATAATGAAGTTACAGCTAAATCATAATGGGTAAATAATACTGATGCTAAAAATAATACTAAGCCTGTTGGTAATGAAGGTCACATGATTTTCCCGCAGTATGTCGCTGCCTATTACAGAACCAGCTCCATTTGCCAGTAGCTAGAATTACAAAGGAGGAGGGGAAATACCCACCTCCCTCTGGAATATCAACTCCCCGAATGGGGCTTTAATCTCATAATTGTGGCCATTCTGACTATAGGTCGTAATAACTTTGCACTCGAAACTTACAGCTCTCCTCCTCCCCATTCCCCAAATCATCCTCCTCCTCCTCCTCCTCCTCCTCTTCCTCTGGCAGCAGATGTCCGTGGCAGGGACTGGTGGGAGTAATCTGACTGGGTCCCTCGAGACTAGTGCCCAGCTGCAACTTGCGCATGTGGCGCACCACCGCTGTGGCA
The DNA here is from genome assembly GCA_038419695.1 of Scomberomorus guttatus. Classification (NCBI taxonomy): domain Eukaryota; kingdom Metazoa; phylum Chordata; class Actinopteri; order Scombriformes; family Scombridae; genus Scomberomorus; species Scomberomorus guttatus. Next base: position 20,217,046 of record CM076446.1, read on the forward strand.
TTAAACGCTTGCTGCATGGAGAGAGAGAGAGAGAGAGAGAGAGGGAAGGAAAAAGAAGTGTCTGACAGCTATCGAAGGAGAAAAACAGCAAAGGCGTACAAAATGTGCTCTTACTCCTGCCAATCTTAATACTGCTTTTTCAGCAGGATGCTCTGTGATTCAACCAACGCACTGACCTTCCATTTACTTTTGGCAAAGTTCTTCTTGATTTGAGCGCTGACAGACTCGTGGATATTCTTGTCCAGAGCTGTGTCTCCACAGATCCTGCAAAGTCAAAAGGAATTAGGGAATTTACAGGCATTTAAAGCACCTGCCTGGGGCTTATTTTGATTGTCAACTGAATCTGTCGATTAAAGCTGAAATGATTAGTTGATTAATCGATTAGTAGGTTGACAGGAAATTAATCTGCAACTATTTTGACTATTGATTAATTGCAAAAATGCCAAACATTACAGTAAATTTTTTTGTCATATATAATCGCAAACTGAATATCATGAAAAAGCTATCTGATTATGTCACCTTGTATGGTCACTTTTCATTACTTTCTGACATTATTTTTCAATGAATTGCTTATTGTTTTGTCTTTAAAAGTTCAGAAAATAGTGAAAAATTACCAGCATAATTACAACAAGTCCAAGGTGGCATTTTCAAATTGTCTGTTTTCTCCAACCAACAGTCCAAAATCCAAAGATATTCAATTTACAATGATGAGAAACAGACAAAAACAGCAAATCGTCACATTTGAGAAGCTGAAACTTGCAAATGTTTGGTATTTTTACTTGATAAATTACTTAAACTATCAAACAATTATCATAGTAGTTGGCTATTAATTTCCTTTTGATCAGCTAATCAATAAACTGTTTCAGCACTACACCCAGCTATATTTAAAGGGATGCGAATGAGGTTTTTGTTTTGTAAATATCAAAAGAGAACAAGGAACTATATTTTCCTACCATGGATGCTGGAGGGCCTGCTCACACGTATATCTTTTCAAAGGATCTTTTTCCATCAGGTGACAGATGAAGTCTTTGGCTGCAAACAGTTTTTAGTTTATGTTATTAAAAAAAAGATGCTTTCACTTTGTTATTTATTATTGTTGTATCTGCTGTAGATATTTAAGGAATACCTGAGTCTGAGATGTCATCCCAGTACGGAGAGTCAAATTCATACTCTGCTTTCAGAATCTGCTCAAACAGCTTGGCATCGTTTTCATCGTAGAACGGAGGATATCCACATAACCTGAAGGAGTGACATTACAGCATATTCAGAACAATAAAGAGATCGCTTTACATGTCAGGGATGAATGAACTCGGACTTACAGAATATAAGAAATAACTCCTATGGACCAGCAATCCACTGCTTTGCTGTACGGCTTCTGAGCGAGCACCTCAGGGGCTGTGAAACATACACGGCAGCCATTCAGGAAGAAAAGAAAAAAAGCGGAAAATATATGAGTCAGAGTGGCAGTGAGGCTGAATTCAAGTAATCTTGACCTCTCAGTAATACCATGTGATCCGGTAGGTCACGTTAAACAGGCAGAGAGTACTTCTGAAACACTTGCAATTGACTCAGTAGTGGATGAAAGAGCCACTCACAACGCAGTGAATAAAGAGGGGATATCAGCTGAAACAGCAAGTGCTGAGCTCACATGAAAGAGAGGGGGGAGGTGAGGAGAGTCTGCCTGACCACAGAAATGAATGCCTTACCCACATATCCAGGAGTACCGCAGGCTGTGGACATAACACTGCCCGCTCCCTCAATCTTTGACAGCCCAAAGTCACTGATCATAATCTTGGAGTCTTCGTCCATGCTGTAATACAGCAAATTCTCTGGCTGCAAAGACAGGAGGGATGATCAAAGAGGAGGGTTTTGCAACTGATGAACCAACTGCAAGCTAGATTAAGCTGTTACATTTCTGTCTTTCCTGGACCGTAATACCTTCAAGTCTCTGTGGACGATCCCCATATCATGGAGATATTTGACTGCATCCAAGATCTGGTGGATGAGCTGGCTGGCATCTCTCTCCGTGTAGAAGCCTTTCTCCACGATCCTGTCAAACAGCTCGCCTCCAGATACCCTGATGATTAAAAATCACAGATAAACAGCTTCTGTACATTTAGTATGAGTACTGGCAATGATCGTTTCATCATCCCCCTCCTTTTTTTTCTTTTTTTTGCCATGCAAAGAATCAATCATGTGGCTCAAAAACTCTGTCAAGATGTAGCAGCATCTCTGTCCAGGGTCTCTGCATTACCAAAGCAACTCGACAAACAAAAGCTGCCTGTACCCTCCCATCCCCTATACCCTATACCACTTAACTAAGAGAAAATACAAACACACATCTCATCGTTTCCCCTTAACAAGTAGCGGCCTACTAGTAGGCAGGTTATTACAGTCTCATGCTGTGCTGCCAAATATTGTTCAAAACACAAAAATGTATCTAAAATTCAAGATACTAAAGTTACCAAATATGTCATCAGGCTTAATTTTAGGGAAATTGTGTATAAAATGATACAAAAGACAAGACTAGAATATTTGAGGCAGTTTTAAAAAAAACATGCAGTCTTGCATTTGAATATTTCAACAGACTATATATGATACATACGAATTGACTAGTATTATGTATAAGAATATATATATATATGATACTAGAATGTGGAATAAGACAATTTTACCACCTTGAACTACTACTACGAAAACTGTATATTAACTAAATATTAAGGTAATAAAATTTCATAAATATTTATAAGAGTTCTCAAATTTCCATCGAGACATCTTCAAATGTCTCGTTTTGTCTGAACAAGACTCAAAAAACCCCAAAAGATATTCAATTTGTAATGATATATACAGACAAAGACAAATGCTTACATTTGAGAAGCTGAACAAGAGAATATTTGGCATTTATGCTTAATACATTGTTGCTGATTAATCATCTGTCAATCAACTAATCGATTAATAGATAAATTGTTTCAGCTCCATATTGAATATGTCTAAATGTGTGCCTTCTATATGAATAGCCCTTGTATAACATAAAAGAGGAAGGAGAACTCACAGCTGCATGACAAGATATAGATGAGATGTACTTTCAAAGATGTCCTCCAGCGAAACAATGTTGGGGTGCTTGATTCTGAGGGAGATAAGCGGACAGAAAACATAAGAAATAGAACAAAATAGAACATGTTGCGTTTGCAAATGAGCCACAGTTCTCTCATGCTTACTGTGAATCGGTCACCAGAGGGCATTCTTGCTGCATATTTCACATGTAGAGCGGTCTGTTCTCTCTTTTCTGTGGAAAGTCCTGCAGTAAACTGGGATCAACCCTATCTTGTTCTCCTAAAATACTCCATTACAAAATCTCCCACATCAAACACAGCAGAGCTTATGATGGATAATTACCTCTTGCTGTGAATGACAATGACTGACTTGCTGTACGCAGACCAGTGTGTGCAGCTCGTACTATAAGAAGGACTCGACAGAAAAGTGTAAATAATGCAAAAAAAAAATATATTGTCTGTTATTATAAACCAGCCAACAGACAGTCGAGCATCTCGCTTGGCTCTCGAGTCAAGTTGAGAGCATATGAGCACTATAACACAGTGGCAGCTGAGAGAGGCTAATGTGGCTTTTAGTGGAATCTTTCTGTGTTTTTTCTGATTATTTTATTTTTACTTGCTTGATGTCTTTTATTTCTTTAATGGTGACTTTAAGTATTTGGCTAAACTCCACTCCTCCCATTCCTTCATATCTTTTTCCTTCAGTAATACCCTACCCCCCCCTCTCCACCTCTCCTCCCCACGTCTCTTTCTCTTTCTTCAATACACTGCTGCGGGGAACTCCACACCATCTCCGCCTCTGTGTGCTGTTGCCCTGGCAACAGGGACACTAAAAATAGGTCTATCTTCTTTACTCCTGACATTTCCGGTGCACAATCCTACTGTTTCTACTGACACCATGCATTTAGTCACCCATTCGATTGACCCCTGCATATATATTCTGCATCTGCACATGCATTGTTGTAAGAGGCCGCGCTGACTAATTCCTCCTGCTGGACACAGAGCGACAGCTGATGTGTGGCGCGGGGGGAGGGGGGGTGGGACTTTGGCGACCTCACCTGTGTAGTACTGCAATCTCATTTTCAATGTTGTTCTCTTTGCCTTCCAACGCTTTCTTGGGGATGCACTTGATGGCCACCAGCCTCTGGGTCCTCTTCTCCTCTGCTAGAACCACCTCTGAGAAAGCTCCCCTAAAAACACAAGCAGTGGACACACACACACACACACACATTCACACACATATGCACACATCAGAGAGAGCAGGAGAAATATGTGGGAGTGCAGGGTGAAACGGACAAGATCGGAAAGCAAAGGAAGGACTCTTTTTTCTTAAGATACAGTCCAAGATGGATTGAAAAGTGTTCAACATTATGGAGTGAAGATAATAATATAATTTTTCAGATCTTTTTATACTAATATTTGCTTATTATTGCCTCAATGCAAAGTTGTGGCTCATTTTGACACAAATTAAAAGTAAATTCAGTTATTAGATATTTTCTTCTAAAAAATGTCTCTCAACACCAGAGCTGTTAAAAATGATCTTCAGATACTTTTCACTCAACCATCTGGCTGTGTGTTTATATGGCAGGTGTGTGTGTGTGTGTGTGTGCGAGTGGTGTCTTAGATGAATAATTCAAAATGGTGACATTACTGAGAGGTTTTGGGGCTGACAAAGGCTCGGGAGGTAAAGCAACAGTTACATACAGACATTTACAGGAGTAGCAGTAGCTTTAAAAAAAAAAAAACTATTTTTAATCCATTCAATAATAGATGCAGTAAATGTAGTGTGGCCGTTTCTGAGGGAGACTAGACTGCATTATGGATTATGGTGTGGCGATGATGAGAGGGAGAATACTGTGTATTTACACAGTCTCCCCACAGGAGCGTGGGAGGGAGCTCAGGAGGAGGCCTGAACGCATGAACATTGTTAGCAACCACAGGGATCCTTTACATGTCGGTGAAACAGCACTGTCATGCAATACACAATGGGCAGTCAATGTTCCTGTTTTAGCAAATATTTCTTCTTCTTCTCTATCCGTCACACTGCGGAGCGTCTGAGCAGCTCTCAATCTTAATGGGGGACAAGTTCACTTAAGTCTGCGACCTTAAATGAAAGGATGCAGGCTTCAGAGTGCTGTTGCCAACAGCAACCATGTGATAAGACGGCAAACATCTCTCCCTTTATGTTTATTCTGCTTTTAATGGTTATTAACACTTAATTACAGAGCTGAAGCGTTATTGTGCAACCCCACGGTCTCTCAGTTCACCTCCTCTCATTTCCATCATCATGTCAGAGTAAATGCTCAGTGTGGATCTGTGCTAATCCTTGAGATTGCTTTGTACTGTGGCCATGTTGTGCTCAACGAACCAGTGCAGCAGAAACATTTACATAGTGAGGCCAATGCACACGAGGAGAGGAGATTCTCACACACACACACACACACACACACACACATCTCCAGTTTCATTTTCTAAAAAGTCCTTAAAATGATCTCAGAGCAAAATCACATAAAGCTCCAATTCTCATCGACCCATGAAAGCATTTTAATGTGTTTAAGTCTGCAGCATTCACAGCCAGGGTTTCACTGGGGAGCGTCAAACTTCTATTACTGGTCTGTAAAAATCCATTTAGTCTTATTAGCTTTTTACTGTAAAATAGGACGGTCAATGGGCCAAGACAAAAAGAGAGACAGGTGATGACTGATATGTAAATATATCATTGAATGTGGAGCAATGTCCAGAGAATGTTTGGCGTTTTTGCTCGATAACTGACTTACACGAGTATTGGATTTTCCAAATGGTTGCCAATTAATTTTCTGCCAATCAACTCATTGATTGACTAATTGTTTCAGCTCTGGCCGATTACTTGAAACAAGGAAAATGATCACATGAGCTAGCTTCAGCCCCCAGCTGTTTCTGAAATAGTGGTGAGAAGTATAATAATGTGCAATGAGGGCAGCACCCCCCTTAAAATCCGGCTAACTCTGGAAATGTAACAGATCCTGTTACCCAAATACGATTACTGTTACTGTAATAGTGGCCTTTTCAGTTTAACAAGATAACAATATCTGTTATTTTATCCTTTGTCACCACTTCTATTGTCCAAATTTGTCAGCTGGAAAGATGACAGTTTAAACCAAATGTTCTCCCTGGACTCAAAACAATATTATCAGACTGAAAGATGTCCTTTGGAGCAATTTCTTGCCTGCTTGTACTAAAGTAAATATCTGATTACAAATTTTGATCTTGTGTTTATTCTGCGTGTAACCTGATCTACGCTCAAACATCCTGTTATTTTAACCTTTATTTATACTACGCCTGAAAAGAAAAATATGCCAAGAATTGAAATATTGTCAGTAGTGACTGTGTGGCTGCGTGTGATCTGGACTGACGGTTGAAAAGGTACTTTTAAATATTACGTCTGCATCCTTTCACCCAATATTTGTGATTGACAGAATGACTGAGAGCAAATGAGAGAGCTAGAAGAGAATGTTAATGGATGTATGCACACACTCACATGAATGCACACACACTTTTCTACTGTTGCCTTGAGACACATTGTAATTAACCATCCAGTTGCTCATTTCTCCTTGGAGACGTAGTAGGGGTGGGCTCTCAGCGGGTTTAGGAGAGGAGCAGTAAATGGAGGAAGAGAGGAAGTTACAGCTGTTATTCTGAACTGATGAGATTCAGTTAAGACGTATGTGTACATCTTTGGACTTGACATGAGTAAAAAGGGATATAAAATATGTTATATGTTTATGTTATTTTCCAGCCTCATACGTCTTTATATATTTCTTCTCCCATTTGCCAATGAGCAGACTCGCTTAAGTTGATTAGCTCTTTAGATTAAAAGACATCCTTTATTCCACCGGCAATCTCAGGTTTGATCCTGAAATCCTGACACATTATTTTATCAGTTTTATGCCACTAAATACTGCTGGCACACACATTACAGCAACTTGCTGTCAACAAATTAACATAAATAAGTTTCATGTGAGTCATTTCTCTCAAGACTCATAGCTGACGCATCTGTCGGCTCGGCTGTTTTTGTGCACATGAACAAGGCTGTCACCACACATTTTTAGACATTTTTACAGATATACTGAGCCAATTAAAGATAGATAGATAGATAGATAGATAGATAGATAGATAGATAGATAGATAGATAGATAGATAGATAGATAGAAAGATGGGAATCATGCATCTGTAGCAGAGCGATGATGGCTGCCCCAAAGCCATAAGCACAACATGAACATCACAGCATGGGTCTCTCACACACACACACACACACACACACATACACACACACACAGAAGTTGCTGAAGAAACTGTAATCTCAGCTGTCCATATGGGCAAATATTTATTCACACATTCTCATATCACAATCAGCGTTGCTCTATGTTTTCACTATGATCGGTGTGCTCTTCCTGCAGTCTTCCATGTCTACAAGGCTTCACCTGACAATATCAGTCGCAGACACACACACTAGAGGTCCAGGATTGGGCTGCAACAGCTATTTGTAAACTCATTACTAAATGTGTGTGTTAAGTCCTTCCTAAATTCCCAGAAGCTACTAAGCTAGTTTCAAGCTAGCGATTTAGTAAAACAGGTTGCACCATTAAAACATAAGAAATGTCTTATCAAGTAGAGGAGGAAACATTTGTAGCTCCATCTAATCAAAAGCAATAAACTATGTAAAAAGGAAGTCACGGTAGCATCACTAGCATAACTTCCAAAAAAAGAGAGTTTTAAGGGGACAAATGATATATTAACGTTAGCTGCCAATCCTTGTTGTTCGCATAACATCTTGTAATTTGAGTATACTGTGTTATTTTTGTGAAATGTCATTTAAAATTTACAGTTTACATCATTAGCTTTGTGTCAAGTCAGATAAATTGACCATATTATGGATTCCTCACTCTAAATGGGTCATATGTTAGCAAGCTAATGTTAGTTTTGTCAGTCAGTTCTACTCAGTAGTTACTGGGTGTAAATATTTAGTAACTAATCTCTAGGTTAGAACAAGTTTTGTGTGGCGCAACCCATTTTAATTTAGTGGTGTGTAAAATCTTCACGTAGAGAAGAAGTAGGTTATAACTACAGTAGGCTAAATCTTATTAAGAGCTGGTGCATCCTAATAATAGCCTATCGCATCTCACTTAAAATGATGGATGTTTGCCGCAATGGTAGGCATTATTCATAATGTTATTTTTGATTGTGCATTTCATTTTCTTTTAAAGACTGCACCATCAATCAGGGAGAGAAGGCCCCTTGGACCTGTAGCGGACAGCTACAAGCATCCATTAGTCTATCGATCTCACCTGATGCGAGTGCTCTCTTCCAGCCCAACATCCCTCCAAGTCCCAAAAAAAAGCTTTCTCTTTTTAGCCTAATCCATTTTGTGTGTGTGTGTGTGTGTGTGTGTGTGTGTGTGTGTGTGTGTGTGTGTGTGTGTGTGTATGGGAGTGGGTGTGGGTGTGTTTGAGAGAGGGAGAAAGAAAGAGAAGAGCGCATATGTGTGAGGACATACTATATAATCCCATTCTGACACATCTCCAGATCCATTTTTACACTGCTGTCATTATGAAAAATAACATTTTACATTCATGTCAACAAAGCTAAGAACCGGTCCATTCACTAACAACTGTACAACTGTACGTTTTCCATCTACTCTAGTAAAGTCATGTGTAGGTCAAACCTCTTAACTCCTCTGCTCTCCTTTATAAACAATTCAACCGGCACGAGTGCTTTCCAACAATGCTCCTCCACATTATCAATCTGGACTGCATAAATGGCTCTTAAAACTGTCCTCTGCCCCATACGTTACTTCTTTGTGTCTTTGTCAAGGCCCCATGAAATGTAAAGTTCACTTTCTAGTTATCTTGTTTCTGAGCGCAACATTTTACCATCTAGCATATACCAAATATCTATATTTTCCAATCAAGTCCCTGCAGATTTTTGTAGCTTTTAGTCACCTTCAGCTCGTTGATTGTAGGCAGACAACCTCACAAACTGTATGTTCCATGATTTACTGTACAGCTGCTCTGTTTAATGTAACTATTTTGCTTATCGAATTGTTCCATAATAGAAAGATCTGCCATGGAGACTCAAGCATCAGCAATACATTTGGAGAGACACTCTGCTGTGGAAAACGTTTTTTACTGCTGTGTTGTGGTCTGAAATGTTTCTGTGAACTGGCCCCGAGCTCTTCATTTATGTCAGTCAAGCTGCCAGCTTGCTTTGATATCTTTCTCCACGGGACTTGTAAACTGTGCTAATGTCCAATAATGCATCAATATCACCACCAGTATGTAACTCATACCACCATGTCCAAAAATCATAACTAACCCTTCAAATCATCACATTTCATGCAAAAAACACACCAAACCATTGAAGAAATTTAAGAAATCTATGAAAGACAGAGTTGTTACAGAAGCTAACACTTATAGTCATTACACTGGTTACAGGCTATAACCCATAACAACTGCAGTGTTGGGCAAACTACTCTAATCACTCCTCCCATCTACAGAAACAAACATACAAAACTCTCTGGGTAGTGTAGGCCTCCAGATCGCAGACAAAAAAATGGCTCTATATTGACTGTAGTCCAGCTCAGATCTTTCCACTGGGCTTCTGACTGTGAATACAAGAAAAAAGGAATCATGCTAAGATGAAAGTATTCATTCAGGACTTGCTAGCTGCATCGCTCTGGGGATAACAATGTTGGTTTGTCTGTCAGTCGATCTGTTGTTCCAGCTGTTCGGTCCAGACTAAAATATCAATACTACTGCATTGATTACCATGAAATTTTATGGTCATTTATGGTCCCCAGAGGGTGGATACTTATGACTTTGGTGACTTTGACTATAGCTCTACCAAGAGGTTAATCTGTGGTTTTAAGTGTCTCAACAGCTATTGAATGGATTGGCATAACATTTGGTACACACATTGATGTCCCTCTCAGGATAATTTGTAATCACTTTGGTGATTGCCTGACTTTTCATCTAGAGACACCATTGGGACAGAATTTTACATTTTCCAATACTTTGACTGTACCTTGTGTTTAGTGCCAATTAGCAAATGTTAACTAAGATGGTGAACATGGGAGTCTTGTTTCCTGGTGAGCACTATTCCCCAAGTGTTGTAATGCTCCTCAAGAGTAGCTGCCAGGAAAATCGACTTGTCCCTGGAGGTCACGATGGCAGACAGGGCCCTAACACAGGATGTGGCTGAGAAAACAAGACCCCTAGAGTACTGAGTATTAAATATACATCTGTCTTCTTGCAGAGAGTTAGATGAGAAAACAGATACCACTCTAAATGTACGGCAAACTCATGTTTGCACAGATTAAACAAATGAGGTATAACATGTTAAATAGTGAGCTTCAGAGGCAGTGGTGGGCAGACTTTGTTACCTTTAAACAGCCAGGCTACCTTTTCCCTCTGTTTCCAGTCTTTGTGCTAAGCTATTGGTATCAAGGTATCGATCTCCTCATCTAACTCTCGGCAAGAAAGCATATTCCTTTAACACTTAGTTATGCTGCTTTACTTCAAAAGCATCATTCTGCCTTTCATTTCACCCATGTTACATTGATGTTGTTAAAGCATCAGTGTTGATTAATGTGCATTGTCCGTATACAGTGAATTAACTAGTTAATTAACTGAAGTTTCACATTTACAATCAGTTGCACTCACAACTCTTAAAAGGCCGTTAAGACTCTGTTGTGCTGTTTTCCTGTCTCATCAATTACATGTGAGGTAATAATATTGCTAAAATGTGTTAATGAGGATAACAAAGAGTCAATAGAGATGTGACCAAAGGGTGACAGATATGATAACTGTAGAGTGGGGGGATTTTTTTTTTTCCATCTGCTAAACCTACGTTGAGGACAGCTTGTCCTGAAGTGGACTCCAAACACAGGTACACTGTGAGGATTAGCCAGAATTGAATATAATATTTCAACATAAATCAATTAACTTCACACACTGAATTCCTGAATAAAGCTCCTCTGTAATCTTCTCTCCGAGCATAAGGAGCTTTCCGTCAACACATTAATTCTGCCCTCTGCCAGGTCCAGCTACAGTGACAGGAGGAAAAGAATATTACTATCGCTTTTTTTTCCCGCATTCTTTCTGAAATACGGGAACATACTATCCTAGCAATTCACTCTCTCAATCCGTCTTATATAACCCTTAATAATCATACTTGAAATTACAATCACTGTTTTAAGTTCCTGTGAAGTTTTGTTGCATCATAGCAGCAGTTATCAGCCGGTAGCAGCAGTCATGAATTCTCAAATATACAGTTCGCTTGACAAAATGCGTTGCATACAGCACGCACAGCTCTGAGACACAGACTGATGGAGTCTTATTTGATGTCCTCCTACAGCACTCGACACAGCCAGACAGCCTTCTCATCTGCCCACTGCTATTTCACTTTTTTGGATGTGAACCAGAGTTGCGCAGTCATTAATATCTGATTCTGTGCAGCCTCTCCAGGGAAGCAGGTGTGATTCCAAAAAGAAAGAAAACAACCACACTCCATATGGCAGAGGCGTGTCATCACAGGTGGATGTGTGCTAGGTCACTTGTACTTAGTTTGGGGGGGGGGGTGGAGAGGTGCCCCCCCCGACCATCTGGGTTCAATCCTGTTCCCCCGTAGAGTGTGGTCACAGGTCTATGTGAGTCCATCCCTCACCATAACAGTCTGTGAGCCAACCTTTACCCTGCTAGTTGAAGATTAATTTTCTCCAGAATTAAAGCCAAATGTATATGTAAATAATCTATTTGGATTCCAGACTATGTGCCTGTAACAAAATGTAATCAGGGTCAATCTCAGGGCAGCTAGAAATACATGTTGCCAGTAGGTGAATTGAGCTTGGGCTTTAAAAGTTTTACAGGAAGATTACAGTCAGCAGTCGCAGTAACTGGTTTATGTTATCTTTAGGCAAAAGTTACGCGTTCACACACTGTCTCTCACTTTCTCTCACTGTCACCACAACAGGAAAAAAACATGTCAGAGCTACAGTAAAATCCCCCAGTGTAAATCTGCCATTTGGTGCCCAAGTCAAATCTTAGTTCAGTTACTCTTGTTCACAAATAATAATGTAATGTCCAAGGCTGAAAGAATAACTTCACTGAACATGTTCACATTTATACTGTATGCAACCTGCACACGCTTATTTGCATGTGCAGAAAGAACATGTTAAACACATTGCAGCTCTAGATGCAAAGTGTTTAATGTTCTTTTTGCATATGAACCTAAGAATCCAAGCTGCTTCCAAGATTAGATGCTTTTATTTCGCTTACTTTGCATTTTCATTGACCAATCAATCAATAACACATATCTGTGATCCCTTTCATATGTTTTTGTACTGCTCAGAGGGCTGTCAAGTTGGCTGGAGTGGGGAAATATTTTTTTGAATACTTTAAGGTGAGCGGGAAAGAGTTGAGTCAGCATTCCAACAGTGGCTGTGAACAAGACAAGTCAAAGTCAAAAACAGACATTATAGTGACAGGCATGTCCTAAATGTCAGTCAAGTTTCTTAGAAAGTGCAGACTCAGGGTGCTGAGGCAAAAATGAGCTGTGGGGCCCCTATTGACCCCCTCTGTCTCCCATTTTCTGTACACTGCGTATGTACTCTGTTACCTGCAAGTGCCCATCAGGTACACTGCACACAGCAGACTACACGTGGCAGCTTAATTATATTTGACCTCGAACTCCAGAAAGTGCAACGAGACAGAGCTTTAAGACTGAACCACATGAAAGGGTAAGGTCAGTTCACCCAAATCATACCCAAATGTGATATTCAATTATACAGATAGTTTCCGTTTCACTTTCTGAGAGATTCAAGACATCCACCGCTGCAGCCCTTCAATACAATGGAGGCAAAAGGAGCCAGTGCAATGGAGGTAAATCACACCAAAGCATTAAAAAATGATAAAAAATTCAGGAACATTGTGCCTTTCCAGAAACAATGTCCCCAGTTACTCTCTGTAACTGACACACTAACTGAATCTGGGGCTGTCAGGACCCCCAGAGGGTCTGGGGGCAACCGGTGCAGTTGCCCCTCGCCCTGACAACAGCACTAAACTATCAGCTCAACTTACGTTCCCAGCACTTCTTTGAAGTCATAATGTTCTTTGATGTCTGATGTCTTCTTTTTCCATCCATTTCCATCCTCTCCAAGAGGCATCCTACAACGCTGATCGGATTCGCCACACTACAGCTACGGGGCGAAAAGAAGAAAATTAAAAACAGTGACTAGACTCAAGTGTATGCACAATTAACCACCACCACATGAGGGTACATAACAGAAACACTGATAAATCATTTGATCAAGAGGATTGCGTTAAATTGTACCACAGATGAAAATACTGAGGGTCTTGCAATGTTACACCACAATCAACGGGCACTTCTTCTGCACTATTTAATGTACTTGATTGTGTTTAGAATTATTCTGCCTCTGTGTCAGTTTAATAGATTCATTACAGTTCGGCTGACTGATGTGACTGTTGCATAAAGCCTTCAGCCATTGTACCACTGACTGTCCCGATTTAACGTTCTTGTTAATGTGTCACACGCTTGCATCCTTTAAGACCACAAAGTTTGATTGCACAGAATGACAAGAAGACAAGTCAATGCCACAACTCAAGCTGCTATTTTGTCCTCTCATGCATTGCCAAAGGAGAACAAAAAATGCTGAAGCTATTTCATCAATCTTTGCACTCATATTCCATCAGAGAGGATAAATTAGAAAGGAAACGTGTGTAATGCTGAGCAAAATGTTGCAAATAAGAACAAAAGCATTAATACAGAATAGATGGAGACAAAAATAAACTCGCTCACTGATAAGAAGATATGAGTACCGCAAAAAGAAAGCCACAACTTATAACAACCAGAGTCGCTGAATACAGGCCAGGCAACAATGAATAGCAACAAATAACAGCTTGAAAGTAGGGCAAACAGTGCAGCAGAGACAGTCGCAAGAAAAGGGACCATATACTGTCGCAAAAATAAACGCATGGTCAGCAGAGAGGATGATATTTGACATCTGAAGATTTATACAAGCGGGTAGCTTTGAAGAGAGGTGAAATCTACAAATATACAACAAGAGCTCTGGTTAAATGGAAATCCACTGAGAAACATTTGATAACCTGCTCTGCGTTAAAGCTGCAGGGCGTGAATGGCAAGCAGGAGGATGAGTGGAAATAAAAATGTATTAACGGTGCAATATGCCTGCGATGCTGAAATGACTACGATCTTCGTGGTGGTGGTGGTGGTGGTGGTGGTCATGCATATATAGGCTACAGTACAGAGAGAAAAGGCGGTGTGGGTGTACTGCAGCGCTCAAGGGTATGGCAGTCAAAAGAAGGCAGCATCTTTAGGTGAAATCAGGAGGCTGCAGACATGCGACATGGAAGCGCAGCACAAACACTTTAAGTTTTATTGCCGAAAGAAAATCTACGCGGCTGTTGATGCATTTTAGCAAACGTATAACTGGGGTTTAAAAAAAAATACACATACCTAAATGGCGATCTGTGGCTATGATGTGTTCTCCTTCCCTCTGGGAGCGATGTGATTGCTGTGCTTGTGCGCAGCGCTGGGTCCGCTCAGACTTCTCCTGACGTCAAGAAAACCAGACGTCTGTGGACGTAGTGCAGCATAAAATCACTCACTGTTCTCTTAACAACGTGATCTGCAATTCACCTTAAGATAGTCGAGACGCCGTCTGTTATATGTGAAGCAGCTTTTTTTTAAGGACATCTACTTGTTATTTACTCTTTGCAGCGGGGCTTTTTGGCAGCGAGTGTATATGAGATGCAGGGTAGGCTATGTATGCAATTTTTAGGTGGTTTTCAAGCAGGCAGAACATGTCACTGTGAATAATTTATCATACAGCACTGACAAGGCACACACAAGCAGCCCATATAGAGGGATAGTTCAGTATGAATATTTAAAATGTATGCCCCAGAGTGAACGAGGGCTAGTGTGGTTAAACCAATGGGCCTAATGTGCACTTGCAGGTCATTAAAGCTTTGTTTCCCACTAATCTTAAAGAGACGTCCTCCCTAACTCTCACACACTGTCACACTCATGGGACCCTACCCAAAGTCCATCAGGGCAACGCTCGGCACGTGTCTGGGGCGGAGCCCATCAGAGGTGTGTGAGGGGTGGGGCCCGAGCAGCCAAATGATGCTGTAAGCTACAGAGTAGGCTGTGTGGACAAAATAACAGGGATACCTTAAAATATAAAGACATCAAACACATAGGTATGACAAACCCATAAATACCAAAAAGTAGTTTCTGCACCTCTCTGACAAATGTCAATAATAAGCAAGTTTGTATTGTCGACCAGGCTATTTGTGTTGCAATACCTACATTGTAAGGTGTTGCTGTTATTTTGTCCATCTTATATGTTATTAAATGAAGGGCATTGATAGAGTTATTTGTTTTTAACTAATGTGAGACATATGTTTGTTGTCTTTCTCCTTAATATTCCTTTTTGTCTTTTCTTTCTTTAAATGACTGAGAACCCTGAAATATTTTCAAGGTGTGTCACTGATCACTGTCCACCTCCAGAGGAAGAGCTCGTGGTAGACCATTAAATGTAATTGCAAGTGATGTTTTTGCATGGCGCTGTGACTGTATATCTGCGGAAGTTACTGTATGTATGAAGGTCAACTAAAGATGCCTCAGCACACACTGATAATCTCACTAAATGCAGTGATAACACATCTGTTTGATCACTATTTTTGTAACAAACCCATAAATTGCTCCACTTTGCACAAATTAAAATGTCACCTTCAGACAGTAAGGCACAACATCTGAGCTCTGATTTGTACACAGTGACTTATAACTTTTGTGGTTTAAAAGATTTAAAGAGGCTCAACTCTTAGCAAGTACTCAACCTATTTAACTCCCACAACTTTGGTTATCTAACTACTTTAAATTTGCACAATAAACACACACAAATATATTTTTTTTGTACAAGTAGAAGTCCCTACAGGGCTTTCAACAACATGATTTAGAGACATTTGATCCTTTTTAAAATAATTAGGCTACTATATGCATATTTCCCCTTAACCGTACATTTATCATGTACATATTTATCGTGGTTTTTATTAGGTTTCATGTCTGTTAAGCACTTTGTAAACTTGTGGTCAGAAAAATCAACCACACATTCAGCCCATAATAATGTATGATTAAGGATATTTTATCAACAGTGATAGGCTGGCCTCTTAGGATCTGGCTGGCACACACCGTTTGGTGCAGTACTACTCCTAAACTGTAGGGGAAAGCACTGCCTCGGGTGGCGCTTTCCTTTTCTACGCACAAAAACAATACAATCTCAACTTCCGGGCAGGAGTTTTCAAACAACACTAGCTTGCTAGCTAGCCGTGATACATTTTTGCTCAGGGAACTACGGCAAACTTTGCTGAGTTTTGGGTAAGGTTGTTTTTTGAAAGCCAATTTCTTCTGTTTATTTGCTTCCGTGCGCGTATTTTACATAAAGTTAGTATTTTTAGGTTTGCTGTGTTGTTAGGAAAGCGGCAAGCCAGCTAGGATAACAAGCTAACAGCCGCTCGTCCTGCTTTGTTTCATACATTCAAGCGGCGCTGACGCTCACCGGCTAAGTTTGCACTTGTTCCACTTTGATCACTGTTATGAAAGGGGAGACGAACGATTGTTGTTCTCTTTAACTTTAAATAAGTTCATGCTAATCGGACCAAAATCCAAAGTAAATTTGATCTCCTTTCGTGTTTGTAGCTAGCGGGCTAGCCTGTTGTTTAAACCAGTCAGCTATGTCATCGAGCTCCAAGAGGAGAAGAGCCACTTCACCCTCCAGCAGTGTCAGCGGAGGGGGAGACCTCGACGATGCCTCCTCCTCTACTCCTGGAAGTGGCAGAAAAAAAAGAAGAATCTCAAATGTTCCTCCTGTAGATACGGTAAATGCTCTAGATTTGTTGATTGTATCAGGGTTTTTTTGGTGTTTTAAAGATTTTGGGATCTTCTCCGACATCAAGTGTGTGCTTTTGTAAATATTCAAACTAGCATTAAGAATCTTAAATTACTTCTGTCCTCCAGATTGCTGTATGCCATGAGCTGTTCAACGCTGTCAGGGACCACAAGGATGACCAGGGGAGGCAACTTTGTGAAGTTTTCCTAAGGGTACCAAAGAGAAGGTATTGTGATATAACAGCCTGGATCAATATACTGGGAAATAACTTGGATACCTATCATCACATATATATATATATATAAATCTGCATTTCATATTGAGATCTGATAATCTGGGTAGTGGGTGGGTGCTGCTCGGCAACTCTTTCAGACAAATAAAACATAAAGTACTGAATAATTATAGAGGAAGATCATAGTAATGTTTGTGCTCTCTTGTCCTTTTCCAGGAATCAGCCTGATTATTACGAGATGGTGTCCCAGCCAATTGACATGACAAAAATTCAGTATAAACTGAAGTCAGAAGATTATCAGGACGTGGAGCAGCTTACTGCAGATTTCCAGCTCATGTTCAACAATGCCAAATCATTCTACAAGGTAGAGAGAAAATAATACTTCCACTCTAAACCTTTTTCTGATTGAATGTTTTTAAGCAAAAATGCCAAAAATTAGCTGGTTTCAGCTTCTCAAATGTGAAGATTTAATGCTTTTCTTTGTCATACATGAGGGTAAACTGAATATCTTTGAGTTTTGGACTGTTAGTCGGAACAAATAAAACATTTTAAGAAGTCACTTTGGGCTGTGGGGAAGTATAACTGTTAGTTTTTACTATTTTCTGACATTTCATAGACAAGACGATAAATTGAGAAAATAGTCGGTAGATTAATCTATAATGAAAATATTTGTTAGTTGCAGCTCTATTACCATTGCTACGATGTTTGTTAAAGGTAAATTACATTTTTCTGACATCATCATATAGTTTAATGGGACATGTATACCATTAAAGCCACACTTTCAAAATTCACCAGCTGTGGTCTCCACATCCACGTGACAATCTTAATCAAATCTATATTCCTCTTTATGTTCAACAATCTAGAGTGACAGTGAGGAGTATCGAGCTGCCTGCAAGCTGTGGGAGGTATATTTGCAAACAAGGACTGAGTTTGTGCAGCCTGGAGAGGGAGATGAGGATGATGAAGATGGTGATGACATGATGGATACTCCAGGGATGTCAACTGAAGATGAGGTAAGTTTGTTTGCTCATTAGATGTATTATTGCTGCCTTGCCAGCATAAATGGCACTTACCACTTATGCGCTTTATTTATGTGTGTAACATATTAAAACGTAGAAAAATAAGGTCTGCATCTTTTTAATGAACAAAACATGTATTTCAATGTCTTTTATATGTTGGAGGTGTTTTTGAAAAAGATTCTTTTTTTTTTTGTCATGGAAATGTGTGTTGTAATAAATTATAAGGACCGCCGTGCTGCAACAGAACTAACTTATACATAAACATCCTTTAGACCTCAGCTGGCAGTTTGAAGGAGGTGTTGGAGCAACTCTTAGAGGCTATAGTGTCACACACTGATCCCTCAGGGCGTCTGGTCAGTGAACTGTTCCAGAAACTGCCTTCCAAAGTGGTAAGTCCCCAAAGAGTTTATGGACCTCAAATGATGCTGATGAAACTGTTACTCAGCCCAACAGACACTAATATAAGAATATTTACCTTAGCTGAATTTATAACTGCTCTTATTGTACTGTTGGCCTCTTTGAAAGAAGTAGTTACAGTCTTATTACCTTTTTTTAATGGTTTTATTTTATGTCTACAGCACCGTTCTGTATTTTCTTACTCTGAGTGTCTCTGTCTATTCTAGCATTATCCAGACTACTATGCCATTATAAAGGAGCCAATAGATCTGAGAGCGATCGCTCAAAGAATACAGGTAATCAAATCACTTGCTTTTATGTGCGTCAGTCTTCTTAAAATTCACTTAATTCAGAACATAATCATGTTCTTCTCTAACCAGCGCTACTTTATTTTATTTGCATAGATTGGATACTATAAAAGTGTCAATGCTATGGCCAAGGATATTGACCTGATGGCCAAAAATGCCAAAACATACAATGAACCCGGATCTCAGGTTTTTAAGGTAAACTCTTTTTCTTATTTTTGATTTGTTTATTTTTGGAAAATGTAACAATCCAAATGTTAACAAATGCTCTGTTATTGTGTAGGATGCTAACACCATAAAGAAAGTCTTCATCCAGAGGAAAACTGAACTTGAACACGCTGAACCCACAAAATCTAGTCTTCGCATCAGGTATTTACATCAGTGAATTTTTAGTGTATTATTGTCATCATCAAATGCAGAAAATGATTTGCTGACTGAAAGGAAATCCTGACACGACCCACACGCTGTGGTTCTTGCGTCTGTACTGTGACCATTCAGAAATCGCAGGTCTGGCCAGGGGGATCGACTTTCCGGCGTCAGCGTAGCACTTCAGTATGGCTCAGAGAGCGAGGACGACCCCGTGCTCTCTGGTAAATATCAGCATTTTGGACAGCAGAAAAATTTACTTTGCTTTCGTGTTGAAAAAAATAACACTTTACTGTGTAAATGTTTGCAGGCTCTGTGTGTTATGATGAAGGAGAGTCCGAGGCTGAGAGTCAGAGTTCTAGTATGGAGATGAGCAACCCGATCTTCCAGCTGTATGAAGCTGTGAGGGGCGCCAGGAACAACCAGGGGCAGCTCTTCTCTGAACCTTTCCAGCAGCTGCCCTCTCGCAGGGAATATCCCGACTATTATCAGCAGATCAAACAGCCCATCGCTCTGCATCAGATCAGGTGAGGAAAAATCATTCAGTAGATTCCGAGAGTATTACGTCCAGAAGCAAAATGGCAGATTGCTCAAAAATTAGTTGATGGGTTTTATTGATGGGGATATTCACTTTTGGAGGAAGTTTTTAATGGCCTTTTGTTCTTTTTTTTTTTTTTTTTTTAGGGCAAAAATGAAGAATGGAGAGTATGAGAGTGTAGATCAGATGGAGACTGACCTCACTTTGATGTTTGAGAATGCAAAGCGCTACAACATGCCTAACTCAAGCATTTACAAACGAGCCTTTAGGCTTCAGCAGATCATGCAGGTAATGACTTCTGCATCACGCTGTGTCACGTTTTGCTAGAAGATGTTTTCATTCCACAGTTGGGCCAAGGAAAAGATCAGAATTGTCCACTGAGTTATCTGTCTGTTGATCTGTTTGTATAGGCAAAAAAGAGGGAACTTCTGAGGAGAGACGATGATGACGGAGACAGCATTCTGTCATCTGATGCCGGGAGCATCAAGAGAAAAAGGTATAAAAGTTTTTTTTTCTCCTTCTGTCAGTTCTTCAACTTTTGCATGCATTGTTATTTCTCATGAAGCATAAAGACGTTTCTCTGTCTTTTCAAGACAACTAAAATACATCACTCCTGAATTCTTGGTTTTCATGTTCTTGCATTCATACTCCTGGTGTTGCCGTCCATGCTTATTGTTGTTCTACTTTGATTCTTTTCAAGCCACAAGAAAAACGTCAAAAAGAACCGAATGAAAACCCTGTATGCTGCAGTGACTGAGGCAAGGGAGGCAGGCACCAGTCGCCGCCTTTGTGATCTTTTTATGGTCAAGCCATCCAAGAAGGACTACCCCAACTACTATAAGGTCATCCTCGAACCGATGGACCTGAAGACTATTGAGCACAACATTCGCAGTGAACGCTACGCCACAGAGGAAGCTCTGATGGAAGACATGAAGTTGATGTTCCGTAACGCCCGGCATTACAATGAGGAGGGATCTCAGGTAGGATGTGTGGGGGGGGGGGGGGCGCCTTCATTTTTGCTGTTAGCTAATGCACAGCGATCTTTGCATGTGCTATATTTTTCTGACACTAGTACCTATTCATTTCTGTTGATATAGGTGTATAATGATGCTGACATTCTAGAGAAGATACTGAAGGACAAGCGCAAGGAGTTGGGACCTCCGCCTGAAGAGGATGATGTGGGATCTCCCAAATTGAAACTAAGTATGTTTGATCATGTTTTTTGCATGTTTATACACTTTACATTACTGCAGACCATTTTCCAAACAAATGTAGATCTTTTGAAATGTGTTATTCCTGACTTGAAACATGCTTGAATTGACTAATCCATTGCAGTAAATATAAATTGTGTCGAAGAATTGGTCCCACTGTCTCCTGGCAGTACTCGTGTTGTTAGAAATATTATCTAATTTAATTAATTCTATGTGTAATTATTTCTCTAGGAAAGAGTGGTGTTTCTCCAAAGAAGTCCAAATACCTCACCCCTCTCCAGCAGAGGTTAAATGAGCTCTACGATGCTGTGCGAAACTTCACTGACCGTCGAGGTCGCCGCCTGAGCACAATCTTCCTCCGTCTGCCATCTCGTGCCGAGCTGCCCGACTACTATGCTACTATCAAGCGTCCCATCGATATGGAGCGCCTGCGAAGCCATATGGCGGCGGGCCGTTACCAGGACGTTGAAGCCCTGGTGGAGGACTTTGCTCTCATGTTCAACAATGCCTGCATATACAATGAGCCCGAGTCTCTGATCTATCGGGATGCTCTAGTGTTGCACCGAGTGCTGCTGGAGACACGCAAGCAGCAGGAGGGAAGCGAGGACTCGGGGGCTCCTGCTGTGGGACCTCTGGTGCGAGAGCTGATCAGGAACCTGTTTGTGTCCGTGCTGGGTCACCAGGATGAAGAGGGCAGATGCTACAGTGACTCGCTGGCTGAAATTCCTGCTGTGGACCCTGCCGCCCCTGAAAAGCCACCGCTTAACTTCGAGGTCATCAGAATGAACGTGGAACGTGGTCGCTACAGAAGATTGGACGTCTTCCAGGAACACATGTTTGAAGTTCTGGAGAAGGCAAGGAGGCTGCACAGGTATAAATACATTTTTGAAGGTCTGCAGGTGTTGGCTCTGTTCAGTCTAGGTACAGAAAGAACAGTTGCAGAAAGGGGTTCATTGAAACGGCTAAAATGTGCACCAATGTTTACATAATGTCCTATTTGCATTTGCAGGACTGACTCAGAGATATTTGAGGATTCAGTGGAACTACAACAGTTTTTCATTAAGATCAGGGATGAGCTATGCAAGAATGGAGAAATTCTGCTGTCCACTGCACTCAACTACACTTTAAAACACCTGCACAGCGATGTGGAGCAGGAAAAGAGGGAGAAAATTCCCAAAGAGATTGAGGAGGACAAGGAAAAGAAGGAGGACGACGAGGAAGAGGGGAACAAAGGTGTGTGTGTGTGAGCTTTGTTTACATTATACACAGTCTTGAAGAGTATGATAAAATGTTGATGTGATGGTAATTTGAAATCATATTTCTCACCCAAAGAAGGTGCAAAAGGTGCAGAGGACCTACCAGGAGAGGCATGGCAGTCAGAGTCTGAGTCGGAGCGTGTGTACAGTCAGGACTGCAGCTTTGAAAACAGGACCTACCATGTGGGAGACTTCGTCTATGTGGAGCCGTCAGAGCCGAACCTTAAGCCGCACATCGTCTGTATTGAACGTCTATGGGAGGATGAAGCAGGTTACCAAACCATCGCTTTTTATTTATTTAAATCAGCTGGATTCAAATCAGATATCAGTGTACATGTATGAGAAACAGCTAATATTGGATCTGTTCTGTCACAAGTTGTCACACATTATAGGACATAATCTGTAAGAGTAAAAGCAAAAAAATAGAGTTGGTACTTTTGAAATTAAAGGTTACTTTTTGGTAAGGAAACATTTCACCACTAACACAAACAAATGGTTCTGCCAAACAAATGATGTCAAATACAGCACAAATCAAAATAAATATGACTCATTATGGGTTATTTTAAGAAGGAACTTCATTTAGACAGTAGTTGTTTTTTTTAATCCATAAAAAATATCATAGATTTCAATTCTATTTTTGTAGTTTTATTGCTAATATGACCTTGTCTTTGTGTGTGAAGGTGAGAAGTGGCTCTACGGCTGCTGGTTCTACAGACCCAGTGAAACCTTCCACCTGGCCACACGCAAGTTTCTGGAAAAGGAGGCCTTCAAGAGTGACTACTATAACAAAGCATCCATCAGTAAAGTCTTAGGCAAATGTGTGGTCATGTTTGTGAAGGTAAACCCCCCCCAATGGAAACGGCACCACACAAAGAAAACTGTTTTGTTTAACACAAGGATCTGTTGACCGACTCATGACTCTTTTTTTTCTGTAGGATTATTTCAAACTTCAACCTGAGGGCTACAGAGCTGAGGATGTCTACGTCTGTGAATCACGCTACGCTGCCAGGAACAAGTCGTTCAAGAAGATCAAGATATGGGCCATGCCCGCAAGCTCTGTGAAATTTGTCCCTCGAGAGGTGCCGTTGCCTGTTGTCCGCGTTGCTTCCATGTTTGCTAAGCCTGACCAGGAGACCTTTTCATATACAGACAGTGGCAGTTTTGTGGACAAGGTGAGATCAATTAACATTTCATGGGAAATGGGTCATTGTAGCAGCAAATAAAAGGACACAACAAAGATAAATTGTAGCTTCAGATAATGGAGTGATCTTACACTTTCATATTTAGCTACTGTTCGACTTAATACCAGGAAGTCTGCAGAATCAGGACACTAACCCACTAGCCAAGTTCAATGTAACGCATCTGTAGTCAAGGAAAAAATGAAATATAACAGAGTGTTTTGTTGCTGAGTAACAACACCGTCAGTTGACATCGACTACAGGGGATTAATTAACTTGTAGATTGTTAGCAGGCATGTCTCGACAAGGAGCCGGCCAGCAGTGAGAGTAGTTAATTCCAAGTATAAAAGTTTGTTTGTCACAATATAAACAAACATCTGAGTCCTTTGTGTGTGTGCATGTTTATTCATTTAGGAGAGAGAGGACGTCCCTGTGGAGGTGAGTGGAGCTGAGCCCGGCTGTCAGCACTATGAGCAGCTGCGCTATAACAACATGTGGTTTAAAGTGGGAGACTGTGTTTACATCCAGTCACATGGTCTATCAAAGCCCCGGGTTGCCAGGTGAGTGAAAGTTTATTTGTGCTTCGTGTTGTTGAAATGGATTATTATAACGGTCCTATATGATTATTATGGAGTCATTAACTATTGATAACGTGGCTCCCTCGTCTGGACTGCAGGATAGAGAAGCTGTGGGTGCAGAATGGAACTACTTTCTTTTTTGGACCCATCTTCATTCATCCTGAGGAAACTGAACACGAGCCCACAAAGATGTTCTACAAGAGAGAGGTGTTTCTGAGCAATCTGGAGGAGACCTTGCCCATGACCTGTGTCATAGGTACTGCGTTCATACTTCATAGGACTTGTGCTCACATATCACAGTGAACCAGAACATCCATCGTGTACTGAACCTAAATTTTCACCCCGCAATTTTTTTTAAATACATGCTACAAATAGAATTTTTACACACGAGTTTGAGTCCCACACACACTTCTGTTTTCTCCTTCTCGTATGCTCTCAGGCAAATGCATGGTGTCCTCCTTTAAGGACTACCTGTCATGCAGACCAACCGAGGTTTCAGAAGAGGACAACCTGCTGTGCGAGAGCCGCTACATCGAGACTGAGAAGCAGATGAAAAAATTCAAGGGACTAAAACGTTTCTCATACTCTTCCAAAGTAGTGGAGGATGAGATCTACTATTTCAGGTTAGTCAGATAAGCAGAACACTTAATTCTGATTCAAAGCTTAAACAATTTCTTGCCCGGTCAGAATTTCTGTTTTCTCTTGTACTGGTACAATGTGTAGGAAATTGATAGTGCCACAGAAGGAAGCGTCCCCCTTTTTGGATAAGAAGATAGAAGAGCTTGAGGTTAAACTTGCAGATATGGAGGATGGAGATGAAGATATGGAAGACATGGATGAGGAGGAGGAGGCTCCAGCGACGCCTTCTATGCCTCAGATGCAAACCCCGCTGACAAGTGATATGGATGTCATGCCATACATACCTTCCCAGGTACACATACACCGCCAAAGACACTATAGCCTTCTAAACTAAACCCCAAATCTTCAAACTCCTGTTCCTAATATTTAAATTAACACACAACCTGTTCTTTCATGAAGACCACTCCTAAAGTGAAGGGCTTATCAAAGAAGGAAGGGGCCAAGAGGAAGATCAACATGAGCGGCTACATCCTGTTCAGCAGTGAGATGCGGGCCGTCATCAAGGCTCGACACCCAGATTTCTCCTTTGGGGAACTGAGTCGACTGGTGGGCACCGAGTGGAGGAACCTCGAGGCTTCCAAGAAAGCAGAGTATGAAGGTGAGCGGAGCAGCTGTACGTGGGTGCAGAAGTTCTTTGATGTGAACTGAAGTCGAGACATAATTATTTTTGTATGTTGCAGAACGTGCGGCCAAAATAGTGGAGCAACAAGAGCGCGAACGGCCCCCCCAGAAGCAAGTGTCCCCAAGAGCAGGTACCCCCGTAGGGGCACTGATGGGGATGGTGCCTTCGCCTAGCACTATGGGCATGATAAACCAGACCATGACACCTGTGTCAGGTAACCCCTCTCAGAGACAGCACGAGTGCTTGACAACACGGCAGCAGGGATATGAGGCTGGACTGTTTTACAAACCGCAATCTTCTAGTTTTCTAACCATTAGAAACTCAAAACCACATTCTTAAAGCAACATTTTTCTTCTTTTGCTGCTGTTTTCATGTTGTAATGTTTATAGTTTTTATCACTAGCTTCATATTTGACATTGCATGACATTTACTGCATGAATAACCTTATTTTAAGATTTTTATGTAACTTTCATGCTTGTTTTGCCCGCTAACATTTTTAAGCCCATTTGTATCATCGGCCCCTTTCACACATGGAACCTTTAACTTCGACAGGTTTGGTTATTCCAGTGAGGCGGTAGTTGTTCTTCATTCACTCAGGTTTATTATATAAGATTCAGTGTCAAGTTTTCTCTTGTGTCATCATGACGGCTGGGAAATATTTAGATAATTATTTTCTGTGTCAGCTGAAGAAAAATAGCAAGTTGGGTGTAAAAGGAAGAAGATTTTTTACAGAAGCTGCATAAATGATAGACTTCAAATCATATCACTGTTTAATCATTTAGTTATCTGATCAGCTTTGTGGTTATGTACAACCATCATCAGTAAGAACAGAAAATTAACATGCTTTGCCGGGGATTATTGCTGCTTTTGTAACCACTAAAGTGAAGTAGAAAGATTTTTAGATGTTTGACTACTCTTAAGCATAACATGGAAAATCGACTGAGACACGTAATGCCAGAGCATTTATGGCTCAAGGTGAATGTGTGAAAGGGGCTGCTGTGTGCAGACGTAGTGCATGTTATTTCATAGTCAGGTGCATGTCACTTATGCATGGATATGTTGTTGTCCTCTCCTCGCCCTCTTCCCCAAGGCATGATGGGAGCTTACGGCCCACCTTACATGGCCTTGCAGGGCCCCCATGAGGGTTTGTTGAGCGTGGCTCCAATGCCACCTCACCCCGCAGGGGGGCCCCACCTGCCTCCTCCCCATCTCCAGCAAGGTATGCCTGGGTACCCTGGCATGCTTCATCAGGGTAAGGGCCACTGTCCCAGCCACACCTGCTCAGTCACATCCAATCGTGTCTCTCCTGCTGGAGGGGTTTACCTGGTCCACAGGCCGCACAGACTGATCTGCTCACAAAGCAGTCAAAGCTTTCTGATCACAAAGTGTACTCTCATCCCACACCTAAAATATACAGGATCCACATTCACACATGTAATGCATGTGATACCACTGATACCCAACAACTAACATTCAACTAATATTCGAAAACTAACATTTCATACAAGTAATTGTAAAACCTACACTTAATATTTGTTTTGGTATAGTGTTAAATCTTAACATAAAGCAAACCATCACAAGTTCACCACAATTACCAGACAGAAATGAATTGTTCTCATTTAACAGGTATGATGGGTGCTGGTATGAATGGCATGGCAGGAAGTCCAGCATCAGGAAACTTTATGCAACAGGTGAGCCCTACCTGGCCCTACAGTTTTACATATACAGTTCACATACTTTTGAACTGTAGATGATCTTATTGCCATAAGTACTGATAATTTTGTTTCCCTCCATAATCCATCAGCACTCGCATTCAGGTCGTCTGTGCTGCAGCCACAGTGGCTTAAATGATGTGGCAGTTATGTCAAGAGTGCTTACGAATACAAATAAAAGAAAACAAATGGTTTATGTCTTTATTTTATAATTATTTCACTTACTGTCCACATGCTGAGAAAAAAAAAAACCCTTGTTTTTCCATTTTTAGCCTGGGATGTACAGCCCAGGAGCACATGCTCCTCCACCGTATCCAGGACAGGGCCAGTTAGGCCAACCCTCACATCTGCAGCCCACCACCCCCATGTTTGTGGCTCCACCACCAAAGACCCAGAGGGTGCTCCACTCAGAGGCCTACCTGAAGTACATTGAGGGCTTGAATTCAGAGTCCAGCACTGTCAGCAAGTGGGACCAAACACTCAAAGGTGTCGTGTCTTGTGTCATCTTTTCATTTTTATGTTCTACCGCTCGGGTCGTCTAATTTTCCATCTCTGTGTATTTAGAAGCATCAATATTGACAGAATTACCCCCCCGTGATTTAATGTCTTTTTCTACATAAACATAAGATACTAAATTTAACGTATTAGATCCTGTTTTTTTTAAGTTAAGACAAGTATGATGATGTAGAAATGTTTGCTGTTACTTGTTATATGATTAGTGTTCACATTTAAATCAACACAAAAATAAGTACTTTTAATCAAGAACCTTGTGTTTCTATAACAGCGCAAAGGCGAGATGCTCACCTGACTAAAGAGCAGGAGAGCCGGCTGCCCGCTCATTGGCTTAAGAGCAAAGGAGCGCACACCACCATGGCGGATGCACTGTGGCGCCTGCGTGACCTGATGCTGAGAGACTCTCTGAACATCTGCCAGGCGCACAACCTGTAACCTGCAGGACTCGTACCACTTGTAACCAGCTCACTCACTCACTGCTCTTTCCCTGAAGCGATGGAGTTTAGGAAGGATTGTAGACCATAGAAGCAATATTTTATAGTGAATCATGATCAGATTTATATTTATTAGCTAGCATTATGAGCTTGGTAGTTATGTGTGTGTGCATTTTCATTTCTTTTTTTACACCGTGGGGATTAATTTTACTGCAAAACCAGTGTTTTTGGCTGATTGATACTACCAAAATAAAATTCCGAACACCATGTTTCTATTCTGTGTGTTTGTTTTAAATTGCTTTAGCTGACAGTTATTGCTTGTGCCCGTGAATGACTAGTTGTCAATGACCAGTTGCACAGATAAATCAAGACAAACTGATACTGAGGATGCTTCTCCGCCGTCACTCCAAAGACTGTCCACTCAATCGTGCATTTTTTTTTGGAAGTACTTCCTCTGTGTGATGTCACTTCCTGAAGGGAGAAACCAGCTCGGGCCATTCTCTTTAGTGTTTGCCCTGTCTTCCCAATGTCCACCTCCTCACCGCCCGCATTTTGATATAAAAATAACATAGACTGACTCTTGAAACTGGCCATTAACAAAAGCAAACGACACTAAAGCAACGTATCCTATGGAGTAACTAAAAACTGAACGAAAGGAGCGACGAGGTGAGACTTATTTTGTGTAGTGACTTGTCGAGGGTTAGCTAGCTTAGCCAGCAGTTTCAACGGCTGTTCAGACTCAATGGAAAAAAAGGAAAGAGATTTGCTTTAATTAACAAAACTAATGTTAGGTACTGCCGCTGAGAGAGCATCCTTCTTGACAATATTAGTTTCAGCAGAGGCTGTCCCATTATCCCCATCCCTGCCTCTGTAGCTAGTTAGCTAACGTGGTCCTTTTTGGAAAGCTTGTAGCCACCCGGCGGCCTGACTTCATCAGAGCCAGCTAATGTCCTAGTGACAGCAAAATCTGTTATATAGACCTTTTCACACAGATAGTTAAACCATTAGGAAATATAAGAGTCTGGTGATGTGAGAGACATTATCGCGTGTGCATTTTTGCGAGCAGTTTAAGCCCCGTGTATAACAGCTAGCTTGTATCTTCTTATAAAACTAGCTAATGTTTAAGTTATCGTTTTATCAATAAGACAGACTTGTAAACGTTTAGTGGCATGATGAAGTACATGTTTAATGGGAGTTTTAGTTGTATAATATCACAGATGGCAAAGGCTCCAAGGGCCCACAACACCCAGACTGTGCTGAACACCTCCCCAACCCTGCACCTTAAATGGAAAGATATTAATATAAGATAATTTGTGTGTCTTTGTGTCAGCAGCACCCTTAATTTAAACGTGTTAATGAGGAAAAAGCATAAACCGAGCCAACACTGTTCGTATTGTTTCATCTAATCTAGCTCTGTCAACACGTCATATGTAGTATTGTTCATGCCACCCATCTGGTTACACAGATGTGATGTTGTCCTTCTTGATTGCTGTGTGCCGGGTGACCGGTGTTTGGACTCCCTCGTTTTTGATATTTTGAAACCTGCGTGAATATTGTGATGAGGTGAAGCAAAACGTGAAAAGGGCAATTGGCAGTGCTGTCAAATTAACTGGATTTGTTGTTACACTGTCTGAAACTGATAACTTCATAATGAATTCTGTCAGTATGTCCACAGATCAACATATCATTACATTTAAATGCTCTTATGTTTTAATTTAATAATCATAATCTGGGAAATTAACCCATTTCTGAATTTCTGCAGACTGTTTTGTTATAAATCTTTTTCTGGCTTCTTTTGCACCTTTCTTTTGAATGATGACATTTTTCCTACACCTGTCTACTGAGTGTATTAGACAACATTTGATTTGAAGATGGTTCTAGTTTTCAACCTTATCCAGCAGACAGGGGCTATTCCCTGTGGCATTTGCTGTTTTCCCAGTGGTCTGCATGGGTTTCTTCTCACAGGTCTAATTCTGTGATAGACTGGCAGCCTGTCTAGGAGTACCCTGCTGCTTGCCCTTTGGTTGCTGGGAGCTCCAGCCACTGTGACCACTAAGTCTTGTAGAAAACAGATGAATGGAGCATCCTTGCATGTAGAAATTTGCTCATCTGTGCTGCTTATTTTATATCCTCACTTTCCAGGCAGAGACCATCAGAACTCCTCAATCAACAGTTCCCCGCACCATTTCTGCACTGCAAAGTTCTTTATCTAAACGTCAGCCTACCATTGACTAAGCTAGATCAACAAGGATGTCCCAGCTCCAGTTTCAGTGTCCGGCTAGCCCCATGCCCGCTGCTTCTGCCCCACTGCAGCTGGGGCAGCCACAGCCTGGCTACAGCATCCCTTGTGCCTCGGGCACGCTACCCTCGGAGAGCGCCAGCCAGCCCATCAGGAGCTCCGCTCTCCCTGCAGGCTCAGCCACTCCCTACAATACCACCACAGGTTTGTCTTTTTTGCTGGTTTGTTCAAAAAGCTAATTGTTTTTGGTTTACAGTACAGTGCTATCTTTTATTAAGCCACTAACATTTGTGGTTGCAAATATCACATTTTCCATAAAGGCTTGCAAAAGTGTACAGTGTGTATTTGTTAAATTCACACTTTGTTTTTAAACCCCTCCCACATATTGTACTGTCTATGCGAGCTTTGTGTATGTCACAGTCACTGCATCTGAAATATTTAGGATTTCATGCTTATTGATTTCCAAGGTTTATCATTTCTTGCATGTCTTGCTGGTAAGTGTATTTTCTGTCAGACTTTGGGAGGAGGAGCAGCCTTTTGTTTCTGTGTTCATACCTATTTGTTTAGTTGTATGTGGGATCTTTTTTTTTGTTATAGTATCTAACATGGCAAACCCTAAAGAGAAGACCCCCATGTGTTTGGTGAATGAGTTAGCCCGTTTCAACAAGATCCAACCTGAATATAAGCTACTTTGTGAGCAAGGACCAGCTCACTCCAAGGTATGTTGGGAGTAGCTTTTACAAACAAACCTACGTGGTGGTTCCATCTATGCTGTTGTTGTCTTTTATCAGAAGTTCATGCTAGTGACGGAGAATCTTACTGGTTTTCTTCTGGCTCCTGCCTCTGTCAGATTTTCTCAGTGAGGCTCACACTGGGGGATCAGCACTGGGAGGCAGAGGGGACCAGCATCAAGAAAGCCCAGCATTCCGCTGCTGCATCCGCCCTCGCTGAGACGACACTCCCCAAGCCCACCATGAGGACACCCCGCAACACAGGCAAGAACCCAGGTGGGTTGTTCCCACTGGTCTGGTTGCAGTGTTTTTCTAATGCTTGTTAAAGATTTGCAGGGTTTGCTTATATATTTTTATCTTGGGTTTGTTTACATTATAGCAGACGGCATGACACATACCATGGAGTTAAATTCACTATGTATGAAGCTTGGTAAGAAGCCTATGTTTAAACCCATCGACCCATACCCGGGGATGAGACCACCAAACTTCAACTACAATGTCCGGGCTCCAGGGCCTTACCAGCGCTCTATGCAACAGTGAGAGCATTCTGCCATTTCGTTTCATGAAGTCTTTTTCTGAGATGGAAAAAAAAACGATTGCATCTGACAGTCGACTGTGCTGACTGTATGTCCAGGTACTACTATCCATTTCCTCCAGTTGGACCAATGTTATACCACATGGAGCTATCCATCGGAGGCCAGCAGTTTATTGGGAAGGGACGCACGCGGCAGTTAGCCAAACATGACGCTGCTGCTAAGGCCATGAAAGTGCTGCAGAAGGAGCCAATATTACAACAGTTGCCAGTGGTGAGAAAAGACATACACAATCAGCATGAAATAGTGCTAGAAAGCTTTTGAGCAGTTTTATCCAGACTTATTGCTTTTCTTTTTTAATATGCTTTCTGCTCTTGACAGATGAATGGAGAGCCCGAGGAAGAGAACCTCAACAAATCAGAAATCAGTCAAGTGTTTGAAATTGCACTTAAACGCAACTTACCTGTAAACTTTGAGGTGATGTATAGATTTCTTTGTTATAAATGTTGCATACATATACTGTACATAAATTCAGTGATAATTATGTGAAATGTCTAACTGAGCCCAGTTGCTTATCCAGTTCAATCACAAAACATAAGGGCTTCTCTACATCCTAATTTGTGAAATCTCTGTGTTTTCCAGGTTTTAAAGGAAGAAGGCCCCCCACACATGAAGAGTTTTGTAGTGCGTGTTACAGTCGGGGAGTTCACTGGAGAGGGCGAGGGAAAGAGTAAAAAGATTGCCAAGAAGCTGGCAGCAGCAGCAGTGCTGGGGGAGTTGAAGAGGCTACCCCATATACCCAGTGTGGAAAAGACACTGCCGCGCATCAAGAAGAAACCCAAATCCATCATCAAGGTAATGAGGCCGCTGAACTGGAATGAGGATAATCAGTGCAGATCTGAAGACTCTTCACTAAGTAATGTTTAACCTGTCACGCCAACAGCTGCAGACCAGCCCAGAATATGGTCAGGGCATGAATCCCATCAGCCGCCTGGCTCAGATCCAGCAGGCCAAGAAGGAGAAGGAGCCAGAGTACAGCATGGTGACAGAGAGGGGTCTACCGCGGCGCCGGGAGTTTGTCATGCAAGTGAGTCAACAGCAAATTAAGCATGACTTCTCTGCCTAAGCTTGTTAATTTCTCACCCATTCAGTTATTTGATCTGTGAATGTTGCGTGCTTTTCTGGTACAGGTGACAGTATGTGGCCAGTCTGCAGAGGGTATGGGACCTAGCAAAAAGGTGGCCAAAAGGAACGCAGCAGAGAAAATGCTGGAGCTCTTGGGATATAAAGTGCCTCAGCCTCAACCCCCCAAACCGGCACTCAAAACTGATGAGAAGGTATTTCTAGACATTTATTAAGGAAGTCTGGTAAACATGGCAGACCAGATCAACCTTGATGTATGTATATTGTGTTTGTAATATTCAGACCCCAGTGAAAAAACCTGGTGATGGGCGCAAAGTGACCTTCTTTGAACCTGGCTCTGTAGAGGAGGTGGCATTGGGTGAGTTGTACTCTTGTCCTTTACCAGACTCAAGTCTTTGGCAGTGCTCGTAGTGTATAATTCATTTTTGCATTGCTCATAATTAAGGTCCTCTTTACAACTCTTTAAAGGTTCCAAGGAGGAGGACTTCCGCCTGCCTTACCTGAGCCACCAGCAGCTGCCTGCAGGGATCCTGCCCATGGTGCCTGAGGTGGCTCAAGCAGTCGGGGCCTGCCAAGGATCCCAGGCCAAGGACTACAGTCGAGCTATGCCCAACCCAGGAAAGGCCACAATCACTGCCATGATTGCCAACGAGCTGCTTTACGCAGGGACATCCCTGACTGCTGAGACTATCCTAAAGAACAAAAATAACCTGACCCAGCTGCCCCACGGACCCCTCACCAGGCCCTCGGAACAACTCAGCTTTCTTGCATCCGTGCAGGGCCTGCAGGTAACCACCTGCATGTCGTGCTTTGATGTACTTTTAACTTCTGTGCATGCATTGCTTTGGACTAAAACATGGTAAAAAAAATAATTGAAATATTTCATTGGCTTGCAGGTGGAATACAAAGATTTTCCTAAAAACAATAAGAACGAGTTTGTGTCATTGATTAACTGCTCCTCCCAGCCCCCACTCATCAGTCATGGGATTGGGAAAGATGTAGAATCCTGTCATGATATGGTGAGTTTTTGTAAAAGCTACAAAATGTTTCCCTGTAGTTTAAAATACTCAGTAACAGACTTATGTCTAGATTTCATCTGGTAAAACTTATTGTGTGAGAAAATACATCATGTGTGAGCTACATTAGTTATGAGAGAAGAGACAACATCCCGGATTAGAAACGTAGGAGTGTTTAAGTTAATAAATTAAACAAAGTTGAAGGATGTTTATCTTGGTGACAGGGAGCTTAGTGAAAAACACCAGCTGATGTATTATCACTCATTATTCCATTGTTTTAAAGGCCTATTTTGTCTGCAGTCTGTATCACTTCCCTTGGACAAAGCAGACGATATGACTGGTTATCTGATTTTTCTTTTATCTTTAGGACAGCAGGAGAAGCCCTCAAGGTCATCCTGTTTTCTTTCTCAGTGTGCACACCTTTTGAGCAGCTGCAGAACCAAACAGACAAGCTTGCTAAAAGTAATTTATCTAAAAGTAAAAATATATTTCCCCACTTTTGTCAAGATGTTTCAAGAACATACAATGAAGTGACTTTATCGCGCATCTTAGGAGGGTGGGTGAAGCCAAGTGAGCGTGACCAAAGAAAGCACAGTTTAGGTCAACCATTTATGTCAGGCTGATGTGTGAGTAGAATGTTTTTGTTGGAGAATACCTGCTACCATGAAAATGTGCCTTTTACTTTACAGGGTAATACTAAAGTGAGTAGTAGTTCACTGCAGTAACTCATACTGTTCTTCACCACTACAGGCTGCTCTGAATATATTGAAGTTGCTCTCTGAGTTGGACCAGCAGTTAAATGAGAGAACAGGGAATGGACCAGTCTCTGGGTAACACTTTCTCTCTACTTACTTATAACTGTGTTTACAGTAAGCCCTTTATCTCTCTACTAAAGGAAGGAATCTCTGTATGTCTGTATGTCCTTTGCGTATCTCTTGAACCGTTTATCTGATCGACTCCACACTTGGCGAGTGTATGGCTAGGGGGCCCAAGGGAGCGCAGTGTTTAATATTAATAATAATTACTCCGTGTCTAGACAGAAAGCGTAGCGTTAGCAGCAGGTTTAGCAGATCAGCAGCAGCAGCGAGTCGCTACACAGGAGACGTTCAGGTACATTGTTGAGCGTAGGTCACCCCATGTTTTGGAAGCGCTCAGAGCCCAAATAATTGCTGAAGTCAGCAATGTAAAATGGAGCAAATACTTCCACAGGCAGTTAAAAACCAGTTTGTCTCATATGTTCTGAGACCATGGCGATTGTGAAGCGCCAGGACAAAGCACAAATCTTTGGAGCAAACATACCCACTCAAAGAAGGCACAGAACGATCTAAGAGTCCAATAAGATCGATTCACTTTATTTTTAAATGCAGCCCTTATTTTACTTGAAATGAGAAAATAATTCCAGTCGTATACTCTGGTAAAACTGTTACTTGAGTAGCAAAAGCACAGCAGTAAGCTAGTAATAGTTTCAAGCACTCAACACACTTACTTAGATTTTATGTTTTACACGAGACAGTCTTACAAGTGTGTGTAGTGTTTATCAGATCACACATGTAAATGCTTTCCAGGGAATTGTCAGATGTAATGAACACAGGTTTATGTAAAATCATATAACTATGAACTGTAACTAATTTGGGTTTATTTTTCACAGGTGTGGCAAGCAGGAGATCGAAGGTGATCTGCACCTCAAACAGGCTAACTCAAGCACCATGGCACAGACGCTGGATGGCACTGTTTAGATGATCAGGTTTGGTTGTCTGTAAAAGCACTAGAGAAAACTCAGACACTGTGTTCTTAGTCTGTTTTAGACGGCTACAGGAGGCTTTGGGCACTGTAGGCTCTAAACATCACTGTTCATATCCATTGTTCCCAAATGTTCACAGTTAAACAAGATTGATTGGAAAAAAAAAAAGTTTCTTCTCCTTGATGTTGTTTAATTGTACGCATTATTTATTCTTTTGTTGCTTTGTAGAAAAAGTAGCTGCATCCTAGTCAATGAGTTGGGGGGGTTTACTTGGTGGGAAAAAAAAAAAAAAGAAGCGATTAACTGTGAAGTCTGTTTTGTTTTGCCTAGAACTCGTTTCCTCTCTGTGAGACCTGCTAACTCTTGTTTTTAAGTGTTTTATGTTTTATCTCCCGTTGAGGTAGTTCAAAATCTTGTTAAGGTTTGGACCTCGTCTTTGTCTAGGGTGCAGCTGGCGAACCTCTGATTTTCCTAGAGTGCTTTATATCAACAACCACAAGTGAAGTGTTATCGACATTACCATGTAGGGCTGGGAAGAATTTGTTACTAAATGTAGCGTGTGATGTAATGTGATGTTGTCTCCACTGTGTGTGGCAGGGAAGTTTCCCTTTGGCATCGGTTTCCCTGATGCTTCCTCTTCCTCCCTCATGTCAGACTCCCTTCTCTCTCCGCTCCCCATGGTAATTAAAACTCGCGTGCTGTTACGCACAAAACAAAGATCTGTGTCATCTTGTCTTTTTCTATATCTGCTAATGCTGTTACATATACATGAAAAGGTTTAGGTCATCAACTGTCTGTCAAAATTAATTATTCCAAGCAAATATTAAGTATAAACTAATGACGAGTTATTAAAGATTAATTTGACATGTTGGAAGAGTTTTTTCTGATGTTAATTATGACAGTGGAACACTATTCATTGCACTAAACATCAATTTGTTTAATGTGTTACTTTGTGTACAATAGCTGTATTGTGATAAAAATATTGTGAAAAGAAAAGTCAAATGTATTTGCACCACATTTAGGCATCTATAAATGTAATTTAATAATCACAAAGTCAGCTATTTCTGTCCTGATAAATGGCCTAAAATCAAGAAAAATGTAAATATTGTGTCATGGAAATGTTGAGTAGTTTTTGCCCCAACATGAGCTCATTCTGGGGCTGTATGACATTGAAAGCAGTACATTCTTGGGTTACGCTGCAGGAAATGCTTCATCGTTAGTCATACTTTCTCCCTTGCAGGAAATATTTTGTGTGATTACGATTTACAGAATCACTGCTCTCTTTTGAGATCAGCCGCACTTCTGAGTACTTATCCTCAATATTGGAAACAAAGAAAGGACAGTATGTCTAAAATTAGCCGCTGAAAGCTCAGTTTTTAGGAATTTGGAGTAAAAATGAAAAGCATGTTTCTCAAAGAATTCACAGCAATTACACATCTGAGTCCTGTTCCTATTCAGAACCAGTTCTTAACACCCAACCCTACATAGTGTTAGCATCATTACACTGTTGTGTTCGTCAGCCTGCCCACTTCTTTTTGCTCAATTGCATGTCTCGTTCAGTGTTAAAAGAACACATTGCAGCACACAAATGATCTGCTCTGGCCAGACAGTACGTATAAGAGTCATTTTATTTTATGTAAACATCATTAAGTTACAGATATTAAAGGCACTTCCCATTTTGGTCAGTCCAGGATTCAGCCACTGTTATGGATTTAGTCATTTCGCAGGTTTATAATGAGAACAGTTGGAAAAGACTTAAAAGTTAATTTGATCATTATTGAAATCGTTCTGAGGGCTGATGACCACTTGGCTGAGTCGTCATCAAGGCTTCTGAATGATCAGACATATAATCTAAAGTCCTTTTCCATCTGACCTCTGTGTTACTTCTGACCATCCACATGTGACTGAATCCTGGCTGTAGCTGGGCTGTTAGGCCCTCTGCTGTCCATACAAGCAGAAGGATTTTTTTTTTTTTTTTGCATCATCTGATATTTCATAAACCCTTTTGAATTATTTAAATTTTTAGGTTTTTGACTTTTTTTTGTTTGTTTTTTGTTATTTTTTTGTTTTTTTAAGTTGTCTTACAGTACAACTTTAGTGACACCATTTGCCACTTGTTTCTTCATGGTATCAATGAAGGGGTACATGCACTTGTCAGACCCCAGGAAACGATACGTAACCACGTTGGATTCCCACGGCAACAACCTGAAATAGAACAGAACGTAAATTCATTGTCTGCAGAATACTGGACATCAACTTTAGATCCACGCAGAGAAATGTTCAAAACCCTGCAAACACAGGCTTCAGTCAGCGGTCTTGGTACTCACGCTCTGGAGAGGAAAGGCAGGTAGGTGAGACGCGGGATGCACACTAACGGTTGGTCTATCAGGATGGCGTTCATGGCCTGCTCAACACAGTACTGGGGCTCCAGAGGAGGTAGGAGCAGTTCCGCTTCGTCCCTATTAGAGGCACCAAAGGACAAACAGGCTGTCACTTATGAGTTAGTAGAGTAAGCCCATATTTCTGTGCTGCCTTTTTGTTGTCAGTATTTAACACTGAGACAGAACCCAGCCAATGCAGTAGAAGACACATTTAACTTAAAATATGAAGAGAATTCCCTCAGTATCATATTTCAGCATTTCAGAAGGGTCAATGAAAGAAACCCTTTATAAGAAATACACTGTACACCTTATAGAAAACAGCACCTGGGCACACTGTATTTTTTTAACTTAACTTGCATTTTTTTTACCCAATTTAACAACAGAATGTTGGATATTTGATGTGTCTGTGTTGGATAAACTGGTTATGTTCAAATAATGATCCAATGGTTTTTGTATTCAGATTCTAAAAAATACAGTAATGATAAAATGTGATTGGATGAAACAAAAGATGAGAATGATATAACGTGATTGTTTTGTCGGCATACCGTATCTTGCAGCCCTCAAACATGCCTGTGTCCACGATGTAGGGACACACAAGAGTAGTCTTCACTCCTTCAATCTCCTCAGCCAGCAGCTCATGGGCCAGAGACTCGTGGAAGCCCACGGCAGCAAACTTACTAGCACAGTAATCCTGTCTCAAATAAACACACACACACACATCAACGCTTGCTTACTGTGTCTTTACAAGTAATCACATATTTATGAAACTATTATATGTAACCGATGCACTCAGACTGCTGTCTTTGTGATATGCATTTGAATGCGTTGCTTAATTTAACTGCAACAACTAAAGTGTCACATCTTGGTGTTGCAGTGATGTTTCTCCCTCCCTGGTTCACCTCGACACACGCTGTGCTGAAGAGGCCGAGGACGCTGGCGATCGTCACTATGTGTCCGTGATTCTGGGCCTTCATTTGAGGGAGGAAGGCCTTCACTGTCTGAGGCACACACACACACACACACACACACACAGACACACACACATGTTGTGATATTGTAAGTTGTTGTTATACTATGAGGCGACAAACTGTGGTGACTTAAATGTTGCTCAATGTGAAGGAAGCTTATGTTGCATGAGCAGCTTCATATTAAGAGGATTGATGTGGCAATAGTCCATAGCATGAAGGGGATAAAGCTAACGCAATACATTTTACATGTCATGTGGCCACTATTTACAATAACCTGCTCTGTATAGCAGCTGATGATGCAAAGCATCTTAACTAATACATTTTGCAATTCAAAGGTTTAAATCCAACTTTCCAAATGTCATTCGGTGCTGAGTCATTGCATGTGTTGGATTAAAAAGAGTGTATCACATACAAAGCAGGCCAAACTTGATTGAAAAGATTGAAAAAGTATTTACAATCATTTATCAGTGCAAAAAGGTGTCCAAGTCTATGCAGCTTCATATATTAAAATATCATTCTGAGGCCTTTCTCAGAGCAGCAGTAGTGTTTAATAGCAAGTCACATATACAAGACAGTTACTCCACATGGTTTATGTCATTGTCTTGATTGTGTTAAGTGACTCGCTGTTAAACATTACTCATTAAAGATGAGTAATGAGATGAGATTAAACATTACTTAGTAAAGCCTTAGAATCATATAGCAACAAAATATGAAGCAGTTTATATTTTGAGGTTGAGCACATTGTTTTTTCTCTCCGGACTGCACATTTCTTGTCTTTATTGAATGTATATTTTTGAATATTTGAATTTCGGTTTAATCAATATTTGTCATTCACAGCAGGAGTTAATGATTTACTCCCTTACCATATTTAGAGAAGCATTTATTTTTCTGGACTAGCAGATCCATTAGACAGTTTCAAATAAAAGTGCCTGCACTGACCAAACATCCAAAAACACATGTAGATATGTGTCTGTGATACACTGACATCTATATCCATACACCTGTCCTGCAGGTAGGAAATATTATTCATGAATCTAAAGCATCTGGACTTCCTGTGTAGTCTTGAGGATATTTCACCACTCATCACCTCTGGTCTGACAGGTGAAATGTCTTCAAGACTATACAGAAATTCCCATAGTTGACTTAATAGGTCTCACCCAGAAGAGGGCATGGCAGTTGACTTTCATGGTCTTCTCCATCAGTTCATCTGGACAGTCCAACATGCGCTGCCCGGCCACCACTCCAGCATTGTTCACTAGTATTGTAACATCCCGGCCCAGATCCTTCCGCACAAGTTCTGCATTGCGATACACGTCCTCCCTGTTGGTCACATCCACCGTGTAGGCGTACGCCTTACCCCCCATCTCATGCACCAGCTTGGCTGTCTGCTCATTAGAACTGCTGTTGATGTCCCACAGCACCACTTCTGCCCCGTGCTTGGTGAACTCCTGAGCAAAGAGACGACCCAGACCGCCGCCTGATCCGGTGATCAGCACCAGCTCGCCGTCGACGGGCTTGGTACGTGGACGCAGGAAGATGCGAACAGTATTGCGCAGAATGAAGTAAATCACATCCAGCAGCATCATCTGGAGGTCCATTAGAAAAATCATTTTGCCCTAATTTCTGCTAAATGTGTTGATTGCAAAAAAACAAGTGTCTACAGGGGATTAAACTTCACACCTGTGTGTTTCCTACTGCCTAAAGTGTTAGATTGCAGACAGCCAAGCTGGTGTTTCCCTCCTTCTGTGGCCCTCAGCCTCCACAGCGTATTTAAACACTCTCCTCCCAGATTAGAGGAAATACTTTGAGCTCTTAATAGAACCACTTTTGTTGTAAGCTGTGAATGTATGCATTTTCACCATTAGCTACTGAGAAAAAAATAACGTGCTAGATGGTATTACAATGAGCACAGATTCTTGAAGTTTGAGGGTCTTTGTAGGACATTTTTCTAAAGTTCACAGCTTGTACATACTGTACACGTGAAACTGTGGCATATACACAGATAACTATATGAAATCTGTGTTACATGGCTGTGTAAATGTCAATTAGAATAATAAGCAGGATTAATGAGTATTTTTCATATTTTGAAGTATTACAGAAGTTATAAAGTGAGATTATAGAATTTATAATTAAGCATCAATGCACAAAACCTTACAGACTTCAATGCATTTTATACATAAGGACAGTACAGTGACTCAGAGGTCAGTGCTGCTGCCTCCCAGCAAAGTTATAGTTATTCAGTGAAATAATCATTTAAGGACAAGGTTTAGTCCCAGTCCTACCACTGCCCTTTAGCAGTGACAATCACATTAAATGAGAACATAAGGAGATTATGTGTATGAACTGTAAATCTCTGCAGAGTTACTTATGTCCCAAGAAGGCCGCTCATTGTGTATCACGTTCTTGTTTTTCTAGGTGAACACTGCCAGCCTTGTTTACTCCCGACGTTGGCATGTGAGCCGTGAGTTTGCATGTTTTAGCCAGTTTATTAATTATTATATCAAATCATCACTGACCATTTCCCAGAACATTTCCTAATGTTTCTTAATGTGTTTACCTCCCAACCACCCAGTTTGAATGATTTTCTGTACACGACAAACACTCTGCAGAGACAGTAAAACTGGCTGGTTACCAGTAATGTAAAGTAGATACTTGTTTTTATTGGACAGCAACATCTTGACAACAATATAACCTTTAAACAAATGTTTCTTTTTGGTAAAACATGCAATGTACTTACAGAAATGGGTCGAGGCTGTAAGAAGGAGGTCAGTTTAAACACTGCCAAGATTGTTACCCTACTGTGTGTCTGTTGGGCAACACTTGGAAACAGCAGCGTAGATCATATCAAAGTAAATGCTTTAAATCCAGCGGTAATACCTGAATATCACTGTGCAGCTCAAGTGATGTGGAATTGTGTCTGATTGTTTGCCAGCTGGTTCCCGGGTTGGATATGCCCAAGAAATGATGCATTTTTGTGTTTTCTGCTGGTGGATCAACCCTTGGCTGAATCTGTGCAACTTTTAAGGCACTGCTATCACTCCCAAAAGGACAGTATTTCACCTGTCTTGATTGCAAAAGCTAATTATGTACTTTCTTTATTAATTAAGGTTTTATTTTAAAAGAAAAGCATCATGTTTTCCTAATGAAAATATTTGATAGGATGAGAAATACATTATGAGAAGAGGGAAGTCTATATGAGCTGTTGGCTGTATGCAGTTCATGCTGACTGGCTCTTTACTGAAGCAGTAAATGAGCGAGGTCCCGTCTCTGCAAGCTTTACAGTTTTGTAGACACACATTGGGGCCACAAGGTAGGGCCTCATGGGGAGAAGGAGCCACTGTGCTTTTCACTGTGTTGTCTATACATGTGTTTCCACCCCTACATACACAAATCTTAGACTTGTGCTAGTTGTGTTTTGAGCAGTATTCGGTATTTCAGCTCCACCCACAGTTACATATCTCTGCCTCTTTCTGTTTTTCCATCTCCTCTCTCCCTCTACACACACACACACACACAGTAGCGAGCTACTGGGAATCTGAGTTTGAGTGGAGGCCTGCACTGTCCGCACTGTTGTTCTTTTTGCATGAATAACCCCAGCCATAGGAGTTTCATTAATCCACTCTTTTCACATGTTGAGGCACACATGGCCAGGGAAGCTGGCTGCTTCACCAGCAGATCTGAGGAGAGGCCATGAAAGCACACGATTCAAGCAAACAGAATTCTTTTTTTTTTTCTGTGGTTTTGCATGTGACCCGTGAAGTCATCACACTTACTTTTTATGCACTTATACAGGCTTGTTGCTGGGAGTCTTCTAAATAAAATGCCATGCAAATGCTGCGCAGTGATGATCTATATATTTACTTTTTATTCTGTTTCTGCTACTCAGCATGACTACCTACACTGTCTATACTGTATCACCTTCCTTTCTGTATATATAGTGGCCATATTCCTGTATTTAAAGACACTACAAGGCAGGCTAATGCTTAATATCTAAAGTGTGTGGAAAATTAAAATACTGTTGGAGGACAGATTTGCTTTCATGATGCTTGAAAAAGATCTGCCAAGCTTCATTGCATTTGGTCAGGTAACAAACAAAGTCTTAAAGCTTAAGTACTTTATTAAGCACTTTATCTAGATTGGTGAACTGTTCCTTTAAGAGATGCAAAGTTGACACAACCCACTGACCTGTGCTTCAGCCCCTGTAAGTCGCAGTGTGCCTAACTGAACACAGATGAGAGGAGCTCATTTTAAAACTATTGGGAGATTTTATCAGGACAGTTCTTTAAAAAAAAAAAAAAACTCTTCATGTGCAAAACTCGAGGGATTCCTGCTCAGTTAAGTGCACCGCACTGGCCCTAACTTGTCGGAGTGCATCACCAGGTTGTTGTGATGACAGTCTGGAGGAGCAGCTCTGTCACTTTGGTTTGTCTCGGCGTGTTTTTATTCCTTGTCTGTTCGTGCCAGTCAGCCTGTCGGGTAGCGGGGCTGTGCTGCACCGGCCGGGACCCGTCATGCATCAGTAAAGGATGGAGATCTGACCGATCATACGGCACCTGCTACTGCGACCAAGCCTGCGTGTCCACCCTGGACTGCTGCCACGACTATGAGACAGCCTGCCCAGGTACTGTAGGTCACACTGTAGTAGTGAAGAAAAAACTGTGTTTATCACACCAATATTGAAACTTTACAGAAATGTTCTTCATTATTGGATAGTTTGATCATAATACATTATATACATCAGGAAAAACATAAAAAAAACTGAAGATTTAAGTACTAATACGATTACTTTGACAAGATTCTATCAGATTATTTGTAAAAGCTACATTTTAAATGCTGTTGTAGGCAGGTTAGTCTTTAGAGCAACTAACAGGAGGCCACAGGTTTGATCTCCCCTGATACTATTATATATATCATTATATCTACCTCAGCTAATCCCCTCCAATCACGCCAAGTTAAGCCTCTCTGATCTCTCATATGAAATGCTCCTGAAATTCACGTGGAAACTTGATTTGTAGACATATTATGAAGCTGCAGTTTTGTTTATTCCTCAGCTGTGTCCTGTGTGGTGAGTGAGTGGACGGAGTGGTCGGGCTGCGCTGAGCCCTGCAGGGCCACAGTCCGCAGGCGGAGCAGGGCCATCCTGCAGGAGCCGCTCAATGCGGGCAAACCCTGTCCACATCTGGAGGAGCACGCCGGCTGTGCAGAGTACTGGTCTCAGCGAGGACACTGTCACAACTCACTTGGTGAGAAACATCTACCTTGATCCTTCCACCTCCACCAAATCCTCTCATACACGACCATCATGCAGTCCTCTGACACTCTTTGAAATCAGACAGATTTTGTTGAATGTTGAAAGTAATTTTATGAAAAAGTTCTTAGTTCTTAATTGACCTGTAAAAGACAAGTTGGGGAAAATCAAATATACCAAAAAAACATGTTACAGTATCTCGTCATAGACCCACATCTGGATAACAGATTAAAAAGCAGATTATTACACATCTGATTCATCTTTTCTGGGAAGATATGCAATGAAACAGGTGATCACATGCAGAACATGATATGCAATATGTTTCATTATTATGGGCATTATTATGTGTCAGTTAAACTGTTAGATCGTCGAAATGTATGCGTAGTCAATATAAAAGTTATGATAATCCTACATCTGTAGTTGTTAATTTATTTTCAATTAATATGGTTCATATATATAACCTCAACATATTGACTTATATAGAATGTCAGCACCTCTTT
The DNA here is from genome assembly GCA_038419695.1 of Scomberomorus guttatus. Taxonomy (NCBI): domain Eukaryota; kingdom Metazoa; phylum Chordata; class Actinopteri; order Scombriformes; family Scombridae; genus Scomberomorus; species Scomberomorus guttatus. The sequence goes on from CM076446.1 coordinate 20,261,561, forward strand.
CAATTGAGTGTTATTGTGACTGTATGTTTCACTGTAAAAGAGTGATGGAGATAATGATGCATTTTGGTCTGTTTTTGTCTGTATGGCAGATGTAGTATCTGCAGTATGAAGGGTAGACACTGCCCCCTACAGGTCAAACCTCTTGTATATACAAGAAATAACCAGTAGACTTACAGATGAAGCCTTTATGAGTGTGAAACTGTTTCTCTCTTTCCAGCTTGCCAGAGCGCCATTTTTTTTCTTTCTTGAAAATGTAAAACAAATCAAACAAGATCTCAAGAAAGCAGAATATTTTTTCCTGCTTCCTTTATTTGAAAATGACACAGAGTATCTTACTTTCATGAACATTTTTCCAGCTCATGCTCATTTTAAATGTATGTATTGCAACATATGGTCACATGTAATGTTGTTATCATGGATGCTCTCCATGCAGTCCCAGCACTTATTACCACAGGTGGCTATGGCAACGCCAGGAAGAAACGAGACATTCCTGACAGCAGCGACGTCATAGGGTAACACAAAAAAAATGATACTTTACACTCTTCTTGCCCTTTATATGGTCTGAAGTATTGTCACTGTGTACTTAGACTGAGTTGCTTTGTATATGTGTGTGCGCGTGCATGTCTCTACTGTATGTGTGTGTGTGTGTGTGTGTAAAATAGGTATTGTGTCCAGTTTCAGTTGACCTCTATGACAAAAGGATGCCAGCAGAGTGCAGGCCCACACACTCGATGGATGCAGTACCTGAGGGAGGGTCACCATGTGTGTGTCGAGTGCCAGCCGCCTGCTCTCGCTGCCGGACAGAAACACTGTGCCGGAGACGGAGAGGAAAACAGTGAGGAGGGCAGGTAAGAAGAGAGAATGTGGTTCAGAACAAGATTAGAAGACAAGATTAAGGATGAAATGTACTGCATTAAAATGCTGGTTGAGCTGCTGTCACATCACAACTCACTGCTTGAATTTTTCATTAAGAAACATTTTTTTTGTAACAAGTAATGCAGGATTTTCAGGATTTAGAAAACATCACAATATATAGCTTGTGTTTTTCAGGACATGTTAATGACCAAAAGAGACAGATAAGGTATTTGTTTTTAAAGACCAAGGGTTTATTCAACCATGAAATTAGCTTGAAGTTAATTCTGCTCATATATAAGGAAACTCAGTTTAGAACATAACTTCACCGCACTAATAAAAGGTGACCTTTCCATCTCATCCTGTGGCACAGTTATACATATTCAGTAATTACCACCTTAAAATGGTACATTTGAATGTAATTACACTTGCTGGTGATACTGGTATTTGAAATACGCCACACTTGTCCCTCAGCAAGCCTAATAATTAAAGAAAGGCAATCATATTTACACAGAAAACGTTGTTACAAAATATCCCAGATTGGTTTAAAAAGCCCTGAATTATTTCATGTATTTGTTTGTTTGGAGCTCAATGCACAAAAAAAATGTGATCATGGGACAGCACTTACACATTATGGCAGCAGAGAATTACTTTATTCTGAGGGGGAAAAGGGAAAAGTTGACAAGGGTGTAAAGGAACCAATGGGCCCTTCACTGTTGTCTCTGCATTGTTAAGGAGCAATGCAGTTTAACTGTGTACTGTCTAGGAGTCAAAGGAATAGTTTGACATTTTGGGAAACACACTTGTTCGCTTTCTTGCTGAGAGATAGATGAGAAGATTGATAGTATTCTCAAGTTTATACAGCAAATCTGAAGCTACAGCCAGCACGTTAGCAGCTGATTAGCTTTGCACAGACCAGACTAGCTGTTTCCTGTTGTTTTCAGTATTTTTGCTAAGCTAAGCTAACCGACTGCTGGTGCTAGCTTCATATTAATCATTAGCAAGAAAGTGAATAACGAAATTTCCCAAAATATAAAACTAAAGATATACCTAATTATAAATTAGGATTAGGATACTTTATCCCATTTGCCATGAAATGCAAACCAAAAAAGGCCCAAGACAACACAAGTATTGGTATTTTCTGTAATTGATTTTTTTTGGGAAAAGTGATTAGACCTTAAATTAAAATGTCAAAAACAAACAAAAGACACAAAAACCCCTCCAGCTGACCACGCCTCACTCACTCCCAACTCACACTCACTATAACTTAAACCACACCTGTATCCAAAGTGGTTATGTCTTTGAGTGGGCTTGTATTTGAATGAGTAGGGAGTTTGCAAGCTGAATATAGACGAGGTTACCTGTGCTGCCAACAAATAGCTTTGTCACTTCATAGAAATAAGATCCTGGGTTCACACTTTGGCCCTGGCGTCTGGTAGTGGATGGAGTCTGCAGGTCGGCTGTGATGGATCACATTTCCAGGATTTGTTTTTGTTTGTTTTTCCTCCTGGGGCAGGACTGATCTGCACCCTATCTCTTAGATCTAATAGCGAGCAGCGAGGACTACCACTAGATGGCAACATTGTTTATCACTTAGATTTCAAGAGAAATCTTATGACCACTAACTCCCTCCTCCCTGCCCTCTGCAGAAGACAGTCTCTCCAGTGGCAGGCAGTGGGAAACCCTCAATGCAGGGGTGTGTGGAGACGTGTAGGGAGGCTGGAGGCCTGCTCCTGCCCAACAGCCCACAGCTTCCTCTTCATCTGACCTCCTCCTTCCTTCTGTTAGCCATTCTGCTGAACTTATCTACTCAGACACATGTACAAAGAACAATCTGCCAGTATAATTAAAAACACTGGTCTGTTGTCACTAAATCTATTAGTGCTGCTCAATGGTCAGTTGTGTTTTTTTAGTCATAATGACCAAATTTAATCTTCTCTATATTAGTGCAACTTTGTGTAAACCTTTTATTATTATGGCTGAGTGTGTGCCAGTGAAAATCTGTATTTCTTAGTCAGGATATAATACATTTACTGTCATTACTGCACAACAAAAAACTTAATAAATTATCCTATTTGCATCAAAAACGTTGCACCAACAGTAAAATGAAAGTCGACCATTCTTAATCAAAATGTAAAGTGATCTGATTTATTTCATTTAGAGTCATCCAAGGGAAATGTTGCTTTTCTTAAGAAATAGAAATATCTTGGGACATTGACACAGTTTTTTTTTTTTTACATGACAAGTACTGGCTCTGTGTGAATCACAACCAGTCACAACGCCAAAGTTACAACATGCACCGAACAATAGAACATTTATACAGAAACAACAGCATAGAAAGTCAACAGGTAAAAATGTTTTTTACAAAACAGACAGCCTCGGGACCTACAAACAACATTGTATAAGAGCTGGCTAAGGTCGTTCAAATATCTTTTTTTCAATTCCCTGGAAACAGTGTACTTTACAAAGACTGATGGCTTAGGCAAGGTTGGGGTCAATTCCTCTGAGAGCTTAAAACGTAGAAAAAATATAGGTTATGTTTTTAATTTGTACTAGCTTGTAATTTGTCTCATGCTCTAATACTGGTTCATTTTATAGTGTCATGAGTGTGTTTGTTTTACTCTATCAAGGCATCCTGAATCGACCCCAACCCTGTAATACAGTGTTAGATTCAGTGTGTATAGAATTAGGCTACTTGCTAAATCAGTAGTTCGCACTGGGTTTTGGAAACTACCACGTCCTTGTCCATGTCCTTGAAAGGGTCCTATTGGGTTCTAACAAAAATAAAAAAAACTTAAATCTCCTAACAGTTAAATTTAGCAGCTAGCGCAACAACCAAATTCTATTTTAAAATTCAACTAAATACATTTACTGTACAGTTGGGAGTCTTGTTATGGAAAAAGTTTGAGAATCTGTGCTCTTCATCTGAATTTGTATTACTGAATGAGAAATAAAACAAGTCACTTGATTGTGTTTTCTTTATAAAGCATGATGGTTGGGTCCTTTGATTCACATCAGAATTTCTCCACAGGGATCTCAGTGAAATTAGAAACTCTTTTACACTATTAGATTTTGTTATTTTGAAATTGGAAGGGGAGTAAAGTGCCCAAATAAAATGGAAACAAGGATGACTTGTAAAAATAAATGATTTTTTTTTTGTTTTTGCGGTGGTATCATGTCACAGTATCACAGTCTAGGTATCAAATCAGAACATCATGCTTGATGTTTCTTTGCACTACCTTTTCTAAAAAGAGTATCAATACTAGTGTCAGGATTTTAATACTTGTGTGTGTGTAATACAATTGTGTAATATTTGCCCATAATGAATGTCAGCTTTCGACAGTAATGCTTACTGTCTATTAATGAAATATTGATTGTCATCGTTGTCGAGAGATAATGGTCCCTGACTACCGTAATATAGAAAACCTAAATGATGGGACAGAAGCTCACATGATGCTTCATGACAGGTTAGGTGATCTGAATGCCCTTTATCTCAGTGTTGGGAAATGAAACTTAATTATCCAAGTTTATTGATGATGTACTGTAATGCAGTCAGAAGGACATTTAATATCTGACCAGTTTGTTTATGATCTAGAAAAATATTTTTTTTAAAGTTTCAATGAACAGTTAGGTATAACAGTTAAATATGTTGAAATGTTTGGCATACATTGGCCTTGATTTTTCATAATGTTGTCAAGTTGATCAGGAACTAAAATCCAATTTGTAGTCTATGAGCCATATGTTTCTCTGTTAAGCTTGATGTAAAACAAAACAAACAAACAAAAAAAAAACATAAAATGTGATTGGAAAATGTGATGGACCAAGCTTGCATTTTTATCACATTTATGGAATTGAACCTGTGCCACGTCTACTTCATAATGCAACACAAGGAATCATATATGTTTATTGGGGAAAAGAATAAACTGATGTATGAATATAAGGAGCAGCCATTAGCAGCAAAATGTTGCAAGCACTCATCTACAAAATATTGTAAAACATGGATCTTTTTGGGGCCTTTTAAGAATAATTCAATAAATGAAAATCAATATTTGGAAAATGCAACATATCTGCAGTAAATTAATATGTGATATATTTTTTTAGTTTTTAAAATTTAAAGTAGCTGTATTTTTAAACACTTCTTTACAGATGATACCTCGGTTTATGTTTTAAAATTACTTTGAGTAAGATTAGTTTTCTTTCTTGTGAATGTATCTTCTAATATTAGCAGGTACTTTAGTTTATGTGCAGCAAAGGGCTCTGATTTCATGTGATTGCCTAGACATACTGATGAGACACCAAGTGAAAAATATCACCTGAATACAAATAAAGAAATTATCTGACACATAGTGGATGTAGGAGCTAAGACTATAATGCTGCATGTCACCAGCTCAAACCATTCATCCTTGCCTATTTATGTGATGATATACACTAAATAAGATTCATTCTCTTAGCTGTAAATGACGCTGAATTTAAAAAAAATCGAATGTCTGGGAAAGTAATCGTATGATCTCTTGGTCTTACAGTCTGTTACTGCTGGATGTTAGAGTCAGAACCGCAGATACAATATGGAGAAAACAAAAGCAGGATTCCCCCGACATGTATACATTCATAGTGGAAACAGTTAATTCTTCTCCATTAAGCGTGCACCCACACTGCTCCAATGCCCTGGCTTTACAGCACACACACACACACACACACACACACACACACACACACACACACACACACACACACGGTTCCCTCTGCTTCTCACAGTCATTGCTATTCCTTTCACACCTCAGCTTCTCTCACTATGGGAGAGCAATATGAAATGGTTCAACTCTGTGATTAAAATAGGAAATGGGTTTGTGATTAGACTCCTAACCACAACACACAAAAAAAGTCAGTCACCTACTCTTGACTCTTGAATTAAATTTTGTTAAACTCATATATTTATAATAGTGTAATGACTTATTTTGAATGCTATCTTTTACAGATATATTTGTGTCAGGAAGTGGGTAAGATAATTTGTCTAGTTGTCCGTGAGGTTTTTCTAGAGACGTTTGTGATGACAGAAGATGTATCTACTTTAGATATTTTTAAAGGCATTGCAACATGTTGTTACTGCTTTACATTTCAACTTATATTTCAAGGGGTTGGAGGAGGAACAGTTATGGATAGGTGCCAAACTGTACCACAACCAACCAAAACCATTTCTGTTTGATCATTTATGTCTGCTTCTCTCTGTGACACAGCGTTTTCTTTTTCCTCTTTATTACATGTGAATGAGACAGCAAAGAACATTATCATTCTTATGATAAAAATAAATCTGTCTGTAGTTTTAACAGTGGTAAATGACATGTGTGTTATGTCAGACGCTTTGTGGCAATATAAACAGATCATAGAGAATGCAATGTGGGTTCCTAACAGTCAAGAGACTAAAACTCATGTATATTGTGCAGAATAGTAGTTTTTATGGAATATTGTTTTAGACATAAAGATAACAATGTACACGGTCATTACATCATAATGTTGCATTTATTACTCATGAATATGCACAGTGAGGAGTGGCTATGCCAACATGTGACTACTGTGCATACCTGTCACTTTACGGGCGCATGCCTGTGTGTATGTTCTTGTACGTGTCTGTGAGCACACGTTACATGCAATCAGACCTTCCCACCCCAATTAACAAACCTTTGCTGAGCTTCTGCCAGGCTTTGAGGACAGCTGCTGTCACCATGGAAACGATGTATCCTAAAGATTGTCTTCCGTACCTGTATGTATCTTTTGTGGGCGTGTGCGCTCATGCCTGGGTTTCTTCAGTTCTGGCATTTACAACTGATTTATGGTAAAGTCAGCCTTGTGTGTATGGTCACTGCTGTTTGTCTATTTTATAGATTTTGTTTTGATGATTTAAGGAACAAAGTAGAGATGGATAACTCCCCTGCTTTCAGTATCTTATAAACACATATTCCATTTTATAAAACTTTACTTTTTGGCTGCTTTTATGTTGGTTAAAGGAAGGCCAATGCATGCTGAACATCTGTTACTAAAATCTAAATTTTATGTCAGTAATTGTATGCTGTAAACATTTAAAAAAAAAAAAAAAGTAAAGCTTTTCATTTTTTTCAATATTTCTTTAGATATGGAGGATAAGTGACTAATGTTGCTGTATGTTGACCGGTTGGGCACATGCATGCTTCATAAATGTGTGCTTTATGCAGCAATCAAGATTATTATTTCTGGCTCTTATGTTAGCCCATATAAAAAACTCTTGGTCCACCACTATCCTCCTTTATAAATTATACTGAGGTGCTAAGACAATATTCACTGGTAGATTTGAAAGGTTCATCCATTCTCACAATGACATAATAACATAGGGGATAGCAAAATACTGTTGAAGAAAGAGCACTCATTATAATGGGTGATGGGCTGGAACCTCTGATATCTGCAGCCTCTGTGCCAAGACACTGAACCTTATACAGGATTATTTTTCACATATAATTATGACACAGCAGACTAGCAAATCACATATCTCTATAAGGAACTTTCTCTCATCTATATAAAAATAAATCAGGTAAGACAATCTCAAAAGTGTGTATACATGAATAACCATTAGATCGCCCATCAACATTCACACTCACACACATGCACACACATATGCAGACATGCACACCCCTACAAATGCAAATGACTAAGGCCAGGTTTAGGAATGGAGGGCACAAGTAAGTAGCTTATAGGCTTCTAGGTCCTCTCCTGTATCTCCAAGACTACAAAATGAACTGGGACTCAGTAGTGGGACAGTGGGCAGCTGGGTTTTTTTTCCTAGAGAATATAGAGATAACCCCCTACCACATCATTCAGTTGGATTACACCAGTTATAACCACATTTCAATTTCTCCAAAGACTCTGCCTCCATGGGGATCTCTGAACAGACCTGCTGGCTACCTGGCGGTGCTCCTTTGTTTTGTGGCTGTGGAATACCTCTAATAGGAATGAGCTGAAGGAGGGGCAGTGACATTCTCCAATTTAGAAGTGTTTTTGTCCCAGAGTATTCACCACATATGTTCACCTTGAGCTTATTGCCCAATTGCATGCTCAGGTAAATTGTGAAATGTTTCGGTGAGACTCCCTGTCTCTCCCTCTTCCTTTGTCTCTGAGTGTTTTGTCAGTTTGGTGTCTGTATCACAAACACTGCTGTCCTAGTTTCCTGCTTGCTCTTCTCCACTTGTACCTCAGAGGCTTTTATCCAAAGTATTTTGACGCCCCTTTGGTCTACGTGCCATCTCAGGTCCCACATGATTCTCGTGAGCAACCCCACGAATCCCTTCAAGGGGGAACAGACAGTTTTGCCCCAGCATTTTCTGGGCTGTTTCTAAATGGTTGTTGCCCCTCTGGTAATTGATGTTGATGCTGCGCTTGGGGCTTGAACCAGACAACAGGCGCTCTGAGGGACTGGTGTCAGAGATGTCACGGAGGTGCTCATCATCATCCGTATCGGCATCAATGTATTTGCTGATGGAGGAGTCGTGGAAGGTGAAAACAGTTGGGGCAAGGGCAGTGCTATCTGGGGACTTCGGCGGGGTCCTGCTGCTGGCAGTGGTGTAGACAGAAACTTCAGGGCTTAACAGAGAGTGGTCTGACAGGACTGAGCTGTCTGAGAGTGGGGACGGTCCTGACTCCCCGTCACTGCGGCAGCCTCCTTTAGGGATAAGGCTTTTTGAGGGGTTGCCAGTAAAGAAGAATCTCCTTGCATTTTCTGAGCAAGAGGGTTTGGTGACAGACAAGGGAGTCAGCATGGGCTCACGCTCCCCAGTGGTTTGCTGGCCTGTTTTTGCAGTAGTGTGCTGGGACAAAGCTGTAGCCGGATTATGGGAGAACCGATTGCTTTCCTGATGACCAAGGTCTATTGCTGGACTATGTTGGAAGCGTGTATTCTCCTGGAAGTCTGTAGCACAACTGATGTAGCTGTCGATACTGGACAAGCTTTTCATGTCCCCCACCCCTTCTCTGGTTCCAAGCACTGGTTGCCCATGATCTTGGATGGCCCCCAGCTCTATCTCATCCCTCTGTTTGCCAACCCTGGAGCCTCTGTCTTTAGCATTGAGGTTGGGTTGTGACTGTGTCTTGGCCATCTGGTTGTACATCTCCTCCAGCTTCTGAACATTTAGCCTTTGGGGACTGGTGGTTCGAGTCTTGTTGGGAGAGCCTAACTCCTGGGCATTGAAGGAACGGTTTGAGCTTGTTTCTGATGCAGCCCTCTTGGGAGTCCATTTCCAACGGCTTGGAGAGAGGTGGTTGTCATGAGGCCGCTCACTCTTCTCTACCACCACATCCATCAGCTCTGCACTACGAGCAAATGCCTCTTTCAAGTTCATTGAGACAATGCTACCATTTCTCTTTGCCCTCTCCAGAGCCTCCCTTCGTTTAAGTGCTTTTTCCTGCCTCTTCTGCTCCTTGTAGAATTCAGAGAAGTTATTTACAATAATGGGAATAGGCAGGGCTATCACCAATACCCCAGCTATGCAGCATAAACCACCCACTATCTTTCCCAGTAGAGTTTTTGGGTAGATATCTCCATAGCCTACTGTGGTCATAGTGATAGTAGCCCACCAGAAAGAAGCTGGAATGCTTTTAAACTTTGTATCCTCCTCATCTTTCTCAGCGAAAAACACCAGACTAGAGAAGATCATGATACCCATGGCAAGGAAAAGAATGAGCAGGCCCAGCTCATTGTAGCTTCTCCTAAGAGTGAAACCCAGAGACTGAAGACCTGTGGAATGACGAGCCAGCTTCAGAATACGCAGGATACGCATGATCCGGAAAATTTGAACCACACGGCGGACGTTCTGAAATTGCAGCACACTCTTGTTGGATTCTGTCAGAAAGATGGTGACGTAGTAGGGCAGGATGGCCAGCAGGTCAATGACGTTCAGAGGACCCTTGAAGAACTTCCACTTGTTGGGGGAGGAGAGGAAGCGAAGCAGGTACTCCATGGTAAACCAGGCAATACACACAGCTTCCACATGGGCCAGTTGTGGGTTGTCTGTGGATTGGCCAAACTCATCTGTATCCTGCAGCTCTGGAAGGGTATTCAGAGACAGGGCAATGGTGGATAGCACGATGAAGAGGATGGAGATGATGGCCAAGATCTGAAAGACAAATTTTAAAAAGTAACATGAGTCAGGATAGCAGGATCAAAGAATGACAAATATCTGTTAAAATCACATATGCACCTGGGCAAAAATGTCTTACTCTGATTCAGCAATGACACTTCACACACAAAATATAATAAATGCACTTCCAGTGTATTTATAAAGTGTTATGATTACAGTATCAAAGTGCTGACTGGAAGTGAATTCCAATAACCTTACAGTGTAAACAAACCTTCAATTAATGCCTGACTAAGTGTGTGATTGGCTGAGAACTAATGGATCGGATTGATTTGGACCACTTATTTATTCATGACTCACTTATCAGGCTTATCCACATGAGTGAGTGTGCTTGAGTGGAAAATGATGTTGAGCAACCAGTAAACAAAAGCAAAAGCATCACACAATACATACATCTGGTTTTGTGAAAATCTTCTTGATGTTAGATTTTAAGTAGCAAAGAAAAAGTCTTGTTTTTAGGAGGATGACGGTAAACTAACTTGTATAAAAACCTCTAGAACGAGTATGGCCAAATAGAAGCTAGATGGCAAATGCAAACAGGTTATGCAATGTAACTTTTGGTCTATGATCACCAAAAGTGCCCTCAAATAGATTCTAGACCACTTTCCTCTTCACTGAAATTTACATGAAGTTGCTCAGATAATTAGACAAGCCCACTGTTTTCACACAGTGCTGACCCCACTCAGCATCCACCAAATCAGTGAATGCTAGATGAAACGGCAGGGTGAAAAGGCTTCAGGGCTCTGTCTTTGATCATAGAACTGGGGTTACAAAACATTATTTTCATGTTATTTCACACAAGCTTCACCCACTAATGGTGTCCCTAGATTTAGAGGGGTGAAACCTATCACTGACTGTTACTTGCATCCATGCTGTGACAATACCATGACATAAAAATGGACATGCGGTAGACACATAGGAGCAGGATGTCGCCAGAATCCACTGCACTAGACAAAGCCTGTTTGACATTACACACTACAGAAAACTGGGAAGTCTGTCAGAAAACAGCACCCCAACACACACTACCCCACCCACACTCAACCAATCACGCTAACAAGCAAGTACGGGGTGGTAGACTACACCTCTTTTAGCACCATATGACACAGTTCTCCTCTCAACCAGCATTCACAGTATAAACAAAACATTTCCTTGTTTGATCTGAATAAGTGACTACTCCTGTAAACCACACTGAGATATACCAGAGAAAATGCTGCACTGCTATTCAGCCTGTAATATCAGAACCAATCCATTGTACAGCTCAGATAAAAGGTAAGGTAAAATAACAGCATTATTTTAAGTTCATTGGATGTATCTATCTATCTATCTATCTCTCTCTCTCTCTCTCTCTCTCTCTCTCTCTCTCTCTATATATATATATATATATATATATATATATGTATATATATATTTGTTTTAATTTGCAGCTTCAGAAATATTCGCCCACTGCTGACACCCCAACACAATAATGATGAACTGAATTTTGTTTATGCTGTTAAAAATATTGGAAGATTATGTGAAAAACCTTCCTGAAACAATGCCTCAGTTGGAAAGACCATTTACTACAGCTTTCTTTGGAAATATTTGGAATTATACAATTTGAGTCAACTAGCCCTTTAAAATTTAGCTCCTGTACATATTGGTTGAATTTGTTAAGGCCTACTTGGGCTATGTATAAATGTACATTCTAAATTTGTGCAGAATCCTTTTTAAGGGTTTATTTCAGACAGACTTTGGCTGCCCCTGTATGCTTTGCATTTATGACAGTTTCATAAGAAGGCTCCAGCATCAGCTTTCTTCAAACATGGGGATGTAGGGGCACACATCGAGCAGTTTCCTCTTGCTTTAGGGCTGAGGTATAAAAGTAGCCTGACCTGTGTCTGTGTTGACGAATCACAAGGCAGCATAATCCAGTGGTGTGTTTATTGTGTATATTTATCATAAACTGACATATGCTCTAATATTCTGGCTTACAGTCATTTTAATGCTTTTCCATAGGTATTGCACAACACATTACATATTGTGATTATTGACCAGACAACTTTTTGTGGGAGGCTTTGAGACTGAATATAGTGCAGGGACAGTAATGTCACACAGAGGAGAATCTCTTCCTTCAGTGGTCCAAGGACAAGATTACTTCATGTCTGCATTTGTTATATTAACCCCGAATGACTCAAAGAAAACCTGACACACGACTGAACAGCACAACTTGGAGGATGAGTAGGTTGTACAGTAGCTGGAGCACAAAGCCCACTATGGCAATAGCCCACACAAAGAGGTCAGGATGTTATACTGTATGATGAAATAAATCATAGAATACTTCTTTCTCTAAAAATAAGTGCAGCTAAGCCTTAAATCATAACGCAGTGTAGACATGAGACATACAGTATTCATAAGACACCGGTGTAACATTTACCTTAGATTAAATTAATGATTTCAGTATGATTAAATTTGAATTGTAAAACAGAATATAAAACAATCATTTCCTCCCTGCTCTTCTTAGGTTTGATCTAAACTGGATCTACTGGTTAAACACACACAGTCACTGTGTAAACAAACAGACCACGTCGAGCACATGAGGCAGGGTTTCCCTGTAAATCGTCCAGAGGAAATTAAGGCACAGCAGCAGAAATAGGGCAATAGCCACGGCTGTTAGAGGTGATTGACAGTGCAGGCCTTGACAACGGCCTAATAATTCGGAGTCCGCTCCCAAGAGTAAAAGTGATGGCTAAAGAGGCAACCTTATCTACGACCAATCAGAGCAGGAGGACACTGTTGCCATAGCGTCATGGCAGACATGAATAATGACCCTATCAGTTTATTTTCTTCTCTCTTTGCTCCTCTCCTCCTGCCTCCTGCCCTGGAGGAAATCTATTTGAATCAAACACTTCAAGAGCAGAGAGGTACTGGAACCGGAGCGTGAGGGTGGAGCCGACAAGGGCAGCACAAAACTGAAGGGGGAGAGAGAGCGCAAAGTTGTCAGGAATGGAACATTTTGTTGATTGAACTAAAAAATGTAATTTATTGCTCATGTGAAGATTGTACCTATTTTTGTAAAAACAACCTAATGAATAATACAGTTCACTCATTACACAACATAATTGCAATGAATGGATACACACTGCTGACAAATCCCAAACTTGAAGCTGTGGGAGATTGTAGCTACGGAAGAGGAGGACAAAAAAGGGCAGTGGTAATAAGATTGAGATGCTATAAAAAGGTCGCTAATGAAGGCACACTGGTGCTGCTGTGTAACATTACGGATATGAAGTCAAGTTCCACTATGACACCATGCGCATTTCCCACTGGCCTATGTCCCTGTTGCCCCTGCCTCTACACACTGTGCACTCTCTCACACTGCCTGGCTGTCTTTATCTCCTTCTTTCCTGGGTTGTTTAATGTCACAGGGTATTCATTTCATCAAACTATTGCACTGTAAATCTGAGATAAACCTTTCAGGGTACATAAAAGAGACCGCAAACAAACGCATGTCTAGGAAAAGGTTGAATGGAGCTCCAGACATGATTGTAATGGCATCAACAGAATTACAGACTATTTATAGACTCTCAGTGGACCTAGAGGTCCACATAACAAAAAAAAAGATGTTAATAGTGGACACACCCCAGATTATGTACTTTCTACCTGCAAGTTCTGGGTGATGAATACTCTATTATTGCAACTAGATTATATGGACGAATGAGAGTGACTCCCAGTGAATACTCCTTGGTGGCCCACTAAAAGGGAAAAAAAGGGATGAAGATATTTATATCTAGAGGAGATAGAAAGAAGACAACATGTGAGAGATAGAGAGGGAAAAGAGCAGATTGACAGGAAATCCCACTGTGACTCTAAACAAAGCCAGATCACACTGGTTTGGGTCTCTCATGGCACATTGTCATGTGGCTCAGACACAATAATCCACACTAGACCCCCATCCTCTATAAGACAAGGTGACACCAGCCCTCATTAGGCTGTTTGAAAAGATGTCTGGGACACAATTGGTGTGAAGAACGCCCTCAAAAACCGCCATAACACATACACAGCTCTGTGTCACATTCTGTGACATTGTCCTCTCAGTTCCATATGGGAGAGATTTTCTTTTCACACGTATTATAGGGAGTAAGCCTTCAGACATGACAGTCATTGCACAGACTCTTGGCTTATACACTAAACATACACCAAAACAATCTCTGCTCACCAGAGGCATGTACACTTGAGGATTGGAGAGGAGAAAAACTCATTTATTTATTTAAAATTATTCCTGGGCATTTTACTGCGCTTGCTCTCGTTCAGAGAGGATGGCCTGGTTTTATGTTGGCTGTGCCCCAGCAACTGTAATTAATTGTCTTTGTGCTACATTGGTTTCGTCAGGGTCGGGACCATTTATCTACCTGCCCAGTGCTCGTCCAACAAGGACGGAACCCTGAACTTTGCTTTTTTTTATATAAACCTTAAGAAAATTGCAATATTTATAAATCAGATGTTAACCATTAAATCACTGGTGAGAATGTTAGCATGGACCTGAAGTAAATTAGTGATCACTGAGGCATCAGCTAATAAAGAGTAAAGAATATACAGTAAGTAGAATTTATGAAAAAAAAAACATTAAATCCTGATGGAACATTTTAAAGCATCATTAATAGATTTTTTGGCCACTTGGGGGCAGTGAAACAACCTGTTAACACAACACTGACATTTTTCACCATAAGAAGTCATTAACATGTTAGCAGACGATCGGCTATCGACACACCTAGCAGATATGGAGCGACATTAGCATTCATTTGGAGTCATGTTTCTTGTCATCCAATATTCACTCCTTTCTATCAACTCCTATAGGGAAATATCTGGCTCTTTAGATGCTAAATGCTCCGCTAGGTTCACCCAGTTGTTGCTAACTGTGTCTGGCGGCTGTTTTGTGCTGGGCAGGTAGTGTACAGTGGGTTTATTGGAGCTTTCTTTGCTGAAAACAGCAGCCTAAGCTGATGAGACTGATGAGACTGTTGAGACTGAACTAACCAGTAAACCTGTGGGCTGTAAAACCAAAATAATTAGCTGAAAGATGCTAAAACACTCGGTAGTCTGATAATTCTTTGTGACTTCAAAAATTATACATTTGATTCATTATTATAAAATTATGGATTAGTGCAGCTTTAAAGGATTCTACACGCTTGATGATGGGTTAATGATGGTTAGGGATGATGAGCTTAGACTGAGATTCTGCTTGATTTAGTTGTTTATTTGGTTCAGCCACTCCTGGTTGGGTGCAGCCCAGGTTAGTGTTCTCACACTGTATGTCTGGTGGCATCCCAAGTGACAGTTCAGGAACTCCCAGACTCCCAGTGCTCTCGCTGGCACCTTTCTCATTAGCAGCAACAGACACACTGCTGTGCTTTAGCGGTGGAAGCTCCTGTTCCTGTGAGTCCCAACGATATTGTCCGTTAACTATGCCAAGCACTTACCCCAAAAAAACACATTTGACCTACCTAATAATGACAGGGAGTACCCTTAAACTTCCACCCAACATTTGAATAGGCACGGACTGATAAAGGTGGTAAAGGTGTATCTGTTTTCCCATCCAAGTCCTAGCTGACTTGCTTTCCCATCATCCCCTGAGCCACATCCGAGGCCACAGGGATACCATGCAACACTCTCCCAGCCTCGACTGCCAGCCACTGTCACCATGACAACCCCCTTGAAGCTCGACAGGAGGTGGCTACGTGGACCTGCTTGTGAAAAGCCAGTCTGACAGAATCGCCTTCTCTCTGTCTCTCCCTCCCTCCTTCCTTCCTTCTATCCCTGACTTGTACCTTATTCAAAGCTCACCCAGCTTTGAACCATTTGTACTGCTCTTGCCTCTGTTCTATCTCTAGGTTTTTCTCTCATTTCAGATGCTGTGATGTCTTCTTAACATGCTTAAGAGCTTATCAGTTCAGTTTGGCTGATATTGCCCTATTATCGTCGCACAATATTTGAAATTAAAGCAATATCCAGCATGTTTTGAAAATGGAAAGAGTACTTCATAAATAAGTTCCCATCAGTCTTTTAAAGTGCTAGATGCCATCTTCAGGTGCAAACGTTTGCACTGTATGCCCCACTTTCACACATAATTTGATTGGATTAACAGGCATCACATGACCACGGCACTGATCGTTATCTTCATCAGTCACTCAAGATGTTATTGCCAGTGATCAATAGTATGAGTATGAGTAATAATGTGAGCGTTAAATAATGTGGAATAATTCACACCCCTGATTCTGAATGTAGAAGGGCTCTGCCTCTCTGCTGCCTGTGAAAGAAATGGGGTTTCCATGGAGACGGGAGGAGACTGTGTCTTCCACATTTCCCCCAGCATGATAGCTTGAAACACACAGACACACACACACACACACACACACACACACATATTCGCAGTAGCTCAGCTGTAGTCTCCCCACCCTACATCACTTCTGCTTGTAACTTTGAACAGCAGAACCCCATTTATCTTAATCTCCCACATCTTGCAGTATTGAATAAGTTGTATCCTGTGGCTCTTCAGGGAGGTAAATCCAGTTCAATTTTCAACACAAATGCACAGGTAGGTTCAAACTGGTGACCTATGAGCATGACCTTTCCTCTCTAACGTTAAGGCTACTGCATGTTTAACCTCCTTGTTTGTGTCTTATTGATGGGCAGCTCTTACTGTAGAAGTCTGAGATGTATAAAAGAGTCATTTGCTTAAATAATCTGCACATATATTGCAACAGACACTCTGAAAATCACATTAGTGTGATAGATTTATGTATTTTTCAGACCAGTGAATTATATTAAATTTAATTATGTTATATTACAGGCCTTTTGACTTTGCCTCAGCTCATTTGCAATGTTCTATTGGTATCTTCAACTTTTATTCGATTGGATGTATGTAGGAGTGTTCAAATGATTATGTATTGATATATTTAATTAGTTTTTATCAATTTTTTAAATTTCCAAATTTAGCCCCTTAAAACCCTACATATTTCGAGGTCATAGAAAAGTCTGAACCAAGCCATTTTTGGGGGCCTTTGTCAAACTTTTCCCTAACTCATGTAGTGCTTGCATGCACAAAGTGCACAACAACCCCATTCAGTAAACCACTAATGTAGATATGAAATCTATGCCCGGACCATCCATCTCCTGAATGAATCCCACCTCATCTCCTCTCCCTCCTCAATTATTCATGCATTTCAGATGAAGAAGAGAATCCAGACTCAGCATCTATATTTAAACTCTTGCTGGTCTGTGGTGGCTGTATAAATAGAAACAGTGTAGGGTCTGGTCTGGCACACCAAAGGAGGCTGATTTTATCGGGAATTTTAATACAGTTTATGAGGATTGGAAGGAGATGAAAGACAGCTTAGTCAGTGTTGTGTAGAGGCATTTCTGGATGGAGGAAATATCACAGAGTAGTAATAGAGGTAAGGGAATGTGTGGAAAAGGTCAACCTGTTTCTGCTGTCCATTAACTGTGTAAAGAAAAGTGTCTTATTCACATGACAGTCTTTCCTCTGCACACAACACTCTCTCCCTAGCAAAAGTAAGAAATATATATATATATGTATATATATATATGTGTGTGTGTGTGTGTGTGTGTATGTGTGTATATATGTATATATATACATAGTATATAAAAAGTATAAAAAGACAACAGACATTTTTTACAGAATACAGCTTCTATATTGTCTAAGAACGAATTTATAATGCAGTTCACACAGTCTTGCAGTCCATGATAGTTTATTTATTGCAGAAATCAGAGAACGTCACGGTATACTCTGCAGACTGCAGCACAGAGAGAAAATGTAAACACGAGAGAAGCATTGATTTGAAACGCAAAGAGAGATGCAAACACACAAAGATACACACATAACCCTGCTACACACACACGTGCGCGCACACACACACACACACTCGTACGCACGCACAGTCAATCAACAATGATGCCTGAATAGAAGGCAGCTGCAAGTCTCAGCATCACAGAAATGACAGTTGCCATGGTGACAGTGATAGTGAACTTTTAAACATTTTAGTGATGGCAGAGAAAAGGAATTAAAAGAGAGAAGGAAAGAGTACAAAAACATGAACAACAAGAGAAACAAAGACAAAACTTGGACAACCTAGAGTGAAAGATGTGAATGTCACATATTTTATTCAGAGCAATACAAAGAGAGATTACTCTTTAACCTGAACTCAAACACACGCTTAATGCAGATATTAATGTTGCACCACTTCAGTGGTCCATATTCCACAGTTTGTGAGAGCTCAGATCAGTGGCCATTCAGTGTCAGTACTGTTAATCCCTGTGAAAATTACACTCAGATTAATGTAAATCCTTGAAGTTTTGGTAATTGAGCAGCCATAAGCATATCATTTCTGTACTTATAACAGTCTCTGTTGTATTGATCATGAAACTATTCAATACCTGACTGTGACGTAACCCGCTGCACCTGTGAGAACATACTGTAGCATCCCACCAAGACCAGCACAATACTGTGTAATTCAATTACTGCTGCATGTACAGGAGGCCGTGTTCTGTACTAATATAAATAAATGTGGATGGAGATAATTGATTATTCACTGAGCCTGAGCCCCACCCTCCTTAGTTACTGGATCTATGCCTGTCAAGCTTTCCATTTTAGCATTATACATATGCAAGTTTACATTAATGATGATGGCAGATTCATTGCCGACACATTTTGAAATGAGAACCCTGTAAAAGGGTCTTAAATATGCACTTGAAGGCCACATAAATCATACTGTGCTGAAAGACTGAGGCTAATGGCGTTTTCACGCTATATTGAATGGACGGGAGGATCGGAAAGATTACCATGTTAAGGACTTGCGAGCGTTCACATCATCTGACAGCTCAGGAAGGTTGTATAATAACTGAGTTGGTTGTATAAGGGTTTTAGAAATACTGGGCATTGACAATATATACATTAAATTTGGGCTTAATTACATTGAATGATATATGTTGACGTGAGACGTCCATGTTTGCTTGGTTTTCAGGCACTTCCGTATTATTAAGTGCTTTTTAAAGGTGCAGTGTATAGAATTTAGTGGTATCTAGCGGAACAGACTTGGCAGAAATGGAATATAATATTCATAAGTATGTTTTAATTAGTGTATAATCACCTGGAAATAAGAATCGTTATGTTTACGTTACCTTAGAATGAGCCCTTTATATCTACATAGGGAGTGGGTCCTCTTCTACGGAGGCTGCCATGTTGCACTGTCATGTTTCTACAGTAGCCCAAAATAGACAAACCAAACACTGACTCTAGAAAGGACCTTTTGTGTTTTTTTCACGAGTTTCGTGGCCACTAAATCCTACACACTGCACCTTTAAGTGGCTTTGGAAAGTTACTCCCGTAGGTAATTAGCTAGTTCGCTGGATATGCTTAAATTAGTGCAGTTTAATCCATTCCTTACACTTTGGCTCTTGTATTAAGAGATATCTGATGGCAGAAGTCGTATTAAGTATTAGTAGTACGAAAAAATGGTCGGTGGGATGAAGTGCCTGTGCTGTGTGATGTGTGTGCTTAAGACTGTGTGTAGCTGCATTTGGGCTTGCCTGCAGAAACCTGAAAGTAGTCCCAGGCCAGGTGAAAGTGCTCATCAAGGTGAAAGCCTTCTCGCACCAGTAGTCAAGAGCTCTCTCACTACTCTCACAATCAGCCATTGGATTGATGAATGTTTCTCCTTCACCTTAGTGGATTCTATTTCTGCCTCTGGCCGTCGCACTTTCCTCAAAGTCATTCATTCACCTTTCCACACAGCCTGCACAGTGGAGTGAAATCTGCCAATGAGGAAAGCAGCAATGACAGGCGGAGCAGCATCTGGACCTGTGAGTTCTGATTTATAGGCGCTGCATGTTGTTCTGTGCACACATATACTGTACAGTAGATGCTGAGGATTTGATATGGTGTGCAGGGGGTTGCATATCAAAGTAATGGTGACATGGTCTTTCTGCAGGGCCGCGGCCAACAGGTACCTCAGGGTGACTCTACTGTGATGTGTGTGTAACAAATGATAAAGAAAGAAAAAAAAATCATATATACCTAACATATAGGCTACATGTCCCATAAATCGCTGCATAGCACAGATATAAATGCCATAATATAGACTGCAGCTTTTATGCACATGTTGGTTGGCAGCAAAAACATACCGCAATATATTGCAGAAATCTTTTTTTAATGGAGCAAAGCCTGTGAGCTAATTCAGGCAGGCAGCTCGAGTTGTGCTCCTACACTTAGCTGCATGACACACTCTACTTGATGCAACATACAGTGTATCCAGTGCACCCTCTGCAATGAAGTAGTCTATATCTCAGCTGACAATGTCAGCCACTATTCTACTCTGCTGCAATGCTCATCAACACTAATGCAAACACTGCTCTTATAGCGTTCCCCCATCTCCACCTGTAGGGTCCGGTTCTACGCTACTCTGGAGGAGAGTTCATTATTGACATTACCCAACGTCTGCTGTGCTGAGCCTGGTCTAAGCTTATAGGGAGTGATGAGGTCAGAGCCTAGATACCAAATATCAACTCAGAGTACACCTAATAAATTCATTCCACATGGGTTAACTGACTGAAGTGGTTATTTTCTACTTGACCGGACAGTGTGCAGTGGAGAAAGAGGGAAATGACACGTCACAACAGTCCCATGTCAGATCCAGATCCATCATGGTGTGCACCTCCACCAAGTGAGCCACAGGGATATGCCCAGATGTCTGTATGAGCTTATCATTCGCTGAATGTGATTTGCTCAGTGTCTATTGTAGTGACTCATATTTACAGACATGCCGGATATTATTAATGACAACGAGTCTGTTTGTAATGATAATACATGATAAAAGTAAAACAAATCACATTTGAGTTTAGTCTTAGATTTCAGTTTATACTTATGCTATATATTTATATACTGTATATATATATATACTGTATATATACTGTATATATATATATACTGTATATACTATACTATACACTTTTCCTCCTGTTTGTTCTTTTGTATTTTGTTTTGGATTTAAATCCTACTACACTTAGAGTCTCCCTTCACTGAAAAAAGTATTTTTCTTATTGTTGCTCTTGTTGGATGTGGTTCATGATTCATGATTCATGATTCCCTGAAGTGAATCATGTGCAAAGTTTTTTGACTAGAAGGCTGTTTTCACATTCATCCGCTGAAAGTGGAAAGTTTCTCTGTGCTCACTTTAAAACTCAGTTGAAGGCATGTATGGAGGAGCCTGATTTGTGACATCACATCCAGTATGCAACTAACTGTGATGTGGAAACTTAAAGCCTCCAGTGCACATACACTGAGAATGGACTTTTCAGTGACATCAGAGATATCTAATCTCCAGCCGTTTTGATATAAATCCTGGATTTTTCAATCAGAGAGAAAGAATATATGTAATTTAAAGAATGACTAATGCTTTAATGCTGTGTTCACACCAATGATAGCGCTGTTTTAAAGTCCCTCAAAAAATATGTTTTTTTCTTGTTCCGACAGTTGGACGTTTGAGCTTCACAATGCTGAATGATGTATGTGCAGAGTTTGACACTTGAGGGTTGTTTTCACGATCATCTGCTGAATGGGGAAGCTTTCTATGTGCTCACTGAAAATCTGATATGATTTGTGACGTCACATCTAGTTTGGAGGCTAATCCTGCTCCAGAATGCAATTTACACAAGTGTGATGTGGACACTTGAAGCCTCCAGTCCACAAACACGGAGAATGGACTTTACAGTGAAGAAGGAGACATCTTGTGTCCAGCAGTTAAACTTTTCAAATGAACAATATTTGCATGTTTATAGAGTCCTGATTTTTAATAAGGGAGAAGGAAAAGATGGAAGGATTTTAAAGTGGTAATTATACTTTGTTTTGTATTGTTCCAAGCAGAGTATTTTTATACGTCTTAATACATGTCTGGAGGGGATCTTTAATAAATGTATAGCATCTTCATTCATTAAAATGTAACCACTGTTTTGGCTGAGGGCTCTGGCAAAAACAAACAAACAAACAAAAAAACAAAAGCAAACCAGCAATCACACATTCCAGGTAGAATAGCTTGTTGTTTGTACCCTGCAGCATTATGCTAATTTACTGTTTACCTCACAATCACTGAGAAAGATGATACATTTATTACCGTCATGCTAACTTTCCAGAATTGTGAAATCAACAAAACTCTCAGCACTTTGAATATTATTACAGACCCCAAACTCCCTGCCGATTGTCAGAAAAAGGGAACTTTGTTGCTCAAAGTCTTCAAACTCTTCATTGTTGCACAAGCGCCGTCAGTCTGCCTTCCACAGCGTCACACTGTGCTATACATTAGTGTGATTCAACAGTTGTGACAATCATTGATAAGCGCTCTCCTTGAGGCACTGACATGGAAAAAATGACATAGAGTTTCAGTATTACTCACTGGCTCACAGACTTACACGGCATACTTGTAAGTGTTTCCTACTTTCCTGTCTATGAATGAGACAGGAAAGTAGAAAGTCCCTCCAACTGTAAGCTTAAAACTACGACGTCTTCAATAAAATATACTAACTACTTCATTGCCAAAACCCTCTTTTTTTCAAAAATGCTCATAAATGAAACAAATAATCCTAGTGTATATGGCCAATTACAGTTGTTTTTCTTATGTCAATCACAGATTGGAATATATTTTATATATTTTGAAGCTAAAATATTATATAAATACTATGTTCAGATTGCTTTATCAGTCTTATTCCATCTCAGATTGCTAAATATGTAGTGATTCTTTTTACTCACTATGTGCTTTTTCACCCAGGAAGAGGAGGGCATCTGTCTCCCAGAATGGCTTTGTTGCAAACACTTGTCTACTGAGACATCTCATGATGAGAATTAATCGAGAAGATTTGGGTCTTTGATGCTGCACTTTTGTTTTCTGCTCTCAAAGCAGAAACAAGCGGCTAACCAGATGCTTTTGTTCTTTTAGCCTCTGGAAATATGGCTGATTGTTCAGCATATGAGCCTGGCTCCTTAGGATTCAATCCGATACGAAGAAAAACAAAAAAAACTCCAATGCCTGATATTCTCAGTTAAAGTGATTATCGAAGGCTTTTTCCAAAACGGAGAGTTGTACACGTTAGTCAAGAGATAGTCATGTTATAGAATCTATCAACACTTAATCCCAGTGTGAATATGCATCTTTGTTGACATATTAAATTGTTTGCATTTTCCAGGTTCCCAAATTTAAAATATATGTTTTTAGACATATAAAAATGCTCTGCTTTGCATAATCGCGTGTGTCTGATATGGTTTTTCCTCAAAAAAGTTAAAGTTAGAAATTCTTGAAATTACATCTGCTCTTCCTCCTTCCTGAATCTATGAATATGCAAATATTTTTATTTTCAGAAGTTGAATTTCTGGACACAAAATGTCTCCATAAGTCCATTCTCAGTGTTTGTGCACTGGAGGCTTCAAGTTTCCACATCACACTGGTATAAGTTGCATATTGGACCATGAATGGCTTCCAAACCAGTTATGATGTCACAAATCAGGCTCGTATGCTCACGCTTTAAACTGAGATTTAAAGTGAGCACAGATAAATTTTCACCCTTCAGCAGGTGAATGTGTAAACAGCCTTCTAGTGTCAAACTCTGCACATATACATCATTCTGCACACAGTAGGTCAAACATCCAACTGAGGGAACAAGATGAAAAACACATTTTTGAGTGGAGGGGGACCTCAGCTCATTTCAGTACAATAAATGTCTTTACATACGGTCTAATATATTAGCCTTCTGGACACACAGTATTTCATTACAAAGTTGACACTGTGAACATCCTTTTTATATCCTTCTTATAATAACAATCCAGAAAATCTCTTATCATATGTATGAAATCTGGATAAAAAACCTGGGGAATGCTAAAATGAAATTAGCTCATGAGTAATATGGTTCTGATATCATGATAAGAATATGCGTTTTTTTCCTAAATATAGCAATATTTAATAATATAAAACAGCTTAACCAAAATAAATTGTTTATAATTTGGCTTGTGACGATCACAGTCATGGTGCTATGACGCATTCTGATTCCCATACCCATAAAAAATGGAAATCCACCAAATTATTAATTTGAGCAATACTATAACGTCATACACTGACAACCTAGAATTTAAAGTTTTCCTGCTTTTCATTCCTCCTAGAAGAGTGAATATTCAACTATCGTCATCTGCCAGAATCTATTTTTCTCTTAGTCATAAACCTGCTTCCACATTTTCTGTTTCTCTAGCTCAGCCTATATGTCTCACAGTAATTTTCCTTTTCATATTTACAATCTCAAGCTCACCAGCTCTCTTGATCTATATCTGTATTTTCTCCCTTACAGTCTTTGCTCATCAGGCTTTCCTCCTCTTGGGGACAGTGACGTCTGACTGTCTTTTGCTCAATGCTCACATTACAGCTCAGCTTCAGATTGAATGAAAAAAGGAGCTGTCTGGCTTTGCAGTGGCAATGCACGATTCATGACCACTTCCCACCCATACACAACCTCAAAGCCATTTCTATGGAATGAGGATGTGTTCGGATTCTTTTCTGTGCTGTAGAACTATGAAGTTAGCATTAGCTTCAAGAGTGTTTCTCTGATGACCGCTGTCATGTAATTTATAAGGCTGCTTTTAGGTAAAGCAATTTTATTCACTATACAAGGCAGACCATGTCCACTGAAAAATATTCAGCAATAGTAAATAGAGCAAAACGAATAAATTGTCTTTACAAAATCTATTCTGCAGCAGTGAAACACACCAAGGCTGGGCCCCACTGCAAGCCTGAAAAGCTTAGATGACACAACAAATCCTGAGCCATCCACTACAAAATGCATGACATGACTTGTAAAATTCTCGCAAACACAACTCAACCACTACAGTGTCAGACCGCTGCACATTAACAGTGAATGAGCATTAAAATATGCAGCGCAATGTCCCAACAGCAACTGAATAGCAACTGAAATTTTTCCAAAACCCCCTGTCCAACACTAACCAATAATATTACAGTAATAAAACAGGGGAAATATATAACTGTAAAGCATAATCGTGATAATCATAATTTTCACTGTGGTTTGGTGTTTCTATCTTTGGTCATAATGGCATGCACTCTCACCACATCAAATGATAATTACCAGGGTGGTTATGTTATCACCTCCGTTCACCCGTTTGTTTGTTTGTTTATGTGTGACTGACTCAGCATGAAATTTATTCATTGCCATGAATATTCACTCTCTTAAAAAGAAGAAACATCGATTTTGGAGACCCCCTGTGGCCTTCCCTCTATAGCCACTATCAGCCATCCCTTTCCCACACTGTCACCATCAGACAAAACATTCAACTTTGTGAGTCTATCTCCTGACCTGACGCCAAATGTTTGTGATGCATATCCTTGCTCCCAACAGGAAGAAATCTACTGGTACTGAGAACACCATCACCTTTCTCACACTTCTCTCTGCTGCTAAAAAAACCCTGTTGTTTAATCTACACAGCAAACTGTTGACTGTGACAGTTACAGCTAAGTGGGGAGATTATCAGGCCTTAGTGGACATCTGCACTCTACTGAGCATTTTCTTGTTTGAAAAATCTGAAGTTGTTGGTAATGTTATTTTAAAGAAATCAAACATCATTGAATTAAAAAAAATATAGTCTTTGCTGGATACAACTTACACCTGTTACGTGTTAGTTTGTGAAATGACTTGTTTCACTGTCAGAATTTGATCAATTTGGTTTGATAACATTTGCAAAGTCTAGAAAAGCTGCACAATTATATGATTTTCTCCCCATTCAAGTTAGCGGAGGGCTAAACTGGAAGTTAGCCGGCTTGGCCAGCAGAAATCTTGAGTGTGCATGTTCTATAGTTACCGAAAACATCAGAGCAAATTTACAAATAGTTATTTGGATAAACTGACCACATATTGGGAATCTGGTTACTTTCTTGCCTGAAAAAATATTAAAACTTTATAAAGTGACATATTAACAGTCCTACACTGAAAATTACAACAGCTTTTAGCCTGTTGCAACAGATTTACGGCATGTTAGGCATCCCGACCCATCCTGATGGGTGCCCTTGGGTATTTTTGTCAGACTGCAAGGCAAACCAGATTTAGAAACTCTGTATACTGCGAAATACAGGAAGATTCACCTGGCAGCAATAGGCTTAATCAGCATTGTGTAAACCTGTTTGGCAAGGACTTGAATATAACAGATGTTCATTTACATGTAAAAGTCCTGAATAAATGAATGAATGAATGGGTCATTATTAAAAAAAAATACTGCAAATTATCGTGTATTTCATGCATTTGCAGATACAAAACAAATATTTATTGTTTAGCTTCACATCTAAGAGGCAGACATTGAGGGTCAGATTGATCCAAAGGCAAGAGAGAATCAGTTCAGCTGCAGTGACATGGACATATTTTAGAGGCATAGCAGCAAGCATCAGGTCTCAGCCAGTTTGTCAATAATCAATAATAATTAATGACACTCAAAATATAGAAGGAAAAGAGCAATTGTCAGTGTGCCTTAGGTATGTAGACCACAACCTTGTTTCCCAAGAAGTCTTTATTGGCTTGTGCTGTATGAGGCACCTGGAACAACTGGAGCAGAGATTGCAAAAATAGCCATCGACGTCCTTTTGAGATTAAACCTTCCCACATCTGGATTGCATGGTCGAACCTATGATGGTGCAGCCAATATGACACACTGTGTACCTCATCACACAACATGCTTGCAATGCATCCCCTTTGATTCGTGACTCTTTACGGTGGGTTGATGAGCTGAGAACTCTCAGTAACCAGAAAATTCAAGGCAGTATTTGAGGGACAGGCATCATCAGGACAAAACAAAACCAGAGCACTGAAACCTCTGTTTCTGCCGTTCTTGATGAGTATGAGGGTGTGTTTTTGAGTTTGGAGGAGTTTTGAGTTTTGGTTCAGACACTGGAGTCAGGGCAAATGGTCTCCTAGACGGTTTTCAGAAAGGGAAAACTGTCCTTGGTCTATTTCTAGCATCAGAGGTAATTGGGGAGCCAGAATGCTTAAACAAATCTCTGCAGAAGAAAACACAGACCATTGCAGGCATGCAGGCTGCAGCAGAATATGTGAACTCCACCCTTCAAAGTAAAAGGAATGAGGAACACTTTCAGAGAGAGTCTGACAAGGCATCGTCTGTGGCGCACTCCTTGGATATTGAGGTTATCCAAATCCCTCACCAAAGACAGTCCCCCAAACAGCTCAGCGTAGGCCAAAATCACATCATAGTACAGGGCTGAATATTACAAGGTGTTACATACTGTGGATATGCGGTTCAAAGAATGGTTTAATCAGGCAGATATACAAGTCTCGCACAAATTAGAAAATGGGGAAATGAACAATGTTGTCTGTCAATACCCAGAGCTCACCAAAGAGAATCTGAAAGTCCAAGTATCCATGTTCATCTCAAAGAACAAGTACAAGTCCAGCAGTGAAGCTGCAGATATCCTAAAAACAGTGCGTCTTAAGGTTAGAGGTTTGTTTAATGAGGCTGAAGCTCTTGTTAGGCTGCTGTTGGTTATCCCAGCTGAAGCTGAAAGAAGCTTCAGTGAATTTATGAGATTGAAAACCGGGCTTAGGTCAACAATCTCACAAATATGTCTTAGCAACATTGCAGTGTGCCATGTCCATCAAGAAAAACTTGACACCACTGACCTCAAGGCTGTTTGTCAGCAATTTGCGTCAGTAAATGAGAGGCGGAGACATGTGTTTGGTTCTTTTACATAAAAGAGGGCACAAGCTGGGAATACAAGCAGTGTTGCTTATATATACAGTACTTGTTATATGGTGTGGCACTTTAATGGTAGATTTTGGTTATATACTGGTACAGATCCATCAAGTGATACCAGAATACTCATTTCTGAAATGTATTTCTGGTTTCTGTTCCTACCTGTGATTGTTTGTTTTGTGTGAACTTTTCATGAAATGTAGCTGTGAACATCTCTGACTAATCCCAGTGTTTCATGAAAGTGGTATCAGGAAGATTCAAAATGCATCAGGGGTATATTTACACACAGTTTATTGATTTTCATTTGTTGGTTAAAACACTGTAGCACATTTCTTTCTGGTTATTTTAATTTATTCTCTAGTAACATTATCACAAATGTCTATCATATGTCAATTTTATTTGTATTTAAATTAATTTAATTTGAAATCATTTTAGTTTAAGATGTACACAAATAAAATAAACAGTAAAATATCTTTTCAAATGCATAAAAAAATCCATGTGATGCGAATTAGCAAATACTTGAAATAAAGCAAACATTTTACGGCATGTATGCGTGTGCATGTGTGTGTAAGACATAGAGAGCATGTTTATACACTGCTATGTATATTGGTGACAAAAATATCTCTACCAATGTTAAAGCCAAACCTACGCTCTTGCTCAGCAAATACACAAATCCTCAATGTGCCACCATCCATCTGGCCAAAGTCACTTTCTGGCTCACAACTTTGTTTGACACAAAAAATTTCAATGAAAAAAAACCAAACAAACACTTTTTTCTTTTATGAAATCTATGAAACTTCGTTAAAAAAAGGTCTCTCAATTTGGTAAAATCAACTGCCAACTGAGTTAGAGTTCTGTCACAACTGTTAAGTCTAAGTCTAAAAACAGCAGCTCAGGTCTCTGAGCTTTAGCCCTCAAACCTTTGAATGTGCAGGTGTGCAGACTCTGTTAGGTATTTTACTGTCACAGTTCTTCATGATTCATAATTTTTTGGCACATACAGTAGTAATGTAAGTAACACCATTAGTTACGTTCATTTAAAGAACATTTTACTCATAATGCCAGCCTTAATCTCCCGGGGCGTTCAGTCTGTCTGACTGGGCTAGGTGTGTGTGTGTGTGTGTGTGTGTGTGTGTGTGTGTGGAAGAGAGGAGCTAGAAAAAGAAGAAGTAGTGACAGTGAGGTATTTTTAACACTCCATTATACACCCCAGGGATGGCGGTTCACGCGGTTACAAACTGTGTACTATGCAAATATAGGTGTGTGTGTATATTTGCTTGTGCTCTCTTTATAGTGATAACAAAATCAGCCATAGGTCAGAACTGTTAATCAATAGCTCAGCTTTTAACTGTCCATAAATGCACACCTTTAGCACACTACAGCAAAAACTGAAATATGAACTAAATAGCTTGAGGTTCTGAGTTTATTTCACTTTAACCTTCAGAGGTCGCAGTAGAGTTTTTATAGCTGCATTTGAATCTATCTTCAGGGTATGTTAGAAGAGACATAACCAGTCAGAGGCACTGCTGTTGATGTGGAGACACTGTGACAGGCAGAGAGAGCAACCCGTATGAAAGCAATCGCTGGGACACTCAATCTCTGAGTACACATGATCCCAGCTTATATCTCTGCACCACACAGACCCAGAAAATGGACAAATAACCTGGGAAACACTGATATGTCATTTCCCCTTAATCCCCTATCAAGCACAAATTTGTACCGCACGGTCACTCTGCAGCTTCCTGCCAGAGAGATACTCGATACTCACTGTATTACTGCTCTGTCTGTCTGTGGTCTTTGTAACGTGTAGGACTGAAAGAGTTTACAAGAAGGTAAATCCTGTAGCTGCTTCAGAGACTGTAGGTATAATGCTCACAATAAAAGAGAAGCAACTTCAGCCCGAGCACCAACTCCACTAATGTAGATGTTGGATGATAACAAATTTGACAAAGGGGTTGAATCATCAGTGTGCTCTGCAATTGTTATGAGGACCTTGTTTAGAGATTATCAATGTATTTATACTCTTTATATGAATGTTTGTCAAACACAAAACATGTTGTATCATTTTTAACTAGGTTTAATTTAATTTTAGTGGTATTGTATTTATTCTTAAATACTTGTTCTAACTGGTATTACCGCTTTTACATCATGTCATTGTTCACAATGAAAACAAGTCTATATTGTGTTATCCTGTAGTACTAAACTAGCAAATATAAAGCATATAATTCTGTATAAAATCTGTATGAAAGTGACCAGAATTGTCATCAAAAGCAAAAATCCCCTTTTACAACAAGCCCCTTTATTCTTGTATAGAGTCCACAAAAAGTGGTGCATGACTGTTATAGATTGTTAAAGGTGGTAATGTGGTTCACTCAGTTGGTCCATCCAACACCTCTAGAGCACGAGAATTTAACGGTGCTTGGCTGGATTTCCATGAAATTTGCTTTGGATATTCATAAATCCATCAGGATGAATATTAATTCATAAGGAGTAACCCCTTTCTTCTAGTGCCAAAGGCCAAAATTTCCACTTACATACACAAAATATTAAGATATAAAGGACAGATTGCCATAACGTTTCCCTTAACACATGAGAAAATGTGTTAAATTAGTACACAAGATATCCCCTAATTGAATAAGCAGATTGCAGAGATATTCGGAGGGAGTTGTGACTGATCACAATAGTCAGCAGGCGGGAAAAAATAAAAGCATGTGCAGTTTTATGTAAGCAGGAGGAGACAAAAATGACCAAATGACCAATGATTTTCTTGAGTTTAAAAAAAATGACTGTACAATATTTTTCACTCGATCTTTTCTAGCAGTCTGCACAACACAAAATTTTGAGAAATGTCGGGACTCATCATCAGCATTTGATGTTATTAATGCAGGCAAGAAGATTAGACTCCTACAGGTGTTGGATTGCATATATGGAGCATATAACTGTGTGTTATCCACGTAGCAACGGAACAGGACAACATGGCTTCATATCACCTGACTGATGTAAATTGAAAATAAAAGGGCACCGAGAACGGACCCTTGGGGAACACCGCAATTAAACTTACTTACAGAGATGCATGAATTTGTGTCACAACAGAGATTCTGTTTCAGAGGTATGAACATAACAGTTTTAAAGCAGTACCCTTAAGATGTTTCTATGGTGTAGGATATTGGAGAGACGAATAATGTGAAAATCAGCATTTTAACAAAACTATGATTATGTCACCTTTATTAGCTATCAAAAGAAAGTTACTGGCGACCTTGACAAGCTCTAAAACCTGACTTCAAACTATTAAAAACAAATCAGGGCTGGATCTTCCACAGGATGAATCTGTGCTTCCTCCTTAAATGAGGCTGTCCAACCTCCCAGAAATGAGAGTTGATGAGGATTTCCTGAATGCTTCAACATCTGCACAACGTATTATGGGATGTTAAAAATGGCAAAGGATACACACATCCAAATATAGGCAAAAGAAAACTGTATTCATAACAGACATTTATGGGACATGCGTTGTTGGCCTTTTATTACATACTCAGCCTAGAAATGCAGACTTAATTGACGATCCAACCCCTGAATTGCAACACAGCATTTTTCGGCAGGTGTTCATATGGCCTCCTCATATACATCATCATCCATTTGACTGGTTGTGACTTTTCAGCTGTCAGAAATAGTGATAGATTTAGTGATAGGAGTAGTGATAGATTAGTCTGGCTGCTTCGTGTCTTGGATTCTGCAGCGGACTGATAGGAATACAGCCAAACCACATTTATATGTCATCTTAAGTGTGACATGAGAGGAGCATAACTGGAATTTGTTGTCTGCTATCTGACGCACAATAGCCACTGACAGAGCGGGAATTAGTAATTCTCCATTTTTTGGACGCATGTAGGACAAAAATGTTTCACATTCGACATTCATGTTCGGCTTAAGAGAGGGAAATATTTTTGGATGATGCCCCTGAAATGATGTAAAATTCCCAATTAAATATCAATCAAAATCTCATCTTATGCTGTAGGCTACAAAAGGCGAAAAAGATTTATACTGACGTCACGACTCCTTAAATGAATGCTTTGTTTGTGAGTGACAGTATAAAGAAGGAATATTTGCTTATTAACGATATACTCAGCATCCTAATCTGGTTATGTCTAACAATCCTGGTATTATCTGGTATTATTAATGACAGAAACCACCCAAATCTGTGATGACGTTACATAAATGCTACTGCAGGTGAAAAAAGGCTTTTCTTGGCGCCGATCTGACTGTTAGCCATTGCTTTGCCAGCGGTCAGACACAATCCTATTTTATGGTGACTCAAATCTGATTTGAGCAAGAGACAGACAATGCTGTAGCTCACAAAGAATGTAAACAGAGGAGAGGGGAGCTTCAAATTGGGCCTGGAGTCTCCCGGAGAATAATTAATGTGACATTTCCCTGACATTTAGTCGGAGGTATAGTGGAGAAGCCTGAAGAAGAGGAGGAAGGAAGCAAAGATATGAGACAGTAAGGGGGAAAAAAAGACAGGAAGGACAGCGGGGCAGAAAGAACACAGGCAACAACACTGGCTTTTTCCGACGAAATATTGCAGCTACTGCTCGCTTTCATGTGTTGCTTGGTGCAGACATTAAAATACAGGAACTAAGCAGAAGTGCTATAACACACACACACAAACACACACACACACACACACGCAGAGAAACACAAATAGACCTACTCTAATGTTCAGTACCCACTCCTTCAATGATGATAAAATTGTACTTTTGTTGCTTGGTAACCATTTGTTTTGTGCTTGTCTCTAACATCCACCATCTGTTTATGGGCTGTTACACATTACACATTTACATCTCTGACCCAGAGTACAGCTGAGGAGCTAACACTGGGACAGTTTGTGGTTGAAGCTGGACCGCTCAACAAGCCCACACTTTGTTCCAGACTACGAAAAAAAAAAATGACTAAGATAATATATCAACCACTATCAATGCTTTTAGTATTTGGGTCTGTGGTTTTACTTTGTCCTTTTAAGCTAATTAGGAACTGATAAACTCTTCCTCTTGCTGTGTCGAGGTTGCTCTTTTTTCTGGCATGCCATCCTTTGCTGTAGGCATATGATTGCCAAACCGACACATGATGTGAATTTACAGCACTGCTGAACACTTTTTAATAGTAAGCGCTGCATCCGCTCATTAATTGGCAGCTATTGAACACTATAAATTTGCTGGGAACAATCTGCATATGTGATGTGGTGTGATATTATTCCAAGTTAGGAGTACCCAACATATGGTCGACTCAGAGTGGTCATCTCCTTTTTGTAGGCTACAGCACTTTCTTAGCTCTAACACAATGAACATTGATTTTACATCTCTTTGATTCCCATGAAGAAGGCGTTTCACTGACAGACTCGCAGCACTCATCTCTGTCTGTTTGTGGGAGGCACTGACAGCTCTCACCAAGCCCTCACCGCAAAGCATCATCCAGCACAAACTGCTAATAGTTTCATTTCCATTTCCTATACGACGATCGCTGCAAGCCAAATAAGGCGTTGTGCTGCCTTTAAAAACGTTACGAGCAGCACTGGAAAGAGACGGTTTCCTCTTTGATCCCGCCAATCCAGCATAGAAGAGGGTGATCAAAGGCTGCTCGTGTTTAACACCGTTGTGGTCTCCCAGGTTGCAGTTGCAGGTGTAGCTCTCTGAAAGGCCTGTTAGGAGCCAATTCTGTCGTTTTGCACGGACTAAAGGTGAGCACAGCTGACAAAAGTCAGCACGCTAGGCCTGGCACGTGGCCCTCAGATAAGGAAATACTGTGCAGTAGAGTGACAACCTCAGTATCTAATTATGACTGCGGGCATTTAACACATGGCTGCTACAACCAAAATGCAGGGTTACATGCTCATTCAACCAGGTAGTGCATAATGTTAAACACAACCATGTGGGTTTTTAATTCTAGCAGCTACATGCTGTCACAGTTCTTTTTCCTATATTCCTCTCTAATAAATAGCTTGAGTACTATGCTTTCTCTTACTAATAATTGACTTGAGCTAACTCCACAGTTACTAACTAATCTTTCTCTAGCCTCTGGTCTCTCATTCCTCTCTTACTTCAGTTGCTTATTAAAATATGAACGGTAATGGCTTGTCAAAACCATCTTCTATTGATCAAAAAGTGCTCCTCCCAAGCACTAATTTATCTGAGAGAACAATCCTCAATCGTTTCTGACTTGTTGTTTATGTGCACTAAGATATAATTCAATATCCGATCCTCCTACAGAATATCTCAAATTCAATTGGCTTAGGGTGATGCAGGGCGGGTTTGTCACAAACAAACAAATTGATAGAATGCAGGGAATATTACTTAAAGAGTCAAATATGTCTCATGTTTTAAGCTAAGTGACATTTGAAGGATTTATTGGACCTGTGAGTGAGGTCAGACATAATCTAAGCATGCGTGTGCATGTCTGGATGCATGTGCTTATGTACATCTGTGTGTCTGAAGTTGTGTTTTGGCTCTGGAGTGAAAAAGACAAAGCTATAATTTGGAAAGGCAAGATAATGATGACAGAAATGGACTTTTGTAACAAATTTGGTAATAAGAGCATCACAGAAAATGATGGTTAAAGATGATTAATAGCGATGCATCCAGAGAGCCCCTTTCACTGTTACCAAACTCATCTGGCTATTACAGTAACTTTTGCGCCTTTTTCTGGTTCTTGACAAGCGATAATGGCAGATATTAACACACGGATCACACACGGATAAATCCTATCCACTGGCTTTTTCTATGATTTCCACCTTTCACTTTGTGTTCCAATCTTAACGTACAGTAAGAACACAGCAAAAAACGACTCTAAATGTCCTTTAAAATGTGATCTGAAAAGAACAAAGTGCATCTTCAGTGGTGCTCTGTAAGTAATGGAAAGTGCAATTATCTATGTTCAGTTGCCAATGTTTCTCACAAGGAACACTTAGGGGTCCACAGTCACATAAAGGTTGTGGTCTTGTGTTTGAGCACTGTTATGGTATAATAAAGCCTAAATGGTCTGAAAACCACAACATCACACATTAGGTCATTTTCAAATGCCACATACAGCCAAAGGCACTTAGTTTACTTCAGGACTGTGTTCATACCACACAACAATATGTCACAGTTTGCATGATTGTGTGTGTGTGTTTTGTGGGTCTACGTGCAGGCCTGTACATGTCACCGTCATGCTGGAAACAACCAATCACACCCTTACACCCAATATCCAATGACAGTTACCTTTGCTGCAACAGACGAGCTTGGCTTTTCCAGGAGGTCCCAAAGTTTCTTCCGCTTTTCGGCGCAGCAAGTGTTGTCAAACTCTTCTCCCTCTCTGTCTTTCAAATTATCTGCCTCTCTTTTGAGCTCCTCATTCATTTGCTCCTTTTTCTGGTGGTACCTCGCCTGGCAACACGACTCCAGGTAGATCTCGTCGATGCCCCAGTAGTCAAGTTCTTGACTGAACGACAGGGCGCACATTTCCTCCATCATGTGCAGCTTTCCCGTGCGGTAAAAGTTCAGAATTGACGTGAACGCCCCAGGGTGCCGGTCGAAAAAGTACTCGTTCTCCTCAAGGTTGTAGTCATCGCACACCTCCATCAGAGATTCGTGGGTGTTGCAATCTCTTAACTTTCCCAAACGTGTTCGTGGTAGCCTATCTAACGTTCGCCACAAGACTTCATGTGGGAGGCCCCCAACATTCAGCCTGACTCTGCGGAAACATGACTTGCTGCGAATGATGTCCACCGGCTCAGGTGGAAGCGATGTTGTTGACCGGGAGCCGGCTTTATTGAACTCTGCCAAGGATTTCTCCATGATGACTTTAAGATGAGGAAGCAGGCGAACATCCAGGGCTATGGACTACAGTTGGTCCCGTTTTCTTTCATTATTGTGTCTAAAGAAGTCAAAAAAAAAAAAGAGAAGAAGAAATCATTAGTATTCTAGAATTAGGCACAAGACTCTGAACTAATATGGTGTTAATAGCTTGTGGCTCGGATCCCAGGAGTCTCAAGATAAGTTGGAGGAAGTCACAAGAGGATTTGGGTAAGCAAATAAAAATATTTCTGTTACACAAACAGACTTTTTGACATTTTTTCCTTATTTTTTTTACCTTTTGTCTTATAAAATACTGGATGGTTTCACCTCCATGTCCCTAAAATCCCTTAAATGAGCCACTCAAAGAAGTTAGTTGAACCTGCTCACAGCTCATGTCCACATAAAGGATGTAGCTGTGATGATGAGTCACAAGCAAATATTGCTTCATTGCAAAGTATTTGCCAGAAAGGTTGGAAATCCATTTGTTTAGAGCAACATTTTTCAATTCTGGTGCTACCTGGTCTCCTGTGCTAGTTGCTGATTAGATAGATAATTTAAAAAAAACAGCAAGGATGCAGGGTCTTGAAGACCGGACTTGAAAATCACTTGTTTAAAAAGGGTTTTAGGGCAGCAAAATAAGAGACAAATAAACAGTTTTACTATAATCATTTCAGGGTATTTTACTGATTACTGTTATCACATCATCTGCAGTGTTGTTCCAATAAGAAACAGCAGAGTCCTGAAGAGTAGAAAATCACAATTTTAAAGGGCTTCAGGGCAGAAAATCTAAGGGACTGATAAATGATTTATTATCTCTGGATATAAATTACTGTTATCAAAGCATCTGTAGTACTATCAAATTTGAACTACTTTTGCAATTCTTTACTGAGTCAACAATAACTATACCCTTAAATATGAGTTCTTGAGATGACTCACAGCCACTAACAGTCAGCAGAATCACACATTTCTAATTCAGGAGTTCAACTAAACCAGGTATGGCAAGAGACAGCACATGAATATAACTTTCCAGCAACACTTTAAAACCAACTTGCTCTGACTTACTATTTAGAGACATATAAGATTATAATTAAGTAATAACAAAAAACAATTTATCTTAGATGACATACATGGCTGCACACAGCCCAGTGGGGAAAAAAGGGATTCTAATTTCCTGATGTGACTTATTTGTTTGTTTGTTGGTTTGTTTGTTTGTTTGTTGGTTTGCCCATGCAGTGTGGGTGGGGACGCGGGACACCACAGTGATGAGTGTGGTACAAAGTGTGCGCTGTCCAGTCTAATGGTGCTGAAACGCCAGGAAGCGATGTTCACTCCCTGCGCTCCCTCCTCCTGACAAAAAAAAAAGCCCAACATTTCATAAACCATTTAAGGCTGCGGACGTGGCACAAGCTGCACATTTTGCACGCAGTTTAGTTTGTTTTTAGAAGGCGTTAGAGGCAACACCTCGGGCCTGCAGATGTGATCCCCGATCACTGTCACACAAAGTTTCTGATACTTCACAGACACAATTAGGCCTCAGCATTACACATTGCAACGCGCATGCAAAATAAACACGGAATTCATCACTGAGGGTGTAGAAATGGTTATGTCGGCTGTTGAACATGCAGTGACATGCTGCAGGGAAGCGGCAAAAAGAAATGTTAATTTGAAGAAGCCTCCACCCTTCGATAAAATAAATTAGAATTTAAAGGAACCACTAAGAAAAAAAATCCTCCCGTGTACACACTGTACTGTTATGCGTAGCTCAGATGAGAATGCTAATAAAAGCTCGGTGTGATGTTAAATCACCCAAAACTGCAATGTTGTGAATGCAAATCCTCCATCCGTTAAGCGTTTCTAATGTTATTCAAAGGCTGCCTGCTCCATATTGGTGCAGTTTTTTTTTTAAATGCAGGGTAGTCCTATATGCTATGGATAATCTATCACAATTGATAGGTTACATATGATTCAAAGTCCAGAGAATGAAAAAATAAGCTTAAAAAAAATACCGTAGTGAGTTGTTGTCATCGTGCACTGAATCAAACCAGCACGTACCGCTCTGCGAACAATCAATCCGCTGGCACAAACGGAGATGAAGCAGTAGCATTTAAAAAAAAAAGAAAAAAAAAAGAAAGGAGGCGCCGTTATTGGTTTACTATTGCCAGGGTTTAACCCAATCCAGTTCCCCCTCCTCTGCCTCCGACATGGCAGAGAGATCCTCGGCACGATCTACTGCCTACCCGCCGGTTTTCCTGCTCCGCACATCGCCCCGCTGTTTCACCCGAAGATCAACAAGTATGCCGGGAGCCCATCCGGACAGAATACCTGTGTTGCCAGTCAGCTGTGTGAGGAGGCGCCGCATCTCTCCGAAGGTGGATCCATGGCAGCTCGCAGCTCTCTTCCACATCTGATTTAACGCTTTCAGCCCCTGCTCGGCTGTAGCACTGCCAAGATTTATGTTGCACTGTTGTTGTTGTTGTTGTTGTTGTTGTTGTTGTGTTTAGGCAGGGGTGTAGTGTTAGATAAGAGCATGATGTAATGATATAGTGCATATGATCTGAAGGCGCAGAGCCAACAACATGAGCCAAAATCAATGACAGTATATGTTGAGAACATGATTTAACCCTTTTAATACGGATTTAAAGTCAGTTAAATGCTGTTTAATTTGATATGTTTTAGGCGTGTTTACCCTCCGCTGTGTCTACACATATTAAGTAAACCAAGCTAAATATTGGTCATTGAATAAACTCTTCTTCCATTTCCAGATAAGAAGCAGCACTTAAACTCAGATTTAAAGGTGAGCACAGAGAAACTTTCCCTCGTCAGCAGATGAATG
Organism: Scomberomorus guttatus; assembly: GCA_038419695.1. Lineage (NCBI taxonomy): Eukaryota > Metazoa > Chordata > Actinopteri > Scombriformes > Scombridae > Scomberomorus > Scomberomorus guttatus. The sequence goes on from CM076446.1 coordinate 20,300,018, forward strand.
TGAAAGCAGCCTTCTAGTGTCAAACTCTGCACATACATCATTCTGCACAGTGAAGGTCAAACATCCAAGAGAAGAAACAGGAGGATGAATTTGAAGCCTAGAAATGTTCGAAGGTGTAGCTGAAAGTATGGACCTGTAGTCAATCAAAAATGAGAAAGGTCAGGACTTTGTTTTTCCTTTTTTATTAAAAAATATTAATTACACACATCAAATTTAAATATAATTATTTACATGTAGGTGCACTGAGTAAATATAGAATAAATAATGATACATATAAGAAAAAAAAAGATCAATCAAACATTTAACATCATTTGAGTTTCAAGTCACATTTCATGCTGCATCCTCTTGAGTCTGTACCGGATCGGCAGTTCTCCATCTGGGTGGAGCATCCCGAAACCGTAACGACTGGCATTAACTGATGGCAGTTTAGCCTCTGGGTCACACATCTCCAGATCAAGATGGGTCAAGAGCAAGAACACGAATCTAGACAAGACACAAGGAGCAAGGCAGTTTAGAACTGGGCGGAAAAAAAAAACAACCACCAATAAACATGACTCATCAAAACAGATTCCACGTATACATGGTTAGATCTACTTGATGAAAAGAAATGATGTGATGGAAAATAACATCAGGTAAATCAACCATTCTGATTAGAAACAGCAAAACATCTAAAACTCTAAACTATCCTGCTCCCCTTTTTGAGTGTGAATTACAAGGACTGACCTTTAACCTTTGTAACTGGATATGATGTCTGGCAAACATATGCTCTCCGAGCTGACTGTCCTCTGTTACCCTTAGCCTCTTTCATGCAGCTCATTACAGAGCATAAGCAATTACTACATTACAGCTTGTTGCTAATAATGATGGAGGACATGAAAGCAGGACTGAAACGATAATAGGGGGGAATATTATGTGGAGATGGATTTGACTGGTTCTGGGGGTGAAATTGCAGGAAATGCTTTGATCATGAACGCATCATTTGAAAACTTAAGATACATCACGGAGAGATAGGAATCTAAAAAAGACTCACTTTTTAATGGCTGTAACAGCAAATTCTTTCCCGACGCACATATTACTCCCTGCGCCCCAAGGCATGGTGTAGTACTTCAGCCTTTTTCCATCCTTGTAGAATTTATCCTTCGCTGTCAGATCGTTATTTAAGAAGCGATCATACTTGAAAACCTGTTAAGAGACATGACAAGATGTGTGCATTATAATATCACACAAACAGGCTTCATCATGCATATGTCTCCACTTCCATATCTTGTTTTATCTTATTTATGTGTACCTTATTCATTTTTGTGATGTTAGTACACTGTAGTCTGTAGGTGTGTGATCAAAGTACCTGTGGTTCTTGGTGTATCTCTGGGTCCATTTGTGGGCTGAGGAAGGGGAACATACACACTCTGTCCCCTTGTCTGAGGTGGTATTCCCGTCCATCGGCCATGCGCAGGATCTTGTCTTGAACCACCTCTCTGCTGATCAGCACCGCAGCGGTGAGCCGTAGGGTCTCACTCAGAACGCTATCTGCAGAATAGAAAGGACAGCAGAGTGGATGATGTCAGAGGGGTGTCAGCGCGAGTTACATCAGCGGTGCCCTCGGGCGTAATTTTGGAGAGGTACAAACATTTGCACAGATATGAGTACGTGAAAAAAGGCAATCATTATTTAATTGAATCAAAGGTCAAACTTTAATTGTCACTGTCATTGCTTCTCTTATCTTGTTATTTCCAACAAGTCAAATGAGCCTCTGTTTCCATCTCATTGGATTGGCTTGAACCCTCAGGGGGAAGAGCTCAAATGAATAACTGAAAAGGCTGCGAGCAGCTGTTACCTACCAAACACAGGTGTGCTATGTGCTTCTAGTGGGTTGATGGGGGGATGCTGTAGGGAACTGTCCTGGAGTGTTAAGTCTCTGATCTCTGATTTAACAGCCTCCATGGCATCAGGGTGAGTGAGGAGGAAGCCCAGCAGCCAAAAGGCAGCAGGTCCTGCGTTACACTGAATGGAAAAACACCCAAATTAGCACCCACTCCACACAGTCATTTAAACTGCACAAAAGTCAGTGTACATTTTGAATAATCAGTTATCTTTTGTATATCTGTGTATATGAGTTATTGCTTATTTACTATTGGGAATATTTCCACTAATATTTCCTCTCAGAGCTCTGCGGTGCTGCCGTCTGAGTATGACTGATATGAGGAGCAGCCAGTGAATGAGTCCACACTTTGTAGACGGTGCTGTCAGTCTCTCAGGGAGAGACACCTGAGCCTATCAGATAGTAATTGCTATGGGTTAAGGGAGCTGTTCTCTTTAACTCTGCACATCTCAGGTCAGCTCTCCATTGACAGCCGGGGGCAAGTGCCCAAAAGCGACTACGTGTGCATCACATTGTTTTTTGCCCTCTTAGATCTCCAGATCACCAGATCACCTGCCTCAGATAATGATATGAGTCTGGTTACCGTAACAGCTGCAGGGTGGTACTCTGTTCACTGGGTAAAGTTAGGAATGCAAGATTCACTCAAGATTAACATTTCAGTGAGTGACTTGCTGTATTTTCCATTAAGTGATTTTCCAGATATGGTCAGCGATTCATTTGTGTGGGCGTGAGTGTGTAGAGACAACACAACAAATCTCCTTCTTCTTCAAAAATCATCTTTTCTCTTAAAAGGAAAGTAAATGATAAATCAATCCTCGTCTAAATATGCTTCAATCAATAACATTGATTGTTTGCAAATGGAAAGTGGACAGCAACCTCCAGCTTGTACAGCACCCATGATGAGGTATATAGGTGGCTCTAGTAAAATCCTAAACATTGCAATTTCCTCTGAAGTACCTCAGTCTGCCTGTAACACATGTATAAGCCATATTCACTCTGGCACCTCTTGCTAGTCTCACATCTAATCCCTCTATTCTCTGCAGTGCTGCTCTAGTTTCCATTCCAGACTGAGACTGTGTGCTCCCATATCCCAGCAGACGTGATAAAGCACAAACAAACACCCTGGAAAAACTAGTGGTCTTTACCAAACCAGCAGAGCATCTGAAAAAGGGTGGCCTGGTCAGAGTCTCTCCTCACACACTGTACACAGATATTATAGGGTGAGCAATCATTGTGCCAGTGAGACTGGTAGGTTAACAGAGGGCTAAAGCTATTATGAAAGCTAAAATGTAGCATATTTGAACTGCAGTCAATAAGACACAATAAAACAGCTTGCTATCTCCCCCACCTGGCAAAACAGAGGAATGGCACTATATCACTCCGGACCTGTCTGGAGTGGTGAGTCTGAGGAAGCAACAATTCTCTATTCACAACTGTGTCAGTATTGCTAATAATGCTTGTACACTGTACGCTCACACTAGACAAAGCAAATCCTGCAGAGTTTTATATAGGCTATCATGTTTAGAACAACCCGTATCCATGCAAATGTGTAGAAAACCTGAATGACATCATGTTTTCCGGTATGAGCAACTGAAACTATGATGTAGGAAAATAAGCAAGGAACCTCCGCTGACTAACACATTTCTCTTGCTCATGTGTGTAATCACTAAACTTCAAAGACAATATGGTGTCATGGAAACCGAATCACATGATCAAAACTGGTAAAACTCCACTCTGAGTTTCAGGTTGAGGCACGTTGCTGTGATTAACTGGCAGAGAGGAATCCACTGGCTCTTACTTCTGCATTGTTGTCTGTCTGAGCACCACGGAGTGGAATTCAGCATGCACCCTGGGTGTGGAGAAGATTGTGTGCTTTGGTATTATTGTGGTGTGGCCTGGTGTGTCTGTGTGGTGTGTGTGTGTGGTGGTGGTGGTGGGGGGGGGTGCAGTAAAGCAGCTCTTACCTGGGTGGTCCACAGCTGCAACAGTAACGCTCTTTTCTGCATTTCAGCATCTACTCCCTCCCCCTGAAGGAAGCGATGGTAGCTCTGCTGCCAGGAGCTCGACTCGGACCCTCCGCTCAGCCATTTTGGGGACAGCAACTCCCACAGTTGCTCCTGCGCTAAGTTGGCAGTTTTTCTTTCCCCTGTCGAGGATCCAACATTAATTCATGCATTTCCTGCTGTTCTGTCCAGATGTAGTAGTCAGATAGGAAGCTGAAAGCAAAACAGTTGACTTTCTGCAGCTTACCTCGCTTGAGTGAGCTGCGAGCCAGTTTGACGAGAAGGTCATCAAACTTGCGGAACTCTTTGTAGACCATAGCAGTATTGTCTCTCCTCTCAAACAATGTAAGATATCCGGCCCTGAGCACAATAATACAGAAGCTTAATTAATTTATAATAATAATCTTTGTCACTTTTGGTAGTATAAATACTGACATCCCATCCTTTTTTATTTGATTTACAGTATCTGGCTAGCTTATAGTGATGTGTGTCACCTGAAAAGAAGGCTGTAACAGAGGCTGAAGAGACCCTCCTGTCTCCACTCTGAAGGGCTGCAGCCTTTCTGGTCATTCAACAGCAGGTTCTGGAGGTGAGTGTTCATGGAAGCGCTGAGCTTGGATAGACTGAGACCTTGAAAGTGCCTGAAAAAAAGCCAAATAGAGATAATATTTAGATTGCAACACTCACCATAAGTTCTTAGGTCTATAAGGTCTGTGTTTAAAAGATGCATTCATTACTTTTCCATCCATTTCCTTTCTGCTGAATGCTTGAGGCTTATTGGCAGCTCTAGACTGAAGATTCTTTTTTTGAGCTGGTTTCTGTTGCGGGTGACGTCCAAGAAGACTGTGTCATTCAGCACAGCATCAAAGGAGTTTGGGTCCAACAGCACAGTCACGTAATGACCAGCAACACAGACCTGGAGGGACATTATTTTAGTTGTTCAAATATTCATTGGTTTCAGTTGCATTCTTCAGTTCGTTTCATTACAGATTTTTTTTTATCCCAAAAAATTGTTTCAGTTTTGGTCTTTTACTTTAGAACCATGCGGTGTGGCCACTTACTCGCTAGTGAGCAATTGTGAAAGCATTGTGGGAGGCAAATTAACTTGCTACTATGACACAGCGAGATTTTTTTTTTTTTTAAGTATTGTCGCTGTCAAATGAAGGCCTGATTTGCATTTCAGATCATAATTTTACAATATCATCATCAATTTCAAAACAGCCTCTCAGTTCCTTAAAAGTTCCTTTTTTTGGAAATGAAAGTCCTACATCACAATTACACAGGAACTTACTGTAAAAATATCGCCATGTTTTTCTTTCATCCTGGCCAAAAACTTTGCAGCATCTTTTCCAAACTCAAGCGCATGCCCCAACCATGGAATCCAACCTTTGTCCAGAGGTGGCTCATTCTTCCGCCTGTCAGGTACAGTATAAGTAAACACATCAAAATAACAACGTGGCTTATTTGCATTTCATAAATCTAAACCAGCAGGTTTGGAGTTCACACGAAGTCATCGCAAAAGTCATACCGAAAAGAGGTGACTATCGTGTGGTTGGAGAGCCGTGCAACACGTAATTAGGGCCACAGTTTAAGCCATTAGATTTATTTTGAGTGTTATTTCCTTAAAGAATGTTGTTTCAATACGATACAATCTCAAATGTTTAATAGTCAGCACAACTACAAATTTTATCAGTCAGATTATATCAACAATTGGATGAAGAGGCTAATTCAATTAATACTCTTCATCAATATCATCAATCTGTTTTTTATGAATATTACTTAACTTTAGCAAGTAACAATAGTAAAACTTTTTCTAAATGATAACATTCATAAAATATGCGTTTGCAGTATTTTGCAAATCTTCAGACTCATACAACTTGTTCAATGAACTTTTTAAATAATTTCATATCTACAAAAATCTACATACAGTATTAATGAATGGCTTTACCTTGAGCGAGTGGAGTAAAGGAGAACTAGTATGAGCAGTCCAGTAAACGGTAAAAGTATTGTCCACAACATGTTTTCGTAAAGTCAGATACTTGTGCTGTCCCAGTAGATAAATGACTCCATAGCTGCTGGCACTCACTTATATTCTTGAGCCCCAGATCAACTGTAACTATTACTGGTTAGGAGGCGTGGAAAGGTGTGGCTGGTGACATAAAGTGTTGCACAATACTCCGTTGAGTATTGTGACAGTGTCAAACTATAAGCAACCACAAAAAAACCCCACAAAGGCCACAAAGTGAGAAAACCAACAGAAATCACTCAAAATGACACTTAACTATTTCTACTATTTAGAGCTTAGCTCACATTAAGTTACACGTTTCAGAAGACTCTCAAACAGCCTGCACAAAATCTGTCTTTTATACTACACACTATGCACGGCACAGTCAACTGCCAAAACATTTCACAGCAGTGACATCATCGTGGTAGTGGGACTCGCTCATACTGCCATAGGGTTTGTTGACGTTAAATACTTCTATGACAGCTTCTTCTAACATTGTGAAATTCTTACTATTTTTACCTTAGATGATTATTATTTCACACATAGTCACCGGAACAAGTATCTATTGATGACGTTGCCACACCGAAACCTCTGATTAATATAACTAATGCTGAAGTACAGATAGCTGTCACTAGTTTTGTTTACTCCCATATGTGATACTGTGAGTCTAACAATATTATTACTTGTAAATGAATGACCAATGATTCATACCTTACTGGACTAAAAACAATAATACGACAAATGTAATGCATCTAAATTGTAATCATGTGGTAAACATAACATTGATAATATCCTGGCTGGTACAAGTACTCTGCTACAGCTTGCATATTTGGACTGTATTACAGTAGGTTGCGTGCTGTGTATAAGCCACCAGCAGAGGGTGGTCATGCACTTTCAGCCTCTACTTTTAACAACTGGAGAAAAGTTCAACAGGGGACACTGAAGTGAATTGATGAAATGGGTATATGGTTTGTTTTGTTACCAAACAAAAGACAGCAGACAGTTTTTTAATATCCAAATTCTGCAGAACCTGAAAAAGCCTGTCAACATTTTTTTGATAAAATACGCACAGAAACAACATGCTATCCTGTGGGATAAGTTTAAGGAATATGTAGAGAACACGTATAAGCCGATATTATGGCCAAAATAAAAATTAAACAATTAAATCTACTTTTTAAGTCTACAACTATGTTTTGTCTGTAAATGAGTGTCGCAGGACATCGACAAATTAAATTAACATGATGACCCAATGACCACAACTTTAACTGTAAACCGATAAAAACCGTATTTGGTGACCCATCAGATTCTGTGACCTGCGGTGTTGGAAGATTTCATGATTTCATAATGTTATAATATTTTTGATAAAACGGATACGATCAGTATTAAAATCACCATATTATCAGATGTCCAAATATACAGTCTAATAGGCCATTACAGATGATCACAGTTACTTTTAATGTCATTTCAAGTCCACGAGGAACAGAAGCATGTGTTTGCAACATGGTAACATGGTGAAGGAAACAGTAAGTTATTTTAAAAAACTAACCTAACCTAACTTACAGATATAAAGGTGTGTCTGATGTCAACATTCTATTTAAAAAAATTATAAAACTGTAAAATGACTGGATGACGTTATCATCAAAGTGTTTCAATCATGACAAGTGACAGAAGACAATGCTGTAGGTCTGAGTGATTTATATCATTTTGCAGTACAGTAGCTAAGTGAATTTACAAACTACATGCTATGGATGATCTAAATGATGAAACAATTAAGCTACAGCCATATTATATACCCAGGTAAAAATGGGGTTCTCCTTGTTCTGCTGATTTTTTTAATGTGATGAATTGAGCAACGTATGACCACGCTGTTCAGAACTACCCCCTCAATGTGACGTTACACCTGAAAAGAAAGAAGACATTCATTGTCTGATGCTAAGTCTGAAACAGGCTTACAGTCTTTAGATATCGCCCAAGGGAAGGGAAGGGACCGTGTGCCAACCAATAGTGCCAGCGTCAGGAATCATGCTGTTATTATGTTAATGACCCTAAACAGCCTGTTTCGTAAAAGGTGGGTGTGGTGCACTAGAAACCAAACGACTTAAACCAAACAGCCTCTGGTAACAACAAACATCCCAGTGTCATATACAATAAAATGTTTCATATATTTACAGTAATGCACAATCTGGTGATTTGAACCCTCTCTCTCCCTCATCCCCTTTAAATATATAGCTGCTGTGTCTTCATTATCATGGAGATAACCCTCACAGGCCAGATTCATTACTGTTGGCATTTAAAGTAAACAAAACATATTTTATTTCAAATTCAGAAGGCGACTTCCCGTTTTTACCATCAATCATACAGCGGTTCTAATGTGAGGTTGTTAAAGTGCTCAATATTTTAACTCTAATTCAGACCATTCAGCCAATATAGAGAATTGTCTATGTGCATTTATCATATTTGTTATTTTCTTTTACCTGCACACCTGTATAGTCTAATACAACAACACAACTATAGTCCTATAGTATACATGTGAAACTCATAATGTTTTGTGTGTGTCTGTTACTATATTATTTATTTATTATTACGATTTCCCCCTTTTTTAAAGAAAAGTTTTATTGGTGAGAAAACAAAACACAAAATAGTGATTTCACAGATACAACAATGACAGGAACAGATAAAATACACAAGGACAGACAAAGGAAAACAGGTTGACGTACAAAATTTAACATAATACAAACAAGACAAACCAAGAAAGAATGAAAATATAATATTAGCCATATTAATAATAACAGCGTGGCTTAAAGTAGTGTGGTAACAGAATGCTTCAGGGGAAACTGTTAATGATGAAATGATGAAATGATGATGTTCTCCTTTGTTGAAACTTTGTCATAGAGATGTTGATTAAACTCCATAATTGTTAAAGCTGTAGTAAGCAGTGTTAATGCATTACATTAAAAGGTGTTTTAAGAATTACGTCCTCCTCGTGCACATGTAAATGGCTGTAGACAACACAAAACATTACAATGTCTGTTTGTTAACGTTAATGTGTAACATCACCACTGACTTAACTGATACAGTGAGCATTAGATATGCTGAACAACTGCACCATAAAGACTTCTGTAATTCTTACATTTACGCAGCGAGGGCTCTTTATTAGTCTCCTGAGGGAGCCTATTCTTTCCTTGGTGGACCATATGATGATCATTCCTCCAGTAAAGGCCTATAAGTGGATGGTGTTAAAGTTTCCATGGCCTAGTTAGCCACAGCTTTTTCACATTTTCAAACCACCCACCCAAACTTTTATCAGGCCCACTCTGAGGCCAAGGATTGGTGAGTAACATTTTCTCAGGAAATTAGAGGCTGGAGTTGAGATTGCATGGTGGGACTGATCGGTTCTCCTGCAGATTTCTCCTGGGTTCTCTCCCAGCTTTAGCACTGTCTTGTCACAGTCTGACAGTAGCCCACAGATTTCCTGAGGAGTGGGATCTCTTGACACAGATCAAAATGCAAATGTCTCACAGATGGGCCCAGAAAGAAAGTGCTCAGTTATGCCTCTCCCATACGTGAATTCACATCCCATTTAGACAAAAAAAAAACAAAATAAAAACACATTTGGTAAGGCTGTGAGATCAGACGCAGCACACAGTTACACTTGAGAAAACACAGGAAGTTATTTGTCAGTAAACTGTGCAAACTGTGCTAAAGTAAAGAGCGCTAAGAAGAATACACTGAGTCATTCTGACTTTCTCGGGGGAAATGCTCCATCATCTTTGTCAAAATTTTGCAACTGTAGGGCAGAACGGGTTCAGTAGTAAAACAGGTCTGTTTGTAAAACGTTGGTTTCCTCCTGTTAGAAACACGTTTAGAGGATAGGTTCAGGATTTTTCAAGTCTGTCTTAAAACAACAGTCAGGTACCCATATGAGCATTGAAACAGGTTTAGCTAGTCATTCCTTCTGTCCATACAGGCCCAAGTCTATCTGAAGATAATATGAGGCTTCAGTAGTCTGAGTTAGTCAATTTAAGTGGATATCTTCCAAAGTTACAGTCATTTTAGTATAAAAGTCTTTCTTTTTGTTACTGTTCTTCCACTACAGCTTAAAGGGGAAACACAACTTTGTAACTGTAACTTTGGATGATATACACTTGATTTGACCAACTCAGACTGCTGAAGCCTCATATTATCTTCAGATAGACTTACATGTTTGCACAGAATGAAGTCTGTGGATTTTGTCCCCCATCACTTACATTGAAAGAAGGGATCTTTTAATGGTCAGGATGCACAGGAGCAATAATCACAGCGGGCATAGTCTCTTTGTTCTTATTGGGCACCTGACTATTGTTTTAAGACAGACTTGAAAAATTGTGAACCTGTCCTTTAAGTGATATCACTTAATCTTCATAATTAAATATCCTATAGTTTTCTTATCATTTTCTCATAAATACTGCATCATAATTTTGTGATATGATGACCATACAGACTCTAAATGGAGTTCCAGCAACAAACACAGATGTCTTTAATAAATAGGCTACTTACAGTACAAGGGTGGCTGCATTTCATCCATTCTGACGGTTATAATTATTTATTTCTAATTAGCTATGTCAACTGTGTTGGGGATGTCTGGATGATGATCTCCACGGATCTCCATGAGCCAAAATGTGACTGATTGCAGACATCGCAGCTACCCCTGTAGCAAACCCACCCAACTATCCCTGTGCTCTGCAGTCAGCTTCATGCTCCGGAAACAGACAGAGCGATCAAATCCTGATCGCCTGCAAACTGTTTCTGTAGTCCTTCAGCTGTGAAGTCAGTTTGACAGCATATCTGTTATAGCCAAAGGTTTGCATATCATTTCTCTCAGAGGAATCTTAAACCATCCATGAGAAGAAAAGTGGTGAAGAAGGGAGGGGGGGGGGGGGGTTTGGGGGTGGAGTCTCAGATTGACTTTCACATCCATTCAGCCTTTTTTTTTTCTGCAGCAGCATTGAACTTGCAGAGAGAGAGAGAGAGAGAGAGAGGGAGCAGACTGGACAGTGTTGTGCAGAAGCGCTATTATAGCTGAGGCTGCCATAGCTGTTCCTTTCAGATTTCACTCTATGCTTTATGAAATGATCATCAGACGTGAACTGTTTTCCGATTCTGGTGAAGAGGAGTGGTCAGGGTCGCAGATCATTATGCACTTTTAGGGTCGACGTCGCCTTGAACGCAGCGCAGCCACATCGCATGAACCTCAAGTGCGTTTTAATCTCCGAAGTTGTGTCAAGCGGGCGATGATTCGCATCTGATTGTTGCTCAACTATCCGGAGAGGACTGCAGACGGAGCTGAAACGCTGCATTGTGCCAAAAAAAAAAAAAGAGAGAGAGACGCTGATTCCTGCCTGCGAGGGATTGCACACTCCATTCTCTCCCAAAATGTCATCTCAGGCGAAAGTCAAGAAGGACAAAGAGATTATTGCCGAATATGAGACCCAAGTGAAAGGTTGGTAACGTGCAGGCCTGATCATATTATTATTCCGTGTGTCAACCCCACTATTGCGTAACTTTACCACAAGCTTCATATGTGTGCAATGCTGTGGGGTGGGACAGATTGTATAGTTGTGGATGGCAGTCGTTTATTTGCAACGAATTCCAATGGAAATACGCAATTGCTGATAAATTCAGTGCCCATTTAACTCAACCAGTAAATCCGCGATACAACAATTAAGCTGTAACTTGGCTGAACCGCTTCCTCTGCACTCATGATGACTGTGTGCTCCAAACCCTGGGCTATAACAAGCCTAGCCCTGCATGTGTGGCCAGTCAAGCTACTACATGGAGCTTCATAATTTGTGTCAAAGTGCAGATGATATTTATTTGAGACGGTACCGATACTGCACACCCTACATGGGAATGTAGCAATTCACCTTGGACAATCTTTCCAATAGACTGGAGGTCATGCACATCAGGTATTCATACTGGGAGGCATCTGTGTACATAATAGTTTCTTGAAGAAGAAAAAAAAAGGTTCAAATGTGAACATTAATTGTGATAATCAATGGTGAGTATTGACACTTCAGGACAAAGTGTAATATCAGGAGGGAGGAGGGAAAGCTTGAGAAGGTCACACAGCAAACAGTTCAGAAAGTCCATCAATAATGTATGCTGCCTGTATGAATTATGAACCATGAAAGGATTTTACTGTCTACCGCTAAATATGAGACTGGATAAACCACCCAGAGAGAGAAGAGCGTCAGGAACACTGACAGTGTAGTGGAACAGACAGTGCAGGATGTATATGGGTGGGTTCTTCTCAGCCTTTTAGAGACAACTTTGTGCAGTGTTAACTCTAACACTTCTGTGCATCACCTTCTCAGGGTTGGTGGCACAGAGCACAGACAGAAAATATGTCAACTATTTTGACTCGACTATTCTTTGTCTGATGTGTTAACCCAGTGAATATTATTGGGTTTTAGACTTCAGGTCAAACAAAACAAATAAGATGAAGACGTCATTTTGGGTTCCAGGAAATTTGTGAAGGCTGTTTTTGTTCTTCTTATTTTTAGTTTTTGTTCTCATTTCTGACTTTCTATAGACATAACTATTAATCAGTGAATTCAGAAAATAATTGGCAGATTAAATGATAGTGAACATAATCATCAATTGCAGCCAGTCATGTGTATAAACATTAATATTTAGTCTGAAAGTTGAATTAATTAAAATGTAGAATTTGGGTTATTAAATCTGCATTCTTTCATCATTAACTCGCACACAATGGTGGAAACTACATCACCAAAGTGCTTTAGTCAACCTGCTGCAGTTTCAGTGGTTGGCCATCACCCAACACCTCACAGTGGTGGGCCTGGGTACATGGAGCATCATTATTTCAGGCTGTTTGGCTCAAAATAACCCCAACAGGACTGCAGTACTTGGAAAAACAACAAATTTGACTCTGTGCCGAGCAGACATCAATTGAAAAGTCTACTGTGAATAGAAGGTGTGTGCCGGGGTCTATATGCTTCCCTGTATAGGATGTCTGAAGGTGTTTGTCAACATGATCCACATTCCAGTTGATTGACCACAATTGGAATAGCAGAGTTAACACAGTCTGAATTTTAATGTATGCCGTGCAGACGTGTAGCACATGTGCTGCAATTGAAATGCAGATCATGCAGAATCTAACAGGCAGAAACTGCATTTTGAATTGTACCTTAGTGGTACCACCAGGTGGTTTTAGTTTAATTCTGTGTTTATTTGCATATAAATATTATTTGCAATTTCATCTTAACTTTATTATAATGACCTTGTTTGGATCAGTCCTTGATTGAGCCTGGCTTGGATTTAACTATATCAAATGAAATGATATTTTCTTCTTATTGTGATATTTTACCCTAATACACATTAAGCATTAAAACACTTCATCTGTTTATAGAACTCTTTGTTATTTTAGAAGATATTAGCTTCACAGCATAGGAAAAAACTAGCACACATGTAAGCCACATCAATGGAAACATGTAGAAACTTGGTTTCAAGGCACCACGGTGATGCCACTGTAGGCAACACACGTCTTTTGGGTATCTGAGCAAATATGTACATTTAAATATTCCACCAAAGTGAAATATTCTCTGCAGCCACACATACATGGAGAGGAAATGACCAGAGCTCGTCAGCATGTGTCTGGAATGAAGAGTATGATTAGCATTTTGCAGACAGAGGTGTGGTTTGCTTTCTCCTTGTCGCTCTCTTTGTCTGTCTGTTTGTTTGTTTGACTCCTTCACTCTCTCTCACTCTCTCTCACTCTCTCTCACTCTCTCTCTCTCTGGTCTCCATACCAGCTTTGTGGCTGAGAGCCATCACAGCTCCGTTTTCTCTCATCTCAGTTTCAGGAAAAGCTTTTAAGCTGACATCTTAAGCTCATTTGCAAACTGTGCTTAGATCAGTTTGGAGCTGTGAGGGCTTACTCTGACACTGACACTGGCCTCCGATAATGCTGAGTTGCTGACTGCACAGTGGTTCAATCAGGCACAAACCCAATGAGACATTTCAGCAAACAGTGTGTTTTGAGCTAACGGCTTTACAGGTCCGGGCCTGTATTTGCCATTACTGTCACATGCCATCCCTGATTCATTAATGAATGATGATTCACCCATAAACAGGAGATACATATCATAACATTAGTCATCATTTAGCTGTTATCACCAGCTGAAATTATATTGTTTTTCTATTATTTTTTGTTTGTGCCTGAAACTCGTGAAGGTTTCTTTTTCCGACATTTTTCAATTTAAAATAGTGCAGCTGACCAGCCTGAAGTATCTCTAAGCTTCCTGCTGAACCCAAACACAAAACACAAATAAATAAGGGGATGCCCCATGCCTCATTATGCGTCACACTAGCTGCAGGCCACATTATCTTTAATGCCATTTGGTTTGTTTAGAGTCTTAGGCAAACATTGCTCTAATAGGGTATAATACAAAACATTTAATGTACGGGATAGTCGTCCCCAAAACATAAGAAAAAGAATGGAAATAGAAAAGCCTCTAATATGTGTAACAGTACATAACATTTGTAATATATATGATGTACAGATTACCTTTATACATGCTTAGTGACAATCCCACTGTCACATAGCAGCTCCTATTGCCACCATCCTCACTGCAGATATGCATTCCTCGAGAAGCATGTCGATACACCCCTCTGTGTGTATTCCTCATAATCAAAGAATGCTTTGACTGATACTGCCTCGAAATGTCACGGTTGCGTTGCGACAGTGAAGCAATATCTTTGTTGCCCGTGTCTTGGTAACATGTATGAGACATCTTGGATTTTCAAATGGTGATGCTTTTCCTTGTTGGAAGTATTGGTATCAGGAGAGAGTGGGAGAAAGACACGTGAGCTCCAGCAAATAGACTATAAAGGCGTACCGTAGCCATTAATGCATTCAGAAGACGTTCACAGAACACAGCCTTGATTTGTACCAAATTATGTCAACGTGTCAGTCTGGCTTAGGACACATGTGACTAGCCACGCATGGCTAACTGCAGACACAGCCCCGGAGACTGCTGCTGGCCGTTGCAGTAGCTGTGCTAGGCTAATTTGAGCAGGCTACTGTGGTGACAATGACTCCTCACTATGTGATATTTAGTGCTCACTACCTTCTGCAGCAGTCCAGCAGTCTAAATGGTAAAACCTGCAGGTCAACATACTTCTTTACATTGTCTGTTAGAGATCCAGGTGTGTAGCCACTACAGACAGGCTGTGTTTGAGCTTAGCGGGAGGTCATGGTTTGTCTTTTTGAATCTACAGGATAAAGTAGGAGCCAAATTATTGGGGGGGATCTAAATTATGTTTATGTACTCAAAAACTTTACCTTGTTTATATTTACAACACGACCTGTGTCATACTGTTGTGCAACAATATCTCGTTGCTCAATCACAACCAGATTGATGACTTAAACGTCTAAAAAAGTTCTTTTCTTCATTTTCTGCTCCAGTGTTGCCCTCGAGTCTCTGGAAACAATTAATTTATACTCAAAATGCTTGTTAAAGTCACCAGAACATACCAGGATGTTAACCATATGGGTTAGGAGAAAAATAAACATTACAAATGGCTAAAGTCCTATTAGTGAAATTTCCACAGGCCTTTGGGTGTGGAACATTTTACTCATTTCGGTAAAAGACTGTTCCCAATCCGAGAACCTGGTGTGGCATGTGACTCTGCATTTCATTTAAGGAAACCTCTTCTGTTGTGTAATCAATACAATGAGAGAGAAGAGGCTGCATTTAGCTTTTGAGGCTTACTTCTTGCTATATTATTCACTTGAACTCCTTGCCAGCTTCCTTGTAATTATGCATTACTCTGCAAAGGCTTGAATCATTCATCGAATGTAGTGCAGTATTGCACAGTCCCTAGTAACAGTTTAAGGTCTAAAAATAACACGCTCACAGGAGAGCGAATGCAAATATCATGAGTCTATTTGATGTCTCGCTGATAAAATTGCAGTTAAATCAATTTAGATTTTCTCATTATATTGTCAGCTCGTTCTTTTACGCTGTCACTGTATGATTAAAAAGGATTAAAGTCACATAGGCCAACAAATTTTGTGTGTTCAGTGGGCTATTTTAGCACAGGAGTACATCACAGTGACATGTCTTTCTATTTTGAACTTGATTGCTGCGTCGTTCATCAGCACAGGCTGTTTATTGAGCATTTCGAAGCAGAGAAAGTTGCCCTTGTCCTTGGCCATTATGCTAAACAGACTGACTGCTGCGACTGTCAGAACAGGGAGCTAGCCTGCTCTCAATGAGATGCCTCCAGAGGCATGTAACCAGGCAACTGGGCAACTATGGGGACCATGAGGGGTACATCTCCAAACAACAGGGGACTACATATTTACTCCGTCTTTTTCTTTCTCTTTGCTCTTTCATTCACATTTTCACTCACACACTCATAGACAACGGGGGAGGAATTTTAGAAATCCTTTATTCTAGATACAGAAACAGCATTTAGAACTAAACAAAAGGCCTTTTCTTCTGCTGGGTCATCTTCTCCATTGATACATTTCTACAAAGTTCCTTTCAGTACACAGCAATCATATGCATGGTTGAAACAGTCTGTCATAATGGAATCTTCAGCCATCTCAACGATGCTCAACTGCTTCTCATTGTCTTGTAGAGAGAGAAGCTTTGTTTATTCCCTCGCGTGAGTGTGTGAGTGTGTGAGTGTGTGAGTGTGTGTGTATAATCCCACAGATGTGAACTCGCCATTTAAAATAGTTTTTGTTTGTTGATTTTCAGCAAAATTATGAATGATATGATCTTATGTTGTTATCGTTCTACAATGTCTGATGATTTCAATCGAGCCATAATTAAAAACTAACAAAACAAGTTATTAATTTTTTAGACTAGAGCTACAACTAACGATTATTTTCATTATCGATTAATCTGTCGATTATTTTCTCGATTAATCGATTAGTTGTTTGGTCTATAAAATGTCAGAAAATTGTGAAAATTTTCAATCAACGTCTGAGATGTTGACCTCAAATGTTTTGTTGTCCACAACCTAAAGATATTCATTTTATTATCACAGAAGATTAAAGAAAACCAAAAATAATCACATTTTAGAAGCTTTTTTCTTAAAAAACGACACAAAACTCAAATACATTTACCATTATCCTCATATGTATCAATATCAGAAATATCCTTATTAACATCCTTATTGTGATACTGATTTCAACCATATCACTCAGCTCTGGGTTCTGATATGATTTACGGTTCGTCTGCCGGCGCACACTCAGCAGCCACTTCGCCACTGGATTTATGACGGCCTTGTGATAAACAGTACTGTATGTGGGTGAAATGAAATGTTATTTGTATTCCTCAGTGTTAATGTAAAACCATAAAAGTGATGTTATTGCTTCAGTAGACATTTTTATCACCTGTAATCCCAGAGGTGTTTAGGAACAGCCAACTACCAATACAGGCTGTCCAGCAGGGAATCTGTAGATATTTATTTGTGCCCATTTTGAAATACTAAAGGAAATAATTACACTCCTAACGCACAAGCTACAACAGTGAAATCAGTGGCGTCATGCAGTGAATTTGTTTGAGGGGGCGCATTTGCCTATGCAAATGCTAATGTTCACACCAGACCAGGTTGTTACCTGTTACCTATCTGCTTTGGCTTCTGTGATCAAATCACCCCTCTATTAGTAACTGAACTATAGTTGAATGACACTTATTAACACTATGTTGCATTCAATAGCAACATTAAACAAGAAAATGTTAGCGAAAAAGGCTTTAAACTCATGCAGGGGTAATGTTAGCAGGTTAGCTAGTCAGCACGTTGATTATTTAACGTTAAGTACAGAAAGCTCACGAACATGTAGCTACTGTTACGTACCTGCACTGTTATAGCTCTTTGTTTTGTAGGACACAGTTCAGTGCTGCATATTTTCTTGGTTTGATCATAAACATAGAAGCCAAAGCTGATATTAACTTGTAACAATTTGGTTGAAAGGAGCACATTTAAGGGGGCTAAATGGGTAAGACGCCTCTGAGTGAAATTATCAGCACATGATAGAATTAAAGTTAAATTATTGTCTGCTTGAACTAACTTGAGGATTGAAAATAAAATTCCTTCTGCTTTCTGGACATTAACTGTTATACTCCATTTAACAGCTGAAGCATGCTACAAACAGGAAATATCTTCCCAAAGGAAAAATTTGTTAATAACCTTTTAAAACATTTAATTTTCGGAAGTATTAAATCAACCTATTTGTAAATGCCATATCAACTATATTTTCAGAATTTATACCACACTTAATTTTTCCTCATTCTCAGACTATGAATAGGGGCAGTGAGTTTCCAAACCTCATGAGCACAAAACCACAGCGATCTTGTAATCGAAAGAATGCCTGCAATTTGTTTCTTCAAGACAAACTTCTCTGAAGGCTCTCTCAGCACAATGCATTTTGAGAAGCTGACCTATTTTACATTTTCTGTGCTGTCTGCTGCAATCAACAGACATGCATCTCATATGCACGTGTGCTATCCCAGCATTCAGACACCCCCACACCCCCTCCCACTGCACACACACACACGCACATACATATAGACAGCAGACAAATGCACTTTGACGTCCAGTTTTATCCAATTATGATGACTTTGTTCTTGTATTAGTGCTTGTGCTGGCTTGACTGTATCCTCACATATTTATTTGTATGTTGCCACATCGTGTGCTTTGCTCAAGCCACTGCCGAAGGCTTGTGGGTTAAATGCTGACTTGCAGCAGAGTTTGGCAGGGTAAAGTGAGGCCCAGCATGTACGCCCACTCCATCAGAGGCTCTATTTATTCTGAAGGTGGTCTCCCCGTTTTTGTTTTTGTTGATATGCAGAGATCCGAAACCAGCTGGTGGAGCAGTTCCGTTGTTTGGAGCAGCAGTCCGAGTCCCGGCTGCAGCTGCTGCAGGACCTGCAGGAGTTCTTCCGTCGAAAGGCCGAGCTCCAGCTTGAGTACTCCAGGAGTCTGGACAAACTGGCGGAGCGCTACTCCGCCAAGATCCGCACCTCCAGAGAGCACCAGCACTTCAAGTGAGTCTCACCACTGTCTGTCTGCTAAGCACTGGAACGTCTGTATCGGATGTGTTTGACCGATAAAAAACATTTGCGTTATGTATTTTATACTGATCACTGGCACGGCACAGGGGAAATGGAAACAGAGAGAAAGAAGAAAAGGAGAGGAAGGATAAGAAACAGAAAGGAAAAGAGGTATAAAAGCAGAAGAAATGACCTGAAATGAAGCCAGGGCCAAGGAAGCTTGTGGCCTCAGGCTGCTGTGTTTCTCCCAACTAGGTCAGACTTTTTATCCAAACCCCCTCCCGTCTTTTCTGTGTGGCTGTCATTTCATTTCCATTCTCAAACAACTTCACGCTAGACTGCTACTCAAATACTCATATTTTCTCAATGGCCACAGAAAATAAATCAGAGTCTGGAGCCTGAAGAAAGAAATGGGGGGGTGGGGGGTGAAACAAACATACCCTGCAGTATGTTGAGGAACTACTGCTTACAGTAGATGCTCTGAGCAGCCTGCAGCTCTCTCTGACTTTTAGATCATGCTCTCATATGCTGTCCAATGTGCCGGACTTGAACAATCAGGGATCATAAATAAGAGTAAATGAATAATCAGAACTAATGGGTATGAATAAGAGTACATTCAGCTAAAATAATGAGGATTCTTTACCTTGAAAACATACAAATGGAGACCACAAGGGGTTGAAAGCTCCTGAAAAAAAAAACAAATTAAAATCAATGTGAAGAAATCTGGATTAGCAATGCAGGAAATCAAACCTACCTTAAAAATCACTACAGTACAGATGGTATAATTGATACATAGGCAGTTGCGCACCCTTTCATGTGACCTGGCTGTGTCAGTCATGCGTAACAAACACGTTGGTATATTTGAGAGAGGTCTTCCCATCTCGCTTTCAGTCTCTCCGGCCAATTGGACATAAAGCGTAATCATGGCGGAGAGCTCCCGTCACTGGGACATTGATAAATGGAGCGTTCCCTCAGAGGGAGACCCCTGTATGAGATTCACATTGCATGACATCTCTCTACACTCCGCTGCTGTCCCAGATTTCCCCCCGTCACATTAAATGGTCATCATCATATCTGTCTGTCAGAGGCTAGATTCATACTCACAGACTACAATGGGCCAACTAAGTCCCTATCATTAATAATCCCACGCGGTCTTCTCTTCTTGAGTTTCTGAGCTGGCTCTGTCTGCACTCTCTTTCTCCGTCAATTTTTTTTAACGTCACAACCTCAATGCCCTTCTTTATTATCAGTGATCCTTTCAGATTTTCATTTCCAGTGTCAGATCTAATAAAGGGGCTGGCTGAAAATTGTCATGGAGCATTTTCAAAGCCTCCTATAACAGAGGGGCTGCAGCAAAAAATGTGATTAAAATAATGATGTGTACCTTTGAAAAGACAATGTATATCCAGCATGTTGCACAATAGTTAAAGGATAAGGCTGGTGATCTTCTATATGTTTCTTATTGTCAACCAATCTCATGCTACATGTGCTACATGTAGCTACATGTAAGAAGTTCAGTTAAAAAAAAGAGCTCTGTAAATGGGAAAGTGTTCATGCTTTCAGTGTTCACTGCTCATGTGCAGTGCAGTCTGCTGACCAAAGAACTACTCTCCGGAGACTGAAAATGTGATCGCTCTTATGAGTCATTGGAGCCGTTTCTAAATAAACTGCAGTGACCGTAATCTTCGGGGTGAAGCAATGTGTCACCCAGTGCAGCGGTGTGACACATTGACAAGTTTTTAATAGTTTTCGGACAACAACAAAGGTCTACAACACAGAGGAATAAGATACATCAGGCTTTGGATACATACACAATACTTGTAAGTAGGATGAGGTCATTGTTGGTTTGGCTCTGCACATGAGATTTGTTGACAATAAGAAAAATATAGAAAATTGCTTATCTTATCCTTTAATACAGGCGGTATATGTTTGAATTGTCAGCACACTGTAGTTCAGCTGAGAGTTGCGTTCTACTTTATGATGCAGAGACCTTGTTGTGAAACAGTTGTACTTTTTGTAGGCTGTCAGGTAGAAAACCTTCTTCTGTCATCTTCCCTGAACAGTTCTGCATCAGCTCCTTTGAGTCATGAACGCTACAGTCTCATCCTTATTCAAGAGCAGCCAACAGCCAAAGATTTACAGTCAGTTTCCTGGCATCTCATGTCCAGGATCAAACACCTGCTCTGCTTGAAAGACGGGCCTATAGGGATAGCTTGTTCATGTTTTTAATCAAAGTGTTGCGGGATGAAAAGGAAAAGCAGAAGGTGCTGATGCCCAGCTCTGTGGATTACCTTTAGCATTACATGAGTGCAACTCTTTTAACTCATCGGAGAACTTTTCAGATATCTTTTTTGTTGTACTAGGTTTGTGCTACTTTTCCAAAATCATTCAGACAGATACTTAATGTCTTAAAGAAAAAGGTACATATCCAAATGTTTTACTTATCGGGAACCCTACAGTGTTGCAGACATCCTTATTATTAAATATGTCTGAAAGCTGTCAGTCTCAAATCTAATTTCCAATAATAGACAAATACACGTGACTTTCAAACCCATACAAAATTACATAATGTACATGTAAAAAATACTAGAAATTAGTTAATTTTAATTTAATTTGGATGACTGAATATGGATTTAACTTGAATATTGTTTTGGATGCATGGAGGTAAACTAGAATGGAAACTAAAACACACCATCTCTCTTCTTTGTTATAGTGTGGAAACAGCTTCACTAAGATGGGGAAACTGAGAGTTTCCATGTTTCACTTCAAAAAGAAATTAAAAAGCAGGAATAAAATTCTCCAAGGATAAAAATGATCAAAGTTTTGAAAGCAGACAGAAAACGCGTTTGGACCACTCTTTCAATATGAGCTTCAAAACTGAGATTAGAGTCAAAAATAACTGCTACATTTCTCTCATTTAAGCTGCAAGGTTACACTTTTATTTATTCGTCAGAGCGTCAAACAAAACTATTTTACATCATTTGGACTCATTTATTAGACGTCATTTTATGGACAACATTTGCAGCAGTTTTAAGAGGAGTCATATATCATATATATATGTTTATGGGCTAATAAAGTTGCATGTTAGCATAGCCAAAATAGAAAGAAATGCCATGAATATGCATGACTTGACCAGGTGACAGCATGCAGTTACATAATTATTAAGGAGTGAGGATAACATTTTATCCTAAAGTTATTATTGTTCATCCATAGGTCCATTGGTAATGTGTGTTAGTGGCAACCCTTCAAAAAGAAAGTAAAAACATAAATAAAAGTCTTAAAGGATAAACGTTATCAAAAGTTTTGAAAGCAGTTGAGAGGAAACAAGTCTGGACTGCTCTGTTGTGTACTGTACTGTCAAATCACCGCTTGCAACTTGATACGTTTACAAGCCACAAAGCAAAATTGTATTCACCATGACTTGTGAGAAGGAAAAAAACACATTCTCTGAAGTTTCTGAAGAGGTAATCATGGCGGCTTTGTTCTACAAACTAAAACAGTTAAGTTAGAGTTCATTTCTCAGTCCATAGCTGTGATCGGTTGTGTGATATGATAAAAGGCTCTGCGGGTGCAAATCAGTAGAGATAACTATCTAGGTCTGAAATGCCTTTTCAAATGTCCTCTTCCCTATATGTTAACATCATTCATCCACACTCATCTCCTTTGACTAGTCATTAAAGAAGAAATAAAGTTGGATTCTCAGCATAGGTCATCTATCAGCCCAGAGCAAAAGGTGTTTCTGTACACAGCTATTTAGCAGGCTGCATATAAAAATGTAATGTGATACATCATTTTTATATATCAGCCGTAGTTGTTAGAGGTTAGAAAAACAGTAAAATGTTCCCTAAAGACAAAAGAAGAAGACAAACAAACTCTTCAGTGTGAGGATAATTGAACTCACATGCTCCCTCGAGCAAGGAGGCAAGTGCAGTCAGCATGCCTTCTGTGTGTGTATTGTGTATGTATGTGTATGTATATGTGAGTGTGTGTGTGTGTGTGTACAACTGCCTCCTTTTTTTCCTGGTTCTTCACCACATGTGCAGTGACCCTTTGATCTATAATATGTAAAGCCCTTGAGCTGGTACCAATTGATACAATGTAAGATCTGTGCAGTGTGTAAGACATGTTTTATGTTCACTGCCAGATGAGAGTTCAGTTAATCATGCAACAGTTGGTCTATTTAGAACTTTTGCTGCTTTTTTTAGTTTGTGTTGGAGACAGTAACTTTAATTTGTCCATTTCAGGCTGGAGGACCTGTTTTACCTTTTTGTTTACTCATGCTCTAAATATAATATATATATATATATATATATATATATATGATCTGAAATATTGCATAGAATTTGTCTATATAGAGGTTTCAAGAAATTGATTGTTGAAACTGATGAATGTCTTTGTGAAAACATGAAAATACCCCTAAAGCAATATTTTCCAGTACCGGCAATACCCTTATTTAATATTTACCATCTTAAAGACTAACAAAGTCTTACTCCGGCTTTTGCAGAAAGGACCAAAATCTCCTGTCCACTGTGAACTGCTGGTATTTGGTCTTGGACCAGACCAGGCGGGAGAGCAGAGACCACGCCACTCTCAGCGACATCTACAACAACAACGTCATTGTCCGTCTGGCGCACGTGGGCGAGGATGTCATCAGACTTTTCAAAAAGGTCAGAATCGGAATGAAATGGATGAGGGGCATGTAACCCTGACCGTTAATAACGCACACAGTCACAGAAATCATCTGCTCTGATCGCATGACTGATGCTCACAGCTGGGAACTTGACACCATACCAACACAAATATGAATTGAAATGTATCAGGACATACATTATGCTTTATGATGTGAGGTTCTTATATGGGATATTCCTTGTCTGATCAACAAATTTGAGTGATATGATTAGGTTCATTATGTCATTATCTCTTGTTATGACCAATGATGCTTAATTAGTGTTTTAATTACCATTTAAAATGGCATTTTTTGCCTGCAAGGCAGCTAATTTATAGCTTGGTACAAATTCAAGCCATATGGTTGATTTTGAGAATACTCCTTTAACCCATCTCTGAGGTTTTACCTGCCTAAAATTACATTACTTTAGCCTTAAACCGCATCCTTGCTATTGTGAGAGTAGCAAGTGTGTGCACATTAAAGCTTAACGTGGTTAGTGAGAGATTTTTGACCTCCTCTGCTCATTGTCATTCTCAATATCATGCTCAGTTTGCTCCCTATTTAGATCACAACCCTTTTTCTGATGCTCTTCGCACTGCATCGCTCTTATCGCTCACACATGAGGTTTGCTTCACCTAATTTTTCATTTCACACCAAACGCAGGAACTTGCAGAGAGAATTAGATTTAACATGTTTCTCTCATTCAAGGCAGATGCTTAATATATGGTATGAGTGAGGTTTGCAAAGTGCCTGCGTTTCAGGGGCTGTGATGAACAATTCACCTTAGGGATCTTAGATCAGTATCACTTGACAGCAGCAGGAATCTCCAGTAATTTATGCCCTCTAGGGGGCTCTGTACTGTCATGATGGGAGCTGTGATGGGAATAGGATGGCTTGTGGCCAGCGCAAAGAGGAGAACTGCAGAAAAATCTGTTTTCCTCTGCAAGAAGTTAGCTCAAATTGTCACCATGTTCTCCAAAACAATAATCCCGTTACGCTGTAGCATCCAGGTTCAGCTGCAGTGCTGTTTCGTCGCTAATAAATTGCACATGTGGGAAGGGAATGAATCAAACTCTGGCGTTTGTTAAGTCAAAGTTTAAATGTACTGAATGTGCTGGAGTTTAATTCTTGTCACATGCGAAAACGCAAGGTTGCTGTTTTGACAAGTGGCCCCTGAGAGGTGGCAAAAAAAAAACAGGATTGATTGGGCTAAGCGTCGCTACATATCCTCTCAACAGGATTTCCAGAGTCACTCTCCACTGGCCCCATTCCTCCTCTTGGGCTATAAGCCCTGTCATGGGACATGTCCAATTCATCATAGGCTCTTAGGCTCTGTAACTGAGCTGAAACTGTGACACAACTCCTTGGGAAATATTCTGCAGTGACTGCTCTGTTCTATTTTTGTCTGCATGTGCACTTCGGGCATTTTATTAGATGTTTTCTGGTGCAGAGTGATGACAGCATTTCAACGGCTGTTGACATCCCTCACATACAAAATTGGCACACAGCCTTCAAGTTTTCCAATCGTGGGAAAGCAATTCTATTAAATAACCCAATTTTTAGTCTTACATGTTTAACTATCTGCCTTCATTTGCCTTTTAACTGTGGAATTATTGCAACTTGTGAAACCTGTTTTTCTCTTTACAGAGCAAAGACATCGGTGTGCAGATGCACGAGGAGTTAGTGAAAGTCACCAATGAGCTCTACACAGTGAGTGAAACAAATATCATTGTCCTGTCATGCCTATCCTTTTTCTGTCTGTAACAGGCTGCCTGTTGTGCCCTTTCTCCTGTGCTAGCTGCCTGTAGCTCATCAACCCCCGAATCCGAGCTTTTTTTTTTTTTTTCCGTCGTCAGAGCAGAACTTGTAACCTGTGAAGCAGCTGACCTGACACTGCACACAGCAGATATGCCTTATCAGCAGTGCAGCCTCTAACAGGTCATTTCTTCCTTCTTCATGAGGTCATGGAAGGAGAAAATTTTCATTCTTCCTCCCACTGTGAATTTCTGCACCAGTTGAAGGAGAGAGTGTTCTTGCCCCTGGCTGTGCTTCAAGCGGACTCAGCTGTCTGGTGCTGCAGAGGTGCACTGTATACAGCTAACATGAGCTGCTGTGATATTTCCAGCTAATGTTACATGAAATCAGACACATCTGTTTTGTGTGCTGGTATGAGTTGTCAGTCTGTCCTTTTGTGTGTACATACAGACGCCATTCACACACATTCGGGAACATGTATGCACACACGCGGCATTTCACTTGCAGAACCGGTCTGTGTGGTGATGTAGATAGAGAACAGCTGTGTTCAGCGCTGATGCCTCTTCTTTTGGCTGAGGAAGATGAACCGATGCAGTGATATCATCTGCTGTATGTGGGACACAGTGCCACAAACACACCAGAGTGCTTCTTCTTGGGTCTTATTGCTTAGTCATATTATGATTCCTTGGAACTGTTCAACAGCTAATTTGCAAAAAGAATTAAATGATACAAAACATACAGTTAGTTAACATACCAAAGACTTCCTCAAATATACATTTAAAGCTGATCTGATTCAAACTGAGCTGTCTCTGGGCAAACAGGGCAACTGCAAGTTGTGCAAGTATTAAACATATTGAAATTTCTTTGTGAAGTTTTCCATCACAAATAGGCTGAGTCACACCTGCATGCTCCGATGGGTTTGCAGTAGTTTAAAAAAAAATATTGTAATTGCAAAATTTATTGTGCAATTATTCTAACTAGCCTTGGTCTCACAATGTATAGAATTTAATGCCCTGCCAAGTAAAAAAAAAGAATAACTATGTCTCAAACCCACTTATTTTAAGATACTTAGTGTACACTCCCATTCTGCTCATTTAATAATTTTATTTATTTTTATTTTTTTACTGATGTGTGGAACTCCACCTTTGGCTACTTGCTGCACATTTAATCATCTGTCTTATGTCTTGAATGTTATTGGGTAAATACAGTTGGTGATCAATCAAAGATAATTAAAAAAGTTTGGGTTTGCAAGGGTCGGTCTTTAACTATGGACACATTTATCATAGTGCTGTAAAATTGATTGTGACCCCAAACTATAATTGCACCAACGTTTGACAGTCTGAAATGTAAAATATTTGAAGTTTTGATTTTATTCCCTTTATAAAGGAGGGAAAATGGAGAGTAGCTCAGTGCTGATATGATGATGATCTATGATCTTTTGCAGAATTTTTCAAATTACTGTACATGAGATTTTGCAACAATGTCTAAGTTTATTCATAGAAAATTGATTTAGCTTATATAAAGAGATAAGATGGGACAAAATAAAAGCAAAATTACCATAATTTCAGTGCAATGTCAGTGATTAGTGACGACTATCACAGTCATCTTAAAAGGATATTTGGGATGAGTGGATTAACGTAGAAATACTTGCATGACATAAACCACATGAGAAATATTCTCACATGTAACATTATACAGCACTTTAGTGCTTTACTGATATTGATTTTTCTTCTCCCTTTGATTCATGCATTATTAAATGCCTGTCTGCAGCTCTCACACACATATCAGAAGGAACTGCAGTAGCCTGTTAAAATTTGGGCTAGATAAAGTTATAGCTTCAATGAGAACCGTGTAAGTTGTTTATATGATCTGTTTGTGTGGTGCATGTAAATATAGGTACTGTATGGGTCTGTCTTTGTCAGCCTGCTGGTCCCTGCTATTGATCTGCTGCTGGCTTTTTGTGGAAATCAAGTAGTTTCTTGTTTCGCAGGTTGCAGGGAAGGTTGCTCACTGTCACTTTGAAACCTCCTTCCAACCTTTGCTGATCGATCTCGCTGTCCTATGCACATCAGTTACAGTCAGGGTTGCTAGGAAACCAGAACTTGAGAGTGAGTGATGGAGGAGCAGACGTTTAATTTAGCTGCTGATTCAGGGTTCCTAGTTAAACATTTACACGTGATCTCTTTTAATAACACTGCGAAACACAAATCTGAGTTCAATTCGTGACTATTTCTTCTTAAGCAAACTGAATAGGAGTGTAGATTACGTTTGTGAATGGGAGTGAAATACTCCACAGTAGCAGCCGAGGGAAAGGAAACAAAGAAGCAGTGGTGTACCCTGGTTGTAGTGAAACATGCAGTACTTGCTTTAACCTTTTTTTTTAACCTACTAGAATGCTGCGGTGAAGAAAAAACAAACAGAACAGTGTAGGCAACATCACACAGGCGCACCCAGCACAACACCTCCAGCTAAGTAAGGAAATGTCAATCAGAACGTGATAATATAAGCAGGATGAGTAAGCTGCAGTGGAATGAAAAAAAATAATCTGGGGTAATATGAGTTCATGTGTTACCGCAGTAACACATGTTGTAATTTAGCTAATCAAATTATAATTATGTTGTTATGAAATGATATCTGATATCCTACATTGTGATCCATATTATGATGTGCAGGGAGGACTAGACTATATATTTAGGGTGTCAAATAAATCCACTGAACTAGGTATGCTTTGGATATCTTTTCTATTTCTATTCCAGTCACGTCCCTTCCAGCTAGTTTGATGCCCTTAATGCTGAGTGGAGTTTAACGCTGGATGTATGTTCTCGCAGGTGATGAAGACGTACCACATGTACCATACTGAGAGCCTCAGCGCTGAGAGCAAGCTGAAGGAGGCAGAGAAGCAGGAGGAGAAGCACATTGGCAAGGCCAATGACATTAGCGCCAGCCTTCTGCGCTATGGTCATGACGAACGTCCGCAGAGACGGAGCTCTGTCAAGAAGATGGAGAAAATGAAGGAGAAGGTCTGTTTTGGTTGACAGGCCAATACATGATATTGTATTTGCTGTACACTCAAGTACAAATACTCTCTAAATGCTTCGGTAATGAACTTCTAGATGCACTTTCTGTGAGCACAAATGACATTGGGAAATGTAGTTATTGCTAAAAGGAGCCAACGCTACATTGAGCAAAGTATTACATACATATGGTATATTGACTGATTATATAAGATAAAATCTGATTGATGCAGTAATGTTTTCTTTGAGTACATTAGGAATCCATTTTACATCCTGCATTGATGTGACTGTTTCTTTCTCTTGTCTCCCTAGAGACAAGCCAAGTACTCTGAAAACAAGCTCAAATGCACAAAGGCCCGGAACGACTATCTTCTCAATCTGACAGCCACCAATGCCCTGGTTGCCAAATACTACATCCATGATGTCTCAGATATGATAGATGTAAGGACATCCAGCCAGAACCAAAATATGCAAATATGGACAAAGAACCACCTTTATGTGTCAGTGCTTCTTTTGCAGATTCAATACCAGATCTTGTAATGAAAGGTATGTTTGACTTCTTGCCCTTAGTGTTGTGACTTAGGGTACCATGCAAGCCTGGCACGCACCATGAGAACCTACCTGTCTGCAGAGTATAGTCTGGAGACTTCTCGCCATGAGGGTTTGGACTTGCTGGAGGGAGCGGTAGATGCCATGGACATCAGAGGAGACAAGCTGAAGTTTATGGACACCCACAGCCAGATCTTTTGCCCTCCGGCACGCTTTGACTATCAGCCACACATGGGGGATGAGGTGAGCCGCTGGAGAAGGACAGGGCTGTAACGATTTGTTTGCAGGTCTTAGGTCGCCAATGTTTTTGTTGATTCAAAGTGCGCCTCATCATGTTTGCTGCTCTCTATGTTAAATCCCCTTTGGTAATGCCTCCTTTCTCCTTTTATGCCAGGTGTGTCAGGTGAGTGCACAGCAGCCTGTCCAGACAGAGCTCTTGATGCGCTACCACCAGCTACAGTCTCGCCTGGCCACGCTGAAGATAGAAAACGAAGAGGTGAGATGTTCTGTGCACACAAGCGTTAGTGGGGGGTTGAAGGTAGTGAGTGCCAGCGTTTCATTTCAAAATGAAGCAAGCTCACTGCAAGTATGCTATTCAGACTAATGTATTTTTCTGCTGATTCAGAGGAGAACAGATGGCTAAATATACTGAGTCATATATTAATATAATATTGGTCTTTGTGGATCAATATTCACATACAGTAAATGGTACCCTTTATGCGTATATACGACTGTATAGTTAGAATGAAACAAATTGATTTCAGACAATAAAGATGAAAATAACTTGTTTGTGCCCCTTCTGCATCTACCAAAGCGCTCTAATGAGAAAATAAGATAATTGGTTAAAGCATGAAGGGATCATCAGGAATGTAAGTGAAAAACAGAAAAACACGATGTGCACATAATAGTCTGAGTTCCTGAGTGAGATGTAACTTAATACTGCAGAGACCATTGCCTATCAACATATTGCAAAATATTGTGCCAGGAAATGAAATGCCTTATCATTCAAGCCATCAATCAAGTGCAAGCACATGTGGCAGAGCAGGAAGGTGACAGATGCATATCTGCTACTCTTACTCAACAGGACATGTTGCTAATATGCAACGTGGTCTGTCAGAAAGAATTTTTAAGGCTTTTGTTTTTTGGGCTTTCTATGATCAAAGATATTGCAGTTTTAAAGGAACAGTTGGACATTTAGGGAAATACACTTATTTGCATATTTTAAATGTGATGTCTGCCCATTAAATATGAAGCTAGTCCTGCACTGTGAAACCACAATTTGTCATTTTTACACTTCGGTTTTTGTACAGAATAAACAAATGAGATATAATGTTTCCATTTGTGAGTTTTAGAGGTGCTGGTGGGCAGATTTCATTACATTTGGACTCATACATTCTCCCATGCTTCATGCTAATCGAAGCCAACAGGCTGCTGCTTGTAGCGTCAGCCAGCATGTTAGCGTACTGTTAAACTATTTTTTTAAAGAAAGATAAGACACAAAAACACTTCATTTAAAATGCTGCCTCTCTAGTAGGAACTATCTCACTGGTGGACTATTTCTATCATCACAGTTTATCACTCATCAAAGAGCTGGTATTTGTCTTACTTATTATAGCACCAAAGGCGTTTTAATACCTCCTCTGGTATTACTATATTTTAAACTGGTATTGGCAGCCGGCACCCTCAGTTCTGTCACTCTAACATGTAACAGCAGACAGGACTGTCACCCTGCATTTGTATTCATCTTTATATCTGACACTGACCTGTGGGGTCGTCTCTCATCCAGTCTCCTGCCCCCACTGGGGGTCAACCCAGCATGCTTCCTGGCCTGCTGGAGGGAGTCACCGAGGCCACTGTGACTCACACAGACCTGTTTAAAGGTCACCAGGGTGTGTATATGTGTCAGTGCCTGTCTGTTATGGATATGGAAATGCACACTCCCTTCCTGTCTGCCTCACATGGAAGGAACATAGTTAATGTTTCATGTCACGATGCTTCATGCTAGGAAGCTAATTACTCTGTTGTTTACAGTGTGTCAGTCAAACTGCTGTGAAAATGGCCTGCAGTGGAACAATCTTGGACTGTGTTGACTTGTTTACACCATACAGCTTGTTTGTGATACTGAGAAGATTTTGTGTGTACACTTTACCTAATAATATTTAATATTAATTATAAATATATTGCAATTGTACATTGAAATTATAGTCACATGTTTCAATTGTGTTTGTATACTGTGTGTGTCAGGTGAGGAAGACTCTAGATGCCACCATGCAGACCCTTCAGGACATGCTTACAGTGGAGGACTTTGATGTTTCAGAGGCCTTCCAGCACAGCCAATCCACAGAGTCGGTCAAATCGGCTTCCTCTGACTCCTATATGAGCAAGGCGAACATCGCTAAGAGACGAGCCAATCAGCAAGAGACTGAGGGCTTCTACTTCACTGTGAGTCCCTGAAGAAATGAGGGTGCAATGGCACCGCAGCACGAAACACAATACAGTACAATTACAAATAGCCATATATATATATATAACCCACTATTTGTCTTTTTTTCTGTCTCATCTGCAGAAATACAAGGAGTATTTGAATGGAAGCAATCTTATTATCAAACTTCAAGCCAAGCATGACCTTCTGAAGCAGACACTAGGAGAAGGTGAGACTTATTAAAACATTATTACTGCACATTAGTGTGATGGTGGTATAACTGTCAGTGTGTAACTATTAATGTACAAATAATATAAAAACATATGTCAAGAGAATCTGCCAAGGCAAGAATAAGACTGGGTGTCCTTAATATGCAGATGGTGTTACATATCTATATCTGGTTGCTATATTTTCCACAAAAAAATAAAAATTTTAAAAAAATACAGTATATCTCCATCTGGAGCTCTGTGATGCTTTTAGAAATAGAATAGAAAAATGATGTTATACTGAAGTTGTCATTCGTTTGACAACGTGACAATTTTGGGATGTAAAACAGGGCCACAGGCTAAAAAAAACTCCATTCCTTGATTAGATGTACTTTGCTTGAAGGCTATGTCATGCTATAATTTGTTTATATAGTGAATGTGCATTAACCTGAGCCAGAAGGGTGAATAAGGATGTATATCTTTCCATGTCAGTGAGTTGGTACTTCAAAATCTTGCAAGCATCTGCTTTTGATTATAGATTAGTCTTTGGGTCATTATGTAATTTTTCAGGCTCTTTTGTGGATCAACAGTCACATATACTAAATGGTACAACTCAGGAGTGTATATGTTGACGATTGATCATTTTAATTTAAAATACAAATTCATTTCAGGCAACAAGGAATCATTTTCTGCTCAAGCTGCGTCTACCAAAGCACACCAACTTAATAGGAAAATTATATTATAATTACAGCATGAAGGTTTGGGAATCTAATCTACATTTTATGATGAGTAGTACTTGAGTGTTTGAAGGGTATTTCTTGCCCTACTTTGTTCATATAGTCCTCATATTTAATGTGCATTAATCTGAGTCAAAAGAATAAACACAATGATCCATGTCGTCGAGTTGCTACTTCAAACTCTTGCAAGCGTCTGCTGCGGGGTTGAAATTATGTGTGTTTGACATAAAGAAGGATTGTGCTGGAAGCTGCTTTACACATGACATGATCCTTGAGCAAACATTTCTGATTGACCGATCAAAGTGAGGCCTTAATTTGTTTGTGTGCAGTGTGTGTGAATGTGGTGCACAATGTTAGATATCACGAAATCATCACACCATACAAATCAGCTCTCACAACTTCCCACTCTTGTTGCCCCTGGATACATTTTCACTTTGCAGAGAGCAGACAGGCCATCCCCTTCTGGGGCTCTTGTGCCGTTTCTAGGGCGACCGCTGAATGACCACTGCTTGGCGGTGAGTCAAATGCAGCCATGGCGCTCACCCCATTGAGCCCGTCTGAATAGATGCCCGTTTTCTCATAACACCCCTTTCCGTCTCCATCTGCCAGCCTTGTATAGTCGGCCAGCACTCAACCGTACCACAAACGTCTGTGACTGTAAAACTAGCGTATACTAATTTAGTCTCTTTCTCTTCTGTTTTTCCTTTTAGGGGAGAGGGCTGAATATGGAACAACAAGGTAAGATGTCCAGTGACAAGAGGGTGAATAAAGTAGGCGATGATGTGTAAAATCCTTCCCTTCGTGTCCCTGGATGTGGCAGAAATTAGATCACTGTGTCCCAACTTCTCTCTGAGTTGTTGAACAATGGGTGATCTCAATTAGACAAGGCAGTGCTCAGAGTGCTTCCTAGTTTGAATCTATAAAAATGTGTTAAGACTAAGAAATGCAATGCCAGTAAGATGGATAATGTCCTGCTGTTGTTCTATTTATAAACAATTGTGAGCAGAAAATGAACAATATTGACAAGGTAGTCTCATGTGTAATTTAATACAAAGGTTTGGCTTTTTTACGAATTTTGATCTATGTTATATTTAATTAAAAGCTGACAAATCTTTATTTAAATTTGTGTGTGATAATTCCCTGTTTTATAGCTCATAAAGTTTGCTTCAGCAGCTGTGTCTATGGGTCAATTTAAAGGAATAGTTTAAAGACATTTTGGGAAATACACTAATTTGCTTTCTTACCAAAGGGTTAAATGAGAAGATTGATACCACCATGTCTATATGCAAGTATGAAGTTACATACTTATATGAAGCTACAGCCACAGCCGGTTAGCTTAGCTTAGCACAAAAAATGGAAACCGCCAGCCCCTCTAAAGTTCATTAATTAACATCTCGTTATATCTCAGTTTAAGCTGTACTAAAACCAAAGTGAACAAACAACCCATTGTGGTCTTAGGTGGGGGTTACTTCCCAGACAATTTCTTAGCCAGGTGCAGTCACTTCCACTGGTTGCCTTGCAACCTCATGGTGATGTCAAGACTTGTGAGGTATTAAACAAACAAGACGAAACTTTGGAGAAAGCAAGGCTAGCTGTTTTCCCCATAGACTCCCATTTTGAAGCCTCGAGTTTGTATTTTGACCATTGCCATCTTGGACTTTTGGAGCCAGAAGTGACCATATTTGGACGAGAGGGTGGAGCTGACCCTAACGCTAGCGGCTAGATGCTAGCTTGGTTAGCACATAGTATTTATAGTCTATGGTTAACTGTGATAATGCTAATACTAATTTTCGCTAGCAAATTACAGGCTTAAAACCATAAAAAACAAAATGTACTTACTGGAAAAAAACTGAACATCCGACTCCTTAGAGGGTTTGGTTAGTACAACCAAACGCTGAAAAAGACTTTTTTAGGTGACCGAAATGTTACAATTAACTTTCATGAACTGAAAACACACTGAAATAGCGACGGCTACGGCTACACCTATACTCTGTGAATCTGGGGTTACACCACGGTTATGTTATTTAACCAAACTTGTTGATAACTTACAAACATGAACACACGTCTTGTCCTGCAGCTTAGCTTGCTGAACGAGCCACCAAACATTCACAGGGGAAAAGTGCCTGCCAACATCAGTTAGCAGCTAGATAGCTATTTAGCTGTTCAGCTGCAGCGCTTTAAACAGCGTGTAAACATATCTGCAGGTGTCACTTCAGACCCGTTAGATGCTGGTTTGGTTGTTGCTCTTTAAAATCCCTGTTAGCGACATGCTGTCTGTCCATGACTTGTGGCTACAGCACTTTGTTTACTTTGTCTCCAATGAGACATTACATTTTGCAATTAATCTGCAGTTTACATGTGTGCTGAACCCTGAGGGGCAATCCATACGGATCATGGATCAACTACGTTCTGTTACACCACTATGCTAAGCTAACCGTCTACTGATTGTATCGCTTCATATTTATTGTACATGTCTGATGTGAGAGTGACATCGATCTTCTCATCTGATTCTCAAGAGAAAGCATATATTTCCCAAAATGTGGAACTATTTTAATGTTTCAAACATGTTTTTGGAAATTGCAAATTACTGAGGGAAAGACATGAAAACAACATGACTTAAAAGAACATTTCAGAAAACATGTCAGTATGTTTGATGTGTTGTTATTCCAGTTGCATTATTATTCATAATTGCCATGTACCAACCATACACCCACCACCATCTCCCCAGGCCCCCCACTCTTCCCCCTAAACCCCAGAGAATGCGGAAGTCTAGACCTCGCTCCATTTTTAACCGTAAGCTGTTTAACGGCAATATGGAGGCCTTCATCCAGGTATCAGCCCATCTGTGCTCTTTGTCTCTCCATGAGCTCAGCTGTCTCACTAGCAGTCCTTGGGGGTTCTCTTGCCTTTGACCACTCTTTTATCCAAATGTTGGCTCACTCATGCACTTTCTTCTTGCTCATTGCCTTGTATTCACAGTCTTGCGATTTAGGAAAGACAGGGTCAGGTTAAAATCAATCGCACACGTTGTGAAGTGGAGGTGGTTTGTTTTCAAAAGCGCCACACCGGAGCAAGGTTTGCTTTTAACATTCTTACTCCTGTGAGCCTCAGCCTCCAGATGCTGAATTAGTTTGGCTTTATGTACGGTGTGTCATTTGGCCATGCACCAGCCATGTTAGGCTATGCAAATAAACACATGGACACATCCACTCAAGCAGACAGGCAGACAGAGTGTGCACCAACAGGACTGGAGATAACTGATCAGAATTCAGTGTTGATTAATCTTTTAGTCAATCAAGAATTTGCTGCTTTTATTTGTCTTACATGATAATAGCCTGAATATCTTTAGCCTTCAAGTAATTTGATTATTGTCATCTTGGGCTGTAAGAAATTGTGTGTTTTCACTATTTTCTGATGTTTTATAGACGAAATGATTAATCAATTAATTGAGAAAATAATGGCCAGAGAAATTGATAATGAGAATAATCATTAGTTGCAGGCCTAGAATTCAGCCATGTATTCAGAGTTTTCCTCTTGGTAAAGCAGTCTTATCTGGCTTTAAAAAAGTGCCGTATGTAGCCCTCCCCCCATCCTCTCGGGTAGCACTCTCCCTCCCACACACTCCCCTCCCTCCCCTAAGTCATGTCCTCATGTCTCCCACCCCACAAGGCACTGATGCTTTGGCTTTTCTCTCAGGTCAGGCCTCCTCTTTTTCTCTCTGTAAGATCTGTCTTTCTCACTAACCTGTTGTGGTTGTTGTTGCCTCTCTTCCTCTGTCTACGTGCCTTACTGCTCTCTGCCCAGGGGAAGAAGGAATGTCCGTGCCAGGAGTCAGGTACTCTGTCTTATAGCAGGGCGGGATCATCACACTGTGTTCAGTATGCTAACCAACATTTCTGTGCTTCTGGCCTGTTGGCATTCCTGATGTATGAAAATACAGTAGTTGTAACATTAGCTACATGGTGCGGTTAACACTAACACAGTGGTGTTCTGTACACTTTTTAAAAAAAATAATAATTAAATGATAAACAATGTTTTTTTAGTTCTGTGAAGTTAATTCATTTGAGCCGCTGGCTCCATAGGCTTCTGATGATAACACCCTGTTAGCATGACTATTTGTTTTCTATTATTTTCTGTTCATGTACCTCCAGTAATGATCATTTGAATCTGTCTGGTAGGACTCAGGCCAGCCTATACCAGTGGTGGTTGAGAGCTGCATTCGATACATCAATCTGTATGGTAGGTTCCTGCTGTGTTGTGTCTCCACACAATGACCTGTGCTCATACTCTCTCTCTTTCTGCATATGTAACATTTTTGTTTTCAAAATTATTGACTTGAGCAGTTTTGTCAGGGAATCATACAGTGTATGTTCTCAGTGCTTGTTAATTTGTAGCTTTCTCAGCCTATAATATGTCAACCAAAGCATACTATCTACCTCATTTTTAATAGGGCTTGTCAAATTCTTTCTTCAGTGTGTCTTGTTTCAGAATATGCTTCGGGCATTTGGGGGTTCTGTGAACATGTAAATTGTAACAGCTCATTACGGAGCTATTCGATCATGTCTGGGAGTTTATACATTTACTCACACATCTGTTTTTGCTGTTAGTGGTGATATGGGATGGGAACCTTCAAATGTCAAACACAAATGTGAGATTTGTAAATGTGTACATATGTAAATATGAACAACGGCTCACTAGAAAGATCTTAAAGTGGGACATTTTGCATGGACATTCCTGGATTAGTGAGGCTAAGTCCATGATTTTTGTATGACAGATTACTGTTTATTCATGATACTCAGAACAAATAGTTCCTTATGCATTAGGAAAGATGAAGATGTTTTGTTGATGCTTGGTACAATAAAACATACTGTTTCATAAAAAAACAACTCCAGTGTAGTGTAGTAAAGGATCTCCTAATATCTAGTGCTTATTAATGACAAAGGCATATTTGTGAATATTATAGTGCAACCAGAGATGTGATTATCATTTTTCAGTAATGGCTAATAACAGATAGCTCACTTCCCCTTAAATTGGATCAGAAGAAATTTTCTTTGTTTTTTGCCAATGCAGAATGCTCAGTGGAGCTTTCATATCCAGTCTCACACAATAGCATACACACTCACAAAATCTGGTGTATACCAACATTTGTGATGAAGTTATATTCTCTTTTTGTTTATATGCTTCATTGCATTGTACAGTACTTAAGTGCTGGGGCTATACTGAGGGCATTTTGGATTTTATTTCAATTTAGAGTCATCCACCAACTATAAATAGCTGAAAAATTCAACTACACTGACTGTATTTTATGTTTGGGTGTGTCCATTTTTAGCGATACCTTTTTTTTTCTCTTTTTTTTCTTCCATTTTACACTAATGGCTCTGTCTGTCCCCAGGTCTTCAGCAGCAAGGTATATTTCGAGTTCCAGGATCCCAGGTCGAAGTCAACGATATTAAAAATGCATTTGAAAGAGGTTAGTCCCGGTGTGCTCGGCCATCTCCCCTTGATTGATTTTAAATTGCGTTTCGTCCACCTCAAAAGCCACAGACTCTCCCACACATCTAAAGTGGAAATAAAGAGCCTGTGTGTCATGTAACATGTAACCCTGTAATGGACATGTAAAACCATTTTAGATGCATAATGCATAAGATCAGCATCTTAGAGTGGTAATAGATGAGGATATAAATAATAATTGCACTCTCAATGTTTATATTAACCTCCCAACTTGCAAAAAAATTGCATCAGTGGCATGTGAAGTGAATGATTAATAAGTGGACTACATGTATGTTATGTCTGTAGGAGAGGATCCACTGGTGGATGATCAGACTGATCATGACATCAACTCTGTGGCGGGCGTTCTTAAGCTCTACTTCAGGGGGCTGGAGAACCCTCTGTTCCCTAAAGAGCGTTTCCTCGACCTCATATCCACTACCAGTGAGTCACATTCCAGAAAAAACATTTCAAGGTCAAATGTAAGGTTTCACTCATTCTTTGTTTCTTTTTTTTATTTTTGCAGAGCTCGACTCGGGTGCAGAGAGAGCTCATCACCTCCAGCAGATAATTGTGACTCTTCAGCGGCCTGTGATCATCGTCATGAGATACCTGTTTGCCTTTCTAAATCAGTAAGTCATGTCACAGCAAATTTAGTCTTTTTTAAACTAGATTATAGTCTTATTGCTTCTGTCTTTCCAGTCTTTCCCAGTACAGTGATGAGAACATGATGGACCCCTACAACCTGGCTATCTGCTTTGGCCCCACATTGATGCCCATACCAGATGAGCAGGATCCTGTGGCCTGCCAGGCACATGTTAATGAGGTCATTAAGACTATTATCATCCACCATGAGGTCATCTTCCCAACCCAGCGTGAGTTGGAGGGACCTGTGTATGAAAAATGCATGGCTGGAGGGGAGGAGTACTGGTAAGTATAAAATAAAGGGTCCAATATGTGTCATATTACAGTTTTAACTTAACACTAAAAAAAATCTAATATTTTAAACCCTGACATACATTCTAATCCTCAAAATGGAAATATCTTATTTATATAGAAAGCGCTTGTAGTCAGAGTGATAAAACTGATCTGAGTGCAGATTATAGCAGGTGAAACTTTATCCACTGCTTAGTCATGTGTAAAAAATGCCTATCCCATGGACATGATCTTGTGGCCAGAAAGAAACCCACAACAGGATAATGGCTGTTTTTCTAGTACACAGTCATCCTGTTTTCTACTGTGTCTTCTCTCCAGGACAATATGTACCAAACAGTGTGCAGAAGTCTTAACAATATTTAATCATATTTCTGAGTGTATTGTTTTATTTTTGAGCCGTAGACTAATAACAAGGTTGTGTTTACCCCTGGATACTTTAAATAGGATTACACTTAAATAATCCTACTGACAGTATGTATTCATTGGTTCTTATAAAGATGTATGCATATAATAATGTATTTGTATTTTCTGAATGCAAAATCCAATTTTGGATCTTACATTTTGTTTGGCAAGCTATTTACTCAACATTGTCATTATGTAATGTTGTGTTTAAAGTTTTGAGCTCAGTGGGATGAAAGTTTGTGGATGCTGCTATTTGACATGCGCCTTAAACAGTAGACTACCAGGGCACGCCCAAATATACATTTCTTTAACGAGAATGTATGACTCTTCGCTTTTTTTTTTTAAAAAAAAGATAAAGATGGAAGAAAAACCACAACTCTGTCTCTTCTTTTTGGGTATTCCTGACTGACTCCATATTTCTCTATACAGTGAAAGTCCCCACAGTGAGCCCGGGGTGCTTGATGAGATAGACAATGGAACCGGACCCAACACTAGTGATGAAGGTGAGTTACCAAACACAGTCAATCCACTGTCACGACTGTAACAAAGGCTGTCGGAGCCAACAGAGGAAATAATCAGGTGTCTCATATTGGATTCTGTCACACACTTTTTATTGCAGAGTTGGAGCAGATAGAGGCCATAGCGAAGTTTGACTACGTGGGCCGAAGTCCGAGAGAGCTTTCCTTCAAGAAAGGAGCCTCTCTGTTACTCTACCTGCGAGCGTCTGAGGACTGGTGGGAGGGCCGACATAATGGTGTGGATGGGCTGATCCCACATCAGTACATTGTGGTACAGGACATGTAAGTAAAATGCATTTCTTATGTGAAGCCCTGTTGTGAATTGTGACAATAAAAGATAACCAAGATAATATATTTGTTATCCCAGAATCAGAAACTGTATCAGTGATCCAGTCAGGAAGTCAATACCTTGATTCTGCTGTGGAACAAAAGAGGGCTATGTTAGGCTTGTTCATTATTTATGTTGCTCTATTTTCCCAAAATGCATGTTTCTATTCTTACTGCTCTCGCTAGGTGGGCTGTGGTTTCCAAAAGCTTGGCCTTATAAAATCTCTGCCTTCCTAAAGATCAGTGTGAATGAAATGCTGCCTTGTTTTCCTGCCTGCTTTACTTGTTTTCTTGCCAGTTAGTTAACAAAAAATAAAACAAAAGGCCCCCTATTAGCAGTTAGGAGGAGCACTTTCTTAACTGTACGAGCAATTAGGTCACTCCTCAAATAAAACCTTTAATTTCGCCTTTAGCCTGATAACCACTCCTGCATCACAGGGCAGGTAACAATATTAAAGCCTGATTAAGAAGAATACTACCAACCGTAGCTCCCAGGGACTGATAAGTGGTTAATTTTGTCTGTAAAAATAAGGAGGCTCACTGTGGTAATGATGTGCTGGTTTTCATGGCAATAATGTAATTGTTAAGGATTCTGAAGTTAAAGCCAATATGAACATTTCCTAAAGACAGACGCCATTCATTTAGAACAATCTGTCTGTCTGTATCAGGGATGATGCATTCTCAGATAACATTCAGAGGGGTGATAGTGAGGCCAGCAGTGGACCACACCACGATGACCGAGCCTCATCCAGGAATGACCGCCAATCTCCTTGCGAACACACACCTGAGCACCGTTTTGGACCAGCAATGGGGAGGTAGGGCTTAGTTAAAACTCGCGTCAGGGCTAGTAGGAGGGCACAAGGGCACATACAAATGCACACATACTGTATGAAAGCATAAGTATTCAGTATCAAGAAACTTGTAACTGATAATATGGACCAAATATGTGATTATTCTTAGGGTGAGAGTGCGATCAGATGGAGCTGCAGTTCCACGCCACAGGAACGGTGACGGCCACAGCCCCACGAGAGCTTCAGACCAGCCCCCTAGGGTGATGCCTCGGCCCTGCAGCCCACACAAAATA
The DNA here is from genome assembly GCA_038419695.1 of Scomberomorus guttatus. Taxonomy (NCBI): domain Eukaryota; kingdom Metazoa; phylum Chordata; class Actinopteri; order Scombriformes; family Scombridae; genus Scomberomorus; species Scomberomorus guttatus. The sequence goes on from CM076446.1 coordinate 20,341,078, forward strand.
GCTGTTAACAGGGGCCCAGCGGACAGTCCAGAGAAACGGCATCTCACCACATTTGGCAGTGCTGGCTGCATCAGCCACCCTGACAGAAAGGCCTTCGCCGACAGCCACTCTCAGCGATCATCACCCAGCACCACCCGGCATGCAAGTTTAGGAGACCACAAAGCCCTGGAGGCCGAGGCACTCGCTGAGGTGAGTGGTGTCACTTGAATAGACTTTGAAATAGTCAAATCCAAAAGAAGCTCCACTGATTCAGCCACTTCAGTTTAGTTTTAGTGACCTCAGTTTCTAAATGTCAACATTATTTTCCCGTCTGCTCATGTTTGTTAGGACATAGAAAAAACAATGAACACAGCCCTCCATGAGCTGCGTGAGCTGGAGCGACAGAATGTAGCCAAACATGCCCCTGATGTTGTTCTGGACACACTGGAGCCTCTCAAACACCCCGGAGGAGCCCAGGAGCTGCCCAGGAGCCCTCTACACACTATGGTAATCAGGGATCCAGATGCAGCTCAGCGCCGTAGCAGCAGCAGCTCCTCCTCTGAGACCATGACCACTTTTAAACCAGCTCTGTCAGCGCGTAGGCCAAATGCACCTCTCAGGCCCCCGCCTGTCAGACCTGTCCGGCCTGCTCCAGTGATTGGACAGGGCCAGGGACCACACCGCTCCAGCAGCTCTAGTTCCTCTGGTCTAGGTAGCCCAGGCATCACCCCCACTGACAGGGTCTTCCCCAAAGCACCCTCCCCATCACCATCCACCTCCTCCTCATCCTCAGACAAACAAGGTAACATGTAGCTCCAGTCAGTCACAGATCAAGTGGTTGAAGAACACTGTGGATACCGAGTGATTGTGATTACCGTCACACCCCTACACCTCTTTTTGTCAGCAGAGCAGACATTGACACCTGGTCTCTATGATGAATATCTGTTGCTAATCTTGTAGGGCAGCTACTGCTGGTTTTTGACAACTTTTCTGCCCACACATTGACCTGTTGGTGGACAAGTCAATGTTCTGTAACAACATATTACACAGACGTAGGATTTAAATCCATAAGAATCTTTTTATAAAAAGCGACCATGCTGGATAGCCATGCTGGATAGAAAAAGGGATGCACTGGAAAATACTTAACTGTTTACTGAAATCTGACAATGAAACTCTGAATCTCTATTAAATGTTATTAGGTTACACATACAGGTATGCTGTGAGCTTGGACTCTGGTTTCCCGTCCCATTATGAGGGAACACTTAAGGGAACATTACACCACTGAGTATGTAGACATGCAGTCTGTGCTTGTGGGTTTATGTAGTCTATTAAAACTATAACTCCTTTGGTGCCATTTATATTGACAGTTTCCTCAGAGTGCTAACATATACCACCAAGGTTTTCAGCAACAGGCAGACACCAGTGAAACCAGAGTGGAGTTGCCTCAAGTTGCAGTTCCTCTAATGACCACTAGATGCTGGCACCAAGGAAACTACCACCATGTTAAACAGACACTCTCATGTGCAGGGTTTGAAATAAATACTCACTTTGGTGCCAAGTGGTAGTATAAAAAAAATCAAGAATGAAGGCTGAAAGCGACACATAAACTGCAGTGGTACTGTCTAATTTTTCTACAAATAAAAATATACTGTATGCTATAATTATAAAAAATAATTCTAAACATAGTGGCTTTGAAATGTAACAAATGGATATATCTCCCAAACTTTCTCTTGAAATGCTCAATATTTTTGTCCACATGAGGTTAGAGAGAAAGAGTTTGGGCAAAAGAATCCCAAAAAAACAGTCCTGGTAAAACTCACTGCGGCATAGTGATTTGGTTTCGGTTAATGTTGGTCAGCAGCTGAACCACAAACATGACATAGTCGTCTCCCGGCAGCTTTTTCATCTCAGCCAGCGGTCCTGCAGTGATCTTGCCACCCTAGCACACTACCCAGCCTGGCCGGCTGTAGCGGCACCACTGGCCAATACCCTGCTGGCTGACCAGGCTGACCGGTAGCAGTGCAACAACACGACACAATAACAACCTGAGCTGTGCCTCTGCCTCTCTGTGTTGCACTTCCTCAGCAGTGAACCAGGACACATACAAACCCACTGTGACTCTGATTTTTGATAAATTCAGACTGTTCACCGCATGTCAGTGCTGTGAAGCTGTTTCAAAATGTACTTTTTGATTCTGATAACAAGAGACAAGAAAATTAAACTCATCTCAGCCAAAACTTTTTTTTTTTTTTTTGCTCTTTCATTTATTAATGTCAAATAGGTGAGTGGCTGTCAGACTCGACCAGGCTACAGTGATACAGAGAACGTTGACAATTATTGTGGATATTACAGTCATGCCATTCCTATAACTAATACACAGAAATAAAGATGAAAATCAGCAAAAATGTCCTTATAACAGTCATCTCTCTGTATAAAAAAAAGTAAAACTTCAAGTTACTAATGCACTTATAAACACTACAGGGAATTGTGCTGCATTTGTAGACAGTTCTATGTTTTAATTTCGATGAAGTTGTACTAGAAACATGATATAGCACATCAGTATCATTGAAGCTTACATAATGTCTAGATTGCACACGGTCAGTTCAGGCTGTGTGGGTGTTTAGATGAACTTGTTTACTGTCGGTGGTGTTTGTCGTCTGTCATATGAGGATGATCAATATATCTTTAAAGTGTAATAGGTACATTTGATTGAATATATATATATATACATACTGTTAAAGGATACTTGTATAAATAACAATGTATGATAGGAACAGGAAATATTATCATCTCTAGTCTGTAGATTTTTGTAACTCTTATCCTTGCACAAACATTAATAAAAGAATAAATCAATGAAAGCTCACAAAACTGTCAGTTTGTTTATCTTTCTTGTGACTTTCAATAAAAATGTACAGTGGAGTTGACTAAAGCTGAACAGTTGCCATTGTTAGTTATGATAGTGTACCACATTGATTGGAAATGCACACAACATTATGTCTATTTTAAGAATAGTGAAACAGCATTACTATTTGTCATGTATTCACAGAGTCCTTGTTACACTGACCCTCTGTGGTGAAAACTTGCATAAACATAAAGTAAGCACTGTCCAGTTCACTTAAACATGTACTGACTAGAGTGGTTTTACGGTGCCATCTACTGGTTGGCATAGATTTAGGCTCCTTCAGTAACAGGTAAAAATCAAGACACTTAACATTCAATGCCAGAGTACGGAAGCCCTGAAAGGCAAGTGAAAAAAAAAAAGTTTTTCTAAGTCTGATCTAAATTCTTTTCTCTCCTGTGTTTATGACTTAAGAACAGGTGAAAAAAAAGGTTTTGCCAGGATTATTTTTCTAAGTTACTAAGTTTTTTTTTTTTCATCTGTGAAAATAGCAGGTGAGAAAATATTTTTCTAAGTGTTTGTTGTTGTAATACTCATTTTGGCCACAGGAGGGTACAAGTGCACCACTACCCCTTTTTCTAACTAGGACTGAAAGCATTCATGTTTTCTTCCAGGTGAGTTTTAATTTCTCCATGCGCTCTAAACACAAGGTACATTTATTGTGTGTTAGCAAGTTATGTAACATTACTGCCATGTCTTTTGGCCAGAAATGTTTTAATCAGCGCTAATCTGCTGTTAGCGTTAGCTATATAGATGTTAGCCATTAGACTGCTAGCAGGCTAACATATTGTTCATGGCTAAGAGCTACAACCTAGGTTAAGTTGACTGCATAGCTAACATTAGTTTACTGTAACATTAATCATGGTAACGGGGACACTTCACCCCTTAAGAGTGGGATGTTTTACGAATAAAGATTAAAAAAAGCCTTATGAGTGAGACATTTGGACACGTGTTAAGGGAATAGGATAACTTTGTACATTTAATGACAGCCAAAATACATTATTTACTGCTCCAGAATAAACGGCACCCATGGTGAGTAAAATATCAAGCAAGTATGGTTTATAATAGCATTTTCCAAATAATTTGAGCATAAACCATAGTATTTGATCCATCTTTCAGGCCTTCATTTCACCTTAAAGGGGCAGTTCACCCAAAATAAAAAAAATTAATAAATTTCCGCCATAGCCAGAGTGCTTTCTATCCATCCAGATCACTTTGGTGTGATTCACCGGGTTTTGTAGATATCCGCCGAAGAGATATCTTCTGTCACTCCAATTAGATGGAGCTGAATGGCACTCAATTTGTGGCACTCAAAGCACCAAAGAAATACATTTGAAGAACTCAAAAGCAATGTCTCTCTACAGAAATCATGACCTTATTACTCAAGATAATCCACAGGCCTTGTTGTGAGCAGTTGCATATAGGGACTATTTTCTATCCAAATTCACCCCCCATAATAATGAATAGGGGTGTACTTCGGTAGAAAATAGTCCCTATCTAACAAGACATTGCTTTTGAGTTTTTCACATGTATTTCTTTGGTGCTTTGAGTGCCACAAACCGAGTGCCATTCAAGTCCATTGTATTGGAGTGACAGGAGATATCTCCAAAACTAGGCAACTCACATCAAAACAACCTAGATGAATAGATAATGCTCTGGGTATGGGGGACAAAATATTGTTTTTAATTTTGGGTGAACTGCTCCTTAAAGCAGTGCTTTGCAATCCCAACACACCATGACTTAACACAGGGATGTTTGCAGTATACAAGAGTTCATTTTTATCTGAAATGTCTGTTGCTTGACCTAATGCTCACGGTCAAATAATTTGTCATATAAGATTTTTAAGAAATGTATCATTAGAAAACTGTTTGCGTTTCATTAACAGTACACACATCACCTTTTTTTCTGCTGTTTCTCATGTCAGTGATGCCCACTACCATTAAATATCCAAAATAGTTTCATTTCTGACCTTTTTTGATTAATTGTATATTGCATTTTGTTTTATTAAATAAAATGTTGCTGTTAACTTTGTATATTTTTTTTGAATGTTATACTGAAAAGCCTGTGTAATATGATCAAATAATAAAACATGTATAATAGTATATATTTTGCTTGTTGTTTTTATCAGACTAGTAGTAGAAGTAGTTGTACCTTACTGACATGTTGCAGTCACAGCACTGAATTAATTAACAATTTTCAGATTAAGAACTCACCTAAAGGCGGTATGAAGGTTCAGTCACTTAGTTAGCAGTCTAGTTAGTTGTCTTGTTAACAGCTTTGACACAAACTCATCTTTCAAGCATTTTTGTAGTGAAAAAAACAAACTATGTGCAATCGTGCAAAATCAAACTAAAGTAATAAACTTATCACACACACATTCAAACTCACATTTGGACCTCCCAAAACCAAACAATTGTAATAATTCAAGAGAATATAAATTTACTATGAAGATATTTGCATGGAAATCCACAACTTTGAGACAAGGATTATATGGTACTAAGTATTGTAGACCCTTTTAATTAGGGTGCAAGCCCTGAAGGGGCTAAACCCTATTGTAATTGTGGTTTTCTTGTTATTATTCAGCTTCCACCACATGTACCACAATGCATGCGTCACTACTTATGCAATTCGGCATGCTCATAGACTTGCTAAAGTTATTTGATGACACAGAAAATTGGAATGAACAAACCTCATGGTGGCACTACAACAAGCGTTGCCAACAACAAATTCAAATGGCCCTATCACATGAACTGTATAGAGTAGAAATGTGAAACTTGCTGAATCAGTTGATAAAGATGGGTGCTGTGACAAAACAAAATTTGTGGAAATAGCGTAAAATACATCCATGACCACATAAACATCAAACGTTGCTCACATGACTTCATTTCCAACACAGAAGTTGTTCAGTAATGTCTGTTGATTACAATGAGATCAAAAGATTTTAGATCAGTTACAAAATGGCAGAGATACAGTCATTTCAATTTTCACACGAATCGGCCATAGAGTCCTAGTTTTTTTATGGTAACTTTTTCACGAGTTCATATTTTTACACTTCATAAGTCATAACATCAGTATAAGTGATTTGGCTTGCACCCTTGTATAGGCTGCTTCCAGCTATATGCTACTTTGTTTTCCTTTTGAGTGTTGTCTATGCTGTTAACACTAAAGCAGATCAAGTATTTCCTGACTCAGTTTCAGGTACAGGTCCTTGCCCTCCTCAATGTTCTTAGGGGGTTGCAGCTCATTCTCCTCCATCCAAATACAGCACAACTCAAAAACAGTTTTATCACATGGATAGGTGATAGGTGATTGTGATCCTCTGCACCATACAGATGTGGAGCTCCATAAAGGATGGCTGGACATCCACTCGTCTGTTGTGCTGCTTTCTGATTCAATGATAAAGCAACGTTAGCTATGCAGTCGACTTAACCTAGGTTGAGTCAAACAATATGTTAGCCTGCTAGCAGTCTAACGGCTAACGTCAATATAACACTGATGGCAGATGAGCACTGATTAAAACATTTCTGGCCAAAAGAAAGACATGACAGTAATGTTACATAACTTGCTAACACAATATATGTACCTTGTGTTTAGAGCATATGGAGGAATTAAAAGTCACCTGGAAGAAAACATGAATGCTTTCAGTCCTATTTAGAACATGGGGTAGTGGTGCACTTGTGCCCTATTGTGGCCGAAATGAGTATTACAACAACAAACACAGAAAAATCCTGACAAAAATAAATATTTTTTCACCTGTTATTTTCACAGATGAAAAAAAAAACTTAGAAAAATGATCCTGGCAAAACTTTTTTCACCTATTTTCACAGATAACCAAAAAACAAAACAAACAAACAAAAAAAAACTTAGAAAAAAAAAGATCCTCGCTTTTTTTTTTCCCACCTGTTCTTAAGTCATAAACACAGGAGAGAAAAGATCAGACTGAGAAATTGGATCTCCAGAAATATTTTTTTCTCACTTTCCTTTCAGGGTGTCTGTACCAGAGCAACCACACTCAGATTTGCTTGCTATTTTATAAGTGTCTGAATCTATTTTGTCACTTCTTCTACAATAAATATCATTATTTGATGCCCTTTTTGCCCTGGTCAGAACCTGCTACCATATTGAAACCTGTCTGTAACTTGGTGAATGGCTTACATTTATAAGATATTCAATTACCACTTGTGCCCTGTGGATGGAGGCATTGTCATCCTGGACCAATGAACAAGAGAGAAGTGCTTTATCATGTGATAAATATGTCTCTATTTGCTGAAATTTTGCTTCCAGGAAAAAAAACACATCAGAACCACAAAATACTGTGGGGAACAAACATGCACTTAATTTTAGACCACTGCCTGTAAATTTAGCTCCACTTCACTTAGGCCGCAAAGGTGAATTTTAGGTGTAATGTGGAGTTTATGCATTGCAAACTAACAACATTGTTGGTGAAGTTCTGTACATACCGTTCTTAATTAAATTCAATCTGCCCACACTCTGCTGTCAACTGTCAGAGCTGCTTGTATAGTATACCTCAGCCACTGTTCTTTAAACAAGTTCATGCATGCATGTGTTTTTGAATTGTTAAGACTCGTGAACTCACGTGTACCCCTCCGCACTCACACCCCCTCCCCGAGCTCAAGCACACATAGGTTCAGCTGTTAGGTTAAATTGGATGACTTGCTAGCATGGAGGTCAATGTGCTGACAGAACCGATTACTGATTTATTACTGATTGTTTACAGCTAAAACACATGATTTAGATACAAAGGATAGATAAAACAGAAATGAATGTGAATGTATAAAATAGACATACAATAAGAACAGTATACAGTCCTCAGTATATGGTCCATTTCTTTTGAAATGCTTTTTTTCCCCATATCCTGACGAGGTAAGGTGAGGTGATTCTGGTTGGCTGTTTTACTTCTTCCATGACCAGCACTCAGAGTCAGGTTTAATTCATTTTGGTGTGTTTATTGAGATTAAAGTGAGGATATAATCAGATTATGACCTTGCCCAGGGCCTGAATGGCTGCCAGGAAGGGAACGGACCACCCGTGGACTAACACCCAGCTTTCCGGCTGTGGTTTCCTGTAGTTCAAAAGGCCTTTTCATTACTGCTGTGATATGATTAGTAAGGCCACCAGAGTTGTAGCTATGGCAAAGGTTGGAGATTGAATGGTATCAACCCTCTCAGTATTAAACAATACCTCACTCAGATCCCATGGTATTAGGATTAAAGTGCTGTAATACACATAATAAAGAATATGAATTTATTTATTTCTTGACATGTAGCAGTTTATGTTATGCAAGCAATTTAGAATACTAACCCTCTGGCTAAAACATATATCTTGAGTTTTTATATGACAGGTGGAAATGAGAGCAACAGTCCTTCTGAGGAGTACCTGATACTGTATGTAATGCAGGACTATCCAGTTATCATTAAAATTTCAGTTGAAAAAAGGTTTGAATATCTATATTTTATGTGCTGTTTCCAATATATTATATTTTATAGTAATTATCCATTTATATTGATTCCTGTTTCTGTCTGTATCATGCCCACAGACAACGTATGCATCAAGTGGCCAAAGTTTAACTACTTTACAACTGTTTCTAACCCTCTGTGTCGTGGCTCCTTAAACCTGCAATTTAATTTGTTCTTTTTTGGCCACTTGGGGGCAGCAGAAACAAGCTCTATACTGGCATTATCACCTTTTAAGTTGATATGGCGAACTTGTTAGCAAGCAGTCACTTATTTACACATTTAGCATTCATTTGGAGTCACGTTTGTATCCACCTGATGAATGTAAGTTCAATATTCACTCTAACTCTCATTTGCATACTCCAACATCAACTCCTGAGGCGAATATCTGGCTCTTTAGCTGCTAAATGCTCCTCTGTGTTCATCAGCTAGCTGTTGCTAACTTTGTCTGTTTGTCATTTGGTTCTGGGTAGCGTGCAGTGCGTTTTTAAAGCCTTTTAGAGCTGAAAACAAGTGACACTGATGAGAGCGGTGAGAGTGAATTAAAACAGTAGTTGCAGGCTGGAAAACCAAAACATTCTGCTGAATTCGGCGCTGTAAACGCTCCATACAGCAGAGGGAAACTGCAGAGCGGGATGATAATTCTGCATGGATTTGTCAATACGAGCGACACCTTTCACATACAAGTAGTCATGTTTTCCATTGTGAATATAAAAATATTGATTTTAGCCACCGTAGTACAAAGAATGGTTTACTTGTGACCCCTTGTCATAGGGGCATGTGAATTAATTACTTATAGAGGTGTAACTATACAGAAAAAAAGCAAGGACTGTAGAAAAGTTGGAGAAATAAACATAATTTTTGTGCATCAGGAATTTGATTTTCTTATTTCCTACTCCAGAAATCATCTCACAACCCCTCAGATTCATCCAGTGACCCCTTGTTGGGCTTGGGACCACATACAGCCACTGTCCTCTGTAATAAGCTTCTCCTTCATAATAAGTAATGAAATTTAATATGTCTTTAGCACAGCATAAAATAAACTAACCCATGAGATATTTAGCCTTGCTGCTAATGCAGACTCATTTCCTCCATTTAAAACAAATCATTTTGTGGTTAGATCAGGTCTGCTTGTGTGTTAGTTGGAGCTGAGATTGGTGTGTGTTTGTTGTAGCATTTGTTTGACCCCGAGACATGCAGTTTGCAATTTCAGTTGCTGCTTATTTGATCTATTGAGCTGTATTAAATCAATGGATTAAAGTGTCTGATTGAATACAACCCACTGTGGCCATCTAGCATTGCAATTAATTGATAAGATGCTTATCCAAAGACAACAAGCAGCTAAGACTTGAGGCTGCAATGTGTACTGGCTCACAGTCCGTCTTAGTATTCAGTTGGTGAAATAAAAATAATGCAGTGTCAGAAGGGAAATGGGTTTATAATATAATATTATGTAATTTAATGCTAGCCTTCAATTTAGGGTTTAAACTTAAAAAACTAAATTATTCGTGATGTGTTCCATCATGAAAACACTGAAATTCAGATATTTCCTATTATTAGTTCTTCATTATTTTAAACTTTGACTGAAATATCACTTATGTATAAGTTAAAATTAACCCCTTTTTTGTACAAATAGAATAGGATTGTTCCTGGAAACATGACTGAGCATTATTTTTTCACATAGAATAAACACTGTGCAGTTTATCTCTTGTATCTAATGTTTCTGTAATAAATGAACCAATCCATGCTGGCTGGTCCAGTTTGAATTCCTTCTAAAGCCCACAGTTGGATCACTTGCTGGAGCAAATACCCCCGAGTCATCTCCGTCATAAATGTGATTAACTCCATGTTTCTCTTTGATCAGTGCATTTTTAACAAAGTTCAACCTGACAGGAAAAAACGGTTTCTGATTCACATACATGAGTTGAAAGTAATTAAAATGATTAAGCTTGTCTCCAAACTGAATTTCTGGAGCATAACTTTGAGGTTCTGGATTTTACAGTCACCATGTGACATAGTACATTAAAAATAAGTACAGTAAAAATTTAAGGTTTTTGCAACCATGTGGAAAAATGAAATGGACAAATATCAAGACACCCTCTGCAGGACACCCCCCCCCCCCAATATCCCCACATCCCATCTTCCACACCATTAGGTTTCCTTAGACCATATAGGTTCAAGTGAGCTGAACTAATTGTCGACCACAGACCAAACATGTAATGTGACCTGTTCATTCAGGCATTACATACAAACTTTTACATCATTCTATCACAATTTCCTGTTGCGCCCTCATTGTTACACTTCATCCACCTTACAGTCGTTAATATGAACTGTTGCCTTACATTTCTCCACATCTGTTTGTCCATAATGTTAAAAAATGATAAGATGCAGCATCAGAAATGTGGAGCTCTTGTAGTAGTTTATATATGCAAATGTGTCACTTCCCTTGTTTCTTATTCATGTTTATTCTCCATACAAACTACTCAGATAGATTTTGACTAATTGTGTCCATATTACATGATCATGCTTCAGAAGGTGTTGTGATTACCTCTGAAATTCATTAGATGATAATTTTTTTCTTTATTCTCTGTTAGTACTAAAGCCTACATTTTTCTGGGAAAGTTGCACAAAGCTGAATATGGGCTATAATGACCTGACACTGTAATGCAGACCTTGTACACAATATATGAAGCCATATTCTCTTGACAAGGCTATAGTTTATACTGTATGGCTGGTCAGAATAACACAGCACTGATTATTGTTCATGGTCAGCAGTGGCTACCAACTTGTTGCCTTGTCTTGGTCTGTTGTGCTGTTTAGGTGCGCTCTCTGCAGTAGCATGACTGTACATTGAATGTTCCCTTTCATCCATGTCCTCCTTAACTGGCTGACTGGGTCGTCCATAACACAAAGCTGATGTGAGTACTGAAAGTCTTCATCTGTTGTCCGTCTGACTGTTTAACTTTAACCAGTCAAGTCAGCAAAAAATGAAGACGATGAGAGGAGATTGCAGTCATTACATTAAACAAACAGCTTTGAAGGACTTTTTAGCCCACAGGAGACAACATGCAACATCAAACAAGAGCCGACTGAGAAAGGCAAATGTTGAACACATGACAAACAGGGACCCATCTTGAAATACTTTCATAAACAGGTAACATCACCAAGGACAAAATGTCTGCCATACAAGGAATTATAAATAGGCTGCAGATGTCCTATTGAAAGATATTTCACCTTAATATTATCACCTTTACCTTGGTGAGACAAAAGGCCTTAATCATAGTAATCATCAGTAAATGTGAAAAAGTAGACAGTATGTTTGATGTAACATATGGAGGAGGTTGATGTAATTAACTCTCATGCTTGTTTACACTGCTCAGTACACAAATGCTGATAATTCTTTGAGACCAACTTTTGACATGTCCCGTTTAAAGGAATAGTTTAACATTATGGGAAATATACTTATTTGCTTTCTTGTTGAGAGTAAGATGAGAAGATTGATACCATTCTCATGGAGCCCGAGGGAAATTAGCCTAGCTTAGCTTGAAGACTGGAAGAAGGGAACAGCTACAATAGCCCGGCTCCCTGAAGTTGAAAAATACCTTCCAACACATCTAAAGATCACTAATTACACTTTAACAATTTTTTGAGAAACAACATTTTTTTCACCTGACCAGTACAACTGCTATGCAGAGCGTCTCTGGTTAACCAATAGAACCATAAATTGTTTTTTTTTGTTTTAGTGTACATTTTAAACAAAAGAGACACATCATTTTAGTGAGCTTCATGCTGCTAAGCATATTCTTTCATTTTGAAGAGAGCCGGGCTATATATGCTTCTCCTGCTTCCAGTCTTTATGCTTGCAAGTTTGTGTTTTTCCATTTTACCACCCATACATACCTCAGTCATGGTGGTGGTAACCTTTTTTTTCTTGTTACATAACACAACCTCAAACAAGTTGAAGTGGTGTTTTGACTTTGAATTAGCTACAGCAAAAGGGTACATTTTGTGAAGGCAGAATCTACTGTTCAGACTAATTAGAGGAGAAGACATGCTGTCTCCTGAACGTTGGTACTCGTCCAAACTGCTCTGGGGAGAACTGCTTTTACTTGACAAAGGTGAATAGGAAAGGGCAGAGCAGGTGATGGTGCTAAAATCATGTTTTCCATCTAATCAAATAAAAAGAGAAGTCAAGTCAGGTCAATTTTATTTATATACCACCAAATCACAACAGAAGTTATCTCAGGGCACATTACTGAGACTTCACTTCAATTTACAGAGACCCAAAAATTCCCCCATGAGCAAACACTTGGCGACAGCAGCAAGGAAAAACTCCCCTTTGACGGGAAGAAACCTCAAGCAGAACCGGGCTGTAGGTGGGCAGCCATCTGCCTTGTCTGGTTGGGTTGAGAGAGAAAGAGGGAGGGGGAGAGGGGAGAGAAGCACAGCAACAATAATAACAATAACAACATGAGTAATAATAGAAATATGACTAATAGCAGTAGTAAACATTATTAGGACAGCTGTAAGAAAATAATCCATATCCTCTCTCCAGCACTATTACTGAACCACAGGCAAGCAAAAGGAAAATGTGATAAAATTTTACAGAGCATAAAACTGCACGAAGTCGACTTGAGAGCTGAAAATACTGAGTTGCTGTAGCTCGCTTGAGTGTGATTATTGTGCCAATAGCATGTTGGAAATGAAATTTGAATGGAATGAGCGCCGCCATGCAGCCTCTGGCTCCTCTTGCCCCTGTGGTGCGAGAGGCACAAACATCCAGGTGTCTGTTTCGAATCAGGGGGACACGGTGGGGTGAGTTACTCTCCCGCTCATCTGCTCCCCTGGCTCTGCTGGATATCACTTGCAACAACTGGAAGGTGCTGAGGTAATTGTCGGGGAGATGTAGGGGTCTGATGAACTTAATCTCTCAGAAGACAGGAATTTTGGCCCCAGAGGTAGTAGAAGAGAAAATAACCAATGACTTGAGGCAGACGTCAAAAAGCCGAAATATTCCTGGCAGGTCACAGCGTTTAATATCTCATTCAATGAGTCTCAAGATCCATCACCAGTGGAACTAATGCTCCTGTGGAAAAATGCAGGCTATCTGTGTCCTGGAGATAAGAGGGATAAGGTTGAACATGAAGAGAAAATTCTTTACTCAAATTATTTTTTTACAATATAGTGAGGATGGCCTTTCCTTTGAGAAATGATTTCATGATACTAGAGATGGAAGAAGTACTCAGATCCTTTACTTTTGCAGATTAAATTTATTTTATTAAATATATTTAACAGTTAATGTATAAGCAACATTTTATTATTGTAGCTGGTCGAGGTGGAGCTAGTTTGAACTGTTATAAGGGTCACAAGATAAATCTGAGGGGTCTTAAGATGATAGATTGGGTAGGAAAGAAGAAAAAACATAGTTCTGCTACATACAATTGGATTCATTTTTCAAAATGTTTCTTTAGTCTTTATGTTTCTGAGAAATATTGGAGAGTTTTACCTCTTACCTCAAACATTTATTTTAAACCATGTGAGGGAATATTTAGAAGGGAAATGTGTTTTTGGAACTAACAACTAACAACTCTGACATCTGAAACATGACAAGGAGATATAACTACACACTGATTTTTTTGTAAGGGGCCCCAAACCAAGAAGTTTGGGGACTAATCTTTAACAATGCAGTGTAATTTATAAGCTCATCGTTATGTTATTTTATTTAAATGTTTAACATGAAAAGTAACTAAAGCTGTAAAATAAATGTAGTGGAGTAAAAAGTACAATATTTCCCTCTGAAATGTAGTGGAGTGGAAGTATAAAGTAGCATAAAATGAAAATATTCAAGTAAAGTACCTCAAAACTGTATTTAAGTACAGCACTTGAGTAAATGTACTTAGTTACTTTCCACCACTGGTGACCACAGACTTTAATGGTTACATTGCAGATACACATTTTACATCTAAAATAAGCTCTAAATCAATTGTTGATAGAATCTTTTCTTTCTTTTCTTTTCTGTTTTGCCCCTTTTTACTTTTTCATACCAATGTTTACTTAAAATACCATTTAAATGTATTCATTGTGTCTTTTTCTACTGCGGTGCTGCTGCTGGAGTAACCTGAGCGTTTCTTCCACCACTGTTTAAGTGTGAGGTAAAGGCCAAGTGTCTTTTAGAGGAGTTAAGATGATACTTCCTCTCTGAACTGTTCAGGGACACATTACAATCTCAGCAACCAGCATGTGACCAGGGATAGGAATCAGCCTCCATTTCAACATGTGCGCAAAATATCTTCACAGTTAGCGAGGACTATGTTTCACTTTGACACATTTTGAAATTGTAATTATCTCACGGTATGAGAACTCACTCATCTCCATCTGTTGGACATCTAACTGGAATTTCTCTCTTACAAGTACGTTCTAGTGGGTTTATTATGTAAATGGCCAGGAGCAGCACAGATTGAGATTTGATATGGATAGAGTTTAGTAAATCTCATGAGTAGCTTCAAGCCTTGTCACTACAGTACAATGCTGAGAGCTTCCCCACTATCGATTTCATGGATATCATCTGTCTCTGTTTAATATGGGACACAGATGTAGGATCGCTTTCCCACATTTGAGATGCTATGTGTTACGTGAGAAATACTGTAGCAGGGGATTGTTTGTTTGCTTAGCCTCTGCTCTTCCTGTGGACAAGTAGTAGGCAGATACACCAGGGCGCAAGTGTCTCATGGGTAAAAAAAAAAAAAGAAGCACTGAGGGATGAAGGACTGAATGTATTTAGACATCCACACACGTTACCACTGTAAACATTTCTGACCTTGCCTAAGGATACTCAAAGAAAATAACTTAATAAAACTGTTTGTGTTTTGAATTTCTCAGATATTTATCATGTTTGTTTTTTTCATTTTCTGTTTAAAGTTTTTTTTTAAACTAACCTTGCCTAACCTATTTCCCAGAATTCAAGAAAGTTCAAATTGCCGTACACACAAAGTGCTTTTTTTGTTGCTCAAACAACTGTGATTTTACACACAATTTGCTGTTTACATATGAAAACGTGTAACTACAACGGTTGTGATTGTAATTTACTCGCTCAGATTGAGGAATTTTGTGTCCCTGTAATAGAAAAAACTTTAAAACACATTCAAATCCATTTAGATAAACTCAAATAGCTGCAGCGGTAAAGTCAGAAATTAGAGTGTTTTTCTCTGAAAAATTAACAATTTGGAAATATTGCAGCTCATTCCTCATAGATGAATTTTCCTTCAATTTAAATACTGCAGATGGACAGTAACAGTGTTCAGTGTTCGACTACCCCATTAATGCCATCCTTGGAGCATAAAAGCCCTCTCTCATTTCCAATTTTCCATGGCTGCATTTAAGCAACTCAAATGCTCAAGCAAACTTTTCCTACCATGCTTACAGCAATGACTTCTGAAACCTAAAAAGTCATTTTGATGTTTTTCTTTAGGCGTTGCTGAGCAGGATGAAGAGTAGAGGTCATGTCAGACCCCATTAAACCTAAACGTAAAGAAGAAATGTAGAGCGAGAAGACCAGCATCCACTTGACCGGAGATCAGAAATAATGAGGATCTGAAGCATCAAATTACAGCTAAATAACCATACAATGTAATCCATACAAACAGTTTGTCTGACCCAGCATCCAAATATTTAGAATCTGTTACCAGGAATTGACAGCAAAAAATGTTTGAGTGAGAATGAGTTTTCCTTTCATTCCTCGGCTCCTCTGTGCATATCCAAAAATGTAAACTTGTTCAGCAGAAACAGAAGATGCAGCTACGAACATTGTCCAGAGTCTCTCATGAAGAAATAATTGACTCATCTGAATACAAATCAGAGCTCCTGTTATGTTGTCTGGAGCAGATTTGGCAGGTGACACAGTAGATCGACGTTAACACAACTTGTCTTGTCACAAAGAAGATTTTTTATTCTCTTTCTAGTTTTATAGTAAGAATTATTTAAAATTTAACTTTCACAGTTTGGTGCTTAGAAGAAGTGCAAAAAAATGTCATCTCAAATGGTATATGAACACATTTATCAATTAATCATAATGATTTATTCATTTTTAAAGAAGAAAATGCCTTATTCTCTTATGAGGAGAGATGTTAATGTTACATTTTTACTCTATATGCTAAATGAACATGCTAAATATGGTGCTCTCTGGGAGTTAGAGCAGATAAAATTTGGGAGTTTTATCTGAACTCTTTTTTCCATAGTGTGGTTGTGATTATTTATTTTACCTTTATTTTACCAGGAAGTCCCATTGAGATCAAAAATCTCTTTTACAAGACAGACCTGTCAAAGGTAGCAGCCGTACAAGACCACAACATATTAAAATGCAACATATGCAAAAAATCACAATATAACAGAAGAACAGCTATTCAAACACAGTGGCCTCTCAAGAAAAACAACTTCATGCCTCCATCACCACGTTCTTTATGATGCCCTTAAATTCATCAATGTATATACATGTTTCTAATTTTAGATCTGTTTGCAGGTTATTCCATGCCCAAGGTGCATAGTAGGAAAATGCAGTTTTCCCCAGATCTGTCAAAACCCGGTGTACATGAAAAAGCAACCATTTGGAGGAGCACAGCTGGTAACTTCCAGAGCTTAGGGGTGCTGTTTAGTGTCCAAAATTGTTTGCTGAAATCTAAAGAGGCAGAACTGGAAAAAAATGATTATGTTTACTTATTGAAATGACCAACAGTCTGCAGGGATCTGCTGGGAAGAGACTCAGTGAAATACATGAAACCAGGAACTAAAAATAATTTTAGATTTTTTTGGTGGAAAGTTTTCGATTGCATGTTAACTAAAGGAGTTTAAAAAAAAAAATCAAATAAGGTTTTTGCTTTAATCCAACTATTGATGTTAGATCAGGGCAAAGTGTCTGATTGAACAGTTTGTACATGGGTCATTTCATATGCATAAAAAATGTTTATTAAAAAAACTTGAATAGCATGTGAAATTGGAAACAACCCGGAGAAAAGTTCAGCAAAGTAAAATCTCTCCCAGATGTCACCTTGTAGGAGACATGCTATGAGATGTGATTGGCTTACTATTGTAAATAGTTATGACATTTGTTTGTCAGTTTGCGTGGTAGTGCAGTATTGGCATACCTGCAGGAATTTGATCACAGCTATTTAAGAGATGAGATTTCATTTCAACCTCTCACAAAGGGATGCGTGAGAAGTCAGTCGATCAAAGTCAGCTTCAGAGAATCGATTTTTAACTTCAGGCAAAGCAGGAGTAAGTCACTAAAATAATTACCTCTAAAAGAAACCATACAATGCCACATGTTCACTTTTACTATTCATATCTACTGCATCAGTTACAGTAGATCAGTATATAGTAGATATAATAGAATTACAGTCACTACATTTATAGGATTTGCCTTTAGGTTTAAAAGTTACTCTGTTAAATAAAGAGTTGTGAATGAAAGCTATAAATGTCCCTCTCAAGCCAAGCAGATATTAATAGTCAACTCTCTTGAGATGTGCATACTGTTGGTAGCATGGTTCTCTGTGCTGTGAGAGGCAGGAGTCATGGACCTATGAGGCAGGCTTTGTTTGTCTTTTCTAGGTCTCAAAATGTTTTCTGCATTTTAGCCAAAGCTTTCTGACTTGAATAATTGAGGTAATTAATCTGGATGCCATTGGTGGATATGTTCATCAGCGGCCTGTCACACCTTATCTAAGAAAAACATCCGACGAAAAAAAAATACAGATCAGTTGTCAACCAGCTTTCAACACAACCAAGCTGATTAGTGGGTGTTTTGTGTATCTTAGTATATGTGCGGAGATGTGAGAGGTCTAGTCTTGGTAATAATTTGAGATTTATTTTTGTTTTATGACCAACTGAACCTAAACCAACAAAGAGATGCTTTCAGTCTGGGACAAATGCATTTCATCCTTAATTTGTATTATTTTCACATTATTCATGCTAAATGAAAACATACTGTTGTGATCCTTCCAGAGTGAATTATTACCATGTACATTTATGAATCACGATGCTATGATTCAAGAGAAAAGTTGCAACATCCAAATGCGCGCAATAACATAGGAAATAAATTCACGTGCATTTCCATATCGTACTGAATACAATAAGTCACTGAAAACATGCTTTAAATGAATCAAGACCTGTGAGAGGACATTAGAAGAGGAGTAATTACGTGAACTGTAATTTCCTCTGTGCAAGCTGGTGTTTTGCTGTCATATTTGACTCTGTAAACATAACAGCCTGTGACAAACTCTCATTTCCTCCAGTCCTGCGTGATGTAGTGATAAGTTACAGACAAGAAAATTAAAACACGAGTTGATGAGAAAAAAGGCTGAAATTAAATCATGATGACGTAGGTTCAGAACAGCTTTGGCAACGCTCAAACCAGCTTTGCTGACAGAAAGGAAAAATCCCTGCCTGCCTTTAAATTGGCAGACACAAAAACAACATGCCTGCTACTTTCTGCTCTAAATTGAATTGCGTTGTATTTCCACTCGTCATTATTATGTTTATCGTGTCATTATCACCATATCTTCTTTAATAGCCCAGATAAGACAAATTTAACTGCTGATTTGTGGTCAGTTGTGGTTAGTAGATAATGCAGGAAGAGCCTATCTGGCTTGAGGCATAAGGCTATTAGCAGGCTGCATCAGGCTCTGTTAACTCTTTCCATGACTCAGTTGCAATGACATCTTTATTGCATGACTGGTTTAAAATAATCTAGATTCTTGGTGGTTTTCATGTGTCTTTCATTTTGCCCACAGTATGATGTTAAAATAGTTCTTCACACAACCACAGAGACACAGCTAGCTTAGAGGAATATGCAAGAGTTCTTACATTGCCTGGCTACTGAACAGTGTTGGGCAAGTTACTTCAAAAATGTAATCAATTATACATATTACTCATTTAAAAATATATATTACTGGTTACTCAAAAGTACAAGACATTATGGTTCAGGCTACAATTTGGAGAAATTTACTGACCATCAACAGTGTATCATTAGCTAGCTAACTCGCTCCCGGTGAGTGGTCCCTTTAACTGCAATATAATTACTGAATTTCAAATTGTCATTCCTTATCTTCCCTACTTGTTATTGCAAAGAGTAATCACACGTTAATGTATTACTGCTCAGCACTGCCACTAAAAACAGGCACAAGATAAACATTGCAGAAACCTCAAACAGTTAGATAGCTTAACACCAGGCTGAAAAGAAGTATGTCACTGCCCTGTTGTTGAACATTTCAAGCCTGTTTCAACCTCTGCGCCTCTAACCACACCCAACAGTGATATCACGGGGTCCTGGGGTACAACTGTAAGTCAGCAAGGTGAGAAGCTTTCAGGGGGAGTTTAGTTTAGTTTAGTTTCAAAGTTTACTCTTTAAAGTTCAGGTGAAACAAGCTTCACACAAGCCAAAACATTTCTACACATCTAGAAGTGAAAAACAGCTTATTATTTTTGCTATGAGTTCTTGCTCTGAGTAAAAGAACCTGTATATTTTAAAAGCAACTGTCTCTTTTTGATGTTTGGGGTAAGAAAGGATGCAAAGATTGTGATTATACTTGGTGCAATTTCTGCTTGTTTCACAAAAAAATGAATCAATTTAATGTCAGATATAACAAACCCTGTTCTGGGTGCCAAATTATTCTACAGCTGTGCAGCCACAAGGTCAATATTATAAAGGGTTTTAGCTGATTTATTCAACAACCTTAGCTTAGATTTGAAACTCCTACAGTCACTAACCAAACAGAAATCTGTGTTATAACATTCAGTTGTAAGTAAATACTACTTGTTTTTATGGATCACTTCTTGCTGCACAGGTAAAGTATTGTGATTAGTCTACACAGATTGCGTAATAAGAGTACATATCTAACACTATATTTCAATACTTAATAATAAAGATGTTTGCTCACTTAGATGGAAATAGAGGATATGAAACAGGTTCGCCGAAGGAAAAGATATGAATGGGCAGCATAATGTGCACCATATGTAACAGGCCTTGAGATTGCACTGAAGATTAACCACTTACTCCTGAAATGTGAGCTGTAAATTGAATTTTCCTGTTAAAATTTAATCAGTCCAGAATGTTAAAGAGGGTACAATAGATCCCTCTGGATTTTATTTTTAGCTCATATTCTGATAAATATCTATTAACCGATGTACCCAAAGAGAAACAGAGACTGGTGTTAAATTGAAATACTGCTACTGTAAAGGATTGATGTTGTCAAAGTATGTCTGTGTTATTGCTGATAATATAAAACAGACCCAGAACATATACTCATACGTGTGTGTGCCAAATATGCACAAGACATTGTGGATATTTCCATTTAAAGTAATGGTGCAGCCATAAAAAACACTGTCTTGGCTTTAAATAGTTAACTCAATGTGTTGGAACAGGCAGATACTAAATATGCAATGTTGTCATACATGGAATAATATTATTACTATGTTTGAAGCTGCATATGGTAAAATTTAAGGGGAAAGTTGGAGTTCAAGAGGTCAAGAAACATACATGTTCTGATTATATACAGTTACTTTTTTTTTTGCATGTTTGCTTATCAACCCACCACACTACATGTGCTGTCATCACGTTATGTGATAAGTGCTTTGACATGTTGGTCTGGGTCAACCAACACCCACACTTTCCATTTTGGTTATGGTCTGACTTTGAGAAAAACATCTCAGAATATTTTAGGATCAGGCAAATTTAGACTGATCTCAGAGTGACACCCCTTAAGCATTTACAACCACCCATGAAAAGAAAAAAAAGAGTTAAAAAGCAGGTCCCCAAGTAGTTAAAAAGCGGCCTAATATTACAATTCATTCATTTATCTGAACAGTTCAGTTCATCTAAATGTTGGAAATTATAGTACAATTATACTGAAATATAGTACATTAAAGGTATCATATCTCAAGTTTTGTAGGATGATAAAGACAATTCAGAATGTTTTCAAGTGGAAATTAATGTTATTGGGTTGCTACTTGGGTAAAAGTCTAGAAAAGAACATGAGCCCCCATAATGTCAAGTAATGAAAGTAATAATCTCCCACTGCTCTTAGAAGTACCTCTGAGGGTGAAGACAACAAAGAGAAACATTACAAGATATTAATACATACAAAAAACAAGTATATCCATCCACAAATAAATGAGATTACATTGTTTGTTAGAAGTCATTTAACCCATGGTTAGGTCTGTTTCCCCAGAGAGAGTTGGTTGGTAATTTAGCATGATTCAGAAGTGCATTTGCTACGGTTAGCTGAAATCACTTTTTTTTTTCTTTTTTGGGGGGGGGTCGAGGGTGTTGTATGCTATACGCATACTGTAAAGCCTCTTGATGCAAATTTGTGATTTGTGATTTCGGGCTTCATAAAAAAAATTGAATCATAATAACTTTATATAATTATAATAATTATGACAATAACTTTATGTATATAGCACTTTTCTAAACAGAGTTACAAAGTACTTAACAACACAGAATGAAACAGTAAACAATAAGGTGCATGAAAAAATAAGATTAAAACAAGATAAAAACATTTATGATTTAAGAAAAGGCTGTCCGATAATGGTAAGTTTTAAGAAGTGAAGACGCTACAGACACTATAGTAATATGTTGAGCCTCCACAAGGCACCAGAACAGATTCAGTGCTCCTTAGTTGACAGAGTTTCCGACTCTTTGAACTCCTCTAGAGGGATGACCACCATTCTTTTCTTCAGAAGATTTTCTCTCATTTTGTGTTTTGTTGATGGTGGCGGAGAGCACTGTCTGACATGTTGCTCCAAAATCTCCCATAGGTGTTCAGCAGAGTTGAGATCTGTTGACTCAGATAGCATATGATTCATTTCCATATTCATCAAACCATTCGGTGACACCTTGTGTGCTGTTTAGTAACCTCCGCATTTGTTATATTTCTGTTATGTTGTATTTTCGCTAGCGAAAATTAGCATTAGCATTATCACAGTTAACCATAGACTGCAAATGCACTGTGCTAACCAAGCTAGCAGCTAGCGCTAGGGTTAGCTCCACCCTCCCATCCAAATATGGTCACTTCTGGCTCCAAAAATTCAAGATGGCTACGGGCAAATCCAAGATGGCAATGGTCAAATTGCTAAACTCGAGGCTTCAAAACAGCAGTCCACAAACCAGTAGCTGACGTCACAGTGACTACATTCATATTTTTTACAGTCTATGGTTTCTCCAGAGTCATTTTGTTCAGTTGCCTGAAAAGGGTTTGAGTATTGACTAATAGGATCTTTTTTGCATTTGATTAATCTTTTTTAATCATACTGATTATGGAGGACTTAATTGCATCCACACAGTGGTCTCGTTCAGCTACAAAGTGTGTTTGTCTCTCTTCCAAAAGTGCCTTTTATTGCATCAATGGTAATGACACATCTCACTAATGATGCTTTAGGGACAAGAGGCTTTGCATCACAATGTGGATAATTATCACTAAGCTGTATATCACATTTAACTTTTTTCTCCAATTTGTAGCTGATAATAACAAGTTATTAAGCAGGCATCTGTGAAGGAGAAGGTTTGCTTGTTAACAGTTCACAGCTGGTGAACACTCTAACTAACCTGTTGCTTTGAAATAGACTCCGAGTCTGAGGTGGTTTAATCTCATTATATTCAGAGCACATTTACATTAGTCACATCCATATGACTGGCTAGCACAGCCATGTTTTACCTGTTAGGTTTTGCTTACTTTAATTACCAAATAAAGCATTTTTTCAACAAGATATGTAAAAGAAGTTTTACCCAGTTCTTTCTGTAAGCCATGTGGGAGCTGCAGTTTTTGTTTATTGAATTAAATTTTGTTATCATTATTGTTACAGTGTTGACAGAACTCCAGATATTGTTTGTCCCTGCGTAATAACCCCTCTGTTTCCATGACTGACCACTGCTTTCTTTTCTTTATCTTGATCATGGGAACACACAAGTTCTGAGAGAAAACCAGTGGGCTTCTCATACAGGAAATAATGATATGCTACCAAATTATTTTACATATACACAATGGCAGCGTATTGGTTTCCCAAAGTAAATTGGTCGGCCTCTGCAGTGTAACTTCAATTAAGTACTGTGTGAACACTATGAATCTGTCCAGCCAGTTGTTAAAACAATAACACGTTTCTGCCAACGTCAGGGACTGAAGCAGTGTCTTGTTTGACAAGGTTCTATCAGTTATGATAACACTGTACTCACCAAAATAACTGCTGATATCTCAGATGAGATCCAAGTTGTAATAAGCTGCAGTTTTCATCAAGTTTTAGATGTTTAGCTATAACCGCAGCCTGCTATTGTACCTGTACTGGCATACCGGCAGCAAAATCACAATACAAAGATCATTCTTCAAAGTATATTTATATGAAATGTGTAGCTACATTTGAGCCCGATTTATTGTACGTCATCCAATATTGAATCAGAATTTAATATAATCTCCCATCAGCAGGAGTGAATAGGAGGGAGTGTAAGGTTTTAGCAGTGTTCACATCATATCCACGCTGGATCCACCACACCAGTCTGAGACTCTGGTTGTATATGAAGCATCTTGCTCAAGGGCCCTTTTGGTAAATGATGAAAACGGAACAACAATTTTATGTTATATGTATTTATGATGTTAGATTTTCTTGTGGATCAAAGTTTTTTCAAGCTGAAGCTACCTTTATGGACAAATAATATTTTGTGGCGCAAGCTTTTTAACAGCTGCCTCAAATTCCCAGTTGGCTCAATTGATACATCTCGGATAGAGCCTCCATAGCAAAATGAAAATCCTCCTCTTCTTTGAGACTCATTGCCTCTGGATTTCTTTAAGAATTCAAATGTGGTCCCCATCTTTTTTTCATTTTACATGGTCCCAGTGCGTGTAATCTGTAAACGGGCTACTTTCTTTCATTGGTACAATAACAGTTCAATCAGGAGAGACTTCATTTTTTAATGAACAATTATTTTTATTGACACGTGCACAATTTTTAGGAGAATGTGAAAAGTCTTTGGTGATTAGACCCCATCCGGACATCATCGTGTTTATAAAGGGGGGCAGTGAGGAGGATATCCCCCTGATGGAGTTTAGACACTGGTGGTGGTGGATGAAGAGAATGTTGAGATCTGGATGATGAGGAGACGAGCGGGCTCCTGGTGAGCTCGTTCCTGGGCGCCGGACTGATGAAATGGAGGCGAATGGGGTGGAGGAGGGGTGCGGCAATTTGCACTGATATGACAGCTGAGAACAGAGTTAAAGTTTGACAGCTAAGACATGATTGGCTGATAGAGTGTGTGGCACAATCTGATTGGTTTAACTAAAAGAGTTAACGCCCCTGATCAGCTGGTGGAGAGCAGGAAAAAGCAGGGGAGAGGGGGGGGGGCTGATATAAATTAATGTAAACATAGAAAGTCTTCCTGCTTGAACTTATGCTATAAGCTTCATATATGACTGAAATCAAGTGAGTGGCCAAAAAACAAGCGATATACACTGCTCAGTGTGACAAAGTGTGCTACAGCTAAACCAAATAAATCAGGTTTGAGTTATTTTATGATGAAATTTACAAAGCCTGGGTATGATTGTGATGAACTTTTGAAGTGGTACAATCTGTTTCTTATAAAAACTTCAGTAACACAAACAAATCCACATAATCTAATCAATAATATCAAATCAACCTACATATTTTTTCTCTCAGAATTGTCCTGAAAATGTAGTTTATACCTTTTAGTGTCACAAAAAAACACAGAAACAAACACACAACATTAAAAACAGCAATTGACACGGTATGGGACAAAGTACAACACAAACAAAGAAAAAATATCTACAAAGTGCCCGGGAACAATACAAATTCATTCATTGACTTATTCCAGGACATACAGACATGCACTTAAACATAAAACAGCCATACTCCTCCTCTTTGTATTTTAATATTGTTTCATTAGAGAGTGTCTCTGTTAATGGAACCAGTTAGTCCTTTAAAGAGAAATGTTCAGCATTCCTCCCAAAATTTAAGAACAAACACATAACATTTAAAATTCAATCTGATTCAGCTTTACTTGGAGATTTATCACATTACAGATTCACTCTTGCAGCTCTTGGTATTGACCGCCTTAGGCCACACTCCATGCACTGTAAAATCCTCTCCCCACATTGGTTGTATAATAGGACATTCCCACACTCCACGGACGGGGGTACAGCTCTCCATGCCTCGCCGCACTTCCAACACATCTTATCCCCTCAGCTCAGCCCCATCTGGTGTAATTTAATGGGCGTAAAGAAGCTTTATACTGGTCACCTTTCCCCCAGCTTTTATAGTGAATACTCTTTCATATAACTGTGTCTCATTATTTATAAATTAAAATGTATATCATTTATCATTATTATATATTACCATTTTGTCATACAATTCATAAATATTTCCAAGTAGGGACATTAAAAAAGAAAAAAAAAGAGCTGTCTCTGGCATTAATGGTAAGTGATTATATAACGATGAATCTGAAGGCAAGACCTGCTTTGATGTAAAAATTGATTGGTTCCAAGGTGCTGCACTGTAGCTGCCCACTGTAACCAAATAGCAGAACATTCAGTGTGAAATGCAGAGGAATTTTCCCTCAGGTAATACAAAGTATAACTACGGAAAAAACACATCTTCTTTAACTTTGGCAATAATGTGACACGAAAAAGACAAAAACTTGAATGATGAAACAAGAGTTCATCTACTACACTGTACCTTGTTGTAGGGAAACAGATGCTAATGCAAAACAGTAACTGCGACTTTTCTATGATATTTGACTGTCTCCAAAATGTGTCTGTATCAAGCAGAAGATTGTCATGATTATTTTGGGGCCAACATCCAACAACAGGTTGTGGTATAATACTGTCAGGTTATGTGGCTCCATAACAACGACTGCTTAAACTTAGAGAACTTAAAATCTGATTAAAATCTGAATTGAAGATCAGATTATTATTTGATCCATACAGGTATGAGCAAGTGCTTTACATGAGATCATCAAATCAAGCAGTCAACAACGTTTTGTTAAAGCGTTGGGGGAGACTGATAAACTACTAACTAATAAATGTACTCAGTGGAAGTATAATCTAATGCCAAGTCAAACTGACCTAGAATAAACAAACAGACGTGATTTGGGGCTGTATCAGCTCTGAAGACGGCACAGCAAATTATAATTTATGATATTTTGTAAACCATCCAAATATTTGATTAAAATCTTCACGGTCTGATGCTCTTGAAGTCTTTCCATCGCAGAAGTTTACCTGGGAAAGGAATCATTGGAGCTCTAATTTATAACATTACAGAATAATGAGGCGCACTTTTACAAAAGCACGCCACTGAAAGGTACTGTAGCAGTTTGCATGGAAACCTGATTACACGCATGCATGTGATTGATTTTCCATTAACTGAGCTCAGCTGCAGACGTTACAGATGCTACAACTAGTATGTTTTCCTCTAATAACAGTGCCAGAGGTTGTACACTGCTGTCTTATGGATTCTCTAAGGACTTGGCATTTATCCCTGTACCTTTAAATTGGGTCCATATGCTGGTGTAGTTGTTGAAACTGTTGGCTCTAAAACAAAGTGATTATTATTTTCTCACTCAGCCGATATAGTTGTACAATTTCAAAGATCTGATGGGAGAAATCTAACTTTTTATAGCTCTTTAGTCGCAGAAGCGCAGCCAGTTATCTTTTGTTATACTTATGTTAGTAGCTCTGCGTGAAAATGTTAACAATTTCAAGAGCTTCATCGATAAAGTCACATTGGACCCAATGTCCTTTCTTTGGCTCTCACAAGTCACAGACTCTCATATAGAAAAATAGGAAAAAATGGTTATGCTATTCGTAAATCCATTCTGCTAGGAAAAAAACACTGAAAAGCATTGTTTAATAGGCCTTATTCACAGTGGATATTTAACACAGAAGTATAGATCAGTAAAGGCTGCATTCCACTTAGTTGGCAGTATCAGGGTCCTGGCACGACGCCTCACTACTGCAGCAGGGCTTACTGGGACACATACATGGAGCACAGCCATCGTTTAAAGCGTAATATTAGTTACACCTGTGCTTTTCCTGCTATGACAAGACAAGATTTATGTGTCCACAAGATTTATGCAAAAGGTCTAGTTGTCATGGTTAGATGAGAAAACGTGCCCATACATTACGCCTTAAAACACATTTAAAGGCCCGACACACACACACCTACATTGAGCCTGTTCCTACCTCTTCTCTGAGACTGTGTTGGTGTGGAGACTGTGCTTGAATGACATTTCCCTCACATTCTGTTAGCTTTGTTGCAACTACAGAGCAGGAAAACTTAAACTTTTATCAATCTTATTGGTTGATGTGGGCACCACTCAGCTTCAACCTAAGCTAAGGTCTAATCAGCCAGAATAAGTGGAATCACCTGTGCAGGTGTGACAGGCCTTTAATCATTAGTTGTGACACTCCTCCTACTTCACAAGAGAGACGTCATTAACAAAAAGAAATGATTATGAGTATGGCTAGTGTTCTCTTTTAACATTAATTTCCTGATACCTTAAAGCTGTAATCCTTTAAGCAGCAATACTCAGTATTATTATACACAACAATAGATGACATCACTATTTCTGTGTCAAAGGAGTTATTTATCTTTGATGAACCCACAGAAAATTATCACCCGACTCCTCACCTCACTTTTCCTTCTGCTCTATGGAGCTAGCATCTAACTCATAATGTCATTACTATGTGATTCTTCTGAATTCTAAAGTTGCTCCATATCTAACAAATTTGTTTCAGGTATGGTGGAAATCGCCCATGACAACAAAATTCTCTTAAAAAAATTACATACATATTCTAAAATATAAAAAAAATATGCACCAGAGAGAAAACTTGAGCGAATGTAAAACAGTCTTTAAGCATATTATACGCATAATAGGCACATTTAAGTGAAAAAAGACTTTCAGTCATTTAGAGCGTTTGTTTTGGTTGGCAGTGTTCGCAGAAAAGCGTGTGTTAGTCACGCTAACGTGATTTAGTTCTGCATGTGATTTCTGACCCTTTCACCACCACACACATGCTTCAGGTTAGGACTAAGAGAGTGACTGCCGGTTTATACCTGTGTGAGTGCTCAGAAACCACAGGGCAGCTGAACCAACACACTGATTTGTTATCCTTGTACTGCAGTGACCCTTGTGTGTTGAGGCCGAGGCATTCCTACAGCGGGCTGCCTCTTCACTTACATCACCAAGTCAAATGACTGTCACAACATGCCAACTTGTCTTTAAAACATCCCGATGAACTGATGATGCACATAGATGCTGAGTGCGTCTGAATCAAAGTCGCCGTCTGACACTGATGAGTTTGTGTGTGGTCAGAATTGTATCGCTTGAGCCACTTTCTGTCTGTTAACATGACTTTTTTCCCTGTGTTCATTGTAACACTCATCTGTTTTATGTCAAGGTAGTTGTGCGTAACAAGATATTTTTACCAAATATTTTCCATCTCCATATCATACAGTATTCGTCATGGTGTGGTAATGAAATTTACTGTGCTGCTATCAATGCAGTTACAGTGAGATGTTGGTTGAATATCAAAAGAAGAAAAAAATAATGTCGTAAGACCAGCTGTATGTACCAATTGTATTACATATAAACAATTTTTGTATTGCGGCTCTGGCAGTTTTCATATAAAACAAAATAATTCATGTCTACTGCATGTTTTAGATATCTTGCCACTGTACAGTAGTAAACACAATCCACCATTGTCACCTGGCTACAGGGTTTTCCTTGAGATAACATTTCAATAGGTTTCTGAACTGGATTTCTTTAAGTTTGTTGTGTACAGTTTTAGGCTCGTGTCGTGTTCAGATTTCATTATTTTCAAATATTATGTGTCAGTATGCACCATTTGTTGGAAATAGGGCAGGTAGAGAGTGTAGCATAGCATTAGCTTGACAAGCTAACAGTCAGTAATGGATGAAAAAAAAAAAAACTTCCTAAAGGGGATCTCCTCAAAATCCTAAATGATATGGCTGGTTCACTTTGGGGCAGTTATGACCTCGTCTGACTTGTGATCATGCCCACACATAGTCCTGTTCTGGTGTCCATGTTCTGAGTTTAACGGCATCAATCAAATTCCCAATACTTGCTATATATAGACTTGATATTAACTAACAGGTAATGTAACAGTGGTCTATTATTATAAAATGTTACAGTTTAGTGAGCTTATATCTGGCTGAAGTTTGTTTAGTGTTATTGGCGCTAAAAATATAAGAGGAATTGTATTTTTTTGCAAGTGTGTATTATTCTGTGTAGGCCATATGTATGTGATTGTTTCCAGGTAAGTTCTTTTTGATTGGTAAGATAGACTTTCTGCATTTCCAAAGCATGCAAATCTCCCTCTTTGAAGAATGAATAAACTAAAATATAACATGGGTTGGATCGGGTTTGTGCTAGTGTCAGTTTCCACCCTGTGGATGCCTGAATTCTGCTCCATCTGTAAGATAAATACAATCAGATATATCACATTTTTGCTTATCAGTTGCATTTGCATTTTAGTCCATGTTGCTGTCATCCCCTTTGTTGACCTAAGGAGAGTGTAAAAAAACATTTGCCTGCTCTCAGTTACCATTTGCTTTTTTAAAAATCTGGCAATAACACATTTCGCTAAGAACCCCTAGCAGCCATTTAGCAGGCCCTCACCCAATCAGTGGGATCACAGGTCCAGCAATAACAACAGATTTCCAGGGTAAGCTTTTTAGTCAAGGTCAGGTCAGGTCAGGGCCCAATTACATTTTAAAAGGAAGTGGGTACAAAGTTTTAAGTACTAATTTACATCTCCATCAAAATGATACGATCAGAATTCAAATCAAACATTTCTGAAGAAGGAAGCTGCAAACCTTTCAGTCACCTCTCAATCTTACAGAGGGTAATTATTTAATACTCAACAGAAGTTGTTATGGGAAATTTGGCTTCTAACTTAATAATATCTCTAAAGGTTCATTAGATGCCAGGAAAATGTGAGATAATTCACAAATGCAGTATGTCACTGCAAAATTATGTAAAGATTGTCCACTTAGAATTAATCACTCAGTAATTTGATAGCAAAATATGATGGAATACATCATCCTTAAATAACAGATTGATTGCCCAGTGGGAATAATGTCTGGCAGATTATTATTATTAGTGTTCACTTGTCTCTGCCAACATTTTGAGATGCATTATCTCCTGTATAAAAATGAATAATTCTGTGTACACGAATAGTTACCGAGCAGAGCATTTGAGGCAGGTTTCTTTTTGTGCTTCTAATGAATGCTAAACCTACTGTGAGAGGAGCTAAGAGCCTAAGCAGAGATGGTTTTATTCAGAGATTTTTTAGTATATCCAGGTTTGGTCCCATTGAATTTCATCTTATGTGAGTATTTACCTCTTTTATATATACACATGTTTTTCAGAAGGTCACGTTTGTTGTGTCATAACCGAAACCTTCTTTGCAATGAGTTTATATAACATGTCATAATCTGTTCATGACCATACTGTTAAAAAAATCTTACAAATTAGCTGTTGCCCTTAAAATATGTACACAACAGGACAGAGTGTCAGGGCTTGGGGGTGTGCCCAGCTGCTAATGCTTAGTGTAGTATAAAGCTTCAATACAACTGTTAAGAGGGATGGTGTGTTCAATACATTACGAGGTCTGTAGAAAAGTAGAAGTTAGTGCAAGGTACTATTCATTAAATGCATTACATAATGTCTGACATCTATTGTATTATATTGAAGCAGTGAGCCATGCCAAATTGGCGATGTCTTTAGATTTGAGATGCTTTTGAATGAATGATGAAACATTTGCACAGCCTCTCGGCCAATTTCATTTGTCGTTTGTTGCAGTTTAATGGCACAGATTTCTAAAAGAACAGCACCCAGGTCGACACATGTTTTACGTGCAGCCTCCTCAACTTGTTTTTATGAAATGCTGAATGATGAATTGACCATAAAATGTCACCAGCATCAACCAGAACCTGCATATGACAACTCTAGCAGTTCACACCCCTCATATTAATCCAGGAAAATAATGCATGTCAGCCATCTGGCATATATCCTGGAAGTTAGTGAATAGAGGTGCTATAAGGTGCTCATTTTGCCTGTGGCATTCTTTTCAAAAAGATCCCCGGCTCACTAAGACACTACACTGACAGAAAAAAATGTTTTTGACCCTGTAATTTTAACCTCAGTTATTTGTTTAAATTCTACAAGAAATGATTACTTCAGTGCTTTTACTTTAAAATGTCACCTTTTATTTAATGTGTGTACTTGGTGTTTGTTTGTAATTATGTTTCCTCAATTTGATATGTAAATCTGATCCATCACACACCAAGTAATATTAACTAAACGACTGTATTTACTATACAACCTGACAAAAGCAAGTAAAATGTACTTGGGTAATAGGAGTGAACCCGGCAACCTTGTGTGCGCTCAGTGGGTGACGTCAGAGAAGAATTAGCTTTTTCCTTCAGAGACACACTGAAACAGACTTTGACTGGAGGATGGGTTGGTTGCTCACTTGATGAGGAAATTCATGGTTGTGGAGCCTTGGGGGTAGGTTATATGCCTAATTAACTCTGTACATTCCTGTTGGCTCGTATTGAATGCTTAACATTAGTGTTAGCTGATCAGTTTCACCTGCTAGCTATTTGTTGTGCTCAAAACTTGGCCCCGCTTTACACATATGGCACACGCTGTTACTTTTTGTGGCCAGGTTTTTGCTTGCAGAAGAGGAGTTTTTTTGTTTTGTTTTTTGTTTTTTTAAGCTTTATTTTTTCAGGGGAGTTTCTCTGAGTGCAATGCTCTCTTTTTCAGGAACGCCATGATCACATTCACAAAGTTACACCATTGACTGTATATATATATGGACGACGCGTCTCCACTTCCTACCGCTATGCAAAAGTGAAGCTAAAATATTTCCTTTCCAGGAGCTGCCATCTTGCTTGTGTGACATCATTTGGAGCCAGACTCTGCACAGAAGGGTCAGGCGGGATGACAGCCTGCGGGACACGCCCCCTCAGCCATCCCGTCGCCTGACGGAGGTTTAAGAGCGGCTGACAGAGCTGTCAATCATGAAGTCACATCTCCTTTTTATATTGTCAAATATTTATCAAAAAAATGAGCACTTGAACAAGCAGCAGCATGATAAAAATGACCAAAAATGACAGAAACCATCTTTAGGGAAAAATTATGTGAGGTGTACTTTTTTTAGTTTGGCTCATGTCCCATCCGCTAACATGGAGGGGACGAGATTTATGATCAATACTGCAGCCAGCCACCAGGGGGCGATCGAGGTGTTTTGGCTTCACTTTTGGGGAGCTGTCATGGCGTCCATATTTATATGCAGTCATTGAGTTATACATTCATACCTGGAAGCTGTCCAGTAAAACAGTCTGACTTGCCGGTCAGATTTTACGTGATTTAGGAGTCAGAGTCATTTTATATGCATTTTCTGCTAGCCAGAATATCTTACTTGCCTTCTTAGCAGCTTACATAGCTGCTAATATCATAAACTTCATAACAGTTTAAGTTATTTGATGTCTGTAATTTCTCTCAGTTCATCACAGAGATCCAGCAGACTCATATACTTTATATGAGGGTTGTTCCTGGCTAATGTTTATCTGCAGTGGCTTATTCACAGATGAATAATTTGTTGTTTGTCTTTATTTGTCTTTGGTAATTTGTCTGACAATTTGTTGGTAATATGAGCCCTGCTTAAAAAGAAATTTATTCCAAAAAAGAAACTTCAGTCATCTACACGTCCACATGCCAGTTAAAACATGGACAGCACAGCTGCTCCAGCTGATCCTTGATTTCTCTGTCTAATATCCAACAGTGTCAATTTAGACAAGTGGCTCCATAGACAGACTCAACTAAATCCAGGGTCTTTCTAGTTCTTGCACATATGTCCAGTCGCCCAAAGACAGTAGAGCATCTCTCCATGCTGACAGTGGGTTTCTTGTGGCACATTAAGAGATTCAAATTAAGTTACATTTTTCTGAACTTGCCCTCTTAGAGCACTGTTGCAGGCTTCCATTGCCAAAGGCTGACATTATCTTTCTATTTGTATATGCAGTTCCAGATTGTTCTCTGGAATAAATTTGCTTCTGCATATTCAGGAACTTTAAAGAAATTATTTGTAGTATATTGACTTCTGAGCACTGATTGACATGTGTGACAAAGGCTTGCCTTCTGCTCATGGACTTTATCTATGCAATGAACTTGAGTTACCAACTAAGGTTGAAATACACATTCAAAGTGTTTCAGAAGCTCTTTCTTGAGCTCGATGTCCTGAAGTCCAGTCTTTGCACAACAAACTTCTATCATGAGTGTTTCCACGCAAGTTTCTGAACTAACTTCAATGTGTTTAAGTTGAAGTTCAGAGGAAATACTTGGTGGCTAGTAAGGAAAAACTAGTTAGAGAAGAAATGTCCTTTTTCAAATGTTGAGCCCGAGCCCCCTTTGTTACGGTTATTCTGTTATGGCAGCGGTTACCAAACTGGCATGTGGAAGCATTTCAGGTTGGGGTGAATTGTCACATACAATTGTTGAAGGACTTCCCTTTAAAATACCTAAAAGAAAGTGATATGTTAAGTGATTGCACTTTGATACTTCTGAGCATTTCATTGGACATTTTTCTCTGTAAATGTTCTCTTCAAGGCCTTCTGAGATAAAAAGCATCAGAGAGGTTTTGTTTAAAAGTGTTTGTTTAATCAGACTGAGTGTTTTAGTGAAAGTTATTCTTAAAATTATATTTTAGCAGCACTGATTGAAAAATGTTTTGTCTGGTAATGTCAAACAGACTGTATGTTTTATAACTACTGTAAGCAATTATCTCTTGCACCAGTGTTGGCAAATATAATAAAGGTGCTGTTTTTTTGTTTTTTTTAAAGCATCTGTTATTTCATGTTTTGTATTTCTTTAATACTCTAAGGTAAACTTTACTTGAGAATTTCCAGAGTAATAATTTCAAAGAATTCCAGTGAGGAAATTGTTACCAAGCTTTTTTTTAAGTAAATGTTTCTCAAATAATGCAAAAATAAAAACTAGGTCCAGCCAGTTAAAAGCTTAGAAAAAACAAGTTTTTTTTAAAAAACAATGTGTAAGTAAATGCAGTGGTCGTCTGAGTAAAATTTACTGAAGAATGCGTCAAATTTACTCATGAAAACAGAAATTTGCTAGTAAACTTCAAAGTAACCAAAGTATTTCTTGGTTAAACTTAATGCTTGTTGGTATGTAGACATTCCTGAGAACATCTTCTGTTAAATTGACTTGGACTTTCTGTGTGGTTGTTACCACGGTTTTTCTAAGTAAATCTCACTCCACATTTTTTCAGTGTATTTCCTCCACATCTTCTCTTTCTCTTTTTTTCTACTTTTTGAACTCTTCTTGACTATTTTGTACTACATGTCCTGGGTTTGTCCCCCAGTCACCTCCCAT
The DNA here is from genome assembly GCA_038419695.1 of Scomberomorus guttatus. Taxonomy (NCBI): domain Eukaryota; kingdom Metazoa; phylum Chordata; class Actinopteri; order Scombriformes; family Scombridae; genus Scomberomorus; species Scomberomorus guttatus. The sequence continues at coordinate 20,375,897 of CM076446.1, forward strand.
GAGAATCACCTGGGAGGTTTTCTTATCGCTGTAGGTGCCCAATCCATCTCAACAAAAGCAGAGGAGCAACATCTTGACTCCAGCAGGTAACCTTAGAAACAGAAAGTAGAAAGTTACCTTGGAAACCTAATTTACTAAATAAATAAATAAAACATCTACATGTTAAGGGGATATTAAACTTCACCATCCTGTGCCAGTTGATTGAACAGAATTGCAGTTCCATAGATTTGCATACAAAGCACTTTTTTCAGTAATCACTTTTGTGTAGCCAATCCAAACTGACCTAATTGGGTATTCAAATCCTTTCTCCTTTCTGGGAAAGAGTGTTGCATAAGCAAAGTAAAACTGTTTAAACTGATTTTATTAGGTGATCATATGATATGAATTACAAGGTGTTACTGTATCATCGAGATCGAACCCACAGATGGATGGCTGATGCCAACAACCCTTTTTATAGCACCAGGACATCAGCGGGTAATTCACTCAGTTATTCAGCATGAACATCAAGACATTCAGCCTCTTTCTAGTGATCTCACTGTGATCTATGATGACAAAAGAATGATTGTTCGAGTACAAACTCCTCATAAATTAAAATCGGACACTTTCTATACCATTGAATTGTTCCTTTTGGTTTGGTAATAATTCGCAGCACTTTATTTTGTTTCAGGTCTGTGTACGAGTGCTTGCTGTAGATCAACTGTTGGATATGTACTGTACATGAACTGGCATTCCAGAAAAAAAGAGACCCATTTATCTGCCAACATGTCTGGTCAGATTGTATCTAGCACACATTCAACAAGACATCTCTCATGAGGGCTATTCAGCTGAACAAATGACTAACAATACAGCACCTGCAAGCATTCAACTTAGTGTATCAAAAATCAAAGGAACAAATGTTTTTTCGCAGTGTGCAGATGATGTTCACATGTTCATGTTATGGTTGAGAACAATAAATCATTCTTCTTAAGCAAAAGCAAAACTGACCTCCTTCTTCGTGGGTGCATAAAATATACTGTAGGTTCACTTAAATCACTGATGACAAGCTGACAGATATTTATTCCAGATGACCCAGTGGATATTTTATTACTTTATATAGCCTATTTACGCAACTGTGGTCAGTTTATTGTGTAAATGGAATGAAAAAACAACAAAATGAATACTTTAAAATTGGATATTAGTTAAATAAATAAATAAATAATTCCAAAAGATTCCAAAATATCTGATATATGACATTTAAACAAAATGACAGCCACAGCTTACAATTTGACTGCTGCATGAAAGTAAATATGGTCGTTTTTGTCATTTTAATCATCTTTTCCTTTAATATATGGGCCTGAAAAGAAATGAGTATTATTTTAGAGTTAGGGATCATTTCTTTATGACTTCCAAATGTGTATATATGTTTACAGTACCAGTCAAAAGTTTGGACACACCTTCCCATTCCCTTGAATGAGAAACTGTCCAAAGTTTTGACTGGTACTGTATGTATGTATGTATGTCATGTATGTATGTATAGTTCTGTTTGGACACAAACAAATACTGTAATCAGTCACATCAGTCCATAAGCATGTTTGGTGGATTTAATGACTCACTACACTGGCACACTTGTGCTTTTCATTGGAAAGAAAAACCCTCTTGTCTTTGCACTATAGGAGCAAAGTGGATTTTTTTTCTCCTTTTGAGTCAAACAAGGGTTCACTTCAAATAACATTGATGCCAAAAGCACTGACTCAGAACTGCACAATACGAGATAGAATCGCTGAAATGTTATTAAAGGTCATTGCAATCCACAAAGTCAAACCTAAACTAAATGTATGAGAAACGGTGAAAGAAAGACTTATATCACGCAGGCTGTTCATACTTAACCCAGACAGTTTCCTTCAAATGGAAATAAGATGGGGGGAGGGAGTTACTGACATTGATGGGATACGGTGCCTCAGCAAACCAGACATCCAACTGGGCGTAGCGAGTGATGAGGACTGTGGTGCAATCGTTTTGAAGGTAAGCTTGATATGGTTATGTGTTTATATCATTTTGTTGTGAAGTTTTGATTGTTCAAATGCTTGAAACGAATTAATCAGAGTTTTTAATAAAAGTGTTACATTTTGTTACTCTGCAGACGGGAATCTTGACTTTTGGATTATCCACTAATTTAACTTGAGGACAACTCCCCCGACCAACTTTAACGGAGTGAGCTGGCAGTAAATTACGCAGGACAAGAGCAACCTTACAACGGATAACGGTCCTGAATCTGCCTTTGTGATGTGACCGCTGGCTGCGCCAAAGTGGCGCTTTTACGCACGATGGAGGACCTTTTACGCGAGCAGGACAGCTGCGCACAGAATGTGTCATGGGGCAACTCAAGTCGTGGAAATGTGAGCCATTTGGGGAACATCACGGTGAATCCTTTGAAACGGAATGAAGAAGTGGCCAAAGTGGAAGTGACAGTCCTGGTCCTGGTGATGCTGCTCGCTCTCACCGGCAACCTGTGCGTCCTGTGGGCTATCCACACCACCAAGCACAGCCAGTCTCGGATGTATTACTTCATGAAGCACCTGAGCATCGCAGACCTCGTCGTTGCAATCTTTCAAGTCTTACCCCAACTCATTTGGGATATCACGTTTCGCTTCTACGGGCCGGATTTGCTGTGCAGGTTGGTCAAATACGTGCAGGTCGTAGGTATGTTTGCATCTACCTACATGCTTGTCCTGATGTCCATCGACAGGTGCTTAGCAATCTGCCACCCACTTCGATCTGTGCACAAGAGAAAGGATCGCTACTGTGTGATCGCCTCGTGGATGCTTAGTCTGATATTCAGCACTCCTCAAGTGTACATATTTTCTCTTAAAGAGGTCGGGAACGGTGTGTATGACTGCTGGGGGGACTTTGTGCAGCCATGGGGCGCCAAAGCATACATCACATGGATGAGCCTCAGTATTTACATTTTCCCAGTGGCGATTTTAAGCATCTGCTATGGCCTGATCTGTTTTAAAATATGGCAGAATGTCAATTTAAAAACCAGGAGGGAGCACTTCATGGCTCTCACTCCAAGGGCCTCCAAAGGCGCTCATCCCCTCTCTCGTGTGAGCAGCGTGAGGCTCATTTCAAAAGCAAAAATCCGCACAGTGAAAATGACATTTGTGGTGGTCCTTGCCTACATCGTGTGCTGGACTCCTTTTTTCTTTGTCCAGATGTGGTCTGCTTGGGATCCTGCTGCACCAAGAGAAGGTAAACACACACTTTTTCTTTTTAAATTTACCAATGCAGTTTCTCGTTATAAATATCTCCTGCATTCACCAAAAGCAGTGACTTTACCTTGTTAAAACATTCTTAATTGATGACAATATTTACTGCTTTGTGATGTTATTACTCCCCAGTGGGCCAAGTGCTCAGAGCGTCATCTTTATCCAAGATTTATGTTGGTGAATTTATTGCCCCATAAACCCTGTGATGTGGGGAAAAAAAACTGGAATTCTACCACAATAACTCAGCACTAAGTGTCTCAAACGTGCAAAGGTTATTCTTCCTCATCACAAAGTATAAGCAATCCACTTCACTTCCAAGGCAACACAATGGTGTTTAACTTCAGGCTTCCCCAGAGCGACACAGATGAATGGGAGTGTCATTTACAGTGGTTATCAGTTCTGAGAGAGTCCTCAGAGCCACTGGTAGAGTAAATGTACCAGGACATCAAAGAGTTTCCACCTCTCTCCGTTCCCAGCGGTGATTTATGTAATGTCTATTTAACTGCATATTTATACTGTTTTTTTTCCCTCATATCTTTTGAGCCTGCCGTTAAAGGGGACAAGAGCAGGGCAGCAAATATGTTCCATGTCCTTTCAAGTTGTGTTATCTTGTAAACTCGCATGAGTGTTCATACATTTAGAGATTGAGATGATATTGTTTAAATAGAATAAATGTAGCCCTCTTCCTGTTTATGTCATCTTCCAAGATTTAGTTTGGCATAAAATAAGAAAAACAAACACACTGAAACCAATAATGCATGTACTGTACACTATAGGGGCCCTCATGGTTTTGATATATGGACTCAACCGCTGTACTGCAGGTTGTTTCTTATTGTCATTTAGCATTAGGAAACATCATGTGTGACTATTTCAATATGTATTTGGCAAAGCAATCAAAAAGCCACAATTTGCATGTCGTTATTAGTGAGGAAATGATTTTTAGGCATTTAACAAAACTGAAATAGTAACACTAAACTATGAAACAGTGAACTGCTGTATGTGGGTAAGCTAATTTGTTGCTGTCCTTTGTAAACCGAGAATCTCCAACATGCCAACTTTTCATGGAAAAAGAAAGCCAGCCCTGTTTTCGGATTGAAGACGCATTTTTTAGATAACCAAATGGTTCATTTGGCTGAAGAAGCAGGAGGATTTTCTGAACCAAAAACAGAACACTAAATCTTCAATGTATCTGAAAGATCTGAAATCGCCAAATTTGGAGATACGTGGTTTTCATTGAAGAGTGACACTGACTAAATGATAAATTATTTACTAAACGACATTAAGAGATTAAAACAAAAGTCGTTGTTTAATGTTTTATTACTGACAGTTTATGCAGTAATGAACAATTGCACATAAAATGCTTATGAACTAAGCAAAAAGGAACATATATAAGGTTTGTTATGTGCATGGGAGAAGAAGAAAGAGCAGAGGGAGAAATGCAACACTGTGAAATACCGCAAAATGTTTTTAGGACCGTGGAGCAGTTTCATGAAAGGTGGACTGGTAGATTCAACATGTTAGTCAGCCGTGATGGATAAAATTCATGTTCATTTCAAAGAAAAACATCAGTCCCAACCTGAGTGAAAATGAAGATCATTCAGATATCACTGACTTTACTGCGTTCTCTTTAAAGAGTCCGTGCAGGTGAGTTTCCTATCGCTGAGTTCAGTCACTGTGTGCAACCATGAACACTCTTCCAGAGCCTGAACCTTAGTCATATATCATCACGTTGCACAATCTGCACACGATCCACAGATAATGAAGGACAATCTGTTTGTTTAACTTTTTATCCTCAAAATCATAGACAGATCATTGATATAGTGCGTGTTCTTAATCAGATAAGTGAAGGCAGTATCATCAAAGTCTTCCTTTTGATTCCATTATTACCTCCTTTCCACTTTTCCAACTTCAATCTCAAAAGAGTTGTATATGATGATATTACATAAAAAGGAGCCAAGATTAATGTTTTTCTTTTCATTTCTGGCAACACAAAGTCAAAGTAAATTGTACCAGGGCGGAAAAGAAAAATGTGAATGTCATTCTGTGGTATTCCGCCTTAAGAGGACTGTCTGTTCCCTGTGCGGCCAAGATCTTACATCGGCAAATAATCTCAGAGTTCTGGACAGTGTGTTTGACTTATCTGTTCTCATAATTTTGACAGGCTGTTTGGTTGACACTGCGCACAGCACACCTCTCACAATAAAGCAAAGGACTATAGGGAGTCAGAGCACCATGAACAGAACAGGTCAGCATTTTCACTTGAGGAGAGAAGAAGACAATGCTCACTAAACCTCTCTCACCCCATTAAGGATTTAAAAAAACACTTGGAAGTCTTCCACTTTCCACTGTTCAAATGGCATGCGTCTTCATTGTGCTCTGTGTCTCTAACAACTGGAAATTTAATCAGTTGAATAAATGAGAAAATAAGGTTTTTTTGTTTCCACCCAGGTCAGCTTCTTTTAATTGTAGACATTTATCACATTTGTTCTATGAATGTGTCAAGCAGCTTAAAAATCTATTTGTGTGGCATCCATCAACCTTCCAGTTTTTTTTTTTTTGCTTAGCTGTAATCCCAAATGTTTCTGTGATTGCAGTGGTTCAGCGTGTTAGATCATACATTTCTCTTGAAATGATGTGTGTAATAGAAGCATAGCTGCTTTGAGCAGGGGCTGAAAGTAGTAATCAAATGCAGAGTGGTTTTAATGTGAATACGTTTCAAAACCCAAAAGTAAAAGTGCAGGAGAGCAAAGAAATTCTACAGAAAAGCGCACACACAGTGAATTTGGACTTTATCCCACGACCAGGTGATTGCATCTTACTGGAATGGAGACAAACTTGACACTTTAGAGGCTTTTTTAGAGAATCACTTATCCTGTTCAGGGTAGCAGGGGGCTGGAGCCTATTCCAGCATGCATCGGCATTAGGTGAGACGCAGGGTTCACCCTGGACAGGACGCCAGGCTTTTTTAAAGGGTAAGGCTAGAATATTCTGTATTTTTATCACTGTTAACAAACCCCATGAAAAAGACTAAAACAAACAGTGTGTTAATCCATCTTCCCTGCCTGTTTTTACTGAACACATAAATCTTTCAAAACAGCTCACATATATAAAGTTTTATTTAAAAAAAATAGTTACTCAAACAAGAGCAAATACTGTATTTGTTGGGCGTATTTACAATAGCAGGACGGTGTATGTGGGATCGATTCAAAACGAACTACAGTTCCCATGTTCCAAGAAAGACATGGCGCCAAGTGCAACAGTGTTCTCACTGATGTTTGTAATAGATTTTCTGGACGACAATGGAGGCCTACAGTGCACAGAAATAAGCTATTTTAGGCTTTTGGTACTTGTTAGTAGTATTAAATTATTGTTGGTTGACAATGAGAAAAATATAGAAAATTACTAGACTACTAACTTTTTTATTGTCATCATAGCATTTTGTACAATCTACACATGTTATATAAACTATGTGATGACAATCCTTTATTTTATGACATATATAAATGACGTGGGTACATGTGTCACCCAGTGATACATCATAATAAGAAATAAAAGTAATAATAAATGTGTTCGTCTCGGTGTCTCTTCCTGTAGACATGGCCTTCATCATTGCCATGCTGCTGGCCAGTCTCAACAGCTGCTGCAACCCTTGGATCTACATGTTCTTTGCTGGTCACCTGTTCCGCGACCTGATGCAGTGCTTCTTCTGCTGCTGTAGACAGTACCTGACAGCCTCCTCCTGCAGCTGCGATCGACAGTGCAGGCACAAGAGCAACTCCTCCACTTATGCCATCAAGAACACCAGCAGCCAGAGGAGCCTCACACACACATCCAGCACAGGTAGACCCGGACACTGAAAAAAGCCAGCTCAATCCATACTCCCTGTAGTCGAGTAATCTGGCAATCACGCAAGTCCTCTTTTCAAGCTTTTGATCATATAGAGAACATTGCAAAAATGTTTGTTTTCAGATGTTTTAAACTGAATGTAAACCTCCTGTCCAGACAGCACCCAGCACCCTGTGATCACAGAGAACCGAACAAAATGCCTTTGTGTCCAAGATGTAAACAAAATGTGATGTAAAGTGAAGCTTTGTCTCTTTGTTTGGAAAAGCACCCCTTTCCTTTTAAAAAATCATATATTGTTTCTGATATTGTGGGCTTCAGCATGTCAAGATTGAGCTTGAAAGCTTGTGTGTTTAAGCAACCATGAGCATTTTACTTTTTTTTTTTTATATACGCCTCCATCTTTCAGCCTTGAATCTTTAAGTCGTGTTACATCAGTTGTTGTCCTCATTTGATGGAATTTCTGAGAGAAAGTAGAGCCAAATTCATAACTGCATTTTAAGATATTTGGCAGATTACAAAATAGTATAAATTCTTGACTTGGAAAAAGGAGGTTGCGCTTCAATAATGGGATTCTCAGTGGAGTGCTAAACCCAAAAGTGAGCCAATGAGCATGTTCCAAAAAATATGAAAAGGTAGCACATCTCAAATTTCCAAGTCAATGAGGAAAAAATACTAACATTTCACTTGTTTATTTGGCTCACATCACAGTAGAAAAAACGCTTACGTGTTTCGGCACAGAGCCTTCTTCAGAGCGTTTGAAGTGTACAGGTTCAATTCAGTAATATGCACAAGGGCAGAGTTAATACACAGCTGGGAGTTGGACCCAGTTATTTAGGAACCAATCACTTTTCTTATCCCAGGGTTCTAGATACGCAGACCAATCACAAGTATATAGTTAAATCTGATTTAAACCCCAGTGCATACAATATGAAGCTTCACAAAACACTGTTTCTGGCCATCACTGATTCACTATTAAGACCATACACTAGATGGCAATAAAGGGATATTACAAACAGTCCTAACTTTAAAAAGCGTTTTAAGATTTACTCATCATTAAGTCCATTTGGTGTCATAGTATTGAGTGTGTATATACAAAACATTTCTCTCTGGGCCTCCTCTAGTAGGCATCATGATTTTCTCAATCCCACAGAATTTTAATGAAGGAGGTGAACCGTGATTTGCTTCTATAATAATGTTTTGCAATTGCATAATCCATATTGCCTATACAGACAGCCATTTTGTGCTCCAATAATTATTGTTTAAGGGGTCGTTTGGTTTGTCCAACAATGCTAAACCACCTGATGTGAGCCAAATAAACAAGGGAAATGTTAGTTTTGTCCTCCTTGACATGGAGATTTGAGATGTACTCCCTTTTCATGTTTTGGCACATGCTCACAGTATAAATCCTTGCTCTGCGGAAATTCAGACTGTTACATGTGGTGAATATGTAAACAACTTTCAAAGCAGTATTTGTACAAACATTCTATATTGTTATATTATTATTATATGAGTGGTTACATCAAAATCTTAATGTGCATGAATGACATTTATAATACTGAGGGTATTAAGATGATATGCACTTTCAAGGCTTGGCTTAATGCAAATATCGCCATCATAACAAAATATCATAATCTATCAACAAAACAGAATCCATAGCAATGCATTTTAGCTCCAGGAGGCTGTTTTCAGTGTTTTCAGCAGATTTTCCTGTGCAAAAGATCAAACTGTGTTTGTCTGTTATGATGTAATATAAAATTCACTTTGTAAATAGTTTCCACTGCTCCACATGTGTGTCTCATCACCGTCGTTTTCAACCGTATCTCCTGTTTTTAAAGTTGTTTGCCGTTTTATTGCCACTGTGTATGAATATGTGAACTCTGGAGCAATTTGACTTGCTTGTAATCTAGTTGGAATCGACCCAGAATAATGGTTCCCCCTCGTGGATTACTCAACCACTAATCTTTTTTATTTTTGTCTCTTTGCTGTAGGACTCGAGGCAAAGTGCCAACTGTTCATGATATATGATATAAATTCGGTGATGGGATCAGATAACGTGCATTCTTGACTTATTCGGTGTGTTCGAAAATTTCCTTTACTTTATTTAACCTGGCAAGTTGACAAAGAAAACATTGTAGTTCACAGCACCGTCCGCAGGGAGCAGTTTTAAGGTGAAATAGGGGAACTTACATTACAGTCAGCTTCAAGTGTGGACAAACAACAGCTACTGAGCTTGCACTTTTTGTTTGCTCATGGCCTGATGTTCCATCGATATAAAAGTCAGAGAAATGTCCAGAAATTGGTCTCCATGCTTAAATAGAGCAGCTGTACTGAATTCACACCTCCTTGCGTAGAATCACTCTGACGCCGCTGTACATCTTCCCCATTGCCTCGAAGAATGGGTCAAGGAATTTGTGTATGACCAGCGAGTAGAATTGACTCACACACTGCCATTCAATCAGACAGCTCTTAATGCAAGGCATGACAGCCCAGATGTGGCAGAATGACAAACAAGCAAACAGGAGGCCCCAGACCAGTGACAAAGGGATGCCCAAAACGGCACTTAAGATGCAGTAACACCAGTGCTTCGACACAGTGAAGGTGGTGTAGCTGACTTTCCACACACCGTCCAGACTGTGCGTGCCAGCAGGCTCCGCGATCACATCTTCAAAGTTGACCTAACACATACAAACAAGGTCATTTTTTTTTAAACTGTATTTGATAATGTGGGCTTAAAGGATCAGTTCACACAAATCAGAAAATAAAAATATTTTTCCCCCGGCAGTATGCCATACATACACAAAACTCACTATGAGAACAATTTCTATTGAAGTGCATAATATGATAATATTAATTAATGAAAACTATTCAAAGTGAAGGCTGTATTCTCCTGAGTATTAGGCATGTTTCTGGAAACAGTCAGAAATGCAGTTTTTCAATGCTTTTCATGTGACTTACAAAATCCCATTAATCACTCAACATTACTATGGTGAAAATATGTTGTTTTGTGATTTGGGTGAACTGACCCTTTAAGGGTTGACTTAAAGCTTAAAACTGACCCTTTAAGCTTCTCAGTTAACACGATTAACTCATAAATCTAAAATGAATAAACCCATGAAGTGCTCTGAGAACCAAAGGCACTTGTAAACAATAAAGAAAAAAATCTTCAGTCTCTTTTCTTAACATTTTATGTGTTTGGGCAATTTTTTTAGCAAAGGATTAACAGTTTATAATTTGTTGTGTATGGCAGACACGTAGTTAAATCAGCCAGTCAACCGTGATCAAATGTTAGGCCAGAATTATCTGAGGCCATTGCTTAACTGTAAAAATAGATCCTATATATGTATATATATAGAGAAAGAGTACACTCCACAACTGATGATTTAGCTTTTGTTTTTTTTGCATCCACAATGATTAGATTAATTTCTTATCTATCAAAATTCTGCTCCACCTCACCACTTCAGATTATCAAGCTAATGGCTGTTTTTAGGTACCATATAGAACCTGAATCTTGACATAACAAACATCTGTGATAATAAAATAAAAATAGGTCCTTTGCACCTTGACTACATCCTCGTTGATTTGCTTGGGGTCCCTGTTGATGAGGTCGATCTCCCTGGTGTGGCTGTCCCTCCTGACCGCCTGCTCCTGGCTGTGGTTCATGCTAGCCATGCTCCTGGTTTCTGATTGAAGGAGCGGGCTGAAGCTGAATCTGAGATAATGAAGCAAGAGAAGCTGAGATGAGAGGCCGGGTGTGTGGCTGCAATCAGAGCCACAGAGGGCAGGGAGTGGCAGTGTATAAACTGAGGCTCTGCTGCAGTGTTATTCCAATCCAGGAATGCCAGCAGGCAGCTGCCAGCGATGACTACCTCAAACTGTCAGAAACATAGCAGCTACTACATCAAGTACAGACACACACAGACATACATACACACACAACAGTGTTGTCCATTATTTTGTACAAATGTGACAACTCACACTGGGACCTTAAGCAATTCTCAAAGAGGGAAGCAGGCTCACGTTGCATTTCACACTATGTAGATGCCATACTGTACAGTAAATGCCTCATTTGCATCCTCTCTCTGCACATGTAGGAAGGCCATACACATATAGATCTACAGTATGTTTCATTATAATGTGTAGACTGGCATGTCTGAATAAATGCATGATCTACGGTGAGATCATGTAGACTTTTCTATCCACACCCAAAAAGTGGCAGAAAAAGCAAATGTTGCCTGTATTTTCTATTGTATATAAAACGGTAGTTATTAAATGCACAACTTAGCCAGAACATTTGTTTTCAATGTATGAATAAATACTGGAGGATCATTGCGTTGTAAAACCTAAAAATCAGTATATGCAGCATATTGGATTTTTATTTTTCTAACAATGCCTGGCCCTTCATATTATCCATGCAATAGAACATATAACAGAGAGTGATTAAAATATCTGTTTGGATCACATTAATGAGTCTAAAGTGGAGAAAGAAGGAGTTACAGAGGCTGTAATTGCTCTTTGGAAGTAGATCTTGTCTTCTAATTCATATACAGTATGTACATGTCTGTAGGATGCTCGCAGAGTGAAACCTCTTCTTCTCACTGGCTCATCACTTCATTAAACAGAATAATTATGTTTTGTATTTAGAGCTAATCTTCCAGACAGAAAAAGAAACTTTAATTCATGTCTTTTGTTGCCATTTCCTCCCAGCAGAATTAACTAATATAACTTCTTTTCTACAGAACTAAACATTCTTACATTTGAAACTTGCAACTTCTATGATTGAAGTTAGTTCTCAGTAAACGTTCGTCCTACATGTTTAAACTAGAGAAAATATAAAAACTGAACCCAAACATCATGACATAAAGGTTATACAACATTCAATTTGCATAACAAACTCTGTTAGAATTGCTTTACAAATTCTAAAAAACATCCAAAATTTTCCTTAGAAAATGTGCTGCCTGCTCAACAAAAAAGGGTCACTTTTATCATTCTCGTTTTGTTCAAATCAGTCGGCATAATGGAAGTTATCAACTCAGTTGTTAAGAACTCTAATCTCTTTTTGGTCTCACAAAAGCAATTTCACACTGTGAAGATGAAGCTAAGAAATAAAATCATCTTCTTTTTGTCACTGAGTCAGGTCCAAGGCACACCAAATCCCTGTTTGAAAATGTCATAAGTCTTCTATAATGATTAAAAAGACCGTCAGATACTGTTGGACCGTGTCTTATCTGTGGTAAACATGTTATTATGAACATTTTATTTCAAAAGAAATATCAAATAACCAAATATCAATGCCCACGTCCGCCCGCTCAGTCCACTGAAAACACTTGAACAATCCCAGCGTGGATGTGCTTCTTGTGTGTGAGTCTCATTCTTTGGCCAGGTGAATGCTGAAGCCTCCACAGCATCTCCCAGCACTCGTGAGGAAGGGACGCACAATGATGTCCAGCACAATGTTCCATAGGCTCTGTAGCCAGCGTGTGCCAATATACATACACTGGATCCAGGGACCAACCATCCTGTCATAGAAAGAGACACATAGTGAAAATGTAGGACTAAATTTTAGGGAAAAAGGCCACATGATGTTCCTTTATGACATTGATTTCTGTATATATTTTATTCTTATAATGTTGTGCAGCTAGTTTTAGTTTGATATGTACAAGTTTTTAGATATCTGTCTTCTGATGCATTGTTTCACTCCTCTGAAACCACAAAGTTATTATATTTTCACACGTTATTATTTCTTACATTTCGATCAAACCAGGATGTGAAACTTGCTTTTTCTCGCTACTTCTTGTTTTGCTCTATTTCCTTTACTAACTGTATTTCACATTATTATCCCACCATTTGTGTCTGCTATGCCTTCTTGGTCCTTTCCAGCTGTTTTATAGTTCCTCTTTTCCCACAGCACAGCACACATCCTTTAAATGATTTACATTCTAATATGCTTCTTAATATAATTGAATCAGCATTTCATTACAGTTAAATCAACACAGTCAATCAGTCACATTCATACATCATTCTTCTAAAATTAAAACTAAAATAAAATAAAAACTTCTTTTTAGCTCTTCTGTTATACTGATGTGTCCTCATGTCCTCTTTCTCCTGCAGCATGGATTTATTAGCCAGATAATAAAGGGGTACTCCAGCTTTTGATTTGGAGTCATTTTGTAAACACCCACGTCTTTCCAGCTCCACCTATAGATAGTAACGCAGGCTTTCAGTAATAAATTTGTTGTGTCCAAACCATGATGGCATCAGGGTTATTTTTTCACACTTTGGAAAGCTCCTTCCAGAGCTTCAGAAGGCATTATACAACTACAGACTGAGTAGTAGCCTCCTTGAGATGAATAAACTGAACATTAACCTTTAATAATATTGTAGTAGCACAGATCATTTTTAGAGTACTGTTTAATCTCATTATTTCATAACGGCATTTATTTCATGATGTCTTTTTTCAAGACAGCGGAGTCACTAATGCCCGTCCCCTCACTTTTCAGCCATCCCATGTACCTCCTGCCTCCAAGCAGCCAACAATCTAGCTAGAGCCGTTTGGCCATAACAAAGAGAAAAACTGTGTTATTTCTCTCCATAGGGTTGTGTGTCTTTCGCTGAAAATATCTTCAGAATGCAGCCTGCTACTGCAAGCTTTTCATTTTAATGCTAAATCTAAGCTCATGAGCCTACCAAGCTAATTAGCTGGCTAGCTATGTGTAGCTTTGTTAGGCTAAATAAAAGGGGAGGTTAGATACAATGTAACTGTGCATTGTGTGGTTATTTACATCAGCGGCCTCTAGTTGCCTGAGTCAAAATTACTTTGGCATTGTTGTTGCTCTAGCTAACAAGAGCTAACTGGCTAAATTTTGGTAACAGGTGAGCCTGCTAAGAGACACAAGGGCACATGGCTGACAGGTTTAGGGGCGGAAACTGGTTACAGCTCCAAAGTCATGTAAAGTGGCATTATGGTGTTTGGGGAAAATGTTGTTATGAAATAAAAACTTTTGAAAAGGAATATTTTAAGATAAAAAATCTATAGTGAAATAAACATGAAAAACATTTCATGGTGAGCCTAGTTTTCATAATAAATTGTAATAATTACATAATATTTTTTGTTTATTCATGTATTTTATGCTATTTATTCATATGATTATTTCACAATGTCTTATTTATTTATTCAGTATTGCAATCTTTGGGCCTCCATAGACCACAAACAAAATTTCATTCACCCCCATTTTATTGGGGTGGAAGCAGAAATTTCAGAAATATATATTATATTATATTTGGCCAAATTAAATCCAATCTATCTGTGCGGCAAATTGGAAAATATGTTGTTCCCTTAATATGTGGAGGAAGGCAGCAAGATCTAAACCTACCAGATGTGGAAGCAGCTAAGGATTGCGAAGAGGACACCAGAGATGATTGACGTGGGAATGGCCAGAATCACTGTGACTATCCTGTAGATCCAAACTCTGGACACTTCAAACAGAGCATTGCTCCAGATCCACACTCTGTCCCCACTGCGCACAGACACCGGCTCAGCGATCACATCCTCAAACGTCACCTGGAGACACAAAGAGAAAGTGGTGCTGATGCTACCAAGGTGAACTATTATGTTGGGTTCCTGCTGGGCTTGATTCACTTTAGATAAATAAATTATATCCACTGGAGGGCAGTGAAATCAGCCAAGCAGCTATGTACCAGTGGTTTTGTGTGATTTTTTTTTTATCAGCATTACTGCATATGACAAATGCACAAATAGTCCATAAAACAAAGTTCAGTGGTGCTATAAGAATACAATACCTTGAGGCAGTCATTGATACCTCGGGGGTCTCTGACATTGAGCAGAGGCTTTGTATCACTGATTTCCACTAACGTAGACGTATGAATGTTTTCCTCGTCTTCCAGATCAGGAGGGGCCCTCCACAGCGTCCGAGGTTCCTCCCCATTATCAAATTCATCATGGTCACTGGAGTCGCCCAGATCGATCTCTACCTCCTCTGAATCTTCCCCTTTCATCATGGTGTCTATCCAAATGTGAAGAAAACACAGTCCAGAGAGCAGAGTGGGTGCCTGTCACTTCCCGTAACAGCTCAGACCAAGGCCGCTGACCGGACCCTTCAGCTGGCTGTGTGCGGTGAGGTTATATTGGGAACGTTACAGTGCCCTGGATGGTATTTGCAGATGGTCTTTCAAGTGAAGATCATTTTCCTGTGCTGTGGGAATATAGAGGGATATAAATACTGTGAGCAGGGAGATGGCTCTGCATACACTGATACACCCTACTGGGAATGTAATCACATATACAATATGAGACATATCTACCAGCAAGATAGAGTAAAACAAATGAATAAATGAGTGCACATCATGTAAATTCATATTAGAATATCAAGTACCTTATTGATGTTATATAATTATTATATAATAATGTGTACTTATGGTCAGTGATGGAATATGTTTTACTTAAGTAAAAGTATCAGTACAACAATGTAAAGTATCAAAATAAGTATATAAATTAAAGCATATAATATTATTAATGCTCAATGCATAAGTAGCATTTTACTGTTTTCGCTGATTGACGGGGAGCTTTGGTGGAACTGCTAACAACATGCAATGCAATGTCATAAGCATTATGACATTAATGTAAAATAGAAATCTTAAAAGCAACCAGTAACTACACTACTGTGCAAAAGTAAAGTTTCAGTAACACCATCAATAGTTTTTATTTATCAATTAACTTCATACAAAGTTCAGTAAACAGAAAAGACCTCAATTAAATCAATATTTGGTGTGAGCACGCTTTGCCTTTAAAACAGCACCAGTTCTCCTCGGTGCACCTGCACACAGTTTTTAAAGGTACTTGGCAGGTCGGTTGTTTCAAGCATCTTGGAGAAGTTGCCACAGCTCTTCTGTGGATTGAGGCGTCTCAGTCGCTTCTGTCTCTTCATGTAATCCCAGACTGACTCCATGATGTTGAGATCAGGGCTCTGTGGGGGCCGTACCACCTGTTGCAGGACTCCTTGTTCTTCTTGCCGATGAAGATAGTTCCTTATGACTCTGACTGTATGTTTGGGGTCATTCTGATGCAGAATAAATTTGGGACTGAACAGATGCCTCCCTGATGGTTTTGCATCAAAATTGCAGTCAAGTACAATTTAAGTAACAACATTTAGTTACTTTCCACAAGTGTTTATGGCTTAGTAAGATCATTTAACTTGAAATAATTGTGATTGAGTCAGTGTACTAGTTGATCTGAAAGACAATACTGCCTCCCACTGGGCAATAATGAAAATTAAGTCTCTTTTTTGAAATCACCTCTCTTCATTTATATAAACTGGTGTGCATGTGTGCCCCATTCTTGTGCTTAACATTTAATCAAAACTATTCGCACATGCTATCCTAAACTGTTACAGTGTCACAACTCACTTAGGAAATTCTGTGCTATAGGAGAGGATGTTTTACAACAAACAACACATTCAGCTGTGAGGGTGCATTACTGCCTCGGTGCTCTTTCCAGTTCATCAATAGCAACAATGCAGAAGATATACTGCGTGCTATCTCAGCATCCTCCACTAGGCCCGGAGAGCATGAAGAGTATTCTCAGGTCTCTGCACTCTCTCAGGTGTAAAGCATGTTTCGCAACATGCTTTTAAAGAAAAAAAAAAAAACCCTTTCTCTGTCAACCTTTGGACCCATTAACCAGTCATTCTCGCTGCTATTAATAGGTCAGCTATGAATCCACTCAGTTAGACCTTATCAGACTCTTCACAGCTACCTGTCAGACCTTTATCTCGGAGCCATCTCATGTTGCTCTCATCATCAACTTCACCAAATGATGTGCCAGTGCAGCAGGTGTCAATTTGATAATCTGATAAAATACTGTAAATATATTAAGTAGCTCCTTCAGAGATGTCTTCACCTCATACTTTTTCCTCATACTTGTTCTGTCCATTTGCAAAACTCAAATATCCTATAAAGTGTACGTGGTCAATAGAGCCATGGCCAAAAATAATACAATTAAACTATTGTACCAAGTACATAATAAACTGTACAGCCGTTCAGAGTTAAGTATAAGTGAGCTACTCTACAATGAGCAGTGAGCAGTCTCCATGGTAATGATCATTTCTGCCTGCTGGATTGAAGACAGAAAGAGAACACAGTGTATTGATGACAGAAAGTTTCCTGTGTCGGTGCAGGAGACGACGGTATGCTAATGGGCTGCACACCTCGCCAGATGGAGTTTGTTTGTGTCCGTGGCTGCACAGGTGGAGTCAGCGGAGAGTGTGAGTGAGTGTGTGAGTAGGAGACACATTCTGTATGTTGCAGCTCGTCGAACCACGTGGTTCTCATGAAGATGTCAGGTGAACTTTGTGGAGTTTGTAGGATAATTTATAGGAAAGCTGAATTCATTTTTTTCTTCTTCAGATTTTTCTGTAACTGTTGCTTTTTTTCGGTAAAATTCTGACTAGATTTTAGCCTCTTGGCAATTTTGAATATTCAGATATTCATTGAACTGTCCGTTTTAAAATAACAAACAAATATAAGAATCATATTTGTTGTAAAATGTACAATTAACACAAAAGTTTATGTATTTTGTCTTGCATGATTCTGACTTCTTAAATAAAGAAAGAATAACAAATAAATGAAATAAAGAAAAGAAATAATGAACCTTTATATATTTTGAATATGGTGTTAAAGACCATGAAGCTTTTTATTTCTCTGGTATTACTAGAGAAATATTCTCTATAAATTTAACTGTGTATTTACTAAGCAACCAACAGTCAAAGTTAAAGTTCTGGGGGAAAAAAACATCCTCTGGTATAAAGTATTTAGAGTTTAACACTCAAAAACTCAGCTTATCTGTTTCAGCAGGACTGTGCAGCTGTGGTTTGAACAGATTTGATTTAAAGTGGCCTGGCAAAATGAGTGAACAACCCAACAATATACATGCAACTGTCATTTGCAAACTGCATATTTTACCACATATATGATTCTAACAGTTTTGTCAAGGTGAGAAAACACAAATCTATGGTGTCAAATTGAGCTCAGTGGAATGAAAACATTAAAAAAAAAACGCACAGATCTGCTTAACAGCCTGGTAAATAGTCACCACCACTTGTTTGGATCTTAATCACATTCATATCAATGAATGGAGGAAATGTGTGTTGTTTTTTTAACCGGTGCTTTAATTTAACTCAAACCACAGTTCATAGCTCTGTTTCCAACAGCAGCAGCTTATGTGGGGCACGACAGTGTTCCTGCTCAGCACCTGTCAGTCCAGCTGTTTTCAGTACAATAGGTCAGACTGATTATTTGTTATGTCTAGTTAACAATGCAGTCACCAATCTCAGTGGTTATAAATAGGAGAAGCATTCGTGAAGCTCTGGATTCTCTGTACAAGACACTTATTTTCCACAAAATATTAGTTATTCATAGCTAAATTTTAAGGAGTGTTTTTGGAGAGCCTGTAAAATATGTACTTGCTTACTTGAATCTGATTGAAAAAGCTGTCATGTTATATGTGTACATGCAGTTCTGAGGAAACTCACCCTGCTCCAAACTGTTTGAGGGAAGGTTTGATGAAATAATGTGGCTCACTCTGTCAGACAGCACCATCAATCACACCTTCTCCCTTTGATTCTTCAGGAGTGGCTCTCTTATTATCGCTGCCTGTGCGACAACAGAGGAGCTCATCAAGTAAACAGACAGCGCAAGGTACAGCTGAGCGCACAGAAGAAGAACATTAGGTCTTCTGAATAGATTCACCGTTAAGTACAGCCGAATAACAAACCGCATTCGAATGAGCTCAAGCTACGAATTCTCATTTTCTGTAGAGAGTGGGCTTGTGTTTGATCTACAATGAATGTGCTTTGCAAAAGAGGACAGTTGATGTGATTGTCTTGATTTAATAAAGGTGCCACTGAGATGGGAGGTCACTTCACTTTAATTAGCAACTTATGAAGACTGCTGAGGCTCAAATATTCATTAAACTGAATCACACACTTTGGAGGCGGGGTGATGAAACAGGTTTTCAGCTCTTTGAACTGTATTTTCATCATCCCTATTGCCCTTTTTTCATATAATTTTATTATATACAGTATATCATATTCAAAAGATTGGTTACTAAAGTGTCTGAATCTTCAGGTTCAGTGTTTTCTATATTCAACTTCCTGAAAGGAGAAGGGCTTTCATTTCATTTGATGTGAACTGAGTTCATCTTGGTTTTCCTTAATGGAACCTTAATGCACAATATGTGCATTGCTATACATACAGTTTCCTATTTTTTCCTATTTTTTTTTACTAGTAGTAGTATTCAAGGTTGAATGAGCTCTTCACTGAAGATATTTGATATTTACATTGAGGGAAATATTCAAACCCAAGTTTTCCATGTTTTTATGACTGCACCATTTATTGAGATACTCTAGATGTCTCGTTCATCATTTTATAGACATTTCCCAAAACTTCAGACATATTTGGTATCTTTGGGATCGCCACTGAAGTCCTGCTAGATTAGATTATTGTGATGACAATGATGATGCACATCTGTGTGTATGTGACTATTTGAGTGTGTAATTGTATGTGCACAGAATCTGTTTACAGCAAACCTCTAATCAAGTGTTATATCATTTTTGTACACTGAAATACAAAAGGTACATTAACCCCTGTATTAGGAGACAGGGTGTGTGTGTGTGTGCTTATAGTCTCAATGAATCACTGCTTGTACTTGGCTATATTTTATTATATTGGTTTTGCTGTATATTATGGAAGTTGCATTGGCACTTTGCAGCAGTTACATGGATGTGTTTACAGCTTGAGACCATAAAATGGCACAGTGTTATCTTGCTTTTAACAAATCTGACTCAGTGTCTATAAATTACTTTTGGATTTTGGATTTCAGTATCTGTGCGTATGTGTGTGTAGGATGACTTTCCCCCTGTCTGTCAGTACACTGTCTCTTTTGTTACTCCTCCCAATTGTTACAGTATATCTCAGCGACAAGCAAAGCAGGGGTTATTTTTACACATCTCTCTATTTAATTTATTTATTTGTTAACTGATTTATCTCTGAATGGTGTTTACAGGGTGCGTGAAAAGCTAGCTCAGCATGCTCTTTTCTTGTCACCAGTTACCAGTGTATCTATCTGATGTTATCCCTTAAGTCTAATCTATGTGGGAGAGCTGCAGGTTCTCAAAATATTCACCACAGAAACGTCAAAATTTTATCATAAAATTGACTTAATTGATTGATAGAATATTAATGATTCATTTGGTTTGGTAAGAATAAACTGCATAACCCACAATTTATGTCTACAGTATTTGACAAGTAGGTCATATTCACAGATAACTGTATGGTTTATCTGCCAGTGTACACATATTAAGAAGGTATTAGAGACAACCACTTCAGCTGTTATGAAATGGCATTTTCTCCTTATATAATCATGTGCTAACTCGGCTCAGTGTTAGGCTTTTTAATAAATAGACCCACGAAGGTCACAGAAAAAAGTGCACATGCATGTACCATGTTACTGATGCTTTTTTTTTAGTGTCCAGACAGAGATGGAAATGTCTCTTTTCCATTTTAAAGTATGTAGCTGGCACACTTATCCAAAGCAACTTACAGTGAGTGAGCTCAAGCACGCTTAGCAGGACACGTGGTGGACTTTTAATGTGGAGGCTGGCTGTTGATCGCATGGTTACAGGACAGTCTGATCACCCCTCAGCTTTAGAGGCTGTCCCTTTAAAATGAATTAATAATTTGAGTTGTATAGTATTCTCTGCTTTCAGAAAATAATAAACTTTTGGTGACACTCTTGAATGGCCAATCATATATTTTTTTAACTGACATACATGACCAAAAAAGATCTGTGTTTATTTGCACAATTAAAGCAATAGGAAACAACAAATTCCTGGACAAAAAGTGATGTGTCTCTTCTTTGAGTACAATAAATTAAGTCACTGCAACATAACAACATTGTATTGTGTGATAATTACTCATACAAAGAATATTGCTGCTGTATTGATACATCATATAAAACAATAGTCTCCAGAACGGATATTGTAAGAATGAATTCTCATTATCGCTATCAGTGGATTATAAATTAATCCTCTTTAATAAAACAGATGTACCAATTGCTGATAAACAGTAACTTTGCTTTAGTAGCTATAAAGCGTTCCTTATGAGATTAGTAACTGTATCACTGCTAGTTTTACCACAAATAAAGTAACAACAATGTAACACCATTAGCACTCTGCTCCAGTACATCTTTGAGTGTAATATTTGAATTAAAGGAAAAATGTATGTCAAGTTTCAAAGACAAAAACTGAGTGTTTATTTCTTGATGCTATTTCTTAGCTTTTACTGTATGCAAATACAGTTTACAGACATATTGCAGACAGTCATTAAGTACTGTTAACCCCCATGGATCACTTGTTGCTGCATTAATCCTGCAGGCTATTAATCCAGTGGCACAACAGTGAGGTATATTTAACTGAACTCTTCTGGGATCTGCCCTGGTATCCTGAAACCAGTCTGCCCAGTTTGATCCAGAGTGCTTCTGGGACTGGATGTAGCAAAGCTTGCGCGCGTCTCTACTGTGCAGCTGGTCCTATGGAGGAACTGCAGGAAGTTCTCATGGCCTGAGCCCTCATGGCTGGAGACAGCCAGCTCCACTGGCCGGGCTGAGTAGCAGCGTCGGAGTTTACAAAGCTCCTCCCTGATCTGCCGGTTGAGAAGCCCATAGAAAAATGGGTTGATAGCAAAGGAGGAATATGCCAGCCAGGTGACTGCTTCCTCCAAGTCATCAGGAATCTTGTGTGTTGCGTCTATTGTCAGATGGAGGTGGAAGGCAAAGTAAGGCAGCCAGCAGATCAGAAACTGGCCAACGATAACCACCAGAGTGAGCGCGGCTTTGCCTCCTCCGAAAGGCCGGTCACGCACAACCCTGCGTGGGGCATTGCGGGTTGTAATGATGGTAGTCTGGCTGTTTATTGAGTCAGAGCGGTGCTTCAGTTGGCTGTTTGTCCAAGAGGGCAGAGGCCCATGTTGCCGGGCGGCCACACGAGCCACCTTGTACACATTACAGTAGACAGCAAAAATCACAACTGCGGGCAGGCAGAAACAGGTGAAACTAAAGAAGACAGAGAAGACCCGTCTGTGGTCACTGTGGCTCCAATGCAGCGAGCAGTGAGCAGCACTGATGGAGCTCAGGCTGCCGTATGATGGCCACCCAAATACAGTGGACAGCCCCAGCACGGAGGAGGCCACCCACACCATCACCATGACGGCTGCAGTCAGCTTCAGCGTCATCTTCACCTCATAGCGCATGGGGTGGACGATGTAGTAGTAACGCTCCACACTGATGGCTGTGATGGTGAAGATAGAGGCAGCTATGAGAATTACATTGAGGAAGACATAGACCTGGCACTCCAGCATAGTGAACGCCACACCAGCAAAGTACGGGGAGCTGGACACAATTCCGAGAGGCATGAGCAAGATGGCACATAACAGGTCTACTGCGCACAGGTGGCACACAAAGGCAAATTTCCTGAGATGAGGGGCTTTTATTACAACCACCAGAACAGCGGTGTTCGCTAGAAGTGCCAGAACATTCAGGGTCACCATGAAAAACATCCCCGTCAGGTCCTTGAAGCGTGTCTGCTGGTTGGGAAGGGTGCCCAGCTGTCTGCTGGGAGCTGAGGGCATCGGCGCCCAAATGGAGGTGCTGTCATTGTACTCAGGGGTCAGAGATGAACTGTTTTCCTCCATTATTCATAGTAAAGGTTTCAAAGTGCACATCTGTATTCCAGACTCCACAACTGTTCGGTAATCAGCCGAAGGATCCGTCAGACATCAAAAGAAATATTCTTGACTCCTGTGTTGGAGAAAATGAAGTGATTTAAAACAGGATTTAACATTTATGGCAAATCATGTTTGATAAAGATTGGATTGAATCTTTAAAGACACTGCTGAAAACAATAAAACAGCCACGACTGATGCTCAAAGTTGTAATTAGCAGCATTACTTCATCAATTTAGTATTGCACTTCTATGAAGTTGAGCGACTCATGAGAGACAATTTTTAAAAAAATAAGTAGCAGAGGCCAAAATATCCTGACTTTTAGTCCCTAGCATGGGTCAGATCCTACATTTCCCATAATGCAACTGCACTAATATCATATTTTCCTGCTTTTCTTCCACTACATCTTTTTAAACTTCTCAAGTTTGTAACACAGTTTCTTTGCCCAAGCTGACATCATTATGATAAGGTCAGAGCCACAGAAGACATTAAACAGCTTTTTCAAGTAAACTGGTCCCATTGTCCAGTTCAGTTTAATGGTTATTATAAAGGCACACATAATACTCACTAATGTATCAAAACAGAAATTTGAATCGATTACAATAATACCTAATTCATGCAGTACTCATGTTATTCTTCATTATTCACTCCACCAATAGTGACTGATATCAAATATGTACATATAAACATAGATCCTCATACAGAGTCATAACCCCTAAGAGAACACATACCTTACAGGTATTGGAAAGTTAATCAATAACTGCTCACATTTGTGGGAATATTTAAGAAGAGATGCTCTCTCTCTCTCTCTTAGTGAGGGGAGGGACATGCTCAATAGGAATAATTCATGGAGGACACCCTGTCTCTCCTCCATCCGTCCCCATCCTTTTGAAATGAAAGATAATGAGTGTGCTTGTTTTAGCCCAGCTGCAGGGAACCGGCTGCATTGATTAGTATGTGTTCAGTGTCACCCTGCACTGCACCATCAAAGAGGAAACCTCTTACCAGGAGAGGTCTGACCCTTGATCGCTGGGCAGTTTTTTTTACAGAAAACAACTGGCAAGCATCGACTGAATATATATTATGTACTTATTGTACATTTTTTATTAAATAAGTAGCAGCAAATATCAGCAGTGAAATGCAAAAATGTAACATCCTTATTTTAATGCCTGTACACTATCTCCCCCTCTCTGTGTTGCCTTGAAATGTGCCTCTGCATACATGTATCTACCCATCCTGTGCTCATAATCATAATGAGGTTTCAAATGCATGACTGTGGAGGATGCTGTGTCCTAAATACATGTGCTTGTTCGCTGCCAGTGATCCACTGATGCGCTCCCCTGCTATAATCTTCTCTGGTGGACAGCTATTGGCGTGCCACGTTTGCAATGAGATTTATCCCCAGGAAGGACTAGTACATGTACATTCTGCATAGGTATTATGTAAGGGTGTCCTTATTTCCATCATGTTCCAGTTGCAGCACAGCATATGCTGCATCCTTGAAGTCCACGTTTTACTTCTAATAAGGGACGGTCATTTTCAGCCGCTAGTCATTGCGGTTAATTGAATTCTCTAAAAGCTTAATTTGTTAGGAAAACATGCAATGCATTTTTAAATTAGCCTCTGTTGTAGTTCCTCTCTGTTGGTATTTCTTCAGGTAGAAAGAAATCGTCAACAACAAATCTTTTTCTGCATTGTCACGAGGAAGAGGAAAATTGTGCCGGTCTTTTAATCCCTCATAAAGCTGTGTTACACTGAATTTGATCCCATACAAGAAAAGCCCTTAATCCCATTCTTTGTGATGACCTTCTTATTTTTTATTGTTAATAACCAATTTTATGTTGATATATTACAACCTTTTATTTTATATCATATGAAAAAAGTAGTAGGCATTAAAGATTTGATCCATTTCAGTTGCTAAATATGCAATTGTGATGTAGTAAATGAAACTGGTATTGTACAGTAGTGCTAGAGTCCAGTGAGAAGATACCAAAAAGATCCTATCCAAGTATCAGATTAGGCTGCAAATATGTCAGTATCACTTTTTTGTCTGGTTTGTTAACCCTAATGTTAAAAGTTAAAACTCTTTGTTGTTTGGTTTGTAATAGAAACTTGTGGGTTATTTCTATGCATTCTTATTACAGTGAAAGAAACAAATGTACAGTCTTACACTTTTAGTCATTGAACAAGCTGAGCCTGACTACAGTATGTTTTTAGAGATGTTTTTTTTAAATCATTTGCTCTGGCCATTCTGATTGTGTACACAAGGTATGATTTGTAACACTGGCCTTAAATTTTGTTGACTCAAACATCCTGCCTCAGTCCTTCCCGCATTCCCAAGTACTGGTGCCTCAGTATTTTGTTAATAATTCTCAGGCCTCTTATTTATTTTACTGTCATTCTCAAACATACATGTATATAGATTAACAGCATTTACATTCCTTCGTGTATGATCTCCGCTGACAACCATCAGAGCTGGATATAAACAGAAAGTTTGCCTTTTTACTGCATAAACACTTATTTAACCCCAGGTAACCAATTTAAAAAGAGCTTACCAAGCAAATCTTTTCATTTTGAAAATTGTCTGTGGCTTCTCCAAAAAGTTTTCCTCCGAGTCTTCTTGGGTATGGTACATCCAAAGCATGTTGATGACTCAATTCCTGAAAAGCATCAAACTCAGTGCTCATGTGTTGTTTCCAGAGTTAATAAGAGTTCTGGTCCAACTTTGATGGCTCGGTCAGGAACTACGGTGCCGTGCTGCAAACTGTAAATTTCCCAAAGACACATGGACGAGCCTTGGAAGAGGAACCCAGGGAGGGCTGATACCAACAGAGAGAGGTGATGTGCTGTGAGTCCACTGAGACAGCACAGCTGGCTTGAGGGAAAGGAGGGGGAGGAGCTGGCAATTGCTGATTGTTCAAATAACATCTTTCAAGAGAAGATGACTCTATCAAACTGCCACCCGCTGACATTAACCATGTCACACAAACACATACTCTTTTATCAGTCAGTATGTGGCAGTGACTGTCACACACTGTCCACTATGCCTCTGCCTTTACAAATGCTCCTCTATTCTCTCCTCCAGACATTGATGCATTAGTTGGATTCGCTCAGTTCATTCACAATTTCACGCCGTTTTTCTTTGATTTGAGTTACTTTATTTTCTCACCTTCACATCACAATTGTTCTGCAGCGCTTGAAGAGCACGGGCTCAGCGCTGACATCTGTTGGTTGTTGGGGAAAAACAAAACTGTATTCCCATGAGAGTATATACTGTACTTTATTGTGCTGATGTAAGAGAGGGTCCAAGTAAGGAAAAACAGAGGGATATCAGTTCCTGAAGTTTATTGGCCCTTACGTCGTGAAGCACAACAAAGAAGTGATGTAATAGATGTTGTGGAAGCAGGAAGATTGATTATTACTTACAACATATTTTGAAAATTGGGGAAAAAAATTAACTATTCTAGAAACACAGTATCATTTGTGTGTCACAATGCACAGTTTGTTATGAACAACAAATTACATCCCTATTTTTCAAACATTTTCAATTGTCCTACTTTCTCACACACACACACACACACACACACACACACACACACACACACACACACACAAAGGCCAGTTGATCGAATGCTTGACAAAGTACAACTTACACTTACTAGCTCAAACACAGTAAGTCAAATTAAATAAGAATGGCTGTTTTTACCATCGCCGATTACACACGTGACATTTTACAGTGCTGTTCAACTGCTTGGTTTGGTGACCAGGTTCAACTGAACTTCTTACATATGAGTAACGGGAGCTGTCAAAGTAAAAAAAGTAGAATTCTAAAAAGTGTTAAACAACAACGGCACTAAATTTCTATACTGAATAAACTACACGTGGATTAAAAAAGACAACCTGTCACACATTTCTGTCAAGCATATAATACAACGGACAAAGGCAAAAATAAACTTTCCCAGAAAGGCTTTACACTCAGACTTGTTTCAGATCACTGAATTTTCTGGAAGGAGTGAAGCATCTTGGCAAAAGTTTTGATCAAGAATAGATTTGTTTTCAGATTTACCCAACCCCAGTCTCTTCTTCAATAATTTGTCCTCATTATTTAACTTCGTCCGGATTGCAGTTTTTATTTGACTGCCATCTACACCAAACTTGGCTGCCACATGATCTGAAAGAAGAAACATAATTAAGTTGTTTTTGCATGATTAAATTCAGAAGTCGTGAGCCGTAACAAAGAAGGTCTGTGTGCTTAAAATGTAAAATAATATTAATAATATGTCTCTATATCTTACCAATAATGCTTCTCAAGATATCAGGTGGGAGTTGAGGTTTGTGGCAATCGTCTCCAGTAAAACTGTTCCTCCGGCCCTGCAGAGAGTGTGTGGCCAAGGTTTCTCTGTCAAAAAGCATCATCAGCAGCGCTGAAGTGTATTTCTTGTAGTCTGCGATCTCCGCGATGCGCTCATAAAGATTTTTTGGTACTCGAAGGTTCTCAGAGAGATACAGGAAGTTGTGATCGTCCTGAGGGCAAATAAGAAATATGTTAGCTCCAAACATTTAAAGATGCATCAATGTCTGAATCTGACACCACTTGTATAAAGTTGTCTACTACTGGTGAACCTGAGCTTAAAAACAAGCTTTGTGCGGTTATTAGAAGAGTACATGAGCCCTGACCTCCGGGATATTATGAACCGCTCTCATCTCTGCATCAGGCTCTGCCAGGAAAGAGATGGCTGCTTCATCTTGAGAGTTCTGCGGTGCAACTGCTGCGTCGCCTCCCTGGAGAACGTGATCCAGAGTGACTCGCAGTTCATGTGCCGTGTGCCTCATCTGCATCATGAGAGTGTTCATCTCTGCACAAAATGTCAAATTACTTTAGAAATGCTGAAACGGGAACAGGTTTATTCATAAAATGGTTAAAATGGTTAAATGGCATTTTAGATTTTAGAAATACTGAGTTCTTGAGTCCGGGGTCCCCCAGTATAACCCCTCCATCACTCTACAAGTCAGTAACTTTCACATTTTATTTTTCATCTAACTGTTTAATTAAATGTTATTTCAAAGCCTTCTCTACACTTTTTTATAGGTATGTAATTCTTCAAGTATGTTAAATTAAATACACCATTGGAGACAAATGTTACATTTTTGCCTGATCAGCTGACCTGCTGTTCACTGGGTAAAAGTCTGCTAGGTTATGTTAGCGATTAATTAGAATTATTTAATTGGAATTTAACATGGTCTCTATTTTCCCTACATTAGTACCAATTACCACAGTTCTTTTAAAGTAAGCTTCTTGGACATTATTCAGGAAACTACAGACATGTGAAATAAAGCATTACCTTTATTATCCAATTAATTATTGTGTTGTCTAAAAACAGTCAGATTTTAAGTTATTTTACTCGAAAAAACAATCATGTGTAATATTTGTTTAATCCTAGAATGTAACTCCTCTTTAGTTTCATTAAATCCTCCCCCTCCCTGCAAGTTTCCAGAAATGTGTTAGAGGACATGACCTCAGTGGTAGCAGCTCCTGGCTCTGTTAAAAATGAATCACATACAGTTATTATATTATATATATATATAAGCATATCAATTAATCAATGAGTCATCTTTCCACCCACCTTTCAGC
Source organism: Scomberomorus guttatus (assembly GCA_038419695.1). Classification (NCBI taxonomy): domain Eukaryota; kingdom Metazoa; phylum Chordata; class Actinopteri; order Scombriformes; family Scombridae; genus Scomberomorus; species Scomberomorus guttatus. The sequence continues at coordinate 20,404,409 of CM076446.1, forward strand.
TCCCTCAGCTCTCTCTCGGCCAAAATTCTACATCTGCGTTCATATTTGAGTTGTGCCTGTAGTTGCTCTATTTTCATGAGGAGACTGATGGTGTCTGTTCTGATGCCTGGACTTGCAACATTTTCTTCATCAAAGTCAATGGTTTCATGCTGCCAAGTGAGAGGATATCAGGTTAACAATTGGCATGTGGAATGATAACAACATTTTTTTTCTTGCACAGTTACTAAAATCCCTCACCTCGTTTTTGGGATAAGGTGAGTAACTGGACTCTTCAGCCAATCTGTACTTATCATCCGCTGGATCACCGCCAAACTCCTGTGTGTCTGTGCCGATCTTCATCATCTTCACTGGGGGTTGGGATGGAGACGCTCCCGCCCCTTTCTTTGGTGGCATGGAGTAAAAAAAAACAATAATCTGGGGAGAGCAGACATTTGATTATCAATTGACACATCAACCCTTGCTTTTTTCTGCACAGGATGAAGTCAAACTTTGAGTCAAACTTTTTTTTTTTCAGTCGCTTAACTTGACTGTTTATTCGAAACTATGCAATGTGAGACCAGAAATGAAAAGTTGCAGTTTACGTTGCATCCCCCTCCCCCTGCCTCCACCTCCACCCCTCCTACCAGCCCCCAGCTGGAGCCACTCAGTGACACAAACTGTCTTTCAGCATATTATCATATAAAACCATGATATTTAATATTAGACGGTTCAGATGAGCCTCACCTGGCCGTTCAGCTCGACTTCAGGGGTAAACTGTCACGACTCTCACTGAGGACAAAGACAGCGCAGTAAATGGAAATACTGCGTAGTAGAGGAAGTAGTAGTACTACTGCAGTAGTACAGTACATAGATCCTGATACAATTACGGCTCATTTTTGTCAACAGCGCAAAACGTTTGCGGTTAAATATGTGTGAAATACAGCCCCCATATTTATCTCTTGCTATGTATGGTGCACATGTGTAAAAGATTATTGTGTGCTTTGATTTAAAATTTTTACAATTATGTGCGGAACAAAGCTGCGAAAACTTCTTCCCCGAGGGAAGTATTTTGGCCCAGTACAGTTTCCTGCTCATCAAAAATCTTGATTTGACCAATAGAAATTCAGAGTATTAACAGAAGGCGGGACATCTTCGTTTAGTTGTGGATATCAACCAATCAGCGTCTGTGATCGAATCCTACTTCAACTTCCTAGTTCGGTTGCAGAGCACCCATGTGGGTTCAATGTTGATTTGACTGCCTTGAGAAAGTTGAAGCGTTAACTCTAAATTACAGTCACCGTTTACTTTGAAACGCAGTTCTGTCGCGTTTCACCATGTCGTCTTTTTTCATAAAGAAAAAAGAAAACCCCAAATTAGCCAAAAAGGGGAAAAATACAGCCGTGATAAAACGAAAGGTAAGTGAGCTGGACTGTTAGTTAGCACGTTAGCCAGCCACCAGGTTGGCAAACACGACTTACCGGTGTTTCAGTTTGACGAGTGACCGTGTGCGTTGAAAACACGAAAGCCTAAAATTATCTTAAATTAAATGTCCAACACTGTATATAATCGGTTGGTCTTTTTTGTTTTGTTTTACATTATGTAAATTAAATGGTGTCGCCAACAAGAAGCATCCACATTTCTTCACTTATTTTTCCTGAAATCAATCTTTTAAATGTTAGCTTGTTTGAGAGTAAACGCTGAAGGTCTTTGCAGTATCCACACTGATGGATTGAAATTGACTGAACGGTAGGCTGGTCAAACCGGGTGGCTACTGGCCCTGTGACCACACAGGTTACACAATATTTAGCCACAAACTCTACTTTTAGTGTGTACACAATGATAAAGCAGGTTAATTGGTTGAATATGTGCCACTTTCTGATTTGAGGATAAAATAGGCTATAGCTGCATTGCCAACTGTTACTATGCTACGTTTTGTTTCCCACATTGTAAGAAACATTAGAGGTGAGCACACTTTAACTTACGTAAATGTTTAGTGTAGATAATAAAAACATATATATTTATTAAAGTAACATTGATAAGGCTTTTAGGAGGACACCTACTGGTCCTGTTCGTGTTTTCAGCAGCTTCCGTCACCACGAGCAACCACGACAGTTAACAGGGTTAACTCGTTAAACCGAAACACCTGCAGGTTTTTTTGTCTTAGACACTAAAGGAGAATGAGTGTATGTTTTACTGACCCCTGTATTTTCACTCCTGCTGCAGAATGATGGGGACTCAGGTGGAAAAAGCAAAATACAAGCCAAGAAACCAAACTCCAAATACAACGAAGAGATTTCCAGTGACTCAGAGACAGAGAGGTACATTTCAGATGTAACAAGCATTGATGATTGGCTTTATGGCCCCGACTTATAATCACACAACTAACCCATTATAGTGCTTAACATGTTGGTTGTTGTTGTACAGTCCCACGGAGCCCAAGAAGAGGCAGTCCAATGAAAATGTTGAATATGAGGAAACCCCACAGGAGAAGAAGCTCAGATTAGCCAAACTTTACCTTGAACAGCTAAAAGAAGAAGGTAGGCGTCTGCTGTCCACATGGCACTGATGTTTGACATTACAGTCTGTGCTTGTATGTATTCATTAAGTGATCTTGTGTCAATCAGAGGAAAATAAAGCCGAAGAAGAAAACTTTGAGACAGACTTGGTTGCTGGAAGACTCCAAGAAGAAGTGGTAAGAAGTGTCTTCTCTTTTTAAAAGTGCATTTTTATTTTTATATATATTTTATAAAAGGGTGTCATTGCCACTGTGAGACATTTCCCATTTCCCTTACTTTTCATAATCCTATTTCTGTCCACCATGGGCACGTACCCTTGCACTTTTACAGTTTAGTATAGTCTGGAGCTGCAATCACAGTTTAGTCAGTGTAGTTTGAGCTTGATCACTAAGTCACTCTAAACAGTGTCCTCTTGTTGTAAAGCTACTATAATCCAGATGTGAAGCTTTGAGTTGATAAATGTCTTTATACACTGGGTCGCCCTCAGCAGTGAGAACTTTTTCTTCTGTGGCAGGTTGCAGGTCAGGTGACATTGAGGCTGCCCTACTCTCCATTTGGCGGAGATTGTTGGCCCCCCCCCCCCCCCCCCCTGTTTTTTTTTGTTTTTGTTTTTTCTTATAATTTGACCTACACTTAATATTTCAAAAAGACGCTAGTAGTAAAAGTGCCCAATTCTTTGTCTCTTGAGCTTAGACACAGTCATTTATTGTGGAATTGATATATAAGATCAGTTACCGTACGCAGGTCTATGTTATTGATGTTGCTGTGCATGTGATTCCCCTTAGCTCGAGCAGAAAGGAAAACTTCAGCGACTTATTGCCAAAGATGTAAGTATGAGAATCTTCATCTCCTTAAATCTCCACTGCATGCTCAGTGTCTTAAAAACAAATTGGCTTTAATTTGGCTTTATTTTATCTTTTAGCTCCTTCCACCGGATGCTTCAGAGATCAGGCTGTTAAGAGGACACAAGCTTCCAATTACCTGTCTGGTCATCAGTTCTGATGACAAGTTCATCTTTTCTGCAGCTAAAGACTGCTCCATCATTAAATGTTAGTATACAATGAAGTCTCATAAAGGCATCATTTTTATTAAGGTCAGAAAAATATGTATTAAAATTGCCTTATAGTTGGCTGTCTCAATTCAGTTTTTTTCTTAAATCTTCAGGGGATGTTGAGAGTGGGAAGAAACTGCATACAATACCTGGTGGAAGGAAAGGTACAGAGGATCGCCATGTTGGACATACAGCCCACATACTGTGTATGACCATATCATCAGATGGAAAATACTTGGTGAGTATTCCTCCTCCAGCAAATTAGTAATATCTCATTGTCCACAGTTATATGTGAACCAGACTTGCCAAAGTGTAACAGCATCAACTTTCTCAACATCTTTTTTTTAGGCCACTGGAGACATGAACAATCTGATTATGATTTGGGAAGCAGAAACATGTAAACATCTATATAAATTCACAGGACACAAAGGACCTGTGTCGGTACGTTCTCAGTCTTTATCCCACAGTAACACAATAATACCAGTTGTGTAGAGAGTAGGCTCGTGGTCCTCTTGTGAGTAATATCAGATGCTTTTTCTTTCACAGGGTCTCTCGTTCAGGAAGGGAACCCATGATTTGTACAGCGCCTCTCATGATCGCTCCATCAAGGTGTGGAATGTGGACGAGAACGCGTACGTGGAAACGCTGTGAGTAACTTACCCAAACTAACGTTTATCTCACCGCCCAAGACTTGGGTTTTCTCTCAAATGTAAGAATGAAATGAATCTCTACAGCTTTGGGCATCAGGACGCCATCACAGGACTGGACAGCCTGAGCCGTGAGTGCTGCGTGACTGCAGGAGGACGGGACTGCACTGTGAGGGTGTGGAAGATCGCCGAGGAGTCTCAGCTAGTGTTCCACGGCCACCAGTGAGTCTCTGTCCGTCTGATTCTGTATATCGCTTGTTGGCACCAGTGAGTTCAGATGTGTTGGTTTACTCTCAGAAGAAGAAGAAATATTGATACCATCCAAAATATGAAAAATTCCTTCAGGTGACTTGTACTGTATAGTACAGTTTTCCAGAATATGACAGAAGGGAGTATACAGTTACTCCTCTTTTGATTGTGGCTACTTTTAGTTTTTTCCATGTCTGATTGCTTTAAACATGATTTCCCAAGATGGCTTAAGATTTATAATGGAGCAGATAACTTTTGGAAATGAGAATGGTAGTGAGTATTTAATTATCCATTCATGGAAAAACAACCGATAATGTCTGCTCCTAATATTCATCTGTAATGTATTTGTCACACTGCTCCTGTGAGCTTACAGAAAGACAAACATCACCTTTTTCTTTTCTCATTATTCTCTTTTCCTCCAGGGGTTCAATTGATTGCATCCAACTCATAAATGAGGAGCACATGATAACAGGAGCTGATGACGGGTGAGGCATCAGTGTCACTATTTCAAGTCATGTTTTCCAGGATCTCATCGTGCTCACAGCTTCATTCACGTTTTTTTCTTTTCTGACCGACCTCAGCTCCGTGTCTCTTTGGAGTGTCAACAAGAAGAAGCCTCTCAGCACAGTGAAGCAGGCTCACGGTTGCCATGGCGATGCAGGGTTGGAGCAACCTCACTGGGTGGCTTCGGTAGCGGCGCTTCAGAACTCAGACGCTGTAGCTTCAGGTGCCTGTGGCTGTGAGAGTCCTCTTTACCAGATTTTTAATAACACACACACATTTATTACGTGCAGGACATGTTGAATGAAACCCTTTTTTTTTTACAGTGTATGAATGCAAATGTCTTCAGTATAATTAACATTTAACATTTCTTTATTCCTACACACTTACACAAGTACAACAGTGGATTTATGTTTATCTGTATTGAAGATGTTTTTCTGTGTGTAAATGTATAAAGTAATAATAACTCTGCTGTACAGGTTCCCACAACTCACAGGTGCAACTGTGGAAGTGTGGGCAGAATTACCGTGGGCTAGAGCCTCTGTTCAGTGTGCCAGTGGTAAGCTCTTACCTGGTCCTCTTCTTGTTTAAAATATATCAAATTTAACTGCCACGTCTCCTCAGCTAAGAATGAATTACTAGCAGCTGTAACAGTTGCTCCCTCCAAGTGTCTTATTACGTCTCTTCTTCTACTTTCTCTCTCAGTCCGGTTTCGTCAACAGCCTGAAGTTTTCGAGCTCTGGTCAGTTCTTGGTGGCAGGAGTTGGACAGGAGCACAGGTAACTGAACTTATGGTCATGTTTCCACAGAAGCTGTCTGGAGTTCCTGTTAATTGTCAAATGTTAGTGCGGGGTCACGTTCCAATGCAATAAGTGTCCACTAGATGGCAGTGTTATTCCATCTGAGCTTTAGTCACAGGTGAAAATACATTTCACTTGTTTCAAGTGCAGCCTCATCTGTCTGTGAGCTTTCTTGAAACAAGTGATAGTCTATTTAAATTAGATGGCCCATGAATGAGAGAATGACTGATGATTTGGAAAAAAAATTGGAAATGTATTATGTGTTAGACAATCTTACACTTTTGTCAGATTATTTATTTATGGAAATACAAGAAAAGTGACTTGTAAAGAGGGATGTTTGTTTATTACAGCATGCAGTGGATACTCTGCTCCATACCAGAAAATTAATTAAAAAGTTGCCGCCTGATACACCAGATTTATATTTTTTCACTCAATGGCCATGTTTAAAGGAATTAAATATAGCAACCAGAGCTGACAATCTGAACATAACCTGAAGGCTAAAGTGACTCTAATAATTTCCAGGAACAGAATCGGAGTCCAACAACCAATCTCATCATGCCAGGCAGCTATAAACGTGCTCTGTTTGGATTTGTGGTCCTGCACAATATTTAAAATAGCAGGATGATATTTGCCCTGATTTGATTGACATTAATTCACTTTGTCACATGACTGGGAAGCAAATGTTTGAGGCACTGCTGGAAAAAGAATAACTAGTGTGATTTTAGTTTAGATGTAGACGTCCTCACCACTGCTGGTTGTTGCTGGATCAGTTTGAAACATCCTTTCATCCTGAAGCGGGAGAGAGTGGATCATAAAACAAGCTTTTATCCCTTTTCTCTTCTGTTTTTAGATTTTCTTTTGAATTCTGTGTGATGGTAATGATCTCTGTTTCTATCCATTACCCCTGATTCTCTGTTCATGTTTGTGCAGGTTGGGCCGCTGGTGGAGACTAAAAGAGGCCAAGAATGGGATCTACATTATTCCCCTTAAAAGAAAACCTCCTAATCCAGAATAAACCAAGATGACCAAATAGTAGACTGTTAAGTTTCTATTTTTTTTTTTTGTAAATTAAAGGTTTAAAAACTTCCTGAGTATCATGTTTTCGTTTATCCATCAGTGTGATTTATTCAGGCGTCGCTACAAAAAGTTAACATCACTTTTTGTTTAAATCACCAGAGGCATCTTAAGAAGCAAAATTAGTTGGTTAAGTTTGGGCTTAACCCTGGCCTACGTCGCCATGGTAACTGCTTCTTCGTAGGTTGTCAGCCTCTCAGAGCCAAATGTAAAATTAAACTACGGGGGAATCCTTTATCTCTGTTGGTAGATAACCTGTAATTAATGTAAAAGTCATTGATAAAAGAATAGCAAGACTTGTACAACTAAACTTATTTAAAACCTTTTTGAAAGGTGAAGGCATTTTGAAGACCACAGGCCCCCCTTTTCTTTTCCAAATCCTTTATTTTAATCACAGAAAAAGTGCTGCAAGGTTGTTGTCGGCATAAAAGCGCCTTTTATCAACTACCAAGAAGTTTACATTACCGTGAGGTGACTGTAGGTATCAGTGGATGGAATTTACAGAAGCAACGTGTGCTGAAATCCTTTAATTACCTTGAAAAGAGTGATTCATTAGCATAACCTGGGGGAACACAAGCTGATGAAAATATAACGGAGGCGACAATTACCGTTGCTGTATTAACGTTTCAGTGATAAGCTGCTCGGTGTTGCATTTGCACTATCTTCAATTTCCCTGCAGGTGTCCCCTCAGGCTCCGTCACAAGTGTTAGTGTCATGTTCAGTGGTTCATATTTGTATCTCACACTTTTATTTGGAATAATAGTTTGTACATAAGAAACGTTAGGAGGCAATATATTTTCCACTTTTACAGTTAAACATACTGAAAATGAAGTTTCCGTTTGAGTGTTGATTGAGCTGCAAGTTTACTTGATGTATATTTAACCAATTAAAACAGACCAGGTAGGTGGTTTGTGTATAGATGTGCAATATAATTTAATATCAGGAAACTCCAATCAGCATAAAATGAAAAAAATCCAAGTGGGATGAATATGTACATGTATAATTGCACATACTCAGCTAGTTACAGCAGCTGTTACAGCTTTGAGATTGGAGCACCAATACAAGTCTTAGTGTTAGACTCAAAATCAAATAAAACTATAAATCTCTTTAAAACTCTGGAAAAATTAGAGGAGGCAATCCATTAAGTTGATTCAACTAAAAAAAAAAAAAACAGAATTTTTAGTGCTTAAATTAGTTTCTGAAGTTAAGTGATGAGCTACAAATCCAATAAAGCGAAGCAAAAAGATCATTGTCACTGCCTCTGAATAGCTGCTCTCACTTTGAATAGTGTCAAATATTGCAAGTGCGAACCCAAACACAACGGCATTTAATCATTTAATATTACAAAAAAAAACCATTTTATTTACATAAATTACAGGAAAGCACGCACTGTTATACCAGTCTACATGAACACATTGTCCTTTATATCGTCTAGTCGCCTAGTTTTCATCACGTTCACTATGATTAGTCACATATTTTGTTCAACAGAAGGGCTAAATTTATCTAATAGCATTTTTTTGTCAATGTCTAAAACATTTGGATATATTCACAGCACTGTAAGGACAAGATAAGAACAGCCTTTTGTATAACAACTTTGTATAACACTATTGCTTCACAACCACCCATTTAACAACAAGACTTCTTAGGACAAGGCACAGTGCATTTAATCACATCTATCTGTAAACTGAGGAGATCACAGCATATTAAATCTATACAAAAAAGGCTTTACAATTGATACATACTGCTCGCTGCAGGAACATCATTTAGCTTTCACAGTTGGAGTTACCCTTGCCACTGTCAGTCAGTCTACCCAGACAGAGTTATCTCTCTGCAGCATGTTGGATGGCATCGGGGGGGGGGCACCGTCACACTCAGCCCTGTTTGATGAAGCGATGACTGATAATGGGATGGTCTCTTGTGCTTAGAGAGGAGCCTTTTTTTTTTTTTTTTTTTCACAAAGAGGACGTTGTAGAGTCCACCACCTCGCGGCCGTTACACACTGCTGGCACGTAGTTAGAGGCTGATCCTGAGAGAATATAAAAACAATCAGGCAAGAGTTCTTCACTGTCAGGAAACAAAACTGTAAACAAGAGATAAAGGCCGTGAGCACAATTGTGGAAATAGACAGCCACGGGCTCTACAAGTCAGTGCGTGCTGGGTTGGATGAATTTCTTCCATATAGTTCCAAAAAACTTGCACTTGAGTGCTTACATTTAATATTATTTTAAACTTCTACTTCAGTCCATTTCAGAGGGAGATACTATTTACACACATACATTTACAACATTGTTTTTTTTACAAATAAGACTTATCATAAAATTTTACACATTCTTACAGATTAAACTATGCAACAATAAATAATGTCATAACAATTAGCTTCAGCTAAACCAGTTACAACTGTAATTAATACTTTAATACATTAATGCATCAATCACAATCACAGGAGTCGTTTGTTTGCATGACTGATACTTTATTTTGCTGATAATATTTCTGTACTTTTACTTAGGTAAGCTTTTGAATGCAGGACTTTTACTTGTAATGGAGTATTTTACACTGTTGTATTGTTACTTTTACTTGAGTAAAAGATCTGATCCTCCCCTCTGATCCTTACATCAAACATTCATTTCAGACAACCGAAATCTCTTCAGTCCAGGTGAAGACAGGTGATTAAAAAAAAAAAAAAAAAAAGAAATCACTCTGCACTCTTCTATACTGCAGAGTATTATGTAAACTAAGTGTGTATTTCCATGACGTTTGTGCCGTGAATTAGTTGTCAGTTGATTAAGAAGGTTTAAGATAAGACTTGCTACTTATTATCCAACATGAAAAGAAACATAATAACTGGATTTTAATTGCTTGGCCACACTAGTGCAGAGACAAGCAGAAAGAAACTGCTGAACTTTTTCATTCTCAGGTTTCTGTGTATATACATGTGCATATTTCATCACATAATATGTATTTAAAAAAAACAAATGCAACATGTAGCCATACTGCACAGTGCCTACTTTTGGTCAGCAGTCTGATTGTGTTTTACATTATCGCAACATGTTGCAGGTGTTGACTGTAAATCAGGTATCTAAACTGCCGCTAGAAATTAGGTTGCAAATAAAATTTGCAAAAATGTTTAAATCTCATCAACATAAAGTCAAAATTAATGATGAAATTTCCAGTGTTTGTGCAAGTGTTCATCGTGTCTGTAGTGTGTACTGAATAGAGCAACGAGCACCGGGTATGATGGATGTTTGTACCTTTAGAGTAGCTGGAGCTGGGAGCAGAGGCAGAAGCAGACACTGTGGCACTGAAGCGGTTGGCTGTGACTCTGAGTGTGGCCACATTTTTCTGGGGCTGGAACAGAATGATGTGGATCTTGGGAGCGAAGAGGCAGCCGAGAACCACCGAACCACTCAGACTGACGGAGATACACATGGTGGTGGTCTGCACCTGTGAGGACAGAGAGAGAGTGTGTGAGGGTAAACACGTTATCCTGCACTTGGATTTTCTCTTTTTGTCTTCAAAGGACTAAAGAAGTTTGTTCAAAGGCCACCTGGCCGTGACACACACACACACACACACACACACACACACACACACACACACACACACACCTGTTACTTCTGTTAAGGCTTTGATCCAATCAGTTCACTCACGATTTTATTCATTTCTTGCTCTGGTTGCTCCCAAAGCTTTAATCCAATCAGTGGAATTCCCTCTTGCCGCTTCTCAATCTCAAAATTATTTAACAAATCTGTTCATTTCCCTCTTTTTCAGAAGCCACTCACAAGCCAATCATAACCTGCCTGTCAAATATATACATACAAATATATACTGCGTGCACACTGTGTGCTCTTCAGCATATCTTTGTCTTTCAGCTCACAGAACACCTTCTCCCACCTCTCCTGTCCTAGCTTCACTGTCACAGATAATCCTCTTGTCCTTCATCTTTCCTATCTCCTCCTAATCACTCAATTATAAAACATAATACACAAGTGAATAACCAATATCTCTTTAGTCTCTCCTGGCTTTAATGTTGTGGAGATGTGTCTAAACTGCAACTCCAGTTTCTTGTTTTTACATGAATGAAATTCAGTCAAAACACATTTCAGACATTTGTGGCCATCAATCAAAGGTTTTTGTTGTGGTTCTATAATAAACACAGATAATTACACGTTAGATCATGTACTTTAACTGTATTCAGATAAATACTACTGCTGCATTCTGCAGTCACGCCAAAAACAAAACCCAGAAATGTCTTATGTCCTTTTATGTGTCATATAGTCATTATTCCAGCATTAATAGCTACATTTCCATTAATTTGTGTGTGTGTGAGTGAGTGAGTGTGTGAGTGAGTGTGTGTGTGTGTGTGTGTGTGTGTTTTCAAGTTTTCAATTATGAATGTTAGCAATTCTAATTGTGTATTTGCATGTGCGTGAATGTGAGGGCAAGAAGAAGAATGTTGGATAATAAGCACAGCTGGCTGTCCTGGAAAGTCAGAGCCTTGTTAGTCATATTTCAGCTGCTAATGTGAGCTGACTGCTGGGGTCATCTTCCTGAGCACCATCTCTTCCCACCCCACTGGTTACCCCTGCAGTCCAGGAACTTCTATTTGCAGAACCACAGCATGAAGTGAAATCCCTCCTAAACATAGTGCATAACAACACTGCAGAAATATGAGGAGTCCTCAGACATTCAAACTTGAGACTGCAAAAATAACTGCAGGTGATATTACTGCACTTGTCTCTTGTCTGTGGCTCCTCATCTCTTTCTGCCAAAGATGGATTTCTAGCAGCTATTTACAACTTTTTACACAAATAATTATAAAGTACCAACAGGACATACTACGCCACTGTGAACCCAACTGTGTTCTTATGTAAAAAACGGCTTATGTTTACTTTTATTACTGCTTTTATAGTGCTTTATTTTGTTTAATAGATATCTTAACAGTGTTAGATTTTCATCAGAATATACTGTAGCTGCACATTATCAATTATTTTCACTCTTTCCTTGACTTTTATGATTCAGTATTTTAATTTAGTGCCATTTATCGTTACAAAGTCTAAATAAAATTAAAGATTTGAATGTATAATTAACCAGTTTGGCGCACCTACTGGAGAAATTGATCATTACTGTATTTATAAAGTTGAGTTTTTATAAAATAAGTAGAATGAAACCATAAAGGACAAGTAGGTTTCTAAACATATGATAATATCTGTATCCCTCTGTGAAACCCTGAGCTCATCATGATTCACTGGGCAACAAGGCTAGCCTCTCATTAGAATATTTCTGTGCTATCCAGCACTAATTTGAAATGTTGCGACTGAACCCACAGCCATTATTATTGGTGTCACGCAGAACCAAAGCATCAAGGTCTCTGTTGCAGTGCCAAACCTCTCATTCTTTTAATTACTCTGTTTGCTGCCACTCCCGTACGAAGCCTAATATTCTACAATGTTGAACAGGTCTCAAAAATCCCACTGGGGATCAGGTAGGGTAAAGGTTTTCAGTTCACGGTTTGGGTGCCAGGAAGGATGATCACTGCAGACATGAAAAGCCTGGGGTACCTCATGATGATACAAAGCTTGTGTGATCCTAGACCTCCCCCCATCTGTTTGCACAACAAAGTCCTTGTTGCACACCCTGGCCAAATGCTGTGGCAGTAGCCTTAAGTCCGCCTTAGGCACCAGTACTCATAACTTACATGGTCTGTCAGCTTTATGCCTGTTGTTTTGTGTTATTTGTCTTATTTTACACTGCATGCAAAATAGATTAATTTGTCCTTGCAGCGATACAGTTTCTACTTGGGCAAAATAAAATGTATATTCTAATTTGTTTTGGCCTTCTGCGGCATTACAAACGAGTCCAGTGATAGTTATGCATATTCAGCCCATTTATCCATTGTCATTTGTGAGATGCAGGTTAAATTTAGCCTTTAGTGATTCTTTTGTAAAGGCTAAAAGCTGCAAAACTTTATCCTCATGTGACAACTCTGCAGCAGGGAGGCAGTGCCACTAAATGAGCTGGCACCCTGCTTACAATTATTTTTAGTACAGGTCACGCTACTGTGTGGTGAGTGAATATAAAAAGGTCAGTTGTGATTCTGTCTCAGCATCTAATAACATAAACTCTGTATTAAAATCTCCAGAATTCATTTTTTGCACCTGAAATGTGCCATTAAGCATTTAGTACTGACACGATTCGATGAATCAGTTTGACTGTCATTAGTTATTTCTACCTGTGTATTCGTGCCTGATCTGTCTCCAGAGTCTTTGTTCTCATCTTGAAAGATCCTTCAACACACATGAAAAGAAAGCTTGCTCTTTCATGAGTGTGCGACGGTGATAAAATGGAATGTGAAAGTGACACCGTCTTTAGGAATGGTAAACACACAAGGGATGGTCATTTATAGACTGCGTTTACATTAGTTCACAACAGTGAGTGTGATTTCTAGAAATATAAATTGTAATTGCTCAATTGGCCTTTTAAAAACCTGATTCACAGATAGTTACCCTGTAGTCACTGGCAGTGACATAGAAGATAGGCTGGAAGGCGAGCCAGATGATGCAGGTGGTGTACATGGTGAACCCAATGAACTTGGCCTCATTGAAGTTTTCGGGGCACTTTCGGGTCTTGAAGGCGTAGACAGTGCAGAGGACAATGAGGATGCAGTTGTAAGCGAGCGATATGAGCATGCTGGAGTCCCTGCTGTTACACTTGAGGGTGACCACGTCTCTCCTCTCTGGACTCACTTCCTTCCGGACCCCTGGCACCTCCACCAGCAGCCAGATAACAGCCACTAGCAGCTGGCAAGAGATAAGAGCGCAGCAGATTGCGACCTGCGAGGCCGGGCTGATGAAGCGAGGCCGCTGGGCTCCATCCTTCACGCCGCTGAAGATACGAGCGATTCGGTTGGTCTTGGTGAGCAGAGCCGAGTAACACACGGCGAATGAGGTGCCAAGGCCTAATCGGCGTAGGGTGCAAACGGCAGTGGAAGGCTTGGCGATGTAGATGAAAGTCATGCTGTAGCACATCAGCACACCCAGCAAGAGGATGTAGGAGAGTTCGCGTCCACTTGCTTTAACCACAGGCGTCTCATTGTGTTTGAAGAACAGGCCCACTACTGACAGAGTACACAGTATACCTAAGCAGGAGATGGTAACAGGCCCAATGGCCCAGGCATCCTCCCAGCGGATGTACTCTTCAGGCAGATCATAGCAACCTGTCAGGTTAGCCAGGGGCCACTGCCCAAAGCTACAGTCAGCACAGGTGAACTCATCCTGCAGGTACTGGTAGGGCTGACAGGGGATACAGATCCAGCAGCACACATCTCCAGGCTGCATACTCTTTACCTCATTCTTCCTACAGGGGTCACTACACTGAGAGGTGGGTGGTACAAGGCCACGCCAGGGTACCCCAGTGGTGTTCAGAATCAGGTTCTGGTCCCAGTAGCCGACCTTCTTGTAGACGAACTTCCCCTCTTCTTTGTGGTAATGAAAGATGTTGTACCGGCTGATGCTGTCACCAACAGAGTCGAAGCGCACCATGTTCTCTGTGTCTGAAGGTCTGAACGGAGCTGGTGGGAAGCAGAAATACACAAAGTGTTGACTTAAAGCTACTGTCAATGATTTCCAAAATCCATATCCATAAGTCTTGAGAAAAGACTTGAATAACAGAAAAAAATTAAAGGTTCTCAATCATTTTCTAACAAGATTTTTCTTTAGAGTAAAACCTAAATGAGTTATGTGCATTAGCATATATACGTAAATCACAGTGGTTATCTGAAACATTTTGTGTCTGTGTTTGCTTTGATTGCTTTGCTGACCTTCAAACTTGGTCTTGAGGATGAACTCCTTGTAGAACCGTTTGCCGTTACCTGGTTTCATGGCATCACAGACCTTGGATGTATTGGAACACACTGCTTGCCTCATGTTGTGCAGAGCGTATGCCATTGCATAGACTGCATTTACCACAAACATGATCTTGGACTCCTGCTCAAAAGTTCCATCTCTTAGGCTGTGGTCACTGCAGCCAGCTTCCTCGAGGCTGCAGCCAAACCGGTGCTCCCAGAACTCTTTGAACCACGGGTTCCTTGTGTTGGTGTACGGGTTGAGCTTGGTGAAGTAGTCTTCAAACTCTCTGATTGGATAGGAGGCCAACTCAATGGTAAAAGCTCCTTCTGCCGCCATCTCACTGCCCCTCACCACACTCTCCTGCGCCCCCCAGCCATCACTGGCCACCCAAATGAAGGTGACATTCATGCGAGCAGCAGCCACCAGCAGCTCACGGGCGTCTTCGCTGCGGGTGAATAGGATGACCACCTTGGCGTTGGACTTCTGCTGCAGGGAGCGGATCACATTCTCATAGCCCTGTCGGTTCATGGAGCGGCTCACCTTGGCTGAAGTGGCGATGCAGATTTGGCGAGTGCGGGCCTCCTGCTGGAAGGCGTCAATGCCAGTCTCACCATAGTCGCCCTCTGACGCTACTGTTGACACGTAGGTCCAGTTGAAATAACGCAGGATCTCAGCCATGGCCTTGGCCTGGTAGAAGTCAGCAGGCACAGTGCGGGCGAAGTAGTCATAGCGGGTTTTATCGCTGAGCTTTGCACTGGTGGAGGCATAGCTGATCTGAGGGATCTGGAAAAGCCGCAGTAGGTTGGCCACCTGGAGAAAGAGAGGGAAAGATGGCCTTTATTGATATATTTTTCAAAGATTACTTTTTTGCTATTTTGACTTTATTGAATATATTCACAGTAGGGAGTGTCAAGAACCATGGGAGGAGCATGACATGCTACCAAGCATTTTGTTGTTATGCATTTTAGACAACAGCTCACCAGAATGCCCCTGGAAACTTGTATTTGATAAGACAGTGTAAGTGTTCAGATCTTGTATACTGGCAAATATAGTTAGTTACAGTTAGTATACTTTAGTTTAGTTAGTGCATTTCATGATTTAATGTATGTCATTGTAGCGGTTAATTATTGTTGGTGATGATGTTTATAGTTGTCATTGGCATTTCAAAACTACTAAGTTCAATAAGGATATTTTTGTGAAAAAAAAACTACAATCCCATTGGTTCTTTAAACCTGTAAGAGCTGATTTTTTGTCCACTTGGGGGCAGCATAAACAATCTGTGGAGACTACACAGACATACAGTATTATCAACTTTGAAGTTGATATAGCAAACTTTGTTGCCCATAGTTGCCTAAAAGTTGCCTATTTACACACCAAGCAGATACGGAAAAAACATTACATTCATTTGGAGTCATGTTTTTAGCCACCTGGTGAATATAACTTTAATATTCATTCTCATTTTAGTTCTGTTTTTAGTTTCCATCAACTCTTGAATATCTCGCTACATTATGTTCACCAGCTAGTCACTAACTTTGCCTGTCTGCTGCTTAGTGCTGGGCTGGTAGCGCACAGTGGGTTTTTATTGCTCCTTTTGCAGAGAACAGCTTCCTGCTGCAGCCATAAACAACATTATGAGTCTGGTCAATTTTGCGTGAAGTAAGGTCACGTTTTGCCACATCTTGGAATGTACTGTAAAAGTTGTGATAAAAGTCTCTGAAGTGACTTTTCGAACAAAATGCTGTAATGCTGCGTCTTTTTGCTTTTAAACTTATAGATATCCATCTGCTCTGTATGTGAAGTGGAGCCATTCAACTGCAGAGCCACTGTCTGATGTGCTTCGGCTCTGTGGTAGGGACTGGCAGTGGAAACAGCGACAATGCAATGTTCCACTATCTCAAACTGTTCACTCTGTCAGGCATTCACATCACCAGCCGCTAGTTCCACAGTCCCTTCACAGATAGTGCCAGATAACAACAGCAACAATGGCACAATGAATTTTATCAACTTGTTTTGCTGTTTTTTCTAGTTAAATCCATTCTGCCAAGTTACTTAAGCCTCATCACAGATTCTGCTGGACGTTATGATGCCCACCTAAACCAGACAATATATTGATTTCCATTAGGATAGCCGGTGGTGCCGAGTTCGCCCGGAGTGGATGATAATCTTTCACTGAAAACTCTGCAAGGTATCCATGTTGGATACAAGCCTGCTGAAATGATTGTGTCAGAGACGTAACATGAAATCACTGCAATTAGTTTCCCACACAACATTGCAGAGCTAACTGTGACAGAGAGCTGGTGAAAACTTGTCATTTTTCAGGATTCTCATGAGACACTGTGGTGATTAGTGAATACCCATGAGCTTCAATATGACTACCTCCTCCCTCAGGCATCATTGTATGCCTGGAGGCTTCCCAAACAATGGCATCCCCATGGATATAATTGGAACCTTCCTCTCTCACAGCAAGTCCTATTAAAAGTATCGTTTTCTCCTACAGCTCAGTCCAACCCACAAGAACTTAAACAGAGCTACCAATCCTTCCAGTGATATTATAGGTCACAATTGTAATATACAGCAGTGGTTCTCAAACCTTTTCACGTCAAGGACCCTTAAACTGTCACAAATTAGACCCCCATTTGATAAGATTTTGTCCCAGGATCCCCCATCTGAAAAGATTATTGCTTTTAGATGTTTTATTACAGAAAGTGTGTGAAACCCATGACCAAAATAGTCATACATTTTGTTATTTTGTGGATGGAATTGGATGGATGGAATTATAGTGAAAATAAATTATTCCCCTTTTTGCTGAGGATCCCCTGGAACCCCCCCAAGGACCCCCGGGGGTCTCCAGACCCCACTTTGAAAACCACTGATATACAGTACTGTATGTTCACTTTCTGCATGTGGTGGATGTCCTGAACATGTTACTCAACAATCTTTTTTTAGCAACGCTAGAGGCACTGCTCCAGGGATGGAAATGTCAATCTGTTGGTTGGTCTACCACTTAAGTTCAGACTGAAATATATCACAAAAACTATTGGATGGATTGCCATGAAATGTGGTACATACATTAATGTCGGGTGAATTTTTGATAACTTTTAATAACTGGCAATCCCCCTGACTTTTCATCTAGCACCACCATCAGATCAAAATGTTTATTTGTCAAATATCTTGGCCTCAGCTGTACTTTGTGTAAGGCTGCATTCACACTACAAGGCACTACACTACAAGACAATAAAATGCAATCCAGGAAGTCGAGTTGGAATTACAGATTAATGCATTTAAGGACTTATCAGAAGCCAAAACACCATGCAGAGGTTTGTAAAACTCACAGACAGGATTTTATAACTCATTTTATAACTCTAAAGTTTTTTACGGCAGTAGTTTCATCTTTCGTCGCAATGATCACGAGGTAAACAGTCATATACAGTGTTCACCACAGTGTGATTTCGGGTTGCTTTTCGGCAAAACTTGAGTCTGGTTCATCTTCTTGCCGGACGGCCACTGCAGTTTTTTGCTAAGCTCTATGCAGGTACAACCCTAAGTACCTAAATACAACCCATGGATGTATTATACGAACAATAATTAATCATTTTCTGTTGCAGTACCACAGTTGGTCCCTGGCACAAATTGGCTGAGAGTCCTTTTTTCTTACGTTTTCTCTTATCACTTGTCTGAGTAATACACAATTCACATTCATTCTCTCCTTCAGATATGTGATACATTTGTAAACATACATTACTGGACTGAAACAAATAGGCGAGACTACTTGACATTGTAATATACAGTGCAAACACACTCAGTTTTGCCTGACATTAATCCTCATTTGTGAGCAGCCACGTGCGTAACCTCCTTTAGCTAAAACACCCTGAAGACAAAAGCCAACAGAAAACACAGGCGCACTACAAGCTCTTTAGGGGATGAATGAGTAAATATGATGTATTTAGACAAGCGCACTGCACCCGGCAGTAGTCCTCTCCAATGTTCCTGGTAGGATATATAGGGCAGAGGTCTCATCAAATTACCCACTGAGAGATGTGAATTATTTTGTTAATGTAAGAGGGAAGCCTGATTAGATTCCTGCGTTTACTGATTCATTTATGTTGCCTGGGATATACAGTATTTTGTATGCAGCAGGCTAACGTATGAGCAGCTACACTGACTCAGTCAGTCACACTTGCATGGTAATATGGTAGTTTCCTCTTGCAGGGTTTTCAGACATGTAGTTGGCCTTCATCAATAGATTCTTGGAGAAGCTTGACAGCGCACCTTTCAGGACAGCACTGGAGTGTGTGACAGTAACCGTCTGTTCATCCTCATGCGGTATTTCCCTCTCACCCTCTCTCTCCATCGACAAGTCAGATAAGAACGCCCACAGTACTGGCTCAGGTGTATTATACTATAAATGTGCATGAGACTTGAAAACTCCAAACTCTGCTGACAATTTGACTTAGAGTTATTTATTTAAGACTTAACCATAGCAATACATACAGTACCAGTAAAAAGTTTGGACACACCATCCCATTCCCTTGAATGAGAAAGTGTGTCCAAGCTTTTGACTGGTATTATACCAATATGACAGGTTTAAAATACAAAAGTAGCCATAGCCTCTACCACAGTAACTAAAAAAATAATATATATTATAGAGGCATGTTTCCCTGAATATAGCAATCTCATTAGATTTTCAGGAAACTTCCCGCATCCATTTTTAAGTAGTCTTCTTGAAATTATTATTTTAACATGTAAAAATCATTTGAATAATGCCCATTTGTTGTGCGAGGACAAGTATATTGGCAACAACTCACAGTATTTGCAAATGGTTGTATTAATTAGATTAATGACCTCATTAGCATTACAGATTATATCTAATATATCATGCTGATTATGGCAGTACATTAGGCAGTTAAGGTCTTGTTTAGTTGTCATTATTTAGGGGGTTCATTAGTGCAACATTGATTGTTTTCTGTGATGTTTCCTTATAAGGCGGTAGTTAAGCATGCCTCTTTCCCTTCAATGTTCCTTTAACCTCAAACGGTCCAGTAGGAGTCTCTTTGCAGTACAGCAGGCAGTAATAGAGAACATCAGAATCAGGTTTATTGCCAAGCATTGCTGTACATGCTGTGTTCTAAACACGGTGCAGTGATTGCATAATATTTTGTACAGAAATGGATACTACTGTACAGACGCCATATGTCAAGAAAAAGAGTGATGTTGATTGCGTTTCATTTCAGTGGCAGTGCAGTGATGAGGACTTAATAAAATCCCAGACTAAGAACAAAAAATCAGCAGATGCATCCATTGAAATGTTTACAATATGTGCAAAATAAATAAATATGCAAGTTATAGTGCAAAAAAAAAAGTAGCAGGAGTGCTGGTAGTGCATAAGAATAAATAACAGAATATTTCAATGTAAATTTCACTGATGTGGTGCATCACATTCTTATCTAAGACCAGACCTCGTATTCTTTATCCCAAATACCCAGTTAGGTAGATTTTGACCAAATTGTAAATTAATGGCATATTTATCATCTATTATATGTTACATTAAATGGTGTATTTTTTCTGTATACTGTATCCATTTAACATCTGTGTACAAATATTTAATGATTATATTTACAGTATATATTTACTGTATATTTAACCACTGCTGTCAGCAAAAGTGTCTGTGTGCAGAGTCTGTTTGTTCACATTTCGAAAATATTTCATACTATAGTTTGCGCCAACAAAGAAACATATAAAAGGCTCCTATTTATAGGTCCCTCAGCTTCCTTTCTGCACTAGTTTTATGCTTTCCCTTTATGACACAAGACAAACAAATATATTGCATGACAAACACCCCATGAGCAATATAAAACATCTGTAGGTTCATATTTACAGCTACAGCTACTATAACTACAGCACTCTCCTGTGAATCTTTACTGTAATATCTAAAGAACTAATACTATAGCTATTAAAGTAATTAAACATAAAGAAGGTGAATTGCAGCGAGCACTGATATTTCAAGGACAAAGGTAACAGATAGACTGAGGGAATGTGAGAGTATAGTCATACTGGTGTTTAATTTTCTAATAAACTGAATTCGTTGGGTTAAGACAAACTTAATTGTGTCAATATCTGTTTAATCAACACCATCATAACATAATCAATAGATGAAAAGGTTGTGTGCAGATAAAACTTTCAAACCCTTTAGATCATAATCTTATAAATATCTTAAAATCCATAAGCTCCGCTGCAGTCAATAATGCTTGATATGATGACGCACTGTGGGCAGCAGGACTACGAGAGTCCAGGCCAGTGTTCCTTCAAGACAGCAGAAGCACCGAGGAAAGATATGAGACAGCTGGAACATGGGCAGTCTCTTACTCATGTGTCTGTCATGATTTTTTTCAACATGGAAAGTCCATCTGTATGTCCCCGAGGTCCCCATCAAGCTGAGCCCGATACAGTAGATGACATGCAGAGTAAACTTCAGGATGTACAGTACACCAGTCCAACCACTTAACAGAGGTCCAGAAATACATCTTGTGCATAATAGATGCAGCTACTGGGTTTGCTATAATGTTTTGGAATTATGATAATAAAAATATGGCAGTTAATTGTCACAATCTTTTATACAAAAATACATGTCCAGTGTGAATCATGTAGGTATTTTCATCATTTCAAGTACATCCAGTACTATACACATATAATGACAGTCAAGCAGGTTACACTGACTAAAGCTGTTTAAAGGGTTTGTATGTGTTTACTGGTGATATTAATTAATCTGTTCAAGTACACCAGGGGTTACATTCTGAAGCAAATATATAGAGTTTAACAGACTGAATGACCTGCTGCTGGCCTAAACATAATGTTCCCTCTTTCTCTACATTACTTACAAAATACCATCTAATTCCAAAAAGAAACACAGATGTTGTAGAAACAATAGCCATAATTATTCGTGCCAAGCTTGTGTCAAGTCCAATTAGGGAATAATCTGGTTCAGTTTCTGCAGATGAGAAATTATTCCTGCAACAGGGGAATTATACATAAATGCAGCAAAGCTGATAAGGCAAACTGTTAGTTCTCCTGTTTACCAAAATACACCCAAATAATAATAATGATAATTCAGTCATTTAAATTTATTTAATGGATTATGTGGCATGATATGAGAGAAGGATTGTCAAAGGCAATGACAGGTTTGTATTATATTAATGTATGCAATCTGAGTTTTGATCTAAATCTCCACTGAGAGGAAAAACGTATCCAGGTTGAATTAGATTGTGAAAAGATGGCTGAAACAGCACACAACACTGGTTTGATTTAATTGATCATGCAATAGCAAACACACACACACACACACACACACACACACACACACACTCACACTCACACACACTCTTAAGCTAAAGATGCATGCTTTGCACTCATCCGCTTGGATCTAGCTTGTTCTCGAGTGCGAGTTTCTCTCTGGGTGTCTCTCTCCATCCAAGGCTTATTCTTCCAAAATTGAAAGTCGGATCAACAACTTTGGTATGCTGCACACCTCTGGTTCATTTGCATTTTTGCTCGTTTGCATTTGTTTTTGCCAGCTAATCTTTCCACTCCAAGTTTGTTTGGGTATTTTCTTCTTACTGCCGGTAAAGGAAAATCATAGCAGTAGAAGTGTAGACTGTTCAATATCTTGTGCCGTTTCAACATATATCTGTTGGATCTGCTGACTTGTCCTACAGCTGATGTGGATTCACTTAGATATGAGGCAGCTTTGTTGTAAGATTTAAACAGGCTGCTACTATAGGTGGAATTTTTTGGGGAGATGGGGAGACATATGTCAGCCCCAGTAATTTCATATAAATGATTTGTCCTTAACTAACTCAAGTGCCCACGACAATCTCATGAGAGAGAATGACTATTGCTGTTTGAATCTACATCGCACTGATATATTTACATTTTAGCATGTTAGTATACCCACAGTTAGTAAAGGGATATTTAAAGGAATAGTTCAACATTTTTTGAAATACGCTTATTCGTTTTCCTTTCCTAGAATTAGATGACAAATTTGAGATCACTCTCATGTCTGTAGGTTAATTCTGTAGGTTAATTTACGGTATTTTCCATAAATGTGGCCACTGTGGCTTTATAGGTCATGCTGCCTTTGCACTCACCAGCTCTGTTATAGAGATTCAGGGAAATAAGGACTTGTGCAAAACAACGTATATCGGGGCAAACTGTGCGGGAGGGATGTAGATCCCTATGCAGTTACTACTTATGACTCAGACAAATGTTTGAAATTCATGTAAAATCATGTTTATTTTACAACGACCAAATTTATTTATTTAATACACCAGGTTGAAATAAACCAGAATTATCCTTTAAGTCTGGCTCCATAACTGTGATTTATTGATTTATCTCAGATTTGTTCAATGATTTAAGAAAAATGTCCACTGTTGTCCCCTTAATGACTGTTTTCCCATCTATCTGTCTATCTATCTATCTATTGTTATAGCACATTTCATCAAAAGTAAACTCAATGTGCTTTAAATTAAAATGCATGTGCAGACACCCACCCACCTTTGAGAAGTAAAAAACACTCATTCACCCCACAGACCTACACCACAGATACAGATATAGACACACACTTAAACAAACACACACACACATACATAAATACAGTGAAGATGTTAACAGCAGATGCACGTGTAAACAAGTGTGTTTCCTACATAAGACCACGTACCCCATTTGTCCATGTCTGTGGGTCAGAGTGGTGTGTGTGATCCAGACTTAATATTAGGGCTTATATAGCTGGTAGTGCTGTGGCAGAAAGAAAGAAACGTGTTGATCCGCTTGCACGCGCTATTTCAGGAAGAGACAATTCTTCACATTAAACTCACATCTATTATTTCCTCCCACCACCACAACAATGCTCACCAACACAACAGTGACCTTTTTGAGCCGCTCTCCAGTACGTGGATACATCTGAGAAAAATGTTGCTCTTTATCATCTGCTTAGCTTAAAGCTTTGAACTATCACATCCAGCCTCTAGCGTTTATGAAATAAACTTTATAAGTCCTGTAATTCTTACCGTTATTGAGTCTGGAGTGCAGTACTCCTGTCACACAATCTTAAGCATCATTTTAAATAACAGCCATGGGTTCTTAGAAATGACTGATAATTTATTCTTGCGATACCATGTGAAAAAAAGAGAGAAAACAACAGCTCTAAGACAGACAAGATGAAAGGAGGTGCGTCTGGAACTCAATATGCTAGCAATATTATTGACCGCGTGGGCCTGACGAACCAACCTTCCAGTCATTACAATGTTTCCCTTCACTTTGAATGACATGCTGACGTGCTAATTAGGGAGCTCCGAATGTGCTAAAATTTTCAGCTCAAAAATAACAGTTTCAGGGAAGGGAAGGGAGAGGAGAGGAGAGGAGAGGAGAGGAGAGGAGAGGAGAGGAGAGGAGAGGGGAGGAGAGGAAATCAGACGAGAGGAGAGGAGGAGAGGAGAGGAGGAGGTTGAGGGAAGCGGGGAGGATTCAGCTATAATATCAAATGGTAAACAAGACCCTTTTGAAGTTAACACCAAAGCAGGATTTTTTTTTTTCACCCGATGCACCCCGTGAAGACGGAAACACAATAAAGACAGAGCCCTCTCCAGCTCCTCACATCAACAGACTTAATAATCCACCGCAAACCAAAAATATTAAAAATCAGTACACGGCAGGACAGATATAAACTCTTATGACCTCAAATTACTGAGGACCAGCAGCTGCAGCAGTGTTAAGAAAGAGTTTGTTTACTGGTCTTAAGGGATTTAGCGGGTGTTTTCGGGGTGCACACATTAGGATATTACATTTTTGGGATACTAGATTCTGAGTAATGACCATCTGAAGGGAGAGTGGTTCATATTGTCATATCACATGTTTAATTTACTGGAGATAAGCTGTTGAGCTGTGCTGCAAGGATTTCATAATTCTGTAGTGATTATTGCCACAAAAGTACTTGATTTTCCTTCTTTGTGTGCAAGTGTGTTCATATTTAAGGACATGTGCAACATCTTCAGTGTGGGTTTGGGCTAAAAGTTATTTGCATAAAGTCCATGTTGAAGACAAAGTTGTGATTTTGCCTCTCTTTAAGCAAAGAGAAACCAGATCTTTTTTTAAAATGTTTTTTTTTTCTGCGCAGGAAAAGTGTGGGAATACTTCAGAATGATTTCATTGTTCTTTTTAAAATGATTTTTCTATGCGGTTGATGCTAAGTTAAATTTATATCTGTAAAATGCGTAGGCTGGTAGGACTGAGTCATCATCCCATACAGCTAACATCCCAGATGGCAATAAAAAAACTTTAACAGTAAGAAGACATAACAAGGACGACAACATACACCAGAATGATTAAGTAGATGATGAAAGCCGCCTAAATATTGCTGGGCTAATTATGAGAGAATCCTTTTGAGGCTGATGAGAAACTGGCTCCTCTCCCACCATCTTTCCCACATCTCCTCCTTGGCCCCCGTCGCCGGCAGCGAACAGCCTCCTCTCCACACACAGGTGGACACGTCCCTGCCAGCCAATGGAGATGCGCCCCACAGATGGGAAAAGCAACTACTCTCAAGTTCCCCAGGATTGTCCCTGGCACTTGTCCTCCTCAGTTTTATAACGCCCCTTCATCTCCACAAAGTGCTGCTCTGGGATAAATGGAGACAGTGTAAAGCAGCGACCTCTCGAAAAAAAATCCCACCATGGGCTTCACGCCGCTCTCACGGCTCGATTCAATGTAGCGTCCAGGAAATGAAGGCGCCAACAAAGAGGCTGTTGAGCATAGTGACAGTAGAGGTATGTATTCAAATTCATACAAAAAAAAACACTCAACAGCAGTGAGTTTCTTTTTGAGTCTTTTGCGACTGTGTGGTCACTCAAGACTCATTCACAGGAGGACACACACATAGTCCTTTTCATGGTTATTGAAAACATGCTGTTCTTTTGTCAAAGCCATCATCAACATTACAGATCTATATTATCCACTTCTTTCTAAGTGAAGAAATGTTTAATGGGGGCTTTCCAACATATGGTGGACATCCTCAGTCCAGTCTGCCTTTTTGTTTGTCTATGAATATAGTCCCATTCAGCATTATGAGGCATTCATCACTGCTGGCTCCTGGCAAGAACGTATGTAAGGTTGGATTGTATTCTGGCTTTGTTTTAGGAGACGTTAACAAGGGAATCGCAGTCAAAGAGGCGGCTGCACTCATCTTATTCAAAGAATCAATTTCCCATACGGTAAATTGCTTATTGTGTGGAGGTACTGGGAATTATGAATCAAAAATAAATCCAATTTTTATTCTCCCAAACCAGGTCGCTTATTCTCAAATGCAAGGCACTAAGATGTATGTAATATATGTAATACAAAAAAAATAATGTACAAATCATGTTGCACGCATTAATAGCCACATTTCCATTTTCAATTATGTGTGTGTGTGTGTGTGTGTGTGTGTGTGTGTGTGTGTGTGTGTGTGTGTGTGTGTGTGTGTGTGTGTTAAAGGGCTGAATTGATGGAATAGTTGCGGTTAGAAACTGAAAACAATAGATTAACCACTGTTTCTGTGCCAGCATGACAAGGACAGTGTAACTTCTGTTTAATGTTTCTTTTAATACCTGAAAGCTTTTGCGCTGTAAGAATAGTAGAAGTATATTTTGCTCTTTTATCATTTATCTGAATTTGTTCTGTATTTTGTTATTTATGGAGTACAATAAATTCCAAACACTCAAATCGACCACAGCCCTTACCCAGGCAGGCAAGGCACCACAACAATGGCGCTTTAATGCACAGGCTTACCAGGGCTTAAGCCTCGGGCCCCAGGCCTCCAACTGAGGACCAGGGGCCTCATGAGACATGAGCTTAAAAAAAAAACACAGTAAATATGATGTAGGAGTAAGCTACCTGTGATGCGTGGGGGGACATGATGAGGAGTGAATCTTTTCTCGCTGTGCTTCAACCTTCTTTTCAAAAACATGATTTATGTTGGTTTGAACATGGTGGCGCGGAACCAAGCAGCAGCAAAGGTTTTCATTGTCAAAGTAAAGACATCGAAAAGGACAATAAAAATATGGATTTGGAGGAAGAGTTTGTGGCAGAAGTGATTCAATTTCGGAAGTTTGTGCAAAATGCGGTGAACACAGTTGAACTGGTGACACTCTTAAGGCAAAGAAAATTGCAGACCATGTTCCCTAATACGGACATAGCTCTACGCCTTTTCCTTACTATTCCAGTCACCAACACAAGCAGAGAGCGATCTTTCCCTAAACTTTCCTTTGTTAAAAGCAGACTGTGTGACATTCTTTGGGCCGTGGATTTTAAAAACACAAATAAGGAGTCTGCAGCGAAGAAGACCAGAAGAAAGCACTTCTGAAGCTAAAACAATATGCTGTTTTTATACCGGTTCTTTGCTTGTGATGTTTGCAGGTTTTTAATTGAAAAGACTGATCTTCTCGTGCCGCTGTACACACACACACAGGCCTACTTGGCTGATGTAAACTAGCTTTTGTCTTGACTTATTGTTGACGTATTGTCTTATTTTGGTGAGTTTCATATTCTGCGGACTGACCATTTATTATTTGTTGCTGTCCATTGATGCAGGGTGCTGAATTAATGTTGCCGTGGCATATTGTGAAGTAACCTGATGCGGCAGATGGTTTGTTACGCAGAACCATCTGAGAAGTCGTCCATGGAAACTGTTTGGAAAAGAGCGGGCACTTTCAAAAAATACTTGGCAGGTGATTGGATGAACCATCTGTCTGTCAGTGTCTTACCTTGCAAAGCAGCTGGATTTGTGACGCTGATTGGTCTGAACCACCAGTGGTTTGGAAACAGGCGCATAACTTGAAACCTGACAAGATGGATTCTCACGTGATCTTGTGATCTCACAAATCCAGCTGCCTCACAGGTAAATTGTGAAAGGGGGGGGCTAAAGTAATGTTAAGGCACCCCTGCACCACAAATACATTTTCGACCTGTGGGAAACACTGAAATAAGTTAATTTGTATCATTATGTCTTCACTGCCAACCCTGTCAACATAAAACATAAAACTGAGCTATCTGCAATGCATTCATTGGTTTACAATGTCTCATACATAAGGTAGCATGCACACTGATTAGAATGCATAAACACTACAGCATATTCATGAACAGTGAATTAGTCATCAGCAGGTTTTTCAGGTGTAGCATCAAATATTCATGTTATGCATGAGTCATATGTGTGATTGGACTGTTACATGCAGCGCCTGTTTATAGCTTTACCCTTTTCAATAGGCTACAATACAGAAATGTCACAATAATTAGCCAAAATAAGCAACTCACTGTCCTAAATGCTTTTTTTTTATTGTTAAGTCATTTATGTCATTTAAGTGCTGTTACAGAATGATAACAGTAGTTTCACCAGCTTTTTATTCTGATGAAATTGCACCTTTTAAACTAGCTACCCTGAGCTGATCCTCAGTGTGATGTCACAAATGGAAAAAAATATGTCAGGGGGCAGCACCAGTGATGTTGCCAATCACAATAAACGTCTCAATAGAGCTGTGTGTGGAGTATTGGAAACCAAATACATTTTTTGTGAAAGTGAAAAATTTTTTGTGGAAAAAATATCACCATTTTATTTAATAGACTGATACTAACTCATGCTAAGTCGTACCAATTTGCAAGTCAGCATGACCCAAACATCTTAAGAATGAAAAAAAAAAGTTTAATCTGCGTATGTGTACGTGCGTATAATAAATGTGTTGTAAACCGGAGTTAATGGAAAGTGTAACCAAATTATTCATACACACTTTGTCTCGCTAACACCCAGTGCATCATGGTAATTATGGTGTGTGCGGGCAATCAGAATTAATTAATTATGCTCAGATGCATTGCCTCTGGCAACCTTTCATACGTGTGTGAAAGGTCAGTTTTCTTTGCAAGGCGGAAATGAAGTCGCTGACAAAGTGATGAATGTCTCTATGAATGCTGTTGCTTTAAACACAGCCATCCCAGGTGGATTTTTATTCCAGCCAAAGCTTAAATCTACTTCCACTGAAATCTACTTCCCCTGAAGGCTCAGTTCTCTGGCTCAGTAAAAGTGGAGATGTAATAAGACGTTTTTGGTAATTATCTGTATTTGTGGAACGTGTGAGTGTGTGTGAGTGTGTGAGTGAGTGAGTGTGTATACAGATTCAAGTGTGCAAGTTTATCCATCCCAGAGTATGACAACCAAATGATTTAATGAATTACATGTGTGGTTTTCTGTGAGGTCTAAAAGTGCTACAAGATACAATATCTTTGGAAAATCCTTAAAATTGCAAAGTCCTTGAAATATTTGCAGGAATTACTTGATTACAAAGTTGCAATTTACCGGGGGGGCTTTGGTTTTGGAAGGGTTATAAATGAAACAGGAACATGACACCTGTAATCAAAACAAAGAAATCCCAACCCCACTGCCCGACGCGAACGTCAGTATTGGATGATTCTGCAAAACCTCAGATTACGTCCAACAATTCTAATTTTCTGCAATATTTATACACGGCAACTTTGGTATGGATAAGGTTAAGGGAGGTCATGGTTATGGCAAACGAAATATGATTGGGTTATGGTTAGGCATCTAAAGGTGGGAAATGGTTACGGTTAGGAGATTAAAACACTTAAGGTTAAGGTTGGGGAAAGCAAACATTAATGACAAGTCTGTGATGGGATGTGAGCTCTGATCTCAAAGTCAGACATGCTACATACCCATCCAGCACCCTGACCTCCCCCCTGACTTTCCATCTCACTAAATAAAGGGCACACTATTTTCTGCATTGGTACTGAGCGTTGGCATTAGACATAAATCATGAGTTGCAGAATCATCCCATATGGTCATCATTTGCAGAGATACTTGGCTGAGAAATGATCCATTGTCATGACTTTGACAAAATCAGAAGTCACAAAGTCTGTGCTGGTTGCAGAAATTGTATTCTGAATTTTACATATGTAAACATGCTCCATGCAAGTCAAAAGCCCAGGTGTCAGTCAGTTCTCTTAAAGAGACAGGAGCTAAAATGGCCGGTTTCAGACTGAGGGGCTGCATAAAGGGCCAATATAAGATAAATAAGGAGTTTTTTGAACTGTAAATCATGCAAAGATATAACAGTAGAGCCCCAGAATATTAATATAGACCTAGAAATGTGCATGACACGTCCCCTTTAACTTACTACTTAACTGTACCATATACTTTACATATACAGCGGGGTATGTGAGATTTGGCATTTTCCATTGCGTGACTATATTGCAGTGTTGCATGTTTGTGTAAATAATAAGTGATAAATGAATTGGTACATTTACCTGAATGGAAACGTCACTGTAGGATCCGCCAATGACCCCTGAGATGGCCAGTGGAACCTCGTTTTGGATGGGTCTGGAGCCGTCTGGGCAGATGAAGCCTGGATCGTGCACCTTGGTGAGGGAGGCCCTGACGAAATCTAGGGACTGCTCCAGAGCATAGGTGTCCTTCGAGCAGGTGTCCAAGATGTGGGCCCCTAGCTGGAGACCAGGAAGGATGCGATCGCTGGAGTTAATCTCATCAAGCGCCAGCAGCATGGCCTCCAGTCTCTGGATCCCTCTCTCCTCATTGATCTTACCACAATCCTCCATCCCCTCACCTTTATGGTGCACTGGGAACAGACCTCCAATCACCAAGTCTCCATCCATGATGATCTCACGTTTGGCTGCAGGAGGTAATCTGGAGATGCTGGGCAGCACTCCTGGTATCAGCAGATCCAGCAGGAGCATGTGGAGAGGCCAGTAATGGCCAGAATTGGCCAACAACCTGGGGCAGAGCGCTACACTCAGCATGGCAGGATCAGGTAGCAGGGCTCAGCTGGTTGAAGTAGAGAGAAGCAAAGGTTCACAGAGTCGGGAGGCGAATGACTTTCAAGTCTTCTCTCAGTGAGTGCAGCATGTTTGATGTTTCCTGAGAGAATGAAAAAAAATTTGTTAATCTATCTGTCTGAATCCATGTGGTGAAAATGTTACTTAACTAATGAGGAATAAAACAGAGCTGAGTAATAACTTGACCATATGTCTCAAAATGTGCATTGACACCAACTGGCAGCTTACATTTTTTGCTACCTTTACTCTCTTTCATCTATTTGCCCACAGTTTTTAAAAAAAAAAGATATGAAACAGTCAATGCTGCAGTATAAAACCGTATAAAGTCGGCCAGCTTATATCGAAACTTTCTCTTGCAAGTGGTTCCTCACAGTTTTCTTATTGCTTCTTAGCTGAACTACATTACTTTTTCTCACCTTATAGCGATCTATAGAAACGTTTCAGACAAATAATGCTATTATTGGACAGTAAACCTGAGACTGTTTTTCAGAAAGCTGAAAATGAATCTTGTGAATCTTGCGAGTTACTTTTTGAAGTGAAACATTTTTTTTTTCTTCTTTTTTTCAGCCTGGCTCTGAGCAGTCCCAGTGTGAAAATATAATCACTGCCGTTTTATCTGAGACACAAACTCACAGTTACCGCTGCTGGGTGACCGTATCAAACGTCCAGATATGCAAGGCAAGACTCTCAAATGAAGCGTAATTTCCAAGCTTATGACAAGATATCACATCGATGGTGGTTCTCCTCAATGGCTGGGGTTGCCATGGAAACATGATGGGTAAAAAATAAGGGTTGGACTGCAGGGAAGTGGGCAGCGAGACATGTATGCTAATATAGATTCCTATCATGTCGAGGTTACAGGTTTAGATCGCACCAGGAGTTGTTATGATGTCTGATTAGGGAGGTGGGCAAGTTCAATCACTGCGCTCTCAGAGAGAGAGAGAGCCAATCCTGTTTCTTTCAGAGCCATTCATCACATTGATCAAATGCACAAAGTGCAGTTCAGCAAACACACTCATTTAAGCAGTCTTCACATGGTGAAAATGGACTTTATTATCTTTAACATGCACCAGCAACAGCTCTGTAATGTCCCAGGGATGCAACAATGACATAATATATCAACAGGAATTGTCTGTGAGGCTGTTTTGGATTTATTTTTACACAGATTAAGATTTCAGAAGACTCACGCTGGTAAACCCACAGAGCACGGCTGCAGTTTGGACCATTCAGTGTGCTGCTGCTCCCCTCCCCATTAATGAGCAGAGGAAAGCTTACGACTGACTTTCCCTGTGCCGTCACAGGGTGTTGTTACTGACATTGTAACATTACATAACAACGTATCACTTTTAGACACGCGTGTGTTATGAGCTCTATTGTGAGCATTTCTCTTAACTGTCATTTTATTGAATCTGAGTGTGTTTCCTGTGCTCACAGAGGCAGAACCCCCCCCCCCCCCACCCCCCCTCCTCACTGTGGGGTATGCAGGGGCTGGCTGCAAACACCAGCATCTGCAGCTACACCCAGATTAAGTTTGTGCAGTGTGAGGGAGGTCTGGAGAGTATTCTCTGTCATCCCAGCAGTGGTGTGAGCAACAAACAACAGAGAAAACAAGGAGGAAAAAGGTGTAATGAATGCTGAATCTCACCCCCCCCCCCCCCCCCCTAGATGCCTAGATGAATATTACATCAGGTCGTGTGTGGCAAACCGTATGGTGCACTGATGAATCCACTACTCTCTATCCATCGAAGAGATTTGCATGTTGTAGTGTGTGAAATCCAAATGTAAAATCTGTCTCCGTGTGGCCTGGACTGTAGGTGCAGTTGTTGGTATTGTTTGGCCACATTTGCCCTATTATTAGAACCAAGGTGAGAAAGTAACTTGAAGAGTTCAACGTTAAGAGTCTAATTGCTCTTCTGTGCTGCCTGTTGGAGCAGATGGGAGTTTTCTGGTTGCAAAGACTAGGTCACAGTGTGAATTAATGGTGCAATAAGGAACAGCCAATTAGTCAGGCCGATGCAAACTAGGCCGAAGTGAGGTTGGAGGTCCGTGAGAGCCTCTCAAACCTCTAAGAAGTGCAAATAAATGCTGTCGAGTCTGAAGTGGACATGATATACATCAAAACCATATTTCCTACCAATTATTTGCAGCACTTATTAAACGGAAGCAGTGTTATCATTAAATCTCAGCCACTGCTTAGTTCTAAAGTGGCTTCTATCAGGCCTCAATCACATCATTAAAACTATCTTGATGTAGAAACGGTCGTCACACTCAGCAGCCAAGAGAGTCACTCGCTCCCCGGCTGTCTGCGCACAACATTCCCTCTGAAAGACAAGTTCAAAAAGAAAAGGCAAGGCGCTTTACTCAGCCTTGAACCGTCAGCTAATGTGTTACTGCTCCCGCCCGGCGCAGCGCAGAGAGGATTTCTCCAACATTAGCATAAAGATGCTTTGAGAACACCATTCCTTATTGTCTTATCCAAACACAGCTAATGTGTAATGTATGACTCACTGCAGAGTCACTGTGAGCAATGATGGTGATCGGCACGCACAATTGTATGGGCATGTATCTGTGAACAAATACAATATTCATGTCCAGAAAATGAGCTGAAGAGATGGTTTTAAGTGCAGGATAAAGACCTAGTTTGTAATTGTTGTCAAGGTCCACTATGACCAGGTATAATGCAACATACTAGCCTACTTGAAAGGTTATATTCTATAAAATTGTTACATAAATTGGCGATCATTTCAATAACATCACCTGAAGCGTCTAGACTTTGCCATCAGGTTTGTCTGGCTAACAGCCTGTGTGCTCTTTTGTTGAATACTTGACAGTACATGACATGACATTTAATTTAGTGTCTAATCCACTACACATGAATCATTAAGCCGGTCAAGTAACAACAGCCGAAACACAGCACTTGTCCCATGAGATTTATTTAAAATATTGCTTTCAAATGTTTATGTGACCAACACTGATAAGATGGTAATTTATGGTAGAGCTTTTTTTTCTCATTATTATGAAAAAATCCACAAGATGGATGATGGGCAACGTGTCATCCCCTATTCCCAAACCATATTTTTTTCACGTAATATTCTTCATTATTCTATTCAGTCAGAACACACAAGACAAATGACTATTTATAAATGTCAAACATTAACTTGTCTTAATACATTATGACCTTTGATGATCCTCAATCTAAAGTTAACTAGCTGTTTAAGGCAGGAGACCTTCATTTACAACTGATGAAACACAGAGAAGAAGAAAAACCAACAGCCATCATAATCCCGCTAATGATTTCTGTCATTAAATCATCTCCAGTAGGGACACAGTTTATCCCTCCACCTGGACTTGTCAGCTGAAGGAATTAGGATGCCTCTGTGGTAGGCGGCAGCCAGCTTATTGGGATTTTTTTCTTTTTTACATAGATCAGGGCATCATTTCATCAAAATAGCACTGTTTAGCTCTCAAACACTTCCCACGATTTTATTATGCTATACTCAAAAGAAAACTTAATGTGTCTAAAATAACATCACAGCCTCAAGTCACATGTTGCATACTGAGAGACAAAACACCAGTGAGACTGTGAGGGACAAGAAGGGATGGTGGCACCTTTCACTAACATGATGGTGGTGTTCCCTCTCATCCATCCCTGTCAGCCTCTCACACTTGAGAGAAATCCTGCTGCTAAATCACATCCTGTCTGATCTGACAATATGATGCATGTGACGATGATTTTCATCAATGCTAAATCATTTTTAATATATATATATTTTGCACTGAGCAAACACTTTCACGAAAACAGCTCAATTACTTTCACAGCAGGTTGCTGTTAGGGCGCTGTCTGAAAACAAACGCTCGGTTTTAAAGGAGCAGACGCATTACTGGATTATGCAAGTTTAAGTTGAGGCACTTGTGATGGTGCTTGATATTCTCTCGGGTCAAATTGGGAAACAACTTCATACATTTAACCCTAATTGGCGCCAGTGTGCAGTCACACTCAGGTGCTGGATGGTTTAATGATAAAGTAGCTACATAAACTTCAGTTCAGCTGCTGTTTTACCGCCTACTGTACGCGCTTTGAGACAAATCTACTTGTGAAATGTGTATGTGGAATAAGGAGAAATGCTAAGAAAAGGTTGCATGGGTTGCTTTTATCAGCTGATCATAATAATGGATTTAGTGGCAGTTAAGTTGAGGTTATGCTGAAAATGCACGTTTCTATGACAGGTTTCTACGGGAATAACGCGAATTATTTGACTGCAAGGAAAGTTATTAAGCGAGCATCTCTTACCTGGACGTAGCTGTGGATCTGTCTTGCCGGATTTATCTGCAGGTCTCTTTTCCACAAGCCGTGCGACAACAGACGGGCAACGTGAGGAGCTTCATGTGACGAGCAGTGTCCAGATGTTGTTCACTTGGAGCATGTTTGTCGGGCAGCAGCAGGCTTGGATCTGTCCTTGGTTCTGAAGTGTCGGTCACATTGGCAAGTCAGACAAACTCCTCGGTGCTCTCCAACTTGCGCCTGCCAGCCACCTGGTGTGCGAGTCTACAGTCCGGAGCAATATAACCGACCGCCCAAGTGCTCATATGTCCACAAGATCGGCAGAAATGATGCGCGAATGAGACTGAGAAAATAATCTAACTGAAATCACACAGGTTTTTTTTGTATTTCATTTACGTGCGTCTCTCCAGAAAGTTAATCAAATCAACTTCAAAACAAGATCTGGTGTGAAATCGTGCTGCTGCTGCTGCTGCTGCTGATCACACACACACACACAAACACACACACACACACATGCAGCCGCTCTGTCGAGCTCCGCAGCTATAATGAGCGCAACGAGGCGACGCTGCGCTCTCGCCTTTCAGCAACCTGACTGTGCTTCATACGGCGTTTATTTGCAAGGCAGCGAAGTGAGTTGCAGACCTGAAATGGGGAGTGACTGAAAAATAACGAAACCTAACTCACACAAGAATGATATGTACTGCTTAGCATGCAGGAGTCATCAGAATAAAAACAATGACAATATGTGCATAAATCAAAACCCCACATCCCGGTTTCCAACTTCTCTCTCACACACACACACACAGTCTCTCGCATTCCCAGTGGAACTGCCTGTAAGGTGTCAATCTAACTTTTAATGATAAGCAGGAGAGGGGGAAAAAATCTGTCCAGATACACCATACAAGGCGCTGCCACTCTCCAGCTAAATTTAGAAAGATGAGAAAAGAGAAATGAGCATCATTTTTTTTTTGTCTTCTTCTATGAGGGATGGCCAGCTCCTCATTCACCTCCATCTCATTAAAACTGAATCACACTCCAGTTGAGTGGCACGGCACTCCACAAACTCAAGAGGCACGTTGTACAGTTTGTTTTTCACTGAAAAGGCGACAACACACACACTCACAGACACACACACACACACACACACAAAGCAGAAGAGTTCATATCATTTAATCTGCAGTTCAGACTGAGGGCCTCCACTTGAGCTCAAGGCTGAATGGAATGCAGAAAATACATAAATTCACCTCATGTGTTGTTTTGTTATAAAATAACTCCATCAACACAACATATAAAACTGTTTTTGACATTCTCTGGTCAAAAGAAATGGTAATGATTCAGCCCATTAACTATTTAAAGGCAGTGTAGCCAGCAGCAGAAAACTTCAAAGTCTCAGTGGCAATTAAGGTTAACTATACAGAGGCTATATGCTGCAAAGCATTCTGCAGAGACATTATTTCATGCTACAAACTGCACTTTTTTTCTCTCCTCTTCCCAAAACAATATTACATCAACAACATTCCTGATGCATAATTAGTGAGGAGTTGTGTGAGTGCAGGAAATATCTGCTGCCCCTCGTTTTGGGTTTTTGGTTGCTGCACAATTACAATTAAATCTGGAAATAGTCGGGAAGCAACATGTAGCTCAATTCTGTGTGAATTCAACTTCATTGTTCACTCATTTCTGTCACCTCCACCTCTACCCACAACCACCAACCACCCTCCTCCCCCCCGTACATTCAACATACACATCTCACCCTTTTTTTTTTTTTTTTCAAATGTTTCATTTCCGGACTACCAATAGCTACTTTGCAGTTAGGGGTTGGGAAAAGGAGAACTTTTCCTGTGTACAGTGGCAATTAAAATGACGAGCAGGTCCTGCTTGTTGCATAATTCCCTCAGCTAACACAAAGGGACCAATTTTCTCCTGAAATAGAATTGTAGTTTCCATTACAATAGTTGAGGGCATGTGGGTGGAATGCAGAGTTTAGATAGGAACATGCCAATTAATGTCGAGTAAAATTATAGAGGTCAGAAACAAGTGTTCCTGGCCATTGGTCAGTGTGCATCAGACTGACTGCTGCTCTCTTTGTGGTTTTCTGGTAATTCAGTGTTAATGAATGATTACAAAACAATAATTCCAATTAGTCTGTGGGGTTTCTCTTTTTGTTATCCAGACGCATGGAAACATGTAGAAACAATGATATTACCTGCAGGGAGGAAGTGGACAAATCCATCACGATCAGGGTGCTTTGACCCCCACTGAGTCCTTTACATTTTCTTTCCTCTCACCTTCACCACTTATCACCTTCTACTAGTGGATTCAAGCCATGCAGATAGTTTTAGTTTTATTTGCTCAGGTTATGAGATTTCTGCTGCTGATTCAATTTGATGGCTGCAAATGGTATCTCATTTGTTGGATTCAAAGCATTTAAAAAGTATATTTGAAAAACTCACCATCAGTATCTTTCCTTGATAGAATTTCCCAGTTCCTCTAGATAATTGTTTACCTCACCTCATTTGAACTATAGTGTTTTCTAACAAAGAAACAGGCTGTTATTTTGAAAACTGCCCACACAGAGGTCTGTGGATTAGTAACTCGAACAGTGTTGTCGGAAAAAACATTCTGCTGGTGAGTTTTTCAGAGCTTTGAACAGCACAAACACATTTTATTCACCCTCAAAAATCAAACTATCTGCATGGCTACACTACACTAGAACTTCTTCCCTCAGGAAAAAGACTGAGATCCATAAAATCCTCCACCAGCAAACACAGGAACAGCTTCTTTCCCGAAGCTGTTGCCCTACTAAATAGCTGAACGGTACTCTTATCAAACTGGATTTTACATTTCACATCCCTCTTTTAATCCCTGCACTGCTCACTTTCATATATTTCATCAGACTGGACTTAATATTGTACATTGCATTCAACCTCCACCGTTACATAACTTAATTATTTATTGCACGTCACATTTAATTGTTGCACTTGTCATATTTCCTTTGTCCAGACAATATTAACTATTATTATCCCAGTCTGTAAATAGATTTTAAATTCTGCATTTTTCATTTAATTTTAGTACTACTTTATTTATTTTATTTTATTTCATTAATTTCATTATTATTATTACCTTACTCCAAGACACAGTCTGTATATGCTTGCATACTTGGCTAATAACCAGATTCAGATTCTAGAGATAAGTATGTTTAGTTTTTTTAGAATTTGGATTCAATTTAAAGTCACAGCTTCAACTTCCCATCCTTGCTTAAAGGATCATTCCACACTTTGGTTCTTATTTTTGTAGTTTTGGACATCAGTCAATCATAATTGTACCTACCAGAGTAATTGCTGAGATTTGAGAACAGCAACTTCTCTACAAGATAGTCAGACAAAGAAACATGAGCAGACGAACAGATGAGGTGTAAAAAGATCATCAAAACCACTTTACGTCAAAGTAAAACTGAAAGCGAGAGCAACTGAAATATCAGTGATAATCCCTCATTGCACCGGAAAACTATCTGCAGACACAATATTGAGCATATAGGATAGGTCAAAGATGAGCCAGGGCGTCTGTCAGAGAAATGTGATGGATTTGTAACTCTGACAGTTTGGGTAATACGTTTGTCTAAATTGGGGCTTTGTTTAAAATCTGTATGATTGTCTGACTACTCGCCTTGTCAGACTTAGTGAAGTTGCCAAATCCTCAGATCTCCGAAAGAACTTTGGCGACTGCAAAGTTATTACAGATAAGAAAAGTGGTCTGAAACTACAAAAAGAATTTTAAAAAGTTATAATAATCTGAAATTATGCTTTACAGTAAATGTCTTTGAATTTAACACCGTATTCCTACAAAGGCACAGCCAGCCCAGAGTTTTTACCCAATGACCTTCAGAGATCATTAGTGTCACACCAATGACGTCATATTACAGTCAAGTTAAGGCTACTTTCCCAATGTCCCACCTGTGTTCACAATAAACAACATAGAA
Source organism: Scomberomorus guttatus (assembly GCA_038419695.1). Classification (NCBI taxonomy): domain Eukaryota; kingdom Metazoa; phylum Chordata; class Actinopteri; order Scombriformes; family Scombridae; genus Scomberomorus; species Scomberomorus guttatus. The sequence goes on from CM076446.1 coordinate 20,443,210, forward strand.
AGACAGAGTGGAGCACACCCACTGCTCCCAGAGAGGTTTTATAATTGTACATCTCAGGGCTTCTCCTACACCCTTAAAGCTCATCCATCTTGCTTTTCTTGCTTTATCCTCTGGGAACTTAACCCCGTCTTTTGAGTAATCAGCATTCAGATTAAAAAGGTAAACACCCACTATATATCATCTTATTTGTAGATTTGTCAGGTAAAAGCTCAGCATTCTTCCAATTAAGTCTCAGAGGCAACTCCAATTTAGAGGAAATCAATCAATGAGTGACACTGTAAGAGACTCGGGTTTGTTCGTTTTTTCATGTTTCCACTGTTACGAAGGACTAAGTATATACAGTAGTTTATGGTGTGATCAACAAATTCCCTCTAATGAATATTTAGACCGATTTAGATCTCAATGAATCATGTGTAATAATTTTCCTTGGAGACCACCAGACAAGACTAAGGGTCTTTGCCAAGCTAGCTGTGAATGCACAGTGATGCTTTAAGCCAAATGCTAACAACAGTATGTTAACATGCTAATGTTTAGTAGGTATTGTTTCCTGAAGAAGGCAGTTTGCTGAAATGTTGGTCTTCATTTGTTGAAATAAATGCAACAAGTTATGAGTGTGCAGCTTTTCCATTTTTTGTTTGAATAGCAGGTAATGTTTACCATTTAACATTTGCTAATCAACACTAACACATAGTACAGAGTCATTAGTTTTGCAGGTATTTGGTCATAAACCAAAGTATTGGTCAAAGTAAGATTTTGACCTGATGAAGACGCTAGATGAAAAGTTGAGGTATCACCAAAGTTATTGGTTATAAACTTATTTCACTAGAAATCAAAATGTCAACCTGCCGGTGGCGTTAGAGGAAGAGTCAGTACAATTCATCCCCTGGGGGCCATCAATGTCTGTACAAGATTTCATGGCAATCCATCCAATAGTTGTTGACATATTTCAGTCTGGACACAAGTGGTGGACTGACCTACAGATTGTCATTGCTATCTCTAGAGCCATGCCACTAGCGAGTCTAAAATAAAACAATTCATACACTGAAATAAAAACCAACTGTGGCTCACCACCTCCTCTCACAGCATGCTGTTGAAGTCTGTTCCAAAAACTGCTGTTGGTTTACCGAGTTATCTGAATAACTTGCTACTAGAATAATCTGCTACTTAAAACATGTCCCTGTGTTTTTATTGTATAACTGAATGAATTGAATGTCTTGATTTTGTATTTATGTATGATTGTGTATTTATAATGGTTTTAAAGACAGGTTCACAGCTTTTCAACCTAGGCTTTATTAAAATGTTAAAATTTTGAAGAAAATTACCTGCTGCAGGTTGGGTTTAAACAGTCCGATTGGGCAATTGTGCCATTGCAGGATGACTCACATTTAAAAGTGTCAAACTGGATTCATCTGACATTGTAATACCACAAACATATTTTAAAAAAGCCTTACTGGCATGGTTTTTAGTCATATCAAACACAAAACAGCAAAGCTAAGACAGACAGAAGCATTTTTCCGAAGGTCTTACTACAAAGTGAAAACGGTAATCTGGAGAATCTTAAATGCACACACATGAGCTCAGAACATGCCAAGGCTATTTGCTCCAAACCAGCATATACAGTGTGTTTCTCACTTGATTATACACACGCACATCTGTGTCTGCACCCTCAAAGTGAGTATGGCTTGCTGTGGGAAGCTCGTGTGATCTCTTGTTTGCTGGGAAAAAAAGGATACGGATATGACTGGACATACATTACTGCATGTGGGTCAGCAGGTGGTCTTTCATGCTGCAGCTGCCATGTTTATTTCAGAGAGAAAAGAGAGAAAAGCAAAAAGAGAAGACAACACACACACACATACACACACTGAAATTAGCCTGTGCAAAGAGACGGCAGATGGGAGCGAGGTTGAGAAAGTAAAATAACAGAATGTGATGGCTAAACAGAAAATGTAGGTGTGAGGAAAACTTGAGTGGTTTGATGGTAGAGATGTAGAGTGACTGTAAATACAGGGCCTTGCTTTCAGTCATAGTGAAATTAACAGTCGGCCAGCCCACTTGTCTTGTCATCGTGTTCCTTGACTGATCATGTCATCAGCCTGCAGTGACTCACCATAATCATGTCCTCAATCTCAGAGGTGGTCAGGAGGACTACAGGAAGAAGGTAATTAACATGCGTTCATTCACACCTTTCTTTTTGGAAATTAAGTAGATTTTATATTCAAACTTGTGCTTCATTAACAGAGCTATAGGAACACAGTACTTTGTGAAAATACACGTTATAACGCTCATGACAAGGGTACGCAAATCTTTAAACATGAGACGTTTTTGAAACAGTACCAACAGTTCTGTGAGGTCTACAGAATGTGCTAGTGGAAGACATTCAAGTAAAAGCTTTGGCTAATCAAATACTCGGTTCAGTCATCTTATATATCATTTTAACAAACAGCAGCACTACTGTAAAAATGTTTCAAGGGACTCAGGCTACCTGAATAAGCTCTGCAGATCTTAAGTGAACTTTTTTTCTGTCATCAAAAATCTAGCAGATCTGAAGAATTTCTGTTAAAACTGTGCATTTAAAATATTAAAGGATAGGTTATGATGTTATGGTGATATTCTTATTGTCAACAAATCCCATGACAAGAACAAAATGAACAATGAATTGATCCTGTTAACCAGTATTGCCAAAGCCTGATATAGTGCCATAGTCCTCTATTGTTCCCTAAAAATACTATTAAAACACATCAGTGAGCCACACTGTTGCACTGGGTGAAATGTTCCTTTATTACCACAAACATGGGCACTGTGGTTTATTTTGAGTCAGTCCCAAAGACACCTCCCTGTTGCTGTAAATACTCATTAGAGCACCAAATGTGTTCATGCTGAAAAATAATCCCAACAAATGCTGTTTACTCCTGTTTGAGTAACGTTTGCTAAAAAACCACAGTGCCCAGCTGTTTTAGGAAATTACTAACCTTTTAAAAAAAATGAAAGTTTACATTCATGACCATTTTGTAAAGATTTATGTCTTCAGTAGGAAGAAAGGGCTTGTGGTTGAGAGCCACAGACAAAGTGAGGTCAGAGTGTGTTGAGAGACTAACACATTATTGGTTTTGGTCTTTTTATGGGATTTGTCGACAATAAGAAGTCTGACTGGACTTTCACTCCTCGCCTCCAACAACACCCCACCACTCCTGAGCGGGAGCCTCTGCACTCTTCTGGTTAGAGTCTCCCTGAAGCTGCTCTTGTCTTTCTTCCTGTCGTTCACCGGTCTGTTCCCAGTCCAGCTCTTTAAATGAGGTTTCCCTGAAGCTTCTCCCTCTGTGCTCTCTATCCCCTTGATCCTGGAGAGGCACAGAGTGGACAGAGGACGCTGCCAGGGACGTCTCTCTGCTGTCTGACAGGAGAATCCCACTCCCCGAGCTGTATTCACTGTTTGAGTCTGCACCTAGAGCAGTGATAAAAGAAAGGGAGGGGATGGACAGATGGTGAGCGGACTTCTATAAACAAACACCACATGAGAAAAGCCAGGCTGCCCAAAAATCCAGGGCTGGGATTCAACCAAAATCTGCATGTTTGTATTTGAGCTGCACTGCTCAGATAAGCTAATTTCTCTACAATAAATTTTCCTTGAATTTACCCCAAACCCATGTAGAAACTTAACTTTATTTAGAAATACATCTTCAAATCAGATTTGCACATATTAAATTACTGTGACGAAAAGGGAATTAAATGATTTTTTAAAGGAATAGTTCATCATTTTGGGAAATACGCTTATTCACTCTTTGGTTTTTGTACAAAACAAACAAGCTATAAGATGCTAATTAGTAAGGTTTAAAGGTGCTGGTAGATTTTGTTACATGTTTCCAGTCTTTATGCTAAGCTAAGCTAACCAGCTGTGTGGCTGTAGCTTCATATTTACTACACAGACATGAGAGTGGTATCGATCTTCTCATCTAACTCTCAGCAAGAAAGCAGATGAGCATATTTCCCAAAATGTTGAACTATTGCTTTGAGAAATTAAAAACAAAGTCAATAACAGAAACAATAATAACCAACATCCTAAAGGGATATTAAAACTTTCCAGTTTCTTTCCCTTTCTGCTACATTTTTATTTAAGTTTACTGGACTGGATTTTTGACAGTAAGTCCAAGAGCTACCAAACTGTAGACTTTTTACTTGTGAAAACATCTGATATAAGATCCCCCAGCAGGCCTGCTAACACCACAACCCAGACCCAGATAAGTGGCACAAAATGAAAGAAATGATTTTTATTAATCCTTGCCTGTCTCGCCCTTTTTATACATCAGGCTCTGACACTGTATTTCATTCAGCTCCAAAAACGTAGAAGCTGGGAAATACTTTTTTTTTTGTTTTGCATTCTTACAAGATGCCGTAGCTGTAGTATATTCTGCATGTCACACTTTTTACTGGTTGTTAATGAACTATAGGACACCAGCAGCAACACCTTGTGCTGTGACTTAAAGTCGGAGATCAAAATAGGTGCTGAAATGTTGTTAATTAGAAACTCCTGTAAGCTAAAGGTGTTCTGCTCTGTAATTGTTCATAGAAGCAGTCCAACCACTTGATTCCATGCTGGGTTTTTTTTAAGTTTTGTTTTTTGCAGGTTAACAGGATCAATTTCATACCTGTGTGTGCCAGTCTGTTGGCCTTTTGCCTTTGTGTGGCAGTGAGTGTTTCCACATTCTGTTCCACACTCTTCTCAAATCAATACCTCCTAACACTAAGCCATTAACAGCAGACCTGATGATGATGATGATGATGATACACACACGGGAAGAACTAACCTTTTATATGAAACAGTGGAAACAAGCCAAAGGGAGGCTAATGGTAATGTCACAGGTGATAAATATGGAGAGGAGTAAATTCTCAGAGGTTACTGAGGTTCAACAGTTTAACAAGTTGAAAAACTGTAGTGCATTTCAAATGAGGAAGAATGTGGGAAAAATATCAAGCTTCAAATAAAGACTTATGAAGTTATCTTTGTCATCTAGGGCTGCTGCTAACCATCACTTTCATTATCGATTAATCTGACCATTATTTTCTTGATTAATCGATTCATCGTTTCGTCTATAAAATGTGAGAAAATTGTGAGAATGCCTGTTATTATTTCCCAGAGTCAAAGGTTACGTCTTTAAAATGTCTTATTTTGTCTGAACAACAGACCAAAAAACCCAAAGATATTCAGTTTACTATCTTATCTTATTCAATTTACTATTTTAAATTTCTCGTTAAATTTCAAAAGCTAGAAAACACAACTTTACACTACAGAGACACGCTTAATATCACATATCTGAGCTCAGATTAACTGAAAAGGTACATAGCAACATTCAAACAGTACAGGATGTCATAATACTGTGTAATACTGTATATTTATGTGGGCAAAGCCTGCTGCTGTTAGTGGAACGACCTAAAGGCTCGTGTTGCTGGAGTTTGAACAAGGTGACTACAGGAATTTAAACTAATTGCACGTAAACTGCATAGCTGATTGCATCATAAATTTTGTATTTCTGACAATGACACTGCATACAGTGGAGTATAACTAATTTTTTACCTTGTTGAACACAACTTGGCTACATGAGAAAATATGCAGGACACCCAAAGCAGCGTTAAACACTGTGCAGTATAGAATGAACTCCTATTTATCATCATAAAAATGCATTCAAAATTCAAATCAAATACAACCAAATTTATATCTAGGCAAGAGCTCTCGCTGATTTATTTACACGCACCTCATGTACATGTGATTGATGGAGGCGAGAGAAAAATTAAATAAAACGGAAAAAATATGCATACTGTTCACTGAAAGAGCTTTGAGTTTAGTCTTATGTTGGTTTTCCGCTGCTGGTTTGAACGCCTAAAGCAAGTCACAAAATTTAATCAGTCAATGGGGAAGAAAAATCCTATTTGGATTGGAAAATACACATTAGGCATGATATCTTCATATTTTTTGAACGAAAAATGTTTCTGCATTTGATTGGAGGGGTTTAGTGGTGCCTTCAGGCATCACTCTCTACATGCATTTGAGTGACAGTTGATCTGTTATTGGAATGAGACGGAGAAATATGCTGCACAATTTGAGCGTGTCAAGATTTAATGTGCTTTTTCAAACTCGGTTTACAGAAAGATTATGATTACGTTTCACCTCAAATCCTGTCAGGTCATAATTAGTGCAGACTAATCTATTGAGTAACGAGTGACAATTCGAGCAAAAACAAAGATGATAGTTATTAAGTTGTAAGTTTAATTTTAAGTTTTTTTAGGACTTGGTCTCAGCTATGTAGCAAAAATATGAACTTACACAGCTTTAATGGAAAAATGTTCAAGTGCCGTGTCATTTTAATGGTCAGCATTCAGTGACCTGAACCACTTGCATCTTGACTTGCAATCCTCCTAAAGGAGTCAGAATGCTTTAGCCAAAGTGCTTGTCAGATGGTCTAACAGTGTCTGAAACTTCCTGCCCCCGCACCTTGCAGACATCTGAATTGAGGGGGGGGATAACTGTTGGATGCAGCAGGCACTTTACGAGTCCAAATATCCAACGGTCACAACCAATTTACGCAGCGATTAGCCATTTGTGTAGAAGTGAGAATATAGGCAGAGTCTAGACTTCTCTCTCAAGCTTGTGTTTTTTTTTCACACAATTATGTCATTCCTTTTAAACTAGTGCAACACGAGTGCAATACCTTTGAGGTAAGGTTATTATAGGCACTTTAACCCTCAGATGTGGTCGGATGACATGTGCTAAGCTTCATTTATATTTCTCTGTTAAGGGGTTATGCTGTACCTTACATGTACAGATTCTGAAGGAACCCCCGTAGCGCCTCATAAATGTAACTGTCAGGGCTACAGCAGCTATGGCGATACCATGTGCGGACAGGAAGAACTGTGATAACCAGCATGGGCTGCGTGAGTTTTCTCCTACAAATTTCTGATGCCGGTAAGGATTATTGAAGACAACGTGAAGCGAGTGGAAAAAAGGCTAAGTTATCTTCTCCTTTTCAGCAATACACATCCAGCAAAACTATCTACACACACAGCAAACCTTCTGCTCGCTGTCTCTACCGCAGTGAAAGGAACAACATAAATACAGCAACTGCACGACAGTAGTCTCATATCCAGTAATGAGACAAGGTGAACCTTCCCGCTGTTGTCCATATCACAAAGTGAATGAAAGAATATAAACACAGTTACTCTGGGGAAGATAATTAAAGCATGACATGGCCCCATCACATAAAACACATCAATTAAGTGTTGCAGTGGTGCTATGAACGGGTGAAATCTGATTCTGACCTGTAAATCAAAATCGTATGTATCTACGACAAGACTCCCATTAGCCCCTTGCATCGACTAAAAATCCAGCTATACAATCTAGTTTGTTTTGAGCATACTCCCTCCTTTATGGAGATTTGCTTTCACAGAGACTTAAACACAACTTTGGTAACAACTACTGTAACAAAAGCTAGTAGTAAACTTGTTTATGGATTATTGACAGAAAATGCTGCACTGCACCCACTCAGAAAGCCACTTGTGTAGCAGAGTGAACCATGTTAGTGGGTGAAAGGGTGATTTCTACAATGCTGTCTAACAGAACGAGGAGCGATGTGTGGGACTGCTGGGGGTTGAGCCGGTCACTGAGACGGGATCAGTACGGAGGAATGGTGGATAGAGGGTGAGTGGGTGGATGGGTCAGTGGACCAAAGAAGACTCCAGTCCCCACGAATCCTCCACTGACCTGGCTGAGTTGATCCCATTGTGACAGGAGCATGGCTACCTGTCACATTATGATTCACAGTCATGGACCTAAATGTCACTTCCACTCTCCACCGCACCCATGACACGTGAAAAGCACCGGATTTTGTCAACGCGACAGAGTTTCACTGCGCCTTGTAGAAAAGTGTGGAGATCCAGAAGAGGAATTTTGAGGCGTGGTTTTCAGCGGTGCAATTGGAAAGTTGGAGCTTGTGGGTGGAAGTGGAAGAGAGATGTGTTAATGTGAGAGTTGGACAAAATCAGGCAGATATATTAAAATCAGTAGTGACAAATAATTATGTGTTATAACACCTGTTTCTTTAAATTAGTGGCTTTTTCATGTGTGAAATCATTAATTTCCTTCCAATTTAAAGTAGATCATTGATGACAAATTGCACTGAGCTACCTTTGGAAAGGCAAAAATTTCAGAGTAATTATTCTATTTAAGTTTGGACCCATTTTTTTGCATGAAGTAATCTTAAAAAAATCTTTTTTACTAAGAAAGGATGGTCATTTTTGGAAAGCCTTGGAGATAGGCTGGTAGGGTGTATTTAGAATAAAATAATCATAGTCAGGATGTCACATTGGCCATCAGAGTTGAATGTGGACACAAGTGGCCCCTGAATAAATCAATCATTGTATACTGTGCTCCTCAGTGAATACACCACTGAGTGCGTCTCAGACTGTTTTGTGTACTTTGTGACAAAACCTGCTGTCATTTGACTGAAGTGGACGCTACAAAATGCACTTTAAATGTCTTCAAGCTTCATTAGCAGTACAATAAATAAGAATAAAAAAAGAGGGTCTATCTGGGGTTGCAGCTAACGATTTTAATTATTGATGAATTATATAGATTTTTTTTTTTTACTACAGAGAATAGTGAAAAAAGGTCATCATAAGTTCCCAGAGCCCAATATGACATCTTCATATTGCTTGTTCTGTCAGACCAACAGTCCAAAACCCAAAAACATTCAATTTACAATGATATAAAACACAGGAAAGCAGCAAATCTTCACTTTTGAGAAGCTGTAACCGCAGAATATTTAGTATTATATATATTTTAAATATATATAACATTTATTTTTTATACATTATAAACAGTTTCCTATTTACTCTCTCCAAAATAAATAAACTGCTTGTTTGTCAATGCTATCTACTATCTTCATGTCAAAAACAAATATATGCTGTAACAGATGCTGAGCCATATCTTTTGTCTTCTGTGATTTTTTATTTGTGTCCTTTAAGTTAAGCTATATTTGAATTCAATATACAGTCTGCTTGTATTGAATTGACCAATATGGCCTCTGCTTCAACGCTGTATCAATTAGGAGATATGCTGTTATCATCAAATAGGCTTATTTTCACACTCCGTGTCAATGCATGATCAGACTCGCTTCATCTCACTTCATCTAGTATTGACTCCTGAAAACACTCCTTCACAAGCTTTTACATCTCATGAGGAAGTGGAATTGTGTTTAAGTGTTTGTGTATCTTTTACAGTGAAAGCAAGTTTTTTTCCATATGGTGCCTGTATAGCTGTGGACAGCCCCTTGGTGTGAGTGGCAGCACACTTCCACCAGAGGCTGTTGTGTTTGGGCTTTTCATTAACACCTAAGAAGGTGTCAATCACAGTTTGCTTCTGCGAGGCTTCTCATAAACAAAACAGCATTAGAAACAAGATCCAGTTCCCCTGGGGCCCACCCAAGCAGTAACCACCACGGCTTAATGCTGAAGCCAAAACACAGGTGCCTTAACATGCAGTTTTCTAATGGCCACCAGAAAGTAGCTGACCGACTTGACTGGGAAAAATCCCAACTTTTATCTACAATTTTATGGTCTCAATAGCTAATTTCACTTCTTCTAAAATGTGTCTTGGCCATTAAAACATAATTAAAGCTGCACTAATCAACATTTTTAAAGTGGGCCAAATTACTTTGTTTACTGTTTTGTCCACAACCCAAAGATATTCAGTTTTCTATCACAGAGGTCTAAAGAAAGCAGAAAATATTAACATTAAAGAAGCTGGCACCTGAGTATTTTGGCATTTTGTCTTAAAAAAATTACAAAAACTTTTTAATTGGTTATTGAAAGAGTTGGCAATTAATTTCCTGACAATTGACCAATTGATTAATCAACGAATCATTGCAGCTCTAGTTGGTGGAGACCAAAAACAGAGCTAAAAGGAGAGTGACTATTGGACTTTCATTCATCAGGTGGCCAGAAACAGAACTCTAAATTCATTATGTGACTGCTATTTGTTAAAGATATGAAAAAGGTGATTATGTTCTAAATGAGACAAATAATCCATAACCATAAATGTTATACAGTAGATATCCTTCTACATAAACTGTATTTGTTTACTGCTATTTATGGAAGAGGTAATTACTGTGCAAACGTCCAAGTGAAAATGGCATTTGTTGGCCTGCTTATGTACCATATTTGAACGACAGGTTCAAATATGGTACATTGTCACCGGAGTGACAAGCCAACATACGTGAAGTCTAAGCTTGATTTGCAACCATCATTAATTATAATAAAGGTGCTAAATTGTATCCATTTTCCAGCAGTAACACTGGACAGTCTGTGGTCTGGTGCACTGTAGCTTAAAATGGCTTTGATTCCCACTAGGTTCAACTTTAAGTACCAAAAAAAAAAAAAAAAAAAAAAAGATATCTGTGTATTTATGCAGTACAGCATGAAGTACACATACCTGAGACATCAGAGTCACTGTACGATTCCTCGTCTTCTGACAGCTGCCTTTCTGCCTGCCGGGCTTCAGGCACATAGAAATCTCCCTGCCGAGCCAAAGGGGCCATGAACTGGATCAGACCTTCTCTGTAGATCTCAAGGAAAGGGTGCGCACACAGCCTCTTTTCCTGGAAGAGATGTTTAAGTTGGTGAGTGTAAAAAAAAAAAAAAAAAAAAAAAAAAGCTCATAATTTTAAAATCAATAATATTTATATCTATGTTTCCTTTAAAGCCACTGACTGCTTTTGTGTGTTTAGCACAGTACATGCAAGTGCCCAACTTAACCTAATTTTCAAATCTACCTGTTGTCACCAACTGTTGATTGAAAGTATGCCTGTAAAATGTGTGAATATAAAAAAAATCAGTCAGTGTTAATTTAACTCTGAAGGTGCTAATGCTCCCAATGTTAAAATGAGCCCCATCAACACTTAATGTGTGTGTACCTACACACATTCATGTACATGGACATAAGCAACACAACAGTATAACACAAGAGCAGACACGCCAATAATCCCACAAGTCTGTGTTACAGTCGACCATGAGAGGAAGTGATTTGATTTCATATGTGGGAAAATCATCCCTCCACCCGTGAACACCCATGAACCCCTTTCTTCTGTCCTCACACCTTCACACATCTTAGATCCCTACAATCTGTCTTTAGGAAACAGCAGCCTCCGCACTTCATGCTGACTCTGTTAAAACCGCTGTTTTCCTTCTATTACTTTCCTCGCTTCTCTACAAAGCGGTAAGTCTCACATGACAGAGACCAGTCCACTTCTACCGGCTCATTAACCTTTCATACACCAGGTTTTGTTATTCTGTCCATGCAAAGTCAATGTCTGTTACTTTCACCCTTTTGGCACATGCTAAATGTCGAGCAAAACTCGAAAAAAACACATTGCAGCTACAGTTCGGTATCTCAACGTGATCAATTATTCAAATTAAGTTTGTTTTAATTACCGAAATGTGTGTCAGTTTTTATTTCACCATTTGTCCACTTTACTGCTGCCAAAGTGCAACAGATTTGTTGCTCTCTAATGGAATTTGACAATTAAATGAACTAGATGTAAATCATTATTTGATGTGATCTTCTACATGAGACTAAATCACAAGCAATCATTTTCTTATGATGAAAAAGGATACGGATTGAGAGTCTAAAAATGAGACTATTGCTTTGATTAAAATGAGGTGTGGCATGGCTACATTAAAATAAGAGGAAGAGAATTAGGAAAATTTTGGGCTAATAAATTATGGTAACGAGTACCTCTGTATTCACACATTACACTCTTTTCCTTCTTCTCTGAACCCTGGGTTTCATCGCCGACTTGAGCTATATTAGCTTGAGTGTTTGAGACCATAAATCATTTCTCACATTTTGGCAACTCTCTCCAAGAGTTGAAACTGTTCAGATTATTATTTTTTCTTGACAGATCCTGGGTGTACTGAGTCCCTGTACCCTTTGCTGACGTTCCAGTTTAAAAAAAAAGGGGAAGTGGTGACAGGTAGGTTACTGTTTAGTGGAACAACAGCAATGTTGCACACGTAGGATGTGATAATCAGGCTTGCGGACTGAAAACACACACAAAAATAAGATTTTCTTTATAGGAGACAGCTGACTTCTTTTCAAACTCTATCCTATCATCTCTCTCACCATCTGTCTCTCAGCCCAATTATGACAGCAGTGACATTCCTCCCGCTGCTGTCTGCAGGAACAATGTTGTCAGTTTCAGTGATTTCAGCTACATCAATTATTGGTGCATTTTTCCTTCAGAAACATCTGTGTATCCTCATTGACTTGGCTCATCAACTGGAGTCAGTCATAGACTGCTGCATATTGCATATTGATGTGCACGCATGCATGCAGATATACACAGACAAAGTTTAATTTTGCAGTTCAGACCCTATCAATAAATGATCAAATGTAAAAAGAAGTATAATGCAGACACACCGTTAGTACAATAGCTATATAGAGGGGCTCGGCATTAATATTTCACTGGTAAATTCTGATTTGTCAGATTTATCTTTGCTTTAATTTTCTAGAGGAGAATGGAAGCCCAAGAAATTTGATTTGGCTGTTGGTGTTGAACGCTACAAAACAAGCAAAGGATGGAAAATGAGCTCACAAATACAGTACTTCAGGTAAGATAAGACTCAGTCTAATGGTACACTGCAAAGATCCAAGCACAAAAGCATTATATGCCACGGGAGCAGAGTAAGGGTGGGCAATTTAAAGCATTGCATTTACCCCTTACCCGTAATAGAAACACCTGACTAAAACTGAATATAAAAGTACCTAACATAGAAGAACCACTCTTTGCTTTCTGAACAGCTTTAGTCCTTGTTTTCATGAAAAATCCTGGACTGTATGGAGGACATTGAACAGCCTACAGTTCTTTGAGGGAGGAAGAAAGTGGACATCTGTTTGCTTTACAACTTTCTGTAAAGACTTAAAGACATTATGTTCTGATGATTCAGTAAAAATTATACTAACATTCATAACAACAATTTTGAAATTCTTTCACAGTATTTATGGGGTCCTGACCGAGGTCTAATGTCATAGGTACATTATTTACATTGTCGGAAGTGGAAAAATCATTATTTGTAATGGAAATTAGGGGACATCAGGTCCTGCAAAATAGCCCCTTAAACCTCAGCAATTATGTGAAAGTGCAAAGCAATAACAGGACCTAATGTGTCCTGCAAGACAGCAGTAGACACTTTTCAGGTTTAAACATATTTTGGCTTTATGAAAACTGGAAGTAAGACAAATCAGGGTCCTCTGCACAGGCATCCATGTTTTAAGCTAATGTACTCATGTCAAGACTTGAATATAAGCAGTTTTGGCACCACTTACTTACTTACAGCTTTTTGTCACTTATACAGTGAGCGAGAGGAAGAGTCCTACTGACTTCAGTGATCTCCAGACGTTTTCCTCAAGTTCAATGCTGACATTTATATTTTTGGCTTTAAGTGAAATATCTCAACAATTATTGGATGGATTGTCATTGAAATCTGCTCCATTTGGACATTCATGTTCCCCCCAGAAGAAATTATGATAACTTTAGTAATCCCCACATTTGTCATCTACCGCTATCATTAGGTCAATTTGTCCAATACATTGATTTATGACTAAAACTGATGGCGTTTCCATCAGACTCTGTATTTTGTTTAACTATAGCCTAACAGAGCGATTAGCATGGCTGTAGATTCAGTAGACCTCATACTGATGGTTTTGGGACTGATGCACCTCTCTGCACTCTTAAAACTTTTATGTTTTTATAAAAGTATCAAGTTTCTGCTCAAAGCTGAATGACTCATTTGTGCATCTGCCTTTGTAACGGATTATGTCAAGGTTTTTCATGTGTTCTTTTCATTGTTTTGTTTCCTTAACCACTGAATATCTACTTAAAATGAATCACACCTATAATGAATTCCTAGTAAAAGCAGGAGGCAGAAGCTGCATTAGCACATACAAGTTTAAAATGTTCTTTTCATTAATGACAAAATAAAAAAAATGCTCTTTGGCAAGAGGTGGAGGGGCGAGTACTTCTGACTTTTTCAGACCAACAGTGATGGCTAGACAATTGAGTGAAGAAAAAAAAGGAACAGTAAATGCTAATTCATTCTGAATGGATTAATATTCAGTATGAAGATCCACTCTCCCCATGTGAGCTCTCAGCATAACTGGATGTTTTTATTGTTAAGTTGGAAGTTCTCTAGGACGTTAATAAATATGGGTACTATTTTAAATAAGAAGTGTTAACCTAGCTTAAAATATAAATAATGACATGACCAAGATATAGTTTTTTAGTATTCAACAATCGCCAAATCAGACCTGAAGCAGTTGAATGCCTAAAAATCTTTTTTAAAGCTTTTGTTTTAATATTTTAATAGTAAATACAGGAGTAGATACACATTTAGCAAAGAATATGACCATGGTGCCACTAACATCATGCCTCAGCTGTACAAAAGAAAGGTAGCTGATATAAACTCTATTTGCGAAATACATTGTTACCACAGGGTAGCCCAGCAGCATGGCAAGACTTGGACTGTCTATTGTGTTCAAAGGAGCACCCAGCTGAAATGGAAGAATTGCAGATGGCGCCTAAATCTTGAGTCAACACCCAAGCACTTGATGCGCATTAGTACAAAATGGGTATTTGTGCATAAAATAAGTAGTGTTTACGTTGCAGAATGGTTAAGAGTGCTGATAAAAGGCACAATGGCCAGTTTATACCGCAATTATTTACTGTAGTATTCTGACTTCTCAGCCCTGTTTGTGGCTTTGAACTGGGACATTTTCCTTCAATATAATGAACAGTAAGATTTTCTTTGTGAGACCTGTGGACAACTTTATCATCTGTGCACCCAAACATGGAGACTATTACTTACAGTCAGTGCTGGGTGAGTTCAACAAAAACCTAATCCAGCGAGCCTTAAGGTCAGTTTCTCTTACAAACGTCTTACAAACAGAAGACCTGGGACAGAGTGCAGGTAAATAATTAGACCAGCTGTGGAATCACTGAGACAAACTGTGCAAGGTAGGCTTTTGTAATTGGGTAGGGGATTGTGTACTATTGATTTTTGTTTGATTTTCTCCATACTCTTCTCCTGCTGTATCAGGACCACAGGGACCCAAGAGAACACTTAAGGCAGTACAGGGTCATAGTAAGGTCGTTTTTTTCTTCCCATCCTCTACAGCAGAGAAATGACAGTATTCTTAGATGGTGAGATATCTGTTACTATGTTCCTCTAGCATGAAAACATAATAACATTATAACATTATTAAGAGAATAGACATGGGAAATGACATGGGCCAACAGAACATGACCTTACCTTACATCGATTAAATTCAGAAAAACTGAGGCAGAAGTGGATATATCCATCTTTGTTTTATGTCACTGTATGCTTGTTTTCTGGTCTTAGGAGGCATCTTATTGTCACTGAAGTCCACCCTTGCTGACCATAACTGTAAACGTGGAGTAAATCACCCATATGACTAAATAGATGATCCCAACCATCACCATCAATAAGTTTAAAAAATGAGTCCAAATATGAAAAAAAAAAGCCAGCAATAACCCATCCTTATTGGAGCTTTTCAATTACACATCAGCCCATGCCAACGCTGTTTGGTGGGGAACCATGCAAAGGTACCATGGAAGAGAAATCAGTGGGTTATAGAAAGCCTAATTATTGAGCTAATTTACGTGTCACGGCTAAATGAACCTAGTAATTATGGTGCTTTGTTATATTGAAAAAAATTTGAGGGTAAATCTGCATCAACACGGGATTAAAAATGAATGAAAATGCATTTCAGTGTAGGGGATTACCAAAAACATCACGCATACACACACACACACACGCATAGACACACACAGACAGCCCTTTAATCACCCCTTCACCTCTAAGCTAGCAGTGTATTTCTATCCACGCTGCAGCAGGTCTTGAGGGAACTGGTGAAGGATAGATAGTCTACATGAAGAAGAGGATGTCCTAGTGTCCTCTCTTTCCGGGTTTCTAGCCTGGGGAACGACACCTGCACGGAGCCCCCAGTGCAAATACATCGCATGTGCCCATGGATAAATAAATGAAACTGTACAGGGTATTTTTAGAGCTCTAAAACAAGATTTCTGCCCCCCCCCCCCCCTGGTAAAACACAGCTATACACTTAGCCTACATTCTGGCTTGATAAATCACTTTTTTTTCCCTGGAAAGTCATGAAAGCGCTACCAGTGCATCATATAACACCACACATAAATATATAATTCTACTATTTGATAGAAATGTTTTCTGCTTTAGTTGGATAGTACACTTGTCACATTATGGACTGGATATTTATAAGCACGTACTATAATCTAATTCCTGATAAAAGCAGATTAAGGTGGCAGTTCACTTACTTCCTCTTCATCAGTCAGGTGGCTGGCCAAGGAAACAACTTAGCAGCGCAAAAAAAAATGCAAAACAGAAAATAGATTTCATGGTTCTGGAGTACTTGTGTTTATAATTCAAATCAAATTAAATCAAATTACTTAATTAAATGAGTTACTTATTGTGATGTTGATGGTAATTAGAGTAAAATAACAGTTAAGGTGTTCACAGGAGTCCTTTTTGTATGGTTATAATAAGTTATTAGCCATGTAAACACAGCGGAGTGTACACAGTACAATATTTAAACTTTGTGTATGTCGAAGATAAATATTTGAGATGGGCTCAAGGCATTATACTCTAAATTGTTCAATGCCACTGATATAATGATAGCTCACAATAACAACATCTAAAAACAAATATTATTGTGCATGTTGATGCACATGTTTTCCAAAATTCAGTGCACAAGCAACCATCAGTTGAACATGTGCAAGATAAAGACTAATGGCTAAGGTGCATTTGAACATTTTTATTATTATGGCAACACCAAGTCCTCAAAGCCTCTTCCACAATGCAACACACCCACAGCATGTCCATATCACAGACAATTGTTGACTTTCTGTCAATAAACCTGTGGTGTGAACGCCCAAACTGCTACACTGTAGTTTTTAGCAAACAGGAATAAATAGTCCATTAGTTGGGAACAGTTTTCAGCTGCGTATTTGGTGCATTATCAGGTATTTACAGCAGCAAGACAGTTTATATGAGATTGACTTAATGTTGATCACAATGAAGGAACATGTCACCCAGTGGAACAGGGTGGCTCACTGATGTGTTTTTAATAGTTTTTAGACAACAGTGGAGGTCTATGGCACAGATGAATAAACTATTGTGTATCTGACTTGAGATACACAGATAATAGTGTATGTATGATAAATTAATTGTGGTGATGTGGTCTTTTCATGGGATTTGTTGATAATAATAAAATGTGATAAGTGAATAAGAGTTTGTTTTTTTTGTCAAGGAATGATTTTCAAAGCTGTTTTGAATAAGTAATTGAATAAGATTTTTCCCTCACAAGCAATTCAATTTAATAATTAAAAAAAAGAAGAAAAAATTCCTCTCAAGTGTTGGTGGAGGAGACAACACCAAAGAAGAGATATTTTACCAGCACATAAAGAGGCACTCTGGGACAGCATAACAAATATAGTGAATACGTTTGGGCACCAGAGGGGTGGTTTAAACAAGAAGAAAAGGAGAGGAGTAACCAAAGTCATGCCTGACACAAATAAAACCTGTGCACAAGCTACCAGTTGTGGCTCTGCAGAGGATCCATTAGCTCCCTGCACACAAAGAAAGATATGCTTTTTCAGAAGGTGGTCTTGATGAATCACATCCACTTCATTTTTTTTTTAATATATTTCATGGCATTTCATTCAATATTTCTTTCAGTCTGAACCAAAGTGGTGGACTGACTGACAGACATTGCCAGCCTTAGAGCCACGCCGCTAGCTATTCCCATCACTATCTCCCGGGGGCCAAAATGATTGCTCGTTTTGTCCGATTAACAGTCTAAAAGCAAACATGCAAATGACAAAGATATAAAAGGGAGAAAAGTAAAACTCTAAAGTATCCAGATAAGGATCACCTCTCCACAGCAGCGGACGAGGAGCCTGTCAAACAGAAAACATGCCTAGGTTGACACAGAACCTTGCTCACAGATAATGGTGATAATACTTAATCTCTCATGCTAAACAGGCTAGATGCAGTGCGCAGTGGTAACACACAGAGAAATGCTATCGGACTGCATAATGGAGGAATTACTGCTCATTTTTCTGAGGTACACTGACAGTCTCTCAGATGGCCCAGATTCTGAACAAGATACAAATGACAGATTGGGATTGGTATGACTTTTAGAAAGACACGCAAATGTAAAGTAATAAGCTACATGAATAAGGAATAAAGTAACCTCATTACACTTTTAGGATTGTCATTAGTTATGTTGTACTTTTTCTGAGTAAGTCCACCAACACTAATGGAAGAAGAAATACCAAGTAGTTACAATAGATTATATTAGTTCATCATGTTCAAAATATTGTATAGGCACATGTGTCAAATATTTTGTAAAAATGTACTAAAAAAAAACTTGCTCCACATTTTAGCAATGATTTACAGAATTTACTGAATTTACAATAACCCCACTTTATTTCCAGGTGGGCTTCAACTGTACAGACATGCAGGCACACATGTGGTGAGAATAATTTGTTACAAACTCTAAGGGAATAAATGAAAACTATTCAAATTTCCCAGCATTTGACTGTGTCTGAAAGAAGCAAAGAATGACTCTAAATCACAGGGGCATCGCACCTACTGTACCTTAGAGGGAGCGAGTCAGCCTGGATGAGACAAAGACAGTGAAAAACTGATGGGAGAAATGTGAAGACCTGCTGCCCACTGGGAGAGAGAATGGAAAAACAGGGATTTTTTTTCCCAGAGGAAAACAGCCAACAAATGATTATTCTGAGCACTGAGATGGATGCAAACAACCTCTGTCTCAACAATGGCCCCTCATCTCCTGAGGAGAAAGGCAAAAAAGGAAGTGAACACCACTGTCACAAGTGAAGAGGACAGGAACAAAGTGGTAGATAAGTGCTCCCCACCATTGTACTGGGTTCAGATAATCTGAAAACAGGGCTGTTTTCTCGATATATTAAGTATAATTTACCATTTCCTGGTGGGCAAGACAAAGAGCGGCACTAAACCCACCACTCAAGCCGTTTCTATTCAGCCATTAGCAAAACAAGAGTGTACAAAATAAACAACATACACTAGTGACACATAACATAGCCCAACTTCAACAACAATAGCCAGTGAAAGCTGTGAGTAGACATGTTCATGTTTACATAAAAAGGTATGTTAATAATAATGCAAGGACAATAATATGACAATTAATTAATAACTTAGTTTCAGTATTTTTTTTTCCTGATCAAGAGAACTCAACTGCAACTGGTGTCAGAGAGATTAAAGGCTACATCCCCCACATGTCTCCATGTAAATGTGAGACACATTAATCCAGGTGTTTGCAGGCAAATGCCCACAAGTCCATATAGAAGACCTGTTGTCTGATATTTTTATAAATTAGCAGGATAATATCAGTTACAGTATATTGTTGTTAGTGTCCGATTTGTCATATTTGCCTCATCATTTAGTCATTTAGCCACAGTTTCGACCGAGAGACAACAAATTTCTCAATATTGTCTTATGTATTTTCCCACGTGGTTAGGATTTGTCTCCCCTCTTTTAGTTACATTTTCACAAAAGTGACACTGAATCACCCCCCAAAAAACATAGTCAATGTCTTTTAAAGGCAAGTTTGTGTATGTTTTTTTATATATTACATGACTTGTGGATTTAGACAGTGGTAGAATTCTTTACAGGCTAAAGCCATCTATTTAATCTGTACTTTGTTTTACTTAACATTACCAAACATATTTTACTGTCTGTGTCTGGATTTTCAACACTAAAAATAATGTTAGCGATTCTAGCTACTGAAATGCAAAATTGTACATAATTGTCTCTTTTTACAGCCTAGTTGTCATCTCAGTATCTTTCTTGTCACATGTACTGAGGCATGTACAAGCTTAAATCCTCACGGTTCAGTGAATATGAAGATGGCATATACAGCAGATTTTTGCTGCAGAAGAG
This sequence comes from Scomberomorus guttatus, assembly GCA_038419695.1. Lineage (NCBI taxonomy): Eukaryota > Metazoa > Chordata > Actinopteri > Scombriformes > Scombridae > Scomberomorus > Scomberomorus guttatus. The sequence goes on from CM076446.1 coordinate 20,463,298, forward strand.
GAGGAAATGTAGCAAATAAATACAGAAAAAAAAAACAGAAAAATAACACATCATTTACTACACTTTCAAGCTTTTGAGAAATAAGAGGCAAGGCGTATTTTGGTGCTAAATGCTGCAGGGACACTACCAACTTGGGCTGTAGTAAATTAAATGACTTCAAAGGTAATATCTAACATTCACCTGAGGGTTGATACTGACAGCAGGCTTTCAGTGGCTGCAGGGCATGGAGACTTTCTTTCTTACAGATAACATGACCATAAGACCGTACCTTCTATTTGTATTGACACTGCAGTTTTTCTGCACATAGAGAGAAACTGGAATTTAAAAAAACGGGATTTTCACTCAGGTACAAAGAATTTTAGATGTCAGAAAGATTGAAAAAGCAACCTTTGCATTGAAATTGCCATTTGCCGCCACCATGACAGCTTTTTTCTTAGGTTCGTCTGTAAAAATACTTTTTAAAGCCAACACTAGCACTCAGCAGCAGCACAGAACGTGTAATTCAGAGGATAGTGACATTTGACCGCTTCCTGTAGCCTGTGTGTTAATGACAGTAATCTGTAAGATTATGGAGGATACCACTCCATCAGACACATACGACCCTCCCCTCCCTGGCAATTTACTTTCCCTTCATTTCTTTTCCCTTATTTCTGTGACAATATCCAATGAACCTCTCACATTAATGCTGCATTTCATCTCTTTTCTGTTTTGTTTTGTCAAATGTTCCTTTTGGCAATCTAGACAGTAGAACTACAATGGTGTGTCCTCAATAGTACAACAGTCTTTTCAGACATTTTCTCACAGTCTTATTCTCCCACTTAGAGGGAGGGATGATGGGACATACTATCTCTGAAGCCCTTCTATGGACTAGATTTCATTTAAAAGCCCTGAGGGGGAAAAATGTGGTTCAAAGGGGCTGAGGAGGTAATGAGTGACAGTAGTCACTGCCAGTACGAACAATCCAGGTGTCACTCAAGCAACAAACGCTCTTTACATAGACTTATTCAGCCCTGACAAATGAACAAGGACTGTTTGAAAGTCACTGAGCTGAGTAAAGCAGTTGAGTCCTAAGCGTCTTCTTTATCTTTCCCATTTTCTTTAGTTCGCTCACTAAGGTCCCAGACCCCTGCACCTTGGCTACTTGCCTCCACCCTGTTGTCAGACTCATACTTGAATGGTTCAAAATTGCCTCTTGGATTGCTTTTCAGAAAATCCCTCAAGAGAACACTGGAGCAAATTCATTTAATTTGCATGTCTATCGCAACAAGGACACGAGCAAATTGTTGGAATATTTTAGCCGACATAAGAGAATGAGTGTGCATTAGTTCTCGACTCCTTTGTAGCAGAACACAGACACCACAGATATAAAAACTGACCAGGTGTTGGAAAGAGTTTTATGAATGCAAAATGTAGACCTAATAGAGCAAAATCTTCTACCGTTTCTAGGAGACTGCTGAACTTTGTTTTGCTAAATCATCCAATCGCAAATACGTCAGGAGAAGGTTCAACTCTACAGAATGATGTCAAAATAGTTTCAGGGTGTTTTTGTTAGCTCCACAATGGTTATTAATTACAGTGCTACATCCAGTCATCTTCTTTTACATATTTTCAATATACTGTATATAGTGATTTGCAAGCTACAGGACAGGGGAGCAAATTTAACCATGCACAATCACAGACTAATAACACCAAAGTAGACAGCACACATCTTTTAAGCATTTTCTCAGTGATTGATACTGTAAGATGGCCACTGGCACAAAACAATTTTTCCCATATCTAAAAATAACTACCCTTCTTAAATTGTAATCACTCCTGACTGCCTGATCTTGATTCAGAGCGACAGTGTAACAGAGAATAAAGTTTAAATCAGATCAATCATATGTAGATGTGACATTTAACACCAACGGTAGATTCCCAGCTGCTGGAAGATGAAAGTTGTGTATGAACATGTGACGGACAAACTCCACAGAGCCTTCTGCGGGAAGAGTTAGCTCGCAGGGTCGTGATGCAACATTCTTGATAAAAGAAGCACAGCGAGTTTGTACATTAATATAATTAAGTGGTGAAAATAAAATCATGTGCCAGGGATATTGATTTAATTACATTTCATGAAAACTAAATTTTTCTCACCATCACCTGCTAAAACACCTGCTAATAGAATTTATGGGGTCTTAAGCTTAGCAAATCCGTTAAAAACATGTTTCACCCCCATTTTTATTGCATAAACAGGAATTAAGTATTTATTCTCCGTTTTAAAACTTAACTTTGTTCATAGAATTCTCCAAACAGTGCCTGTTGTTTGTGATTACAGGACGTCAGGAGGGAATGGGAAGAAGGATTACAGAGGATAACTGGGATATTTAAGAGGTGTGATACCTGATAAATGATTCACAGAGCAGAGAAATTACAGATGGAGTCACAGGATTTTATAAAGGAAAACAGAACAAATGTGTTTTACCTGGTTGGAAATAGCATTAAAGAGATATCCAACCGGTCTGTACCTAACTACTGAATACTAGTGAAGTGCTGCATTTTCAAATAAATTATGATCATTTAGACAGAACTGACCACTGACCCCCAAAAAAATCAGTTGGGTTGATTGGGTTAAGAGTGGATCAAACAATTTTACAGCATTATATTGTTTTCATATTTGCAAGTTTGTGTATGCAGTTACTTGTAGTTTCATTTAAGACAATGTGCATGTTTAATTTATTGTTTTGCTTTTAATTGAAATTTATTTTCTCCCCTATATTAAGCCTAACCCTACCAATGGGAATATGTTTAAATGGTCCTACTCCTTCTTGATAACAATATTTTGAAAAATTATACATTAGAATCAGAATTAACTGTAGTTAGAATTAATTAGAATTAAAACAACTGAACCAGGATTCCCATGTAAATCTTCCAGTAAATGACATTGCCTCCATTACTTTGTCGAGCATATAAAGCCCATGACCTTTTCTGACCTTTCTGAATGAACGTCACAGTTAGCTAAAAGTCTGCATGTCTAATAGGCCCTGCGGACTAGCATCTGTGCACTGCTCTGCTTCACTCTCGCCCACGTAGACGACACTAATAAGAATTGCAAGAGGCATCACCTTATGAGACTTCATTCTCTGTCTTGCTGAGGAAGACTTCATGATCACTTTACCATGTGTGTCAGTTGCTAAAAAAAGGACATTTCTAAAGAACAAAGGAAAACTTGCTTTATATTCAGACCAGAACCTCTGTGCTGGAAGGAAACTTTAGTGCCCTCGAGCAAACAAATGTTCCATCGTCTGCCTTTCACAAACCTTTAGATCTCTGTGAATGTCAGCAATATTATCCTCCCACCCTGGTCCCCAATCCATTCTGAAGGCCTGGCCACTGTGCTCGAATCAAATCTCAAGATGCCAAGGCGTCTGTAATGTAGCCCACCACCAAAAAGCCAAGGCACAGAAGAAAAACACTGCGCCGATCGATGGTCTGACTAGGCAAATATCAGGCTCGACCATGGGGCAGCAACTCAAAGTGTCTGACAGACAGAAATCATTTTGCTATGACGAGCCAGGTCTGCTAAATGCTGATGAGCTTGTTTGAAAAGGTCTCACCACTTGGGATATTCAAAGTGTCAGCCATCAACAGCATGCTTTATTCACTAAAAGAAACCCATTTAGAGCTGACTGACTGCTGTTAGGATGGTTCTGTTAATTGTGACCCAATCTAATCTTAAACTGACTTCAGCCGTTTCAAAGATGCTACAAATTCCACTGAAACCTGAACTCATTTCAGTTCTTTAGAGTCAACTTCCACTAACAATTCAAGTCCTTCAGGTTTAGCAGTTACTTCCATACAGAGACATTACAAAGGCTGCAAATAGTTTCGACTGCAATTTTTTAGTTGCAAGCATGTAAATGTTCTTCAGAAAATTGTTTTACTAGTTTTTACATAGTTTTGCGTTTTTATTTGAATTTTATTTATATTTCAGAAAGACTGTTGATTAGTTTTCAGTGTGGAAAGATATTGGGGAGCATGAAATGAGGACAATTTCCCTTGATTCAGATAATAAATGTGGCTGCTTTAGATGCTAAACAATCTCAAAATGGTCATTCGGTTTAGTCTGTTGGATGGGTGGGAACTGCCTGGATTTGCTTGCCAATATGTTTTGGTTGTCACTCTTTGAATGTTGATATGAATGTATTCAGTAATGTTATTAGGATTCAATTCTCTGCCTTCATAGGGGAGTAATGCTTCTCAGAGAAACAGGTTATCAGTGTAAAGGTTCAGTCCGGGTGAATACTGTGATCAATGTGAATTTTCCCAACAAAACTGACTCAAATGTCACACAGTGAGGTTTGAGGCCACACAGGGATAACAACATCCCCGGTGCGCTGATATTCAAGCTGTATTTAAATAACTACATGTCTCTCTTAACAACAAAATACCACAGTGCAAAACCACTGGACTCATTCTCAGAAGAGAAACAGCTGCAAACAGCTGAACAACTGTCCAACCAGCGAGTTACACCCAAAGATGCCATTCATGTTACTTAAATTTAAATGGAACGGATTTCCTGGACCCCTAAACAGAATTTGGGATCAATTCTCTCTCTGTGGGTTTGATGGTTATGGATAAAATGTGTTGTCTGATGGCAGAAATCCAAGATCCAGCACTTAAAACAGCCCACAGCCTATAGTTATCCACTAATTTTCATGTAAATCAATTATATATATATATATATATATATATATATATATATACATACACACACACACACATACACACATATATTCTGCCTTCTAAGCCTACCTTGTGGAAATTGGAATTTATGTTTATGTGGTTACTACAATTAACACATTTACAATATTTCCGTAGTTCCCACAACTAGCTTAAATTAATTCTATTGAATACAATAGTCCGGCACAAATTACTTCATGAAGGTTATAATGTTCAGTTTTGTTGTTGTTTGTTTGAGAAATGGTAATTCATCTTAATGGTCATTTGGAGGCTGTAGTTTGTGCACCTGTTGAATTGTATTATAACATACAGAGAGGTGCAGTATCTGTATTTGAGGTACAGATTTTTTGAGAAGGTTAATGGTTTATATAATTCATCTCCTACCGAGCTACACAACAACGACTACAACTGTGAACACATGAAAGAACACAGTCAATTCTATACAGCAAGTGTAGAAACATAGATCAGAAGACGATTTAATACTGTTGGTGAAGAAGACTGATGTCCAGTTTGATGGCTGTGTAAGTTGACCTCTCAGACAGGCTAAGTGCCACTGGAGCAGAGCCAGGTTTAAACAGCGTCCAAGCAGATGGTAGAGCAGGCCAGACAGGACACGCAAACACATTCCTCCAGCAGAAGCAGAGTGATTGAGACAACCTGTGGTGTTGCCACCTGTTTTAGCACACCGCATAATTAAACCATATCCACAAAACTCGCTGCACATCACAATGACTCACTTTCCCAGTATCCCCTGAGCAGCAGTGAGATCATTCATCATAAAAGTGCTAAAAGGAGCTTGGATTGTTCTTCTTTCTTCTCTTTTGTCTTCCAGTTCACTCCACATCTCTATCTCCTTTCCAACAATAAATCTCTTCCTGCTGTACCACCTAACGCACCTCCCAACCCTCCAAAGGATGCCGCAAAGAATGAACAAGGAAGTGTAAAGAAAAGATTTGTCATTCTCAGCTTCTCACAAAATACATTTTAACTTTGATACTGCCTGAAAATACACTGATCTGACTCAGATGTGCATGTGACGATCATGGGGTTAGATCATTTACTTGCCTCTGCTTGACGTAAGCCCACCTCAGACTTGGTAATGATTCATTCTATCACACACACACGCTTGCACATTTTCATTCCTGTTTTCCTACCACTAAAATAAGGCTGTGTTTATGTATTTCACCCAGTCACATTTCCGATGGGTAATCTAATTCAGAAATAATGTTCAAAAATGTTAGATTTAATAAATAATAAATATTAATATTTATTATTTATTTATTATTAATAAATATTTTTATTGATGGCCAGGAATTGAGTCAAAATCGTTTTGCTTTGTGTGCTGACTCAATGTGCAGCCAAGATCCTGTGTGAGAACACTGAGGCCCATGGGACATGTATGTGATGAGCTTAAGGCTGAAAGGATGCTGTACAGTGTGTTTCACTGTCATGCACAGTGATTCATTCTGTTTTCCTTTACCCATACATTTAGTTTACGTACGGATAAAGCCAAGCCCCACCCCCACCCCCATTTTATGGTTATCATTAGTTTTACTTAAAAAATATATTTTAAGCCTAATACCGTGATGTAGTCCTGTAGCCGTGGGTAGACTTTTGTTACTCTCAGGAGGACAGACAAAAACGTCCTGTGGGGGAACGAGGTAGTGATCACGTGTGTGACTTCGGGAAAGGAAAAAACATTAAAGCCAGATGTCTCGTAGCGCTTTAGAAGCTCCTCATTGGCCTTGTCTTCTCCCTCACTCAGAATACTGCCAACAGCATAGCCGCACTGTGATCCAGACACCTAGAAACAAGGATCAAATGAAAAAAACACTAAGACAGATAATAAAGAATGGATATAACAGACAGACAGATATAATGTGGACATGATGATGATTTACTGGTGTTTTGTATAGAAACTGATTGCACAAAAACACTACATTGTGCATAATCTTTACTTATGCCACTCAAAATCCCAGAAAAACAAAAAATCTTGAAATGCCACTTACCGTCAACATCTCTAAAATACCTGTCTCTAAAGACTAGTGAGTCATACACACTTGGTGTGTAATGTACCATTTTATGATTACTACATAGCATACATACAAAAACAATTGGATGTTTGCAAAAAAAAACTTCAATTTCTGTGATGTCAGCCAGGTGCCAAAGTTAAAGAGAAAATATGCTCATTAATCGGAGCTCTAATTGGAGCATTTGGCAGCACGGCAATTATTGCTCCTTCCTCCATTCTGAGCACCCTGGTACCCATTAAAAAAAGAGAAAAAAAAGGAGAAACTATACAAATTAATACTCCAGGGACATCCAAGACTTTCTCCCCACTGTGCTGAGCTGAGCACCACTGAAAGCTTGTGTATAAGCTGGAATGGTCCAGTTTGTTCATAAACCTATCAATGCTACGCTTGAAGTACAGCCAGTGTGTCTGAGAAAGCCTATTTTCTTCTCTCTTCCTCAACATGCAAGGCCAGTGAAGAGTAGAAGTGTGGTGTCCACTGTGCACTGCAGACAAGGAGAATTTTACACCCAACCACACGTACAATGTTTTCAACACACACCACAGAAATACAGATCAGTTTTCAGCTCTATTACCAGGTAGACTATTTTCAATTTGAGGCGGGTTCATGGGAAATAAACACTAAATTTACTCTGACTTGGAACCATCTTCCAAGCCTATATCACATCCATGCATTTTATATCTCTTGCTGTTTTCTTGCCCTCATGCATGAGCAGAAGCTCTGTAAGAATTATTGTGTAAACAATCACTTTTTGGATATCGACTTTCCACCCAAGTGATTACATTGCTGTCAAGCATGAAGCAACAAACATACTACTAGTGAAAATGTGATCAGTCCTTGCTGTACGCATGATGCACATGGTATCATCACTCTGATATCTTAGTGATGAGAGGTAAACTATGCCTGGTTTTTCCAGTAAAACTTTGGATGATGAGTGGAGATTATTAAGGACAGATACAATAAAGCTCCACAGAAAGAGAGATGATCTCCATCAAATGTCTGCAATGCCTGAATAAACATCTTCTCACCACACCGAATCAATAATAGTGACTGATTGCCACTAGAGTCAAGAGAAGAGTCAGGTTTTCAGTGGAGCTGGCAAAACTAAAAGATAATATGTCAAACACTTTTTAAATACTAAATCAACAGTCTCAGCCAAGTGGATTTATTAATCATCACAGGGCTCCATGTAGAGGAGTCCAGAACAATGAACCACCGCCAAAAGCACATCCCTCTGTGCACAATCTTTGTTTTGCCTCTCTGCACTCATCAAGACACAAGTGTACAATCTTCTAATGCTTCTTCAATACACTGGAACCACGTCTTCGTGGCTATGTTACAGTTTGTCTGAATTGGCTTTGGTAAGGCAACAGGGAAAGAAAGGGAAAACTCATCTTCACCAGCATACAAAGTATTTTCCATCCATGCTCGAATTCAGTGAGGCTTACATTTTAAATGTTTCGCTATGACTTTCTGAAAGGGCAAATATTAGAGAGATTTTCTACCGTTTCATCACTCCCCACAAAGGCTAGCAATCAAACTGATACACACTTCCTGACTGGCCTCTCCTCTAGGTGCCATTCACAACGCTTTCATCATGTTGTGACCCAAACATGGGTCCCTGAAGATGAGCAGACATGTGTGTCATTTCACCACCATCCCACTTGTCATCCAGCGTTTTATTTAGACAATCTGTGTCTCAAGGACCACAAACCCTGACCCGGATTGCTTACTAGGAATATAAATGGGATATGAATATCAGCTTTGACAGAAAACTATATGATCCCGCCCCATTACCTTCCTCTGACTGTTGTCAGAAGTTGGACACAGACAGGGGGGGGAGGAGACGAGAGCTGCAGAGTAGAGGTGAAGTGGGCACACTGGGTCAGAGAACCCCCCTGGCTTTGAAACTGTAAAGAGGCTTGTGGAGGACAAGGGTTTAGTGAGTGGGGCCCAGAATATGTGTTAGCCGTTTGAAGGAACAGATAGTGCTGCTCCAGCCCTGTATCCATGGCAACCATCTCTGGAACAACTCAAGTCCTTGTTGAGGTCTTTTGTTTCTCCAGAGGAAGTGATTAAAGGAGGTAAAAGTGAGAAAACTGAGAACAGAGGATGAGACTAGCCATGCTGACACTTATCCTCTGTCAGCCGCACTTTTGAAAATTCTTCTCACTGCAAATATCAATGGACAGTGTCTCGCTATTTAGACACCAAATACCAGTTCTCCTATTTGAGAGCATTCTCTGGCACTCCCAACTTGGGGACATAATGGCATCCTGAGGCTTGGACGCTAATGAGCTGAGATCATTACGCCAATTATTTTAACTTAGATCAGGACTTGGCTGTGACTGTGCAAAAGAACTGGGACCCACTGCTAGCCTAATTGCCGGCTTGGGAAAAAAAAAAGAGGATGAGCATAACAAAAGGCTTTTGAAGCAGAGCTGGGAAGAGTCCATCACTAAACTCATGGTTACATTCCATCAAGTTGTTGTGCATCAGGCTATGGCAGGTTTAAGAGGTGCCACTTAAGTCAATACTGTTGAAAGACAGCTCTGATTATGGTAGACAACAGAACATTTCAGAGACTGAGAATTATTGAGAACTGCAATACTAGAACTGACAAAGTTAAATATCTAATGTCCCTGTCCTCTGGAGACTGCCACCCTGTTGAGTCACTGGCTGAATGCATCAAAGACATAAACACCTGGATGTCCCACAACTTCCTCCGGTTTAACCATGACAAGACAGAAGTCTAAGCCTCTGCAGCAGGAAGTATGTTTTCTTCTGGCCTCCTTTTCCCTGACAAGTGCTACACAGGTCAGAAATCTGGGTGTCAACACTGACTGCATTTTATCATTTAAAGAATATATCCAGAGGCTTCTTGTCTCAGGCAGATGCAGAAAAACTGTATACATGCATTTATTTCTTGTCAGTTGGACTACTGCAATGCACTCCTCACTGGTCTACCTAAAAAGACTGTGGACTTGTCTGTAAAGCTCTAAACGGCCTTGCTCCATAGTGCCTCTATGACCTCTACGGACTTATCAGAACTCTTCTGGCTCAGGCCTTCTAGTTGTTCTGAGTGTCATAACAAAAACTGGTGAAGCAGCCTTCAGTTTCTGTGGTCCCAGCTGGTGGAATACCTTGCCAGATTGCATTAGATGTGCCAACATCAACAGTGTTTAGTCGATTGAAAACCTTCTTGTTTTTCTGTGCATTTGATTTGTTTTATTGTGTTAGAAGTATCTGATTGTTCTACTTTGCTGTGTTGTATGTGTGTTTGATGTATATATGTACATATATGTATTAGCTTTTTTTAGTATGTGTCTTAACGTTTTCTGGTTTTTGAATGTGAAGCACAGTGAATCTCCATTGGAATGAAATGTGTTATATAAATAAAATTTGCTTTGCTGTCACAATATTGTTGACGCAATACCTCAATATTGATAGTTTGACAAAGTTTGGTTCTGACTGTTGTCACTTCCATATGCGATATGTCTTCTAAAACAGGGATATGTAATATGGATAGAAAGAATCACTAATAATGGCCAAGCAAGATACTGGTTGTTCATTCCACTCTCTCTCTCTTAATAAATGACTTGAATGATTAAGTGAATTAAATTGTTTCCTAATTAATTTTCTGTCCATCGACTAATTGATTAATTGTTTCAGCTCTAATATCCCCATGTCATCATTCAACCGCTGGATGTCAAGGTGGTGTCCAGCGAAAGATTTGGGCTTTGTAGATAATTGGCAGACTTTCTGGGGAAGACCTGGTCTCATTAGAAGAGATGGCATACACCCCATGTTGGATGGAGCTGCTCTCATATCTAGAAATGTGGCTGACTTTATTAGTAAGCCAAAACTATGACAACCCAGAGTTGAGACCAGGAGGCAGAGCTGCAGTCCTACACGCTTCTCTGCGCTTCCATTAGAACAGTTACCCACCCAAAACCCCACAGAAACTGTGTCTGCCCCCCCGCACCACTTAAATCAATTAAATCAAAAGTAAACAGAAGAGGAGTTATACATAAAAACCTAAAAAAATTAACACCACCACTGCAATAGTTCAATGTTCAATGTCATCTAAAGCCCTATTAGTAAACAATCTAATATCAGATTATCATATTGATTTATTTTATCTTACTGAAACCTGGTTGTGTCATGAAGAATATGTTAGCCTAAATGAATCCACTCCCCCCCAGTCATATTAATACTCACATCCCTTGAGGCACCAACCGAGGAGGTGGAGTTGCAGCCATTTTCAACTCACGCCTATTAATCAACCCTAGACCTAAACTTAATTATAACTCATTCGAAAGCCTTGTTCTTAGTCTTTCACACCCACGGCCAATTCTATTTGTTATAGTGTACCGCCCTCCTGGCCTGTACTCTGAATTTATATCTGAATTCTCAGAGTTTTTTATCAAATTTAGTCCCTAGTACAGGTAAAGTAATTATAGTAGGTGATTTTAATATTCATGTGGACGTCGATAATGATAGCCTTAGCACTGCATTATTAGGCTCAGTTGGCTCACTGTTTTAACCACACCCTTGACCTTGTTCTGGCATAGGGCATCAAAATTGAATATTTAATAGTATTTCCACAGAATCCTCTTTTATCAGACCATTATTAAATAACTTTTGAATTACTATTATACTATTTTTTATTATACTATACTATATACTAATGTCTACACGAGATGTCTATCTGATAGTGCTGTAGCTAAATTTAAGGAAGTGATTCCATCAGCGTTTAATTCAATGCCATGTCTCAATACAACAGAGGACTCCCAAACTAACCTTAGTCCCTCCCAAATTGATCATCTTGTTGATAGTGCTGCAGGGTCACTGCGAAAGACACTCAACTCTATTGCCCCTTTAAAAAAGAATCTGGCCAACTATAGATCTAACCTTCCCTTTCTCTTTAAGATCCCTGAGAAAGCAGTCGCCAATCAGTTGTGTGACTTTCTACATAACAATAGTTTGTTTGAGGATTTTCAGTCAGGATTTAGAGCGCATCATAGCCCAGAGACAGCATGGTGAAAGTTACAAATGACTTCTTAATTGAATCGGACAAAGGACTTCTCTCTGTACTTGTCTTGTTAGATCTTGGTGCTGGATTTGACACCATTGACCGTCAAATCCTATTACAGAGACTGGAACATTTAACTGGCATTAAAGGAACTGCATGAAGCTGGTTTAAGTCCTGTTTATCAGATGGATTTCAGTTTGTACATGTTAATGAGGAATCCTGCATGCACGCAAACGTTTGACACGGAGTTCCACAAGGTTCTGTGCTTAGACCAATACTATTCACCTTACATATGCTTCCTTTAGGTAATATTATTAGGAAACACTCCATAAATTTTCACTGTTATGCTGATGATACCCAATTATATTTATCAATAAAGCCAGATGAAACAATTCAGTTAACTAAACTCCAAGCATGCCTTAAGACAATAAAGACCTGGATGACCGGCAATTTTCTGCTATTGAACTCAGACAAAACTGAAGTCATTATGCTTGGCCCTAAACACCTTAGAAACACATTATCTAATGATATAGCTACTCTAGATGGCACTATCCTGGCCTCCAGCACCACCGTAAGGAATCTGGGAGTTATCTTTGATCAGGATGTGTCCTTTAACTCCCACATAAAACAAATTTCAAGGACTGCCTTTTTTCACCTAACATTGCAAAAATCAGGCACATCCTGTCTCAAAAAGATGCAGAAAAACTAGTCCATTTGTTACTTATAGGCTGGATTATTGCAATTCCTTATTATCAGGCTGCCCTAACAAGTCTCTAAAGACTCTCCAGCTGGTCCAGAATGCAGATGCATGTGTACTGACAAGAACGAGGAAAATAGATCATATTTCTCCCACATTAGCTTCTCTGCACTGGCTCCCTGTAAAATCTAGAATATAATTTAAAATCCTTCTCCTCACCTACAAAACTCTTAATGGTCAGGCACCATCATATCTTAAAGAGCTCATAGTACCCTATTACCCCACTAGAACACTGCGCTCCCAGAATGCAGCTTACTTGTGGTTTCTAGAATCTCCAAAAGTAGAATGGGAGGCAGAGCCTTCAACTATCAGGCTCCTCTCCTGTGGAACCAACTTCCAATTTGGGTCCAGGAGGCAGACACCCTCTCTACGTTTAAGAGTAGGCTTAAAACTTTCCTTTCTGATAAAGCTTATAGTTAGGGCTGGCTCAAGCTTGCCCTGGATCATCCCCTATTTATGCTGCTATAGGCCTAGACTGCTGGGGGACTTCCCATGATGCACTGACCTCCTCTCTCCTCATCTGTACATATTCATGTCCCATTAATGCATGTTACTAACTTGGCATCTTCTCTCTCCCGTAGTTTTGTGCTTTCTTGCCTCTCCTCTCTCCTCCTTTTGCTTTCCGCGGGTATTTCTGCCTCCAGAGCTATAGAATCTGGACCTGTGACAGCAAGCCACCCACTGCCCCTGCGATCCTGCTCAACACCCACTGCTACAATTATTATCATTATTATTATTACCATTATTATTACTATACATCTCGCATCTTGCATTGTGCTATGCTCTCTTTCCTCCTGCTCTGTCTCTCTATCTGTCTCTCTGTCTGTTTGTCTCTCTCTCTCTCTCTCAACCCAACCATCGAGGCAGATGGCTGCCCACCCAGAGTCCGGTTCTGCTTTAGGGTTTCTTCTCGTAAAAAGGGAGTTCTTCCTTGCGACTGTCGCTTGCTCATGGGGGATTATCTGGTTTCTGTAAATAAAATTGTAAAGAATATGGTCTGAACCTGCTCTATATGAAAAGTGCCCTGAGATAACTTCTGTTATGATTTTTTTATCTTTTTTATCTTATTATCATGGTATTGCAATAATAGAAAATCCCAGACAAGATCTTATCGCATATATGTTCCAGCTCCACACTTTACTTTATCATACTAGTGTATCATTGTGTTTCTATGCCATGTAGCTAGGAGGTCAGCAGTTTGCTATAAGTATGACAGCCAGCTACATTAAGTTGTCTACACACAATAGCAGCTCACTCTTTGGCAGACACACATTTCTAAAGATCAAATCTGTCAGGCCCCTGTTTTCCACTCTTGTAACCTGAGCCTCCAGACCCTCTGCAGTGCAACAACTGTATTGCTTAACCATTTCAAGGTGCTACTACTTGTTTCATTCCCTCTTGTTCTGTTTGGGAATAGCTTATTGAAAAAACAACTCATGCTGGACCAGCTTTAAAACGTGGGAAGTAGGTCCACATGAGTATGGAGAGCCCAGAGAGTGTGCAGGATTAGGTATCAGAAAAACAGATCCAATAGATATTATTTCCTGCTGTTTGCAGACGCAGAGATTTGGGAATGGATGAGTTCACACAAAGGACAGTGGGGAATGTAAAAAAAAACTCTCACAGAGAGATCCAACAGACTAATTGTGTTCTTAGCAATCTGGTGTGGCAGTAAAGGAGCCCACAACAGCTTCAGTCATGTTCACAGATGTTGGAAGCTTTCACATTTTGACCCTTGATCTGACCTCCTATATGGCCAATGTTTAGTGAAATAAATAATATACAGAAATCTATATAACTGAACCAATATATCGCGAACATTTTTCAATTATTAATTGTATCATCATTCTTTACACAAAAATAAGTTTTACTTGAGTTCATTTTTTAAACAATATTTCTAAAAAATAATTCAAAATGTCTAATTCTGGCATTTTTTTAGGTCACACTTATTTAGTAGTGTCATGTTAGCCATCTCCTGTCAGAAAACACAATGCCATGGTTATTACAACTTAACCAACGAGATGTTGCTGTAACGCTATCTCTAACTTTGATGCCAAGAGAAAACCCTGTGATAAGACAAGCTATTTGGCTGGTTATCCAGGTGTGAATGTAACATAAGCGCCGTGTTGTTTAATTGATTGACTGATTGATTCATTAGAAGTTACTTGATGATTAAAAACACACTATAACTCAGCACATCAGTAGTTACTCAATGGATAGAAGCGCAGTGAAGCCCAATGGTTTATTTCCACTGTGACCAATACAACAAATCCAACAAATCACAAAACCATAACACCCGACCTGTCAAACACACATGCATATTGGTGTTAAATCAGCAGTTGAGGAGACTCCCTTAATTAGGCCACTGATCAGCATAATGAGGATTAAGATGTTTTGGCTAAAGCCTAGAAGGACTTTGTCTAAGTCTCAGGACCTTAAATGAACAACCCCAAAAAGCACTTGGATAGTATTTCATGACATCTGAATCTACATAACACACCACACCCGGTCCAGATGTGTTATGATATTGCTCAAGGGAAAACACAAAAAACAGTCAGTCCCAAATTATTTCCAGAATGACGACTAAAAATAGAAAAGATTGAAAGTCAAGACTAAATTAAATTCCACTAAAAAAAAGAAACATTGTAACTTAATTCATGAAACGATCTCAATTGGGTTGACTAAACCTGCTGAGAAGAAATTCATCTTCAACCACTTTACTCGTTTTAAGAGAATGACATTGTCGCCATCTAGCGGTCGACTAGCTACATAACCTAGTTTACGTTGTAAAATCTGCCTGCTTTATAAGCTAAATTGAGGAAAATGCTTCAAAACACGAATTATAAAAAACTGTTGTTCTACTGAGAGTGTTGTGTCGTGTTTGTTTACCTTTTTAGGATTATCATAAAATATCCCGATAGATGAAAGGTTTGGTCCAATAGTATAACTCTCAGCAAAAAGTTCTCCACAGTTTCTGTACGGTCCTTTTTTGAATTTGTAAGCAAATGTAATCTTCTTTATGGGAGGAGAGCCAGTTAGTACGGTAATGTCTGTCAGGAGTCCCGAGTACAAAACGTAACAAGTTAAAAGACTTAGTAGCACGCTAATGACCGCACACAAAGTGACCCAGTCCGGCATGATAGCTGAAAGGCAGGCGGCTCAGGTACCGTTAGCTGGTTATTCAGCAGCTTCCGAAAACTAAATACAGATAAATGTCAGTAACCGTCCAGCATTTTTTAAGAAACAGTTTTGCGGTTTTCAGTTGACACCTATCCGGACGGAACTTTGAATTGTTTCACTAAACAAACGAAACATCAAAGAGACACACGGTCGGAGACTTCCTGGAAAGTACCATTTTTGCCGACAAAGGGGGTGGTTTTAATTACAGGTAGCCTAACACTGTGATATCCATGTCGAACATTTCACCTTGTAATAATTCGCATTTATGTGGAGTTGTGGAGGGTTAGTGGTTGTGTGGTCAACTTTTCCATATGTTTATAATTTCTTTAAGTGCCATTGTTTGCATCAGATACATTATTTTATGCCCATGTCTTGCATTGATTGTTTATAATTTATTCTAAATGGAAGGTAGAAATAAGTTGAACACGACATGACTTTATGTAGGGTATACTGTAAAGTCAAAAGTGTAATAGACCACTAAGAAACTGACTAACTGGTCTTAGATAATAATATTCAACACACAACTGTAGCATAAAAGTGACCTACTTCCTTGTCAGTGAAACGGCCTCATGGGATTCTGAGTCAAAAGTTCAAGAATTGCAATAATGGTAAATTTTCTTTTATCATTCCAGTGAAAATTACCACACACACAGAGAGAAATTATTTTCAATCCGACAAGTCTTCACAATAAGCCTTAGGTAGTGGTAGGTAGTGTGTTACATATGACCCGCCCATGAATAAAGTGAGGGCTGGACTATAACTTGTTTTAACACTGGACCGCCTGAGTAAATAAGTTTCACACGTTTTCTGCAATCAAGTTGTTCATCGTTCAATTCGGAATTCGTAAGAATGGCTGTGAAAAGGTTTTACGACCTGACAGCTAAGCTGCTGTCTGGAGAGACGTTCAGTTTTTCTGCACTGAAGGGGAAAGTTGTTCTCATTGAGAATGTAGCGTCTCTCTGAGGAACAACAACCAGGGACTACACTCAGATGAATGAGCTTCACTCTCGTTACTCCGCCGAGGGACTCGTTATTCTGGGTGTGCCCTGCAATCAGTTTGGGCATCAGGTAGGCCATGAATTCAAAAGTAATTGACAGAGGCCTGTTTTCCCATGGGAGGGAATTATTTATATAGTATATAAAATAGGCTCTGTCCTGTTTAATATTGTTCTTGTCAGTTGTAGTTTTAACTGTCTGTGTGTGTTTTTTTAATGTGTTTTAAATGTGTATTGTTGAGCCTCATCAAAGGAAATTTTCTGTTACTTTGTGACAGACAATAAAGTTAATGTCGTAGCTGGTAGAAAGGTGACTTTACACGCTGGTTGGTAGTTGAATCTATGACAATGCCTCTAATTTTATAATTTGAACATAGGTTTTGTAGCCTATGTAAAAATCTGCTAAATACAGCAGTAACTGCAGCAGACAGATTAATGTACAGTAAAAGCAATGCAATATTTGCCTCTGAAACGTACTGAATTAGAAATTGAAGTAACATAACATGGAAATATTCCCAGTAAAGTAAGTACCTCCACACTGTTTACAGTACAGTGCTGGAGCAAATGTACTCACTTACTTTCCACCACTAGCCTTATATTGTGAGCTCTTAAACAACTTGATGACTGTATTTTCTGTCTTTTTTATTACAGGAGAATTGCAAGAATGATGAAATCCTAAAATCTCTTAAGTATGTCCGTCCAGGGAATGGCTTTGAACCAAACTTTCAGCTTCTTGAGAAGGTGGAAGTGAATGGAAACGATGCCCATCCCTTGTTTGTGTATTTAAAGGAAAAGCTCCCATCCCCCTTTGACGATGCCATGGCTCTCATGACTGATCCAAAGTTCATCATTTGGAGTCCTGTCAGTAGGAACGACGTCTCCTGGAACTTTGAGAAGTTCCTGATCAGTCCTGATGGGGAACCCTACAAGCGCTACAGCAGGCATTTCCTCACCATTGACATTGAAGCAGACATTAAAGAGCTGCTAAAGATGGTCAAGTAAAGTGTGTTATGACACTATGGGTGGTATGCAGATAGCCTATCACTTATGACCAGCCTGACCAAAAAGAGTAATCATTAGTCACACATATGTTTTGGGTATTTTATCATTGGTTCACAGTTAAAGCAGCACTCCCTAAAAAATGTGATGTTACTTGTACAGTACTCTGTGGTTGTTCAGCCTATTTACTCAATGATGACACTCCTTGAAACCTTTTTTGTGAGGGGAGTTTCTGATGAAAATGTAAAAGCCTGACCCTGCCACTGTGTAGGCTATAACTCACATCACATTGGGTAGACTTAAAGAAAAGAAAATAAACATTTTATGTCACAAGAAGTGCTACTGTCATGTGTACAATGCATACAAACACATAAACATGCCTTTGAAATATTAGACATCTAAAAAATGTAGGGACTCTTGAAATATAAGAAGTGTTGATGGGAATAAAATTCAGGAATGTCACATCCATGGCAACTTGGAACGTTGCTAGGCAACCGTCGTAACAGTAGTTTGACAGTCTTGCAAAGATTGATATTAGAAATGTAGACAAGTGGTGAGTGTTTTAAATTAACTACCTGAATTTTTTTCACGTCACATGGCTACGTTACCAACTCATGAGGCTAGTCCAATTAATTTTCTACTATGTACGTCACGTCAGCCCAAAAATGTTTTAAATGACCGGAATAATCATCTCGCTAAACTTAATTATGTAAAACTAACGTGTGATATATGTGCAAAAATGTACTAAAGGTTGCTTGAAATGAGTTTGTTTTCATTATTACCCACATATATAAAACAGGTACATCAGCATTTGCCCCGTCTATGGTTTCCTGGTTGAACGCAGTTATACGTTACTTGGCTGAAAGCTAACGTTACGCCTAGCTGCGACTCGTCCAACATGGCTGGCCAGGAAGATCCAGTGCAGAGAGAGATTCACCAAGACTGGGCGAATCGAGAGTATATAGAAGTAATTACGAGCAGCATCAAAAAAATCGCTGACTTTCTTAACTCCTTTGGTAAGGATCAGCTTTCGATAATACGATTTACGAGCTGTGTCGCTTCTAATGTGGATAATGGTGTAGATAGCTAGATAAGCTAGCTATCCTGCTGTTTGCCAGCACTGATGTTGATGTTTTCTATGGCCACTCCCAGTTAGCAGTTAGCTTTAGCTGAATCGTGTTTTTGCCTTGTGGAAATATGACATTTTGTTGTCGAGCTACCATACGTTTTGTTCTGCTTGTTAACCAACGTTATGTGCCCAGCAAGTGCCTCAACACTGCATTAAATCGCAAACATTTCATTCGTGTGTTGAGATAGCTAATGGCTGCTAGGCCACCGCAACTGCTAATGCTGCTCTGCTCTTCCGTCAATAACGTTACACTAGCAGTAACATAATACTTGAAATTGAGTAATGCCTCTTAGCAGTAGTCACCCATATTGATAATGTTCATCTCTGTGTAGTGTCGTTGTAATTGACAGTGTCGACACATAGGATAAAATGTCATGACTGTTCACGGTTACATGCAAAATGCAATTTGTCTCCCTCAGATATGTCGTGTCGGTCCCGTTTGGCTACTCTGAATGAGAAGCTGACGGCGTTGGAGAGGAGGATTGAATATATTGAAGCAAGAGTAAGTATATTGCATTATAATTTAAACAATCCACTCGGTTTTGTTTTTTTGTTACATGATATTAAAAATATTCAATCACATCATTATGTTACGTATCTGACATTACAGGTGACAAAAGGAGAGACCTTGACCTAGGACTCATCATGGAAAGTCCTAGCATCCTAGAGCTACCTGCCCATCTCCCACCCTGATTTTTTGGAATAAGTGTGATGGATTCCACCCTCCTTTTTATGGGAACATGTGGACCAGTTTTATAATATAAGGCCTAGTTTTGTGTTGTTTTATTTCATGCCACATTTGTATAGAAGATATGGGTCTGTCTTGGGTGTCAAGTGACTCAAGCATCATCAATGTTACAAAACAAAACTAATCTCCATAAGTATTGGTTTTAAAAAAACATATTATGGAGTTTGATTTCGGTTCTGGTGTCAGCACAACTTGTCGGACCATCTGTGTTGTACACAGTGTCATTACCACAGCAGAGCTTTTATGAAGGGAACATCCTTGTGTGCCAAGTTGAACAAGTAATTGTGTAGTCATCTTTATTAAGGACCTTCTTGTACAGTGAACTGTTTGGTGATGTTTCAGGATTTAAATACTGTAATAAATGATAAACAATGATGAATGTTTTGTGTTGTACCTGATCGGAGTCTGATTCAACCTTATTGACTGAGTATGTTGACACAAGAAATTTGACTCGAGCTCTCAGTGACTCTTAATACATTAAAACAGAGCAGATAAGTTTGCCGGAGGTTATAGATCGACATGCAGCTAAACAGATAAGTGAGAACAAATATGTAGCATAGCTATTACATTAAGGCAAGAACTGGGCAGCAAACAGTATTAATTTTATATACAGTACCAGTCAAAAGTTTGGACACACTTGAAGCGTGTCCAAACTTTTGACTGGTACTGTTGGTCAGATTGTTAATGTATATACAAAGTTTTGGTACACATAGTGTAACACTTTATAGAAGCATGAATGCTGGGATAAAAAAGTATGTAGGCTATAACTGTACTGTTATACTGTACATAGAGATGGTTTTATGTCCATACTGTATACTGATTGAAGACCATATGTGGAGTATTCTGCTTAGGTTTAAGTATGACAATGAGAGAACATTATGTACATGATATTGTACAAATACATATACTATATTACAGTATTTAGTAAAGTAAGAATTACAGGCCTAATGTGAAATTGTCAAATTATAAATAAATAAAATATTCCACTAAACTGCATTTACGACAAGCTGAAATAGCTATAAACCGTGTAAAATGGCGGAAAATGTGATTGGGACTTTTGCCCGTAGTTTAGCCTTTCAGGCAGCACTCTTAGCTCAATTCAGGTAGCACGTCTCTTTTAACTGGAGTAGGCAGACAGCTGTGACCCTATCCGTGGTTGGGACCTAACTCTTCTTAACCATGTATAATGTCAGTCTAAACACAGACAATTATGAGAAACTGTTAGGGACAACCAATGAGAGACCAGGCGCCGCCTGTGAGGCATAATTCGGGGCAAAATTTTCCCAACCCAAAATGCACCGGGTCATAGAGTACACCAATGCATCTTGGGATAAAGAAGGTGCCATCGTAGTGTTGTGAAAAGTCCTTGAACGTGAGATGAATTTTCTTACCCACAACTTTGCAAATACCGTCTTAGAAAGTGCTAGTGGCTATTAACATTATTAACAACCTACACTGGTGAGTTATTGTACATTAAGACTCGAAACTGAAACCGCTTATAGCTTCTCATTGGCGTCGTTGGGTTTGAGTTAAGTTATGTATGTTTGTTAACGATGGACGCGGGTCCATGTAATGGTTTACTATAATTTTATTGTGCACAGTTTTTTTTTAAAAGCCAGTTCAACGGTACGGGTGCTGTTCCGTCGCTGAGCTTGATAATAAAAATGGAATAAGCATATTTTGAATAACTCTGAACTCCTGGTGTTTTTGCTTTGCAGAAGTCGTGTGTGTACGGAAGCATTAGGGAGAAATGGGAGCTGATAGAAGGTGAGTAAGCGCCAGCGTCGTTCGCCATGGTAGGTGTGGCAAGTTATTATAGCAGTCCAAATATTTGCTATCTTCTCAAAGGTAGAGAGAACGTATTTTTACATTTGAGACGCATTTCTATAATTTATTATTCCATAATCCAACAACGTTCAGAAAACTTTTGTATTTCCGAAACCAGGATAATTTCAGTTTAGCTTTGTGGAGGTGTAACCTAATATTGCCACTTCATCCTAATTATTCTCTCTCCATTTTACAACCAAATCCAAAGAATCTCTTGAATTTGTTGTAAAATACGTTTTTACCAGGCGTGAAGGAAAGGAAATTTATTTTACTGCCGTCCTACTGTGTCTAAACGAGAACAGTACCTCTCAAAGTTGCTATTTTATGGATAATCTAAATAGCAAATTGGAAAGTTGCCTTAATTGAGATAATATGGATTTTAATCCATCTGCTGGGATTTTTCGAATTAAATTGGTTAATTAAATCATGGAAGCAACATTAAAACCAAACTGGAATTAAAATGCTATGGGGAGTGTTGAAATTGATAAACATGGTAACAAAATAACTACACCTATGTTGAGTAGCTTCTTCAGCAGGGCAACGCATTGTGCTTTCCAGTCTGTCAGAAAGTTGCAAGTCAGAGCTGTTTAATGCACTGTAACTGCTGAAATGAGCACTCTTACTGTTGATACTTTAAGTTGCTTGTAAAAAAATAAGTGATATTCATTCATCACTGAAGTAGGATTTTGAATACGGGACTTTTATTTGTCATGGAGTAGTTTTACATAGTTGTATTAGTTCTGTCACTTAAGTAAACAATCTAAGTACTTCTTCCACTGGCTACTATAATAATATAGGCAAGCTCACTAACAGGAATACATGATGAGTCAGTAATATGGTTGGTTGAATCATATTCTGAGGAACATCATGCAACTGGACACTAGTCCAACTGCAGTCTTTTACTTTTCTTTCCAATGTCTTGCTGAATAGGATTAGCCGGACTGAACGCAGCGGTAGATATGGCTCCGACCAGTCTCGTGATGAATCAGAATGGCGTGACAGACGAGAGAGAGACCAAGAGCGTGATCACAATATGCGTCGCTGGGGGGAAGAGAGACGCAGCGATCGTTATGAAGGAGATCGTCGAGGATCGAGAGACAGTCCAGAGGTATTTATTTCAATATTCAATGACTTATTGTATTATAATGTTTGAGTACAAATATAGTTGTTTGGTGACACCTGCCCTTAACTGATACACTGATTCATTTGTTTTCAAGCAAAGGGAACGGAAAAGACGTAACAGTGATAGATCAGAAGATGGTTATCACTCTGATGGAGACTACCCAGAGCAGGATTACAGAAGAGAACCGGGGGAGGAGAAGAAGAGCAAGACTATCATGCTCTGGGGTCTGTCTCCTCATGTCACTGAGGAAGATGTAAGTCTTTTGTTCTTGTTTGCTGATTTACAACCTCTTTTGTGTTAAGTTTAGTTCCACTCATTCTGTAAGATGAAAAGCCTTCAAAATGGGGCTAGTTTGAATGATGATGTTAACGTACTGTCTGTATGTTGTTATTCAGATTTGTTTTGCCATAGACCAACTGGAGGGACCCCAGCCAGTAGATGTCAGGCTGATGAAAAAGAAGACAGGTGAGAAGCAGATACACGACGGACCCCGACCTTCCCCCAGTCTTTGACCATAGGGCCAATCTGCTTCCTTTCAGACCCATTTTCCCATAGCAGCTAGGAGAGATTTGTATCAAGTTACTTGAAAAATGATTTAAAATGTTGATTAAAGACTTATCGTTTCAGTTTATTGTGAATCTTTTTAAGGTAAGTAAGAACAGCAATAACAGTTTTAAGAAAGTAAATTGGCAGACACGCACTTTGTTTTTGAGTGTGGTGTAAACAATGGTATTCAACAGGATTTCTTGCTATGGTAAAACTCCTATGGAGTGGCCTATTGTTTACCAAACAGGGCCTGGGTCGTGAAGCAGTTTGTGGAACAGTTTGAATAATATGCCCATGGACTCTTAACTAACACGCCTCCCGTCTATATTTGAATGCTGTCTCTAGGTATAAGCCGTGGTTTCGCCTTCGTGGACTTTTATCACTTGCAAGATGCTACCCGATGGATGGAGACCAATCAGGTTGCTTCACAATCGCCAAGTCTAGTTTTAATCTTGGGGATCTTGGAAGAATAACCAAACTGGCAACCACAATGCATTGAATAAGTAGTGTGGAAACTGTACAGATCTGTTTGAAAAATCCATGGATTGAATGCCACAGACCATAAAGATTTGTATATTAAGAGATAATTTTTTAAATGATATATAACTTATGTTTTAACAAGTTTTCTGGTTAGCTTATTGTAATGGCAGTAACATGAAACCTGCAGATTTAACTGGTATTGTGAGGTCATCTCCTCCTTAATGTATATGTATTTAAGATAATGAACATGATATCTTTACCTTGCTGTTAGAGGCATTATCAATGAGATTTCAGAGCTTAATGTAACTATTTTTAAGTCGAACCCTTGGTAGACGGGGCTTTTTAAATCTTTTCCTTTTTTTTTTTCTTTTTTAGAAAGTCATTTTCTCCTTTTATCATTTTTGTGGGAATCTCTGAGATTTTGTGGGAATCTCTGGTTTTACAGAAAGCAGCCAAAATTGTCTATTAGGGTCACATTATACACTTTGCTCCAGCTCAGCCTGGGCACTCGGGTCCCAAACACTTAAAGAACCCTCTATACATCATGCTCACATATACATCATGTGCCTGTCTTTAACACAAAGTCTATCTGTGGGGGTCCCTCTCCCCGTTCGCTCCCTTCCAACACTGCTTGCTCTGTTGATGAGATTGATGCTTGCCACGAATATTTGAGTGATACTTGTCTTCCTCTTTCAGAAACGTCTGACCATCCAAGGCAAAAGCGTGGACATGCACTACAGTCACCCCAGAAACAAGTATGAAGACTGGCTCTGCAATACTGTAAGTTAATGATCTGTCTTGATTTTATGACCCAAATTATCCAAACAATGCTACAACACCCCCATACACATAAATATTTGGCGTATAAGTTACAGTTTCTGCAGTCCAGTTATTTTATTTCGTGGTTCACCTACATTTGGATAAGTGGTAAAGGTTAGGTTGTGTCTCAGGTAAGTATGGTATGCTGCACCAATATAGATTGCGTGTTCTCTGAGGCAGCACTGTTCAGGGCTTTAGTAGGTGTATAATAAAAATGATGTGAACGGTTACTTGCAGTGTGGCCTGTACAATTTCCGGAGGAGGCTGAAGTGCTTCAGGTGTGGAGCAGCCAAAGCTGGTAAGTAGCTAAATCAACAAGAGGCCACTGACTCCGACATCCAGGCAGCCTGAGGCAACAGTGCTGGGATGCAGCACAGTTTGTGCTTTTGGAGTTGTAGAAGCCTAGTAAACCAAATTCTGTGGATTCTTAAGTGGTGTCACTGTTTTGGATCTAGACAAAGTCCATAGATGGGAGATAGCATGCATTTTTGTCCTTGCCACCTGAGAACAATACAAAATGGGTACAAAACATAATGGACTTTATGAAATAGTCTATATGATATTGTAAACACTCACTACTTCTTAGCACTTCTTAGTTTTTAATACTTTTGACATCATACCTCATTTCCAGTGTTCTGAAGGTTATGTTAATGCACCTCTTACTTCTGTCATTCTCTCAACAGAAAGTGAGACCAGCAATAATAACGGAGTCACAGAAACTCAACCCAGCGGAGATTTCTATGGCGACAGTAAGGACTTATTTTAATAGATGTAATAGTCCACTTTGTTTGGAAAAAAAGGTCACTAGCTGTGGTAGATTGTTTTTAAATATAGATTTTTGTCTTGTACAGCAATCATCCTGAGAAATATTGCGCCTCTGACCACCGTGGAAGCCATCATGACAGCCCTGGCACCATATGCTAATCTTTCATCGAATAATATTCGCCTCATCAAGGACAAGCAGACGGGCCAGAACAGAGGCTTTGCTTTTGTTCAGCTGTCTTCTCCTCTGGTAACAGATTCATGAACATCTACCACAATTAACTGTTTTTCAGTGTCATAATTTACTCACAACCACAACAACCAACCAACCATTGATGTATGGTTTCCATATGGCTTCTCTACAGATATACAATACTCCTTAGTTGTCTTGAAATCTTCTCTTTGGTGAAATGGCTGCCTCACTGATGTCTGCATAACACTTAAAATGTATTATGACTCCTTTTCACAGGAGGCCTCTCAGCTGCTAACCATCTTACAAGGACTGCAGCCTCCCCTAAAGCTGGATGGGAAAACAATTGGAGTGGATTATGCTAAGAGTGCTAGAAAGTAAGTATAACTAAAGTGTATAGTGTGCCTTTTTAATTTCTTATGCAAATCTTATGTATTTTTCCTCAAATTACCTGTTTTTTGTCCACAATAAAGATAGGAGAGACACAGCAACACTCACTTACACTCAATACCCTTGTTTGCCTTTTTAGGGACCTTTTACTACCTGATGGGAATCGTGTCAGTGCCTTCTCTGTTGCTAGCACAGCCATTGCTGCAGCTCAGTGGTCCTCAAGTCAGGTAGGCCCATTTTCTCTCAACATCATTTTATTTATTATCTCCAAGTATCAATGTAACAGGCTCGTAATTGTGCTTTACCTTTTCAGCCACAGCAGACCTCAGAGGGAGTGTCGGAGTACAGCTACTTACAAGAAGGCTATACTCCAATGTCACAGGTTAGCAGTGCAAAAGAAGCAAACATAACTATTAGCTTGAAGGAAGACAATGTTTGACGTCTTTCAATTTAGTTTCTTTAAGGTTGTATGCAGTAAAATATGGCTTAATGGTAACATCTAGTGGCAGCTGACATTGACAGCATGTATCCTCAGAGAAATCCTATTTCTCTAAATTCTAAAGTGATTTAACAAATTTTAGATTCCTAAAATCTGTTAGATTCCTGATAACGGTTCTTAAAATATAAGATGCAAGGCTGTACCTGTATATCATAACAATACTGACCCAGTGTTACAAATTTTACACTGGCAAGTATCTGCATCTCCTTTGAGTACTAACTGACTTAGGTAAGGTAATGGCTCACCACTTAAGCTAATAGTGAAAGCTAAAGTTAGAATGTCTCACACTGAAAAATTAATCTATGTATTTCAATAACTTTTTTTTTTTCCCTAATAGGACTACCAAGCGTACTACCAGCAAGCAGCAGGAGCCAGCACCTCTCAAGGAAATGGGATTCTAGGAGGTACAACATGCTAAAAAGGCTTATTGAGATGTTGGGACAGTTCTGACCATTCTTTGTATAATTATAATATTATAAAAACTAGAACATATTACAGTTAGGACTTCCTTTTATTACCACTTACTACTATCAGTGCTTTTTTTGTAATGACATGCAGGATGTTTTAACATTTATTTACAATAAAACTAAGAGCAAAAAAACTACATTAGTAGTAAAGTGGTTAAATCCATCATTTAAAAGCAACAAACACAGATAAAATAACTCTGCTAAACAGCATAGTAATTTGACCTTGTTTGCACAGTGATGTTGAGTATTTGAGAAATTCACAGAGCTTTACTTTTCTAATTTTAGCAGCACCTGGTGTAAAGATTGTACCAACTGCAGCAGGAGTAGTTATCTCACAGAGTGCACAAGTCTACCCAGCCCATTTAATCGCTCAGCCTGCTGTTCAGGTAACGTATATATTTTGGTTAATTCTGTATTTACACTATAGTCCCATTATAAAAATGCACAGTGTAACAATTACATCAATTGCAGGCTTTGCCACTCGCCCAGCAGTTGGAGGCAAAACCCCAAGCCGGACACCTTTCAGGTGTTGAAGCTGTGTCTGTGCCTGTTGCTGCTGTTCCTGCTGCCACTGTTACCGCAGCCAGTACATTAACAGCCACTGGACAGACAGCAGACACCAGCACTGGTATGAGCACATAAGATCACTTAAAACCTGTTCTATTGAAGTGTGACACGCATAAAGAGAAAATCCTCTTCTGGTCGCTGTCATGTACAGTATATTACAGTGTTTTCTTTGGGACATTGGAATTTGGTTCTGACTTGAGTGTGAGAGCAGTATGCAATTCCTAAATCTTTATTTAGATGAATACACATTGAGGTACAAACTGACTCAAAGCTCTAAATTTGCAAACAATACAGCCATGACTCGTCCTCTATATGACCAAATATATGAACCATCCAGCTGTATCTGACATTACCTGATGAAGAGTTCTCCACACACACTTGTTTTTTCTCAGTAGTTATGTATTAATACTCTGGATTTATGTTTTTGAAAGACACATTATTGACTACAAACACTTGTAACTAGCAAAGGAAGTTTTCTTCAGTAGTTTTAATGAAGTTATGTTTTATAATTCCCAGTCGTTCCCGATACATCCTCGTATCAGTATGATGAGTCCTCTGGCTACTATTACGATCCTCAGACTGGTCTCTACTATGACCCAAACACACATGTAAGTAGTGCACAACCACCTCATGAGTTACTGGGTTTTCTGTCATGTTGGTGAGAGTCACAGGAGTTTATATTGTTTTGATTATGTACATTGGTGTTTATCTCCTTTCAGTATTACTACAACTCTCAGACTCAGCAGTATCTGTACTGGGACAGTGAGAAACAGACATATGTCCCTGCTTCAGTTGATGCAAATAATGCAACAAGCGGCTCTGCAGCAACGGGCAGCAAAGAACCTAAAGAAGGAAAGGAGAAAAAAGAAAAGCCCAAGAGCAAGACTGCTCAGCAGGTATTGTTATAAATCCAACATCAGCACATGTTGTCTGTTTCGTGCTATAGCCAGAAGTTCTTGATATTTTTCATATTTGAGTTCTTTCTTTGTACATTTTAACTTCATGATCAAATCTGTTTGGTTCTTTCAGATAGCTAAAGACATGGAGCGGTGGGCTAAAAGTCTCAATAAGCAGAAGGAGAACTTCAAGAGTAGCTTTCAACCTATTAGTCAAGAAGAGAGGAGGGAGGCAGCAGCTGCTGATGCTGGCTACACTTTGTTTGAAAAGAAGGTACAACAGAAGGATTAATGCTGAGTTTTGCTGAGACTATATAAGCTATCGACTTTGATGTCCTAAATGGATTGACTTGATTTCTCAGCAGGCAGGAGGACTAGACAGATTCATGCCAGAGGTGCTAAATAGCCCTGAAGAGGAGGCACCGACCAGCTCAGTCAGCACTTCCAAGGTAAGTGGTTCTACATCCCAGGATTTCAGAAGGCTGAACTTTTCTTTTTCAGTAGGATAGAAGCTATTGTGAAACCCAGATCGAAGTGTATTGTAAATGTGTATCCTCCACTTGGATTCTGGCCTTACTTATACTAACAATATTTTTACCTGCCTTTGTTTATCTGTGGTGGTGTTAGTGTGGCCTTGTGGCAGCCTACAGTGGAGACAGTGACCCTGAAGAGGGAGGAGCAGAGCCTGATTGTGGTGAGGAAGGCCAGGACAAGATGACAGACTGGAAAAAGCTAGCCTGCTTGCTGTGTAGGAGACAGTTCCCCAATAAAGAGGGTCTAATTCGACATCAGCAACTCTCTGACCTGCACAAGGTAACATCATGCAATTATTTTCTCACTGCATAAATATGAAATGTCCAAGGTTCATGTTCAAGGAAACTATAAGAGCATTTAATCACTGACGTATCATCTGTCTGTCTGATCTATCCTAGAAAAACCTGGAGGTTCTCCGCAGATCCCAAATGAGTGAAGCAGAGCTGGAGGAGCTGGAGAGAAAAGAGACTGAGGTGTGGCTGAACAAAGAAAAACTCAATTGCTAGTGAGTCATATTGTTCCCCTGTTAAATTGACTGCTTTATGAAATTTAAACTGTTTTTGCTCTTCTTGTGACTAGTTGAAATATAGAGACAGAGCAGCCGAGAGGAGAGAAAAATATGGCATCCCTGAACCCCCAGCACCCAAAAAAAAGAAATTTAGCCAACCAACACCAGTCATGTAAGCAACTTTGTTTTTATTTAAATAACTGATTTGTATAAAATCCTAATTTTCAGTCTTTGCATGATGCAAGTTGTTTAATTTGGTGTGTTTTTATTAAAGTTTAAATATTTCCTTTTTTTCCTGTACAGTAACTATGAGCAGCCCACTAAAGACGGCCTTAACAGTGACAACATCGGAAACAAAATGCTGCAGGCTATGGGCTGGAAGGAGGGTAAAGGTCTTGGTCGCAACCAGCAGGGCATCACTGCACCAATTGAGGTATTCAAAAGCATTAGTAGGGGTGCACCCAGTACCCATCAGCATGAATACTGTACAGTATATGCCTCCCCACTCTATTAAGCCAAAGTGAAGAGTTAGGGATGACTCAAAAAGGATACTTGTTTTTTTTTTTTTTCCTCAGGCACAGTTGAGAACAAAGGGAGCTGGTCTCGGCACTAAAGGCACCAACTACACCCTCTCTGCCTCAGACACATACAAAGACGCAGTCCGTAAAGCCATGTTTGCTCGCTTCACTGAACTGGAGTGAGTGGTGAGCAGGTGAAACGCTGCTTTTGGGTGGACTCGTTATCAGATGGTGAGGTGGAGCTCAACCATGACTGAACCAACAACGTCAGTGAACTGGCTTGGAAGCAAGAGAGTCTCTCCTGTATTGATTTTTACTCCATGTATGATCCATGATTATTTTGCCTCTCGCCATAATGGTCAACCCAGATAGTAGAAATAATCTGTAATGGAGGCGTATGAAGATGGTGAATAATATAATTTATAAATTGTACATATGCACAGTAAATTTCCTTCCCTTGTTTACATATTAGGTTTATATTTCTTCTGTAGTAATGGTTTCTTTTTTTTCCCCAGCATGTTAAAAAATTGTACAGTTTTACAAAAAAATGTCTACAGAAAATAAATGACAAGTGAATTATTATGGTCTTTATTATATTTGATCACCTTAGCAGAAATCTTTTTAACAAGTTAGTTATTTAACTTGTTCATTAAATTAATTAATATAATTATAACAGAAAATTAACTCTGCACAGAATATTAAGCGTGAATGGTTCTAGTAGATTCACATACATTTTTGCATAGGTGAAGTAATTTAAATACATTTCTTAATGCTTAATACATTTTCACTGTAAGAGAAAACACTCCTCTTAGTTTCTGAATTAAACTACAGATATTGCAATGATAATGTAGCTGAATACCACCGTATCCACACCACACCAATCTATTCCACAAAACAAGTCAGACTTGCATGAACCAGATGCTTTATGCCCTGTTCTCTATGTGAACTGTAGATTTGTGTAGCCTGTAGGCCTTGACAATTTGTACACATCCCCTAATTCTAACAGTTGAAATGCTGGTGAGTAGTTATGGCATTTAACTGTAGAGGGTCCAGTATTTCACACATGCTGTCATGGGACAACAGTGCATTGTCCAGATCAATGAAAATGTTTCTTAACAGCTGGTCTTATCTTATTTATTGATTAAGAACAAGAGCTTAAATTTAAGTATTGTCTCCTCATGTAAACTCAAATGCACTTTTTGCATTAAGACCCTTTCACACATGCAGTCTATCCCTGAAATGTTCAGGAACATTTGCTGCATGTGGTCATGTGTGAATGGGAGCAAGGATGGATATTCAGGGAAATCTGTACCATTAATTTCCCACCTGAAAACCTAGTGGCATTTCAGGGAAAATGCTGGTATGGCTGTGTTGTGACTGAAAGCAGCAACATTGCAGGGACAAGCATGTAAAGGGTTGTGTCTGTCTGACAAAAGACACTTTTACATGGAGCAAGCGAAAAAATCACAAGACTTGACGTGTGGGTGACGTACACTTGTTAGATGACAAAAATGTCCCCTTCCTAAAACTACTATAAAATACTATATAATATTTTCCACTTTCACTGAAAAGTAAATTAAATGTTTTAACTAACATCAGTCCTGATCATAACTACCAAATATTCATTTTCAGAATTTTAACCCTTTAAATGCCGGTTTGTTTAATGCCACTGTTATTTATGAAAAGAAAATTGAATTATTTTCTGTATACACTGTATACTAAATACTAGGGGGATTCTTTTTTTTACTGTCTGGGATATGTAAGTGATTAGTAATAACATTGATTTTGAGACATTATTTTTTGTGCAGTGTCAGATTAAAAAACACACTGGTTACCTTAGAGGACAAAAATGTACCCATCCTAAAACTGCTATAAAAATACTATATATTAATATTAATTTTCACTTTCACTGAGATATATTTTTAACCAACTTCAGTCCTGATTATCACTACCAAATATTCATTCATTTTCAGGATTTTAACCCTTTAAATGCCGGTTTTTGAGGGAGAGAGACAGGGAGGAAGGGAATTGAAACCTTCAGTACCACATAATTTCTATCTCTCGCATAAACACGCACACTAATCTCTCCATACACACACACACCCACACACATACCACTCTCCGACATCCATATCAACACACACAAATCATTTTAGTAACATACATTTTCGACGTTGCCCTGCAGTGCTCCATAATAGAGCAGCAATGTCCCTAGTGGAAACCAGGAAAATAGCATGTATTTGGCCCATAGGGCAAACATGAGAAAATAGCTCAGTCTGGTGGAAAATAGTAAAAACTACAATTTTGAAGCCAGGGCTAATAATAGAATGCATGACTTTATACTGTAATGGTCGTGGGATCAAAATTACCGGTTTTAATGGGTTTAAATGGGGCCATTTCTGTCCATAAGAATCTCAGTGTCTTTATTGTCACTACACAGTTTATTATAGACTTATAGGAGCCGAGGTTGAACTTCCAAAATTTGAAAGAAACATTCACACCCGCCCAAAAAAGGGCAATTTCACAGATCTTGCAGCTAGAAATTCACAGCATGATTCCACATCTCTCCATTTAATTTGTTATGGCCATCCTCTTTCTCACTTAAAGACAAACGTAGAAAAATTATTTTTACCTTTTGAAATACAATCACACAATATCTTTATAAAGTCAATTTTCTAATCTGTCTAATGTGGTCTGTATGGGAAAAAGGCAGTGGAATTGCTGTCTTTCAGTTTTCACAAATAGAATAAAGGTTTCACAAATCTGAAACTGTGTTTTAATGACTCTCTGGAGTCTCCTTGTTAATACAATCCAGATTTGACAAGTTGGTTTTTGATTTAGACTTGGTCTAATGTGGTCTGGGTAGAGAAATATCAGTGAAATCGCCCTTTTTTCTGTTTTAATAAGCAAAATAAAGGTTTCACAAATCTGAAAGTGGGAAACAGGCTTTTGCTATGATGTCTAATTGAAAGTTACATTGTAACACAGGTTCTCTGACATATTCCATATGTACGGGAAATGACCCCCACGGGGGCAGCGGACGTGGGTTACTCTTTAAGACACATCAGCTGTCGTAGCCACTCACTGATTAACGGCCTGTGGTTATATAAGCACCACGCATGCGTGGCCTCTCCATTTAACCTTGATTGGAATGCGTTTCAGAGCAGCTCTTAGCTGGAGTCTCTCCGATTAGAGAACCTGGGTTACAATGTAACCCTCCGTATCTCCCCACCCTAAATGTTCCATATGTACAGGGACTCTGTAAGACACACTGCAAGGAAACCAAGTGGACCCAGCTGCCCTTGCAGGAGCCTGAAATGGCAGTTGAGTTGGCAGTAGCTGGCCCCACCCAACACTAAGGCCACCTTGTCTGCCAGGTTGCAAGGCTAGCTTTGAATGAAAAAGACATCACTCGAGCCAAGGTCTGTTCTTGGAAGAGCCGTGGTCCTGGAGACATGATACATCAGGCCATATCCTACTGCACTGAGCCCAGCACACGCTCAGTAAATGGGGTGCCAGCTGCAACATTCATGCAGTAGAACCTGATAAAGGTGGACAGGGTCGACCAAGAGGCCACCATACAAATCTTAGATAGACAGGCATCTCTACGTAAGCCGAATGAGGTAGCCCTGTGTGGAATGTGCACGCACTCCTGCTGGGGCCGGCCTGCCTGCCGTCTCATAAGCCCATTGGATTGCCTCCACAACCCAATGAGAGAGCCTAGTCTTGGAAGGTGGTTGCCCAAGGCAGTTAGGTTTGTAACAAAGAGCTGGTCTGTTGTCCTGTGGGCACGTGTCCAATGAAGATACACCGTCAAGGCCCTGACAGGGCACAACAGTGACTGCCCGCTCACCCCTGTTTCACCATCCTAAGGAGGGCAGAAAGGGTGCAGCTCAATAGACTGACTGGACATCACCTGGCAAGAAGCGATAGCATTCCTCATGCGCTGAAAGGGCATGGAGCTCACCCTTCTTTTAACCAACACAATTGCCAATAAGAACACCGATTTGAGAGAAAGCCAATTCAGATCAACTGTTTCCAGGGGCTCAAATGGCTCATGCTGCAAGGCTGACAGCACCACCTCCAAATCCCATGGGGGGACAGCTGGCCCTCTGTGGTAGGGAGTAACCCAAGAGCATCTTTAAGAAGCTGAGCAGTAAGGTCACATCAACCCTCTGCCAGTTTCCGAGGTCTAACACGGGCTACCATTATGGCTGCCACCATTCCCCTCAAAGGTGAGGGGACTTACCTACAGCATTTCCTGGAGGAACTGGAGGATGTCTGGGGCCATGTAGGAGAGGGGATCCACCTGTCTAGAGTTGCACCATGATTCAAACACTCCCCAAAAATAGAAATATGCTGCCCTGGTTGATGGAGGTCGGGCTCCTTGCAGAGTGCCAACCACAGGCTGGGGCAACCCCATGTCTAGAAATTTGGCCCACTCAGGGGCCAGGCCCAAAGCCTGAGCCCCAGGAGAAAAGAATGAAAAAGAGTCCCGTGGGTCTAGGACAGGAGGTCCTGCCGAACAGGGAGCTCCCAGGGGCGTTCTCAAAGAAGGGGTGCAATCGCCGAGAACAAGATCATCTGGGGCCAATTAGGGGCCACCAGGATGAGCATCACCTCTTCCACCTGGACTCTGTAGGAGTGGGTGCAGGAGGATGAAGGGAGGGAAGGCATACAGGAGGCCCTGTGGCCACTGATGTGCAATCGTATCTGTGCCCAAGGGAGGATTGTCTCTCCCTATGGAGAAAAAGAGGGGACATTGAGCTGTCTCCCTGGAGGCAAAGAGATTGGTTATGGCTGTACTAAAGCGGTCCCAGATCTCACTTACAACCTCTGGATGCAGCCTCCATTCTCTGGGGAGGGGTCCCCCCCTGGGAGAGTTGATCCGCTGCAAGGATCACCTGACCTGGCACGTGCATTGCCCTCAGGGACTTAAACCATGGATGTGCCCACTCCCCTATTGTCTGAGCCTATGCAAAGGTGAGGGGAGCCCAGGCCCTGCCTGTTGATATAGACTGCTGCCACTGTACTGTCTGTTCTCACCAGCACATAGTGGTTCCTCAGCTCTGGCCGGAAGTGCAGAAGAGCTAGATAGATAGCCTGCAATTCCAGAAGATTGATGTGCTGTGCTAACCAGTGGCTGCTGATGCCTTTGCCTTCGTGGACAGCTCCCCAGCCTACCATCAATGGAGAGCTACACACTGCGTCTGCATGTTACCAACACTCTGGTTTGCAGATTTCTCTGTGGACAAAGTCCAAGGCTCAGGAGGCAGCACTGTACTGGGCGCATGTTCAGAAGACCCACAATGTGCACTGTGGCTGCCATCAACCCCAAGAGGCAGAGGTACAACCTCCAGGTTACCCTGGGCCCCAGACGGAACTGAGACAAGCAAACCCCTGAGGGCAGCCTGTCTTCTGCTTTTCCACTTGCGGATACTGTTCTGTGCGCTCGTATCACGTGCACCCGGCTGGTTTTTATGTGCGCAAGTTTTGAGACTAATTAAAGGCCATATTCTTCAATCAGGACAGCAGAGAGGTGTAGAGGTGACACTGCTTCTATCTATATACTGTACAGTAGATGTGTACAGCTTTATTTTAGGAATGTTTTTCCACAATTACAAGGTCAGTTGTATGTTTAGAAAATTACACAGGATCAAAATAATATATGCTTTTGAAAATTAGTATCCTCACACTTTGTTAAGCCAACATGGCCTCTAGAGGCTGCTAGAAGGGCCACATATAAACTCCCATGAATTTTCTGCTTGGCTTTTGGTGAACTTGTGCTGGACACTTATAGCTACATTAGAACACTGTAAAACTGCATTTGTTAGTTCTCCAGGGAAGATGTGTCCATTATATGGTCAGTGTGTGTTATGGCTTTAGATGAGTTTAAATATCAGACAGATCTGGTCAGAGCTGCAGATATTGGTTAAAAGTATTTTATTTCATGTTTTACATATTTTAATTAATATATTTTACTAGTGTGTGTATCTGTTTTGCAGTTTTCTGTTACCTTATTTGTTACATGTTCTTGTGCTAAAGACAATTTTCCACACTAGTGAACAATTCTGTTCTATTCTGGTGTCTATGAGCACAGTTGATTACTGGTGATATCTCCCTTGTAGATATCCTCAACTTGATTCACATCTGCACCGTGTCACAACTATCATCAGGACAAATTCATTAATATTTCCTTGAAGCACAGCCGTGAACTTTGATTCAGCTTGCTGTGCAATTATGCAATTAAAATCAATTAGCGAATTAGTTTATTATACAGTTGTTTGTCTTTTGCTGCTTTTATATTATCCCGGCTAGACTACTGCAATTCCCTTTTCACCTGCCTCAGCAGGTCGTCCCTGTAGAGCCCTGCATGGTCGGGCACCTTTCTACATCTTTGACTTGGGGGGGTGAAACTCTGCTCATACTAGACTTTTTAACAGGTGCCAAATCTCAGGCAGCACCGTGCTGAGAACTTCTGGATCAGATACACCCTCAGTGTAGGGGATTGCTTGGGGTGTGCAGATTTAATATGGTGCGTGTTTGTATGGGCAGGGGAAGGGAAAGCTTTTTTGTAGCATTGTAACATTCGCGATTTCATATTTTTAATTTCTATTTTAATGCTCACAACCAATTACGAGACAAATGTGTGTCTCACACTCACTCCATATTGATAGCTTTTGGATTTACGCACCACTCTCGTCTTGCGCATAAAGCATTTCCAGAGCCATTTATACGCAAATCCTTCATGCCTTGAGTAACCAGTGTGGCTTCCACCTCCTATTTTCCTTTTATTTTACTCTATACGAGACCAAGTGGTGAAACCTACAGCGAACAGCGCAGCTATAGGTGAGGGTTTGCAAAGGAGGCGGACCCCCACAGTTGAGCTCCGGAGGGTTTTACAATGCCGACCATTTCTTAAAGCGCAGTTTAAGCTGCTGGCTCGGAGAGCGACGGTCCAAATGTGCGTAAATGCCCACGAATGTAGCTAAATACTGTCTCCCTCACTGAGAAAAAGAAAGAAAACTCGTAAACAGGAAGAGATTCTGATCATCAAATTATTCCCACTCATCAGAGGATTTAACCTGAAAGCTTTGTGACAAGACCCTTTGGTAAGACTGAACACATCTGGTATATTTCTTAACGCAAAGAATGTTACTGTCAGATTTACTGCAGTTTATTTGTCTGAATGATGTTTGTGTCTAACTGGTTTCACTGAAGGGTTGAGGCTTGTGAAACTGTGATGTGTGATTGTGTGATTGATTTAATAGCCCAGGGGAAATAAACGATCAAATGACTATAATGGGACCTATGGCTTTGTTTCCCATTGGGGGGTAATCATTAAAAAAGAATAGCATGTTTGGTCCCCCTGCAGTGAGCGCCAAGTTCAAATGTCATGTGCCTCAAGGAGTCACTGACAGATTGTTGTCCATCTATTGTCTGACTCATTGCTCATTTGAATTCTTTTTTTGAAATACATGCTGCATCAGATCTAAAGTTAAATTCAACAGGTAACAGCTGGATGAATGACAGCCTGCGCGACTCATGAGCAGATATCACTTTTATCTGGTGAAAGCGTTTCTCAAATGTTTCCTAGTGTGGGATTTTTTACAAGCGCTGAATCACTCAGACTTAACTAAATGTTATTTCTGTTACCATGCAGTTTACTCAGCCCACACCTTTAAAGGTTCCCTTCCACATGTTTCTCCATATGTGACACAGAAAAAGAGAGAGATTAAAAATCTAATGTATGGTGTCACACCAGTTTTCTTGTGTAGTGTCCATTTAAATGTTCTTCACACAGTGAATAGTGAATAGTGAATACTGACTTTTGCCCTGCTGTT
Organism: Scomberomorus guttatus; assembly: GCA_038419695.1. Classification (NCBI taxonomy): domain Eukaryota; kingdom Metazoa; phylum Chordata; class Actinopteri; order Scombriformes; family Scombridae; genus Scomberomorus; species Scomberomorus guttatus. The sequence goes on from CM076446.1 coordinate 20,500,860, forward strand.
TTTGTCAAATTTTTCATTTTAAATACCACCCACTAAATGGCATGGTAAATAAGATATAATATATTTGTTATTATCTTTGTCATGGGGCTCAAAATCTGTGGACTTGAACCTGACGGTATCATGTGCTGTTGCCTATTTATATTTTAGTCATTGGAAAGTCCTTTGTTGATATTATGTATTGAAATGGATCAATGGCAGAGAATATAGTTATTGGCCTCATGCACTCAGACCAGTTATCATAAATAACGTTCTCCCTGCAGGTGCTCTGGTCTTAGGGATTTTATCTTTTTGAAAACTGTCCCAACAACTTATATTTGAGAACTGTAGCTCTCAGTCTGTCTAAAGAGCATCTTTAATGCTTTGTGGCTTTCTGTTCCTTAATGGGTCGAAAATGGCACTAACACTCCCATATGAGTTTGTTCCCTGTGGGGCAATCTCTGCCAAAATATATGTTCTCAAATCAATATATGCTGCCTAAAATATTCCACTGAGAGTCATATGTTATGGTCTTAGAAAACTCTCAGAGAATAAATCACCATGTCCCCAGTAAGATATAAACTCAAACATGTGCAGAATGTCAAGTCAAGTCAGTTTTATTTATATAGCGCCAAGTCACAACAGAAGTTATTTCAGGGCACTATTTAATAGAGCAAGTCTAGACCGTACTCTTTCATTTACAACATTCCCAACATTCCCCCATGAGCAGCACTTGGCGACAGTGGCAAGGAAAAACTCCCCTTTAACGGGAAAAAACCTTGAGCAGAACCGGGCTCTACATGGGCGGCCATCTGCCTTGACCAGTTGGGTTGAGAGAGAAAGAGGGAGGGGGAGAGGGGAGAGAGAGACACAGGGAAGCACTGCAACAACAATAACAAGAATAAAAACAAGAATTATAGAAATATGACTAATAATAATAGTGGTAGCAGTGGGCAAAAATGACTAATACTAATAGCAGCAGTGGTGGGCGTCAAGCTGGACCACAGAGACAGCAGCTGGTCCACAGCCGAAAGGTCTCCTGCAAGACAAAAAAGCACAAATCTAAGGGGAAGATGCCAAGTTAGTAACATGCATTAGTGGTACATAAATGCGTACAAATGGGGAGAGGGAGGAGGAGAGAGGAGCTAAGTGCATCTCCCAGCAGTCTAGGCCTATAGCAGCATAACTAAGGGCCGGTCCAAGGCGAGCCTGGCCGGCCCTAACTATAAGCTTTATCAAAAAGGAAAGTTTTAGGCCTACTCTTAAACGTAGAGAGGGTGTCTGCCTCCTGGACTGAAACTGGAAGATGGTTCCACAGGAGAGGAGCCTGATAGTTGAAGGCTCTGCCTCCCATTCTACTTTTGGAGACTCTAGAAGTAAGCTGCATTCTGAGCGCAGTGTTCTAGTGGAGTAATAGGGTACTATGAGCTCTTTAAGATATGACGGTGCCTGACCTTTAAGGGCTTTGTAGGTGAGGAGAAGGATTTTAAATTCTATTCTGGATTTTACAGGAAGCCAGTGCAGCGAAGCTAAAGTGGGAGAAATATGATTTATTTCTAGTTTTTTTAGAAAGAGAACACATTTAATTCTCCTATTTTGTTGTACTATTGCAGTGGTGGTGTTAGTTTTTATTAGATTTTTATGTATAACTGCTCTTCTGTTTATTTTTGATTTAATTGATTTAAGTGGTGAGGGAGCAGATGCAGAGAAGCGTGCAGGACTGCAGATCTGGTCTCAACTCTGGGTTGTCATGGTTTTGGTCTTTTAATAAAATCAGCCATATTTCCAGATATGAGAGCAGCTCCATCCAAAGTGGGTTGTATGCTGTCTCTCCTAATGAGATCAGGTCTTCCCCAGAAAGTCCGCCAATTATCTACAAAGCCCAAGTCATTTGCTGGACACCACCTTGACAGCCAGCGGTTGAATGATGACATGCAGTTATACATGTCATCACTGGATTTGGCAGGGGCCCAACGAAAACTACAGAGTCCGACATTGTCTTTGCATATGTACACACTGACTCAACATTCATTTTAGTGACCTCCGATTGGTGTAATCAGGAGTCGTTACTGCCGACGTGAATAATAATTTTACCATATCAGCAGTTGTGTGAATATTACCATTTCAAAATGTAAAGCAGACCTGTTCCAGTACTTTATTTATTATCCATTTGCTTTTAGCTCACATTTTTTATGCTTGTATTAAGATGTGTTCAAGGTTTTTCCTAACAACAGAAAAACCCCAAATCAATGCATTTTCCATTACTGTCGCTTAAAGTTAAAGGACGATGCTCCTATACACACTATATACACTTTTGCAACGGCATCTACCATTCTAACAAAATAATGTTGATGGTCAGATTCTTCTCAAAACGGTCATGTGAACATGGGCAAAGTTAGTGTATGCTGTGATACAGTGTCTGCCATTGTGTTGGATGCAAACTGGTCCTTTAGACACCTTTTACCACCATCAAAACCTCTCGTGATGTGTTTCTTTTATAAACACATTTTGGCTTTCTGACAACAAAAAGAAATCCACACGCACACATACATACACTTGACTTGTCACTCTTCACATTGTTTTAGATGTAACTTGACACTTAAACACAGACCTGTGCTCGGGTGTAAGAACTGCCTGACATGCCCGCAGATAAATTTGTCAGTAGCTCCTGCTGCCAGCTGTTGGTTACCAAGCTATTTCTCAGAAAATCACTTGTTTATGATGTGGCCTCATCTCTATCCCATATGGTTTCATAACATTTAGTCAAGGCTGCTGAATGTCACTTAAAGGCAGAACCATTTTTAGATGTTTTGTAATGCTGCAGTACTGAACTACTCATAGACCAGTCAAAGCTGCTGAATACCACTATAATATCACCAAAGCTCTTCAAAATGACAAAGGCACAGAGCCTTCTTCAAACACACAACTGTATGTATTAATGCTGCTGATTGACTGTGTCCTCTAGTGTGGGTAAAAACAGGAAAGCTACACTGGATCATGACCCACATCACACAGTGTTTTTGAGTTAGATTTTGGTGAGACACACCTGTTAGTTGGCCTGGATTTACTACTGGTTGTCATAGCTTGATATTTTTACAGAGAACTACAAATGAATGATGTGGCCTAACAAGTCTTTCTGACACTTCTTAGCCGTTACCATGGCTGTGTCGATGGTTGTGGAACCGTAGTAGAAAGTGTTTTGTTTCACTGGCACTGAAAGAGAATGCTTGCATTAACCGCAGCTGCATGCCGTTAGCAGAGAGGACCGTGAGATTGGCCAGGTCTGACAGTAGCATTGCTGAGGCTGGCTTACCTCCTTCAGGAATGCCTACATTCAGCCCCCCCCTTAGGTTCTAAGCACCACAGGCACACACAGGGTGATGCCTCCAGCGCTAAGAAGAAACGGAAGTGTAATGAACCTTTGGCCCTTAAAGTTGACTCATTGACCTCTGAGTTTGCCCAGATTAAGGCCGTTCTTAATTCCTAGCCTGGCGGACCCTCCACTGCTACTGCAGAGCAGCCACTCCAGACTGATAATGAGTGATGACCTAGCTACTTTACCCTCTGTTGCTAGCCAGCATGATGAGGACGCACGCATCTATTGTGGCCTTAGGGATTTTTTTACTCAAAAGGAAGCAGGAGAACAGGAGGAACTGGAGAGAGAGTCCCCTCTACCCTTGGTGACGGGCTCTCACAGGTCAGGAGCAGACTCCTTGAGGGATGTTGAGACTGGTTTTTCCACAGTTAAGCAAGCCATTGCTTAACTCAGCCACTGGGGGGCCTTGATTTCAGACCCTTGAGTGTTATCAACTCTTTCCAAGGGATACAGTATCCAGTTCAGGCATCTGCCCCCAAAGTTCAACAGGGTCAGAATGACTGTTGACCCTCTGAAGTCTCTAGCTCTCAGGCGGGAAATTTCAGCACTTCTAGGGAAAGGTGTCATCGAATATGTAGAAAGTTCGGTTCAATCAAGAGGATTCTAACTCAACTTATTTTCTTGTTCCAAAGAAGGATGGCGGCTCTTAAGCTAAATTCCTAAGTATTTGTATGACTCAGCAAGAGTAATATGGGTGCCATTTAAAGTTTTAATTGCAGGATAGTCCGAGTCACTGGTGGAGGTGGAGAATAACATGTACTTGGTCTTTTCTGCTTTTAAAACTAGTCTGTGATTAAGGATTGATAATTGGAAAGCATCAAAGGCAGACTGACGATGAGTCAGGGCCTGGGCTGGGACGGAGCCTGGGTCATATATAATTGTATCATCTGCAAAAAATGGACATTGAAGTATTGATGAGGAAGAATTATGTCATTTATGTATAATATAAACAGCAATGGACCAACCCTGCAGCAAACCCATTTCTAATGGTAAGATGGCTTGACTAAGTACCATCAGCAACAACAGTCTGGCTTTATCTACCCCTACAGACTGTAGTTTGTGGAGTAGGATTTTATGATCAACAGTATTTTGAGAGGTCAATGAAGTGAGCAGCACAAACATTAAACAGACATTAAACGACTTTACCCTGCCAGCACCCTAGTACAAAGTCTGTGTAATGTCAGATTGAGCCTATGTGTGAATACAGCAGTGAATTCTCCAGAGAATGAATTCTGTGAATTCTCCAGAGAATGAATTCTGTGAATTCTCCAGAGAATTCACAGTGAGTGAGTGTGCTACAACTGCTTGCTGCTGCAAAATCCAGCAGTAAGGGAGATGGTACAAGCCATTTATCAAACAACTGTTGAACAAGCAAAACATAAACTTAAATATGATGTCTTTGACTTCCAGCAGTCAACTCCCCTCATCATCCACAGCTGCTATTTTACATATGGGACTGGTGCTGAATAAAAGCAGCAAGCCAACTAAGCTGCATTGTTTTGACCGGGCTCTGCTGTGAAACTAACGCTAATGGACATTTTCCGGAGTTCATATGTGAAAACGGCTTAAGGCACTTTTCCACTAAGATGGAAACATGCCTGTTAAAAAGGTTTGGTTAAAAATATGTGCTAAATGTGGACAGATTAAGGGGGCACTTAGATGAATAAGATTATCTGCACCAGTGTTTTTGCATGCTTATAACCTAAGGAGAGCTTTGTAAACATCTGCACTGCTTACCAAAGTAAAAGAAAATTTGCAGTCAGATGAAGCTGAGTCATTGGGGACTCTCTCTGTTGGACAGATATGGTAATTGTCTTTAGTTGAATCTGCAGACATGTCTTTAAATGGCCCAACCCCCCATTTCTTCCTAAGAGGCTTTCAGCTTTTCACAGCTTATCTGTCTTTAATGACCCCTGACTTGACAAAACAGAAGTATTTTAACTGCCTAATAAAATTGAAATCTGCAGGATATTGAAAGTGTAAAAACACACCTCCTGATAACATAAACTTCATTGATCCCATGCATGGAAATTAGAGACTCGTGCTCATAGTATTTCAAACATTTTTGCTTCACAAACATCACCAATGATACTATTTTTCAAAATGTCATTAGAGGCATAATTTAACTTGTGTTAGCAAACATTCACCACCATTGACAGAAATGAGCTGTAACAGCCTCTAATATGACACATATTGACAAGGGTATATTGTCAGGTTACAAATGTACAGCACTACAACAAAACAGAGATCATATTGGTGGAAAAATGGCAACATCATGACACTCGCTAATGAGCCTCCTAATGTATTTACTGTAAATGCAGTGGCTCCAGGCTGATCCACTGTTTTCTGGTTTTGTTCATGTACAAAAACAGTGATTGGATTCCTGAGGCACCTTCTTAAAAATTGATGTGATGCTACCAGTCAGCCTATTTATCACTGATCACTCTACACTCTATCCGAATCATTTAAAATTACAGACACGTCACTTTTTTTTTTTTTTACCTCAGTCTCACCTCTCTGGAAATGACCATTATCATCAAAGCCTGATTGCAACAGAAGTATTGACATTAGTTGAAACAGCGGAAACAGTGAACAACACACAGCATTGTTTTTGAGTTCACACTGTGAAATGTGAAGAGAACTCATCTTTGTCACTGGTGTTATAGGATGTAGGCTGTAAATGGATATTAATAGTGACTAATTAATCGTTTGACAAATATACCTCCTTTCTCTTCAAGCTGAACCCCAACGCTCATTAAGGGAAATACTGTTAAGAGGTGTAATTATAGTACTACAGTAATAACTGTTTTGCAAATTGTTTTTTCAGTAATTTGAGGGCTGTTGTTATGAGTGATTTAGCAATATCCTTAATCATGCTTGGTACATTTTCATCATGAAGACCACTGTGTCATTGTGTGAAATCTGTGCAATAGCTCTAGGAATCATTGTGACATCAACTACCACAAGAGCAAACAAAACTTAAAACAACTCAAATAGATCTTGACCTTTGACCGTGTGGTCTGGACTTGTTTGCCTTGCTCAGTACTGAAGTTCTGAAAAGCAAAATAGAAGTCACAGAATCTAGTTTTTAAAAATATTTTTAAATATTTCGACTCCTTTAGGGATGTTTGGATGAATTGAATGAATGAATAAATGAGGTCAGGACTGTTGAAAGTCACTGTGAACAGTAGAACTGGGTCATTGCTGTGCACTTGTGGAACAGAAATACTGAATATAAGGGGTCACTGATCACAGATTTTTACAGAAACCTGCCATGTTCACACTGTAACATTGTAAAACCCCATACTTTGAAATAGAAATTAATTTTGGTCTGTAAATAATTACAATTGAACAAAAAATAGCCAATTACACCCAAAAAAGTATACAGTATGGGGGTATTATTTTAGTAATTTTATTTGCAAATGTCTACCCCCATATGTAGGCCAATTAGTTAGCGTTAAATATCAGTGGATGTTAAACAAAAGCAATAATATCCTTACCATATTAATGTCGAAATGTTGTTTTGATCATATATTGCTCAAATGATTGTTAAGCACCTGAAAACAGTGCTTTAAAAAGTATTTTTTCGACAGCATTTAATATTCTAAGTGTGCAATAGGTTAAAGTTCTGGGGAAAAAACACTAAGTTATTTTTTATTAAGAGTTTAACACTTAAAAACGCAGCTACTCAGCTTCACAGGGACTGTGTGAGTGTGGTTTGAGCAAATTTGATTGACAGTTGCCTGGCAACATAAAACAATAAGCTCGTTCTAGATGAAATGCGCCTCGCCTGGAAAGTGGATGAGATCAGGCGGCAGCAGCAGGGGGCACTGACAAAAAGCTGCAGTCAAGTCGGAGGCGCCCAATCCCAATGTCCCCCCTAAACCCTGAACCCTCATCGATTTAATTGATGTCACCTGGTAAATGCTTGAGTGCGAGAAGCTGCAAGGGCTTGAAATGGTATAAATAGGAATGGGACAGCACTTAAACAAAAACAGAAAAAGAGAAAAATAGTAAAATCCAGTCACTCATAAAGCACATAATACATTAAACAAACTATAAAACAGATAGGTAATATGCAACCCATAAAATAATCATGTGCATGACAGTCAAGTAAGGGACTGACTGCCTGATTTGAACGTCTTCCAGGTTCTTGGCCTTACAGAGTGGATGAGAGGTAATTGTCAGATAATCAATTTACTTAATCTATTTAACGCTTCCGGGCTTCCCCTGGTAACCCCATATTTAACGTTGATTTAACGTCACAGTGCTATGAACTGTGGGTAATTCCCTCAGGCAAAGTCTGCAGCAATTCAGACTTACAGAAAGTGTGCACGAAGGGCTCAAAATGAAATTGAATTATTTTTATTCAATGTAATTCTATTTATCTTGTCTTGGGTATTTGGGAGAGGTCTTGGTACAAGCATACTGCCTCTCCTGCACAGATGTTTATTTACTTTAAATGAATGTATAGCTTTTTGTAACATATGTGAATGACTTTTTGTACATATCAAATCTTTACATTTTTTAGTATAAAATGTATTTTGTAATATGCAAACAAATAAAGCAAAACGCCAATCAGTAGCCTACTCAAAATGCAAGAGGACAGGAGCAGAAATAGACATTATCTATCAAATATTTAGACTGTCAGAGCTTCACATCTGTACAGAGGAGAATTTTCATGTCACACTTGTTACCAAATGTTTTATGTTATGTCAGTCCATAATGCTGAAGAATTAAATAATGACGTATTTGGTTACTGAATGTTTTCTGTCTCTTTGGCTGATAAAAGTTGTCATCAACACATCTGAATACTTAGTACAGTATCAGACTAATAACATCGAAATCTTTACAATCAAACAAAAAATGAAGAGTTTCTATAACACGTCATGTTGTTGATCCACCTGAGCCAATCAGCTCTTTGATCAGGCAACAGCCAGGCGTTTCCCATCATGCCCTGGGTCTTGCAGTCAGTGGAGAGCAGCAGTGGTGCCTGGCTCTAAAATCTGTGGCTGCCTTGATCTTGTGAGGTTATTGTTGCCCACACATGCATGACGTCGGGATCATATCGGACACAAATCTAACCGGCATGCATTGTGCGGTGATCGCCGGTGATTGATTCTGCGCAGGCCCGGCTCATCTTGAACGAGCCTCATCCCACAGTATTTTGTGTCAAATGTTGCTCAATCCTGATTGGTTCACAGAAGCAAGTGACATCCCTGCCCACTTCAAAACCACCAAGAAGAGCACAGACAAAAAAAAATACAGAAATCTTTCAAAACTGTTCGAACTGGCAGAAAGTTTTGCGTTCATATAGGACCCTATTGCTCATAGTAAGAAGCTGACTGAGAAATGTTTTCAATGATATGTAATTTGTTCATGGAATAATGTCTCTTAAACAAACAAACCCACACATCTCTACGTTTATGACTCATGTTCTTTCTCCCTCTGCCCTAGATATTCAAGATATTGAATGACTCTAAAGGATCCCCTTCAGTGAACACTGTGGCGGCTGCAGCAGCTGCTGTCCACCAGTGTTAGTATTTCTTTTTATTGGGTTACATTTTATACCCAGACATTTTTCCAAAAAAATGACACTACACATAGTCTTTTGTGTTCACAGATTAAAATTTGGGTGCACACAATTTTGCTAACATTCTGTCACATGGTGCTTTAATTTGCAAGTAACACTTACCTTTGTTTTTGATTTTACCAAGCTCTTCTGGCAAAAGGCCTGAAGCCTGGGAGAGATGGCTTTTTAAGTACAGCCCACAGGAAGTGGAAGAAGCCAACAGGGAGATACAAGAAGGGGGGACTTGAATTTAGAAGTCTCAAATAAATCTCTTTTTGTATGTATTTATTATCATTTGCTGACACTAATTCTTTCTTTGTAGATAATTTCTTTTGATAGGTTGTTTATGTTTGAATATCTGTAAGTGTGTTAGATACTAATGTTGTTGTTGGTCAAGTTTCCCCTTGTGTCTGTGCAGGGCTAGTCCATGTGTGTATATAATCTCCTTGTCTGACATTTGGAAGATTAGGTCTGTTTGGTTATGTTGTGCCCAAGCTTTAGTGGAAGATTTAGTTTCTTTATTGATTAGTTGACATCCTTGGGCCCTAATTACTTTTTCTAGTTTCTTATGTTATATTAGATTTTATTTACTTTGTCATTTGATATCAAATTTTCAACTTTATTAAAGCAATTTTTCTTTTTACACCTTTGTCCTTTTGCATTTTTTGCTTTGTCTCTGACAATTGGTGGCAGTGGTGGGATCATTTACCTAAGGATACTGGTGAATTTTTTCCCCAATTTTTCTCTTCTTCCTTTTTTGTTTGCATGAGCTATGTGGGGAGGAAGAGGAGGCAAAATTCTCAAACTAGCCCAGACGGATAAAGAAGGCTAAACAGACAATAAGGGTGAGGAGTGTGGAGCTGCTGGTTGGGCAGTTGGTGTTGAGGGAGAAGAGGACAGGGAGCCTACAATGTCAGACCTGGCAAACATTCTTCAGGCCCATATAGGGCAGCAGAAAGCTCTAGAAGCCCACTGGGATAAAGAAGTTACATGGCAGGAACAATGATTTAAGGCCCTTCAACATCAGTTTAGCCTCCTTCAGCTGGAGGTACAGGCCCATACCTCTCCCAGGCTAAGGCGTGCACCACTGGAGAGGCCTCAGGAGGACACAGACTCTGAGGGCTCTTCATCGGATGCTGCATCCCCACGAGGACACTCTCAGCCAGGTGACTCCTTTCATGTTTACTCTCACTATTTTAAAGAACTGCAGATGACCAGCACTCCTCCAACAGGTAAACAACTTATTTTACTTTGCCCTGCTGTGTAATGGAAAAACACTCAGAGCATGCTAGCTCAACTTGAGACTTGAGTCATGGCTTGGCATGACTACCCCCTAAACAATGGAAAAATGCCAAATGCCAGTGGAGCATAGCAGTGAACTCGCGCGCTGTGCCTGGAGCAGATGACCATATAAAGAAATCCATCATTAGTTGACGTCAGCTGTGGTGAAAGTAGAAAAAACTGTTGGAAACCGAGCATTCAGAGCAGTCTGAAGCAGCTGCTTTTTGCTCACAGGGATTACTTCTACATACGTTTACCTCATTATTTGACACTTTGGCCACATTTAATATGAACATCCGACATTGTAACATTATATACATGACTGAAAATAAGGAAAAGCATAATAGGTCCCTTTTAACCCATAATGCTTCAAAAGCTTCTGGCAGAACCCTTATTTGTGTGGACAGGAGGGACACACCAAGACAATGTGTCCCCAGAACCCAGTTAAAGGGAAACCAAGGTATTTTTCAACCTGGACCCTATTTTCTCATCATTTTGTGTCTAGGTGACTAATGGGGACAACAATTTTCGAAATTGGTGCAGTATTGAGCGAGAGCACTTCAGCCGGCAGCTGCGAAATGGGCTGCAATGTCATCCTTGTGGGCAATTGCGCCCCATCAATGTATGTCAACTAAAAGTGCTTGTTTTTGCCACTGACAGGCTCAGATTGTTATTATAAGTGTATGACAACATTATGGAAAGGACCATACAGAGAAATAAAACGTTTTTCTTTACCTTTCGCTTGATCCGGTCTGTTTCTTATTGTGTCTAACCAAGTCTTGCCCAAGGAGAAGTCTCGTTCTCAAATCTCGCAAGAGTTGAGTTGTTGTTGAAATCGGCTAAATATTGAACAATGACTTTGAAAATCTTTTAGATAAAACTAAGCTACAACACAACAAACTCCTCCCAGCACTCCTCTCTCCAACACTGTCATAGATGAAAAACCTCGAGCTGCCCGGGAGAGGGAGTTTCATCCTGGCCAGAGTGTACTGGTGATGCTGCCCACAGACAAGAGCAAGCTTTTGGCTAAGTGGCAAGGACCATGTGAGGTAACTCTGAAGTTAGGCCCCACCTAAGCCCCCCCACTTAGAAAATTTCTACTCCAAATCAGAGCTGTACCACCCAGGTTCACAACATCAACCTGTTGAAAGAGTGGGTCCCAAGACCACTCAGAAGTTTTGCAGATGAAGAGGTAGAAGAACAATATTTGTCCCTACCATCAACCTCTGCTCTCAACCTGGTCCACCTGTCTGAACAACAGCAGTTGCAGGTGAAAGCCCCCTGTACATCTGATGTGTTAAAGGAAAATCCCGGCTATACCAGTCTGATAATGCATGATATTGTCTTGAAAGAGAATGCTGTGTGAGTTATAGGATTCCCGAGTGCCTCCTTGGCCCCCTTAAAAAGGAAATTGAGCTAATGCTTTCCCTGGGTATCATCAAAGCCTCCCAGAGTGAGTGGTGTAACTCCATTGTTCTGGTTCCGAAGAAGGATGGCACAATCAGGTTATGTATAGACTTCCATTATCTGAATTCGATTTCCAAATCATCTTGGGGACTCTACTGGTTCACCGTCATGCCTTCTGGGTTACATGGAAGTCCAGCTACATTCCAGAGGCTCATGTATAAGGTATTGAATGGTCTGTCACATTTTGCATCTGCTTACTTGAATGACACTGTAGTGTACAGTAACAGCTGGGAATAACGCCTGGAACATCTTAAGGTGGTCTTTGAGTGTCTCCACACTGCAGGTCTCATAATCAACCTAGCCAAGTGTACCCTCGCCAAAAGGGAGACAGTTTATGTCGTCTGCACCAGGGTCATCATTAGGTCCAGAAAGTCCAGGCCATTCGATCCTACCCTCTGCCCCAGACCAGAACCCAACTCAAATCCTTGCTGGGGATGGCAGGTTGGTCTCACAGATTTGTCTCTAATTTCTCTGCCAGAGCTGCTGTGCTTACAGATATGACCATTCTCAAGGGGCCCAACCAGCTTATGTGGTCAGAGAAAGCAAAGAACATCTTCAAGGATATCCATCATGCCCTGAGTGAACATCTTGTGTTGCACTGCCCTGACTTTCAACAGCTCTTCATTTTGTAAACTAATACCTCAGATCATGGGCCGGGTGAAGTGCTCCTCCAAGGACCTTCAGAGGATCGCCACCCCATTGCATTCATATGTCAGAAGCTCTACCCCAGGGAGACTCACCATTCTACAGTGGATAATTAATGCCTGGCTATCAAATGGACCTTGGATACTACCTCTTTGGAAGACGGTTCATTCTGGAAACTGACCACGAGGCCTTGAAGTGGCTGGAAAGGATGAAGAACACAAACAGCAAAATAACCCGCTGGTACCTTGCTATGCAGCCCTTCAAGTTTGAGGTTCATTTCAACCCGGGCAAAAAGAATTCCACTGCTGACTACCTTTCCTGCTGTCCCAGCAAGTGTCCAAAGGAGGGGGAGTGTGTGGTAGCCGCATTTCCAAAAAAACTACACATACTACACATAGTCTTTTGTGTTCACATATTATACACTTTATTAAATTTATGACAGTTTGTTTTCTAATTTCGGTGCACACAATTGTATTAACATTCTGTCACATGGTTCTTTAATTTGCAAGTACCACTTTGTTTTTAACCTTACTAAGCTCTTCTGGCAAAAGGCGTGAAGCTTGGGAATGATGGCCTTTAAGTACAGCCCATGGGAAGTGGAAGAAGCCAACAGAAAGTTGCAGGAAGGGGGGACTTGAATTTAGAAGTCTCAAATAAATCTCTTTTTGTATGTATTTGTTATCATTTGCTGGAAACTAATTCTTTCTTTGTAGATAATTTCTTTTGATAGATTGTTTCTGTTTGGATATCCTTAAATGTGTGAGATGTTTAACGTTGTTGTTGGTCAAGTTTCCCCTTGTGTATGTGTAGGGCTAGACCATGCATGTACATAACCTCCTTGTGTGACATTTGGAAGATGAGATCCATTTAGTTATGTTGCTAGGTTGAAGCTTAAGTTCCTTTGAGTTCGGGCCTTAATTTTTCAAACTACTTCTAGTTTCTTATGTTATATTACAAGCCAAAAAGTGTCTGTTACAACTTGGATAATGGAAACTGCTCAGTCAGAAATGAACATCTTATCCAACGGGAAATGTCATGACCTCGGAGATGACTTGGGCATACCAATGAAGATGTTACCAGAAGAGGATCAGTGAGTATTCTCCCTTTATTCCATACACAGATAAATGGCTGCCCTTTGCTGCTTAAATACTGGTAATGCCATTTTAACACAGCATGTGTCGGGCATTTTTATACTGGGTTCTTTTGGCTTTCTGTATTTGTTATACTTGTGTGAAAACCACATCCTGGTATATTTTACATGCAGACATCAGTACAAAAAAACATCCAAAACAAAAGAGAAGTTGAGTACTCTAATGATGATTTGAGGATAGTTTGATTCGCATCTGCATTTGTCCTGGTGTTAAAAATTTCCCATTAATAATGACCGGGATGTAGGATGTAATGTAGTGACATACAGTATGACTTACTTCCTGCATAATGTTTGCTTATTTAAATGCATGTTTACCTTGTTTTTGTACTTGCCTCAACGGGTGGATCCTTACACAGAAATGGCACTCAAACAGTCAGGTATGTCAGGGTTTAACTGCATCTTAGCTTTTATGTAAATGATCATCTAAAAATTGCGTAGACTAGATATGTTGCCATTTTTCAGCAGCAGATGAAGAGACCATCAATTGACAGCCATAAATGTGTCCTCTAGATTTGATGACCCTGATGGAGTGTTGGAGACTGAGGAGTTTTTGCCCAGTGGAGATGAAAAGAAACCTGTTCAATTTACAGATGTAAGTGGAAAAAAAACACTTAATACACAGAAATACAACAGGTGTAACAAAATACTGTTGTTTAAATTGGATATTGAATGCATGCTTTTGTTTTTTTAGTTTGAAGGAAAGACCTCTTTTGGCATGTCTGTCTTCAACCTGGGTAATGCTATTATGGGGAGTGGAATCCTGGGATTGGCCTATGCCATGGCCAACACTGGCATACTCTTCTTCTTGTGAGTATATAAGCACACTTATCAAAATTTTCCAAAATATAAACCAGTATCTACCCATTTATCAAGCAGGCAAAGTAGCCGATGTTAATGGCTGCAGTGTTGAATTATCGTCAGTTTCTTAACATTGTCTTTCTGTCGATCTTAAAGACAACATAACATGGTTTGGGGGATTTTTTTAATTTTTTTTTTTTTTTAATGTCAGATGTCTGTTTAAAAATGTCAAAAGTTTCAAAACTTTAGGTGAACATATGTAAAACTGTCGCCTTCAAGTCAAAAGCCAGGGCTTCAGCCTGTACTGAACACTCTGTTTGCAAAGTTACCTCTACTTCCCCATCCAGCCTTTACATTAGCTTGTATTTCGAGTAAAGAACGGGAAAAAGACGGGAAAAATAATACTGTTTGTTTATGTAGCCGTTGGAGCTGGCAGAAGTCTGTCGAGGGGCAGCTTCCGGGAGCTAACCAATCAGAACAGAGTGGGCTCATCGGGAGGGGGTCCTTACAGAGACAGGAGCTAAAATGGCATGTTTCAGACAGAGGATGAGCTGAGGGGCTCCATAAAGAGCCAGTATAAGATAAATAAGGAGTTTTTTTGAACTGCAAATCATGCAAAGATATTCCAATAGAGCCCCAGAATAAAAATATAGACCTGGAAATGTACGTGTTATGTCTTCTTAAAGCTATAGTTGAACTACTCTATAAGAATGGAGTATGTCAAATGCACTTGAAAGTGTGGTAAAACAGAAACAAACTAGGTGTCAAAAGCAGTATGAAGTCATGAGAATCTCTAATGTACTTTCTCGGGGATTGTAGCTAAAGACACTATCAATAACTTATTGGAGAGATTTAGTATCTGCCATGACATCTTGTAACAGATCATACCCTTTTTCTCAAGCTCTGGTCCCTGCCATCATTGCCACATACCAACCCCAGAAAGGTCACAGCCCAGAATAACCAAACCTTCAGACCCTGTGTGAGGCATCTAGATTGCTCATTTACTTCTTCTGCTCCACGCAGACTGCTGCTCTCAGACCATGACCTTGGCGTTGGTCATGTAGTCTGTATTTGTGTAGCTGCAGAGAGCAAGTAGCAGGACTGGAATAGATGATGGCTTCAACGTTGAACGCCTGAACTGTGGAAACAGGAAGTCAGTTCAATACTAGATCTTTCAAAACTTTCAAGTCGCTCCTCCAATGAAATTCCTGTAGGTAATTGGGTCAGTGATATTATATGTAGAATCTATACATAGTTGGTGACTTCTGGTTTGATGTAACCAGATCATTGGTAAGGAGATGTGACCTGCAGTAGTGGCAAGTTATAGTTCACATAAAAGACCTACTTGTGAAAAATCTACCAAACTACAGGCTTAAAAAGGTACAAAACGGATAAATTCAGTATTCAGACTCAACATTCTGACTGAAACTTATACAGGTATATTCAAACTGGGCTGTAGTTAAGACTGTGTTATCAGGAGCTGATACAAAAACAAACCTAAGAGATATTGATGGACTTCTCAGACACTTGTTCACATGGAGTAGTTTCCCCACTGATGATACAGTGATATTAGCCTTGCGATACCAGACAATCAGAGATCTCTCTGCCTACTGATCGTCTGGGGGTTTCTAAATGCATGGTAGTTGCTTGAATGGCGGCGAGTACAGCCATTAACAAACCTAAGCCCCTTACATTTTGTCAGGGATATGCCTTATGGGAAATGATGCTCTCCCCCCATTCTCCTCTGTAGTAAACTGCATGTCACCACCCCGATATGAAGAGCTGCCCTAAAGACTTTGGATTGGTTCTGCAATGCAGGGTTTTTTTTAAACTCTCTAATTGCTTCCACCCAGTTTTAACAACGGAAGCTGGGAGATTGTCCTCAGTCTCTAGTTCAGCAAAGCGTTTAGAGACTGACTTATGTGTCTACAGTGATAATAGTGTTTCACCAAAGGGGCTGAAAATCAGTCACTAGTGCTGCCAGTGCAGTAAAACTTCCCAGGCTAAATGAGAAGACAGTTGTGCATCTAAAAAGATACACAATACATGCAATACACAACATAATGCAAATGGGTAAATGTAATAAATAAGGAAATGGATAGAAGAGGGATGCCTGGATTATAATACTTTAGGTATATGACTTTCCCTTTTGCATTGTGTCACAGGTTTCTTCTGTCTGCAATAGCAGCCCTGTCATGTTACTCCATTCATCTGCTGCTCAAATCCTCTGGCATTGTGGGTAAGCCTGTCCATGACTCAGCCTGTTGTAAAGAAATAGTAGTTATATATCATAGAGTACAGTGACCAAAATGATATGGAGACTTGACTCTGTTACTTCTGAATATCTCATTATATAAAAGTGAAAAAAACTCTGATACAGACTGATTAGGGACCATTTAGCAAAATTTAGAAACCATGCTTGATTTCCAGCAAATGAATCACAAAAGGGGCATGGATTAAAAGTTAAAAGGGGGTTATAGTCTGCCTGGTATAACCACATATACACACACACACACACACCTTCCTTTTTATTTATTTAAAGGTGTTTTATTGTGCTGGTTCAGAGGGACATCTCAGCAAACGTAACTGACTGGATATTATTGTTTGTAATCTACTTTCAGGAATTCGTGCTTATGAACAGCTGGGGTACAGGGCCTTTGGCACTCCAGGAAAAATGGCTGCTGGTATAGCAATCACCCTGCAGAATATTGGAGGTGAGGAGCCACCTTGTTTGCAAATATGTCGACTGTCTGCAAACTCTCAGTAGCAGCAAACATTAATTATACGCCGTTACACGGCTTAGAGTTTATATCCCCCCTTACCCACCCAAACACATGTCCATGCTTGCTTTACTTTATTACTTTGGTTTTTGTTCTTGGGTATACATCTCTAAGTATGCAACATAGAGATGTTTTACGAACAAAGACCAGCAGATCTGATGGCAAACTCACAGAACAACTGTTTCACTGGCTGGCTGTTTCTGACCTAAGCTTTGTGGGACAGAAAATGAATGAATAAATGAAGGTTTTTTCTTTTAGCTTTTTCAAGCCTTTTTCACATAAATTAAGGCTGAGATGATCACTTACTTGTCATATGATCGGTTCACTGGTGCCAATAATCTACTTTCCAGGACCATAGCCAGTATTTTTGAAATACTGAAATCAAGTCCCCCTAACACAATTTAAATACTTTAAATTTGGAATTAGTTTATTAACATTTTTGTCTTAATACAGTTTCAAAGTCCTCTCCACAGAATCAGATCAAAATCTGGTGAGGAAATACTGCTTCCTTTGCTCATTTATCTTTTGTTGGCCTAAAAGTAGTCACATTTTAAGGGATGATCCTGTGATTTAATATTGCAGTTTCATAAAGTTGGGGGAAAATCAAAGCAGCAGAGGCCAAGAAATCCTGACTTCTAGTCCTTAGTATGGGTAAAGCTACAGAATCACTGGAAACCTACATTTCCCACAATTTCCCATTATTAGACCTTATAAATACCCACTTCTTTAAAAATGACATCCAGGTCATTTTTTCCAAATTTTTAAAAGCTCACTCCAGAGCCACAAAAGACATTATACTGTTTTCACAGCCTGAGATGTACTCCTCATGAAAAGTTAACTGAACTTAATCAAATCACTGTAAAATCACTGGAGTGCCCCTTTAAAAAAACATAAACTAGGGGAATAAAATGTCACTCATCTTAAAATGTAACTCACCCAGGTTGCTAAAGGTCACAAATTCCCAGAGAAATTACAGAGGACATGACCCCAGTGTCCTCAGTGGTAGCTGCCCTGTCACTTACACAACCACAGGGTGATAAGTATTGTTGTGACACAGCTTTGCTGCTGTCTATTTGTTCTATATGCCAGCCTTGGCCACACATTTTCATGTTTTCTCTGTCTCGTCTTTTCCAGCTATGTCCAGCTACCTGTACATTGTGAAATCTGAGTTTCCTCTCGTCATCCAAGCTTTCTTGAAGGCAGATCCCAACTCTGAGTATTATCATTTATGTTTGTGTTATATTTATTTGCATCATCAACATCTCTGTACTGCTAGTGAACGGCACTTGATTCCCGCCTGCTGTTGGTTCAGAGCACAGACACTGTTTGCACGGTCAAGGGGCCTGTGACAGACTGTGGGCCAAATATTCAGTTTGCACCATTCATTGATTCAGTGTGGGGGTGTGATGAGAATGAAAGCTTGTAATTGGCAGAGCAATGAGGAGGCCATGGTATGGTATCTTTATGCTGTGTTATGTATACACACAGTATAAACCCTCACTGCTGTCAGCTTGTGCAGGCAAGCTGCGTTCACTTCTGAGTGAGCCACAGATACTCTGCATAAGGCCATGGGGGGATTTAGGTAGATTCCAGCTGCCGGCCCAAATCTAAAAATCCTTGTGCTGAAAAGGGAGCTATAGCCACAGCCACAGAGTTTCCTACCATGGTCTGTCAGGCCTGCAAGTTTTAGAAATCACTCCCAACTCTTTTAATCAGAAATTTCAGCAACTCATCATATCACTCCATTGTTCCATGCAGTCATCTCAGTCACTAATACAGAGACTAATACAGAATACACGGCACAATTTGTGTTTAACAACTTCTAGATGAGATATCCATCTAAGCATGTGGTTTGACGTGTCTCTCTTGTTGTGTCTTGTTGTGTTAATGTTGTCTTGTTTAGTGTTTTTTGCCATCTTGTGACATGCCCTTCAGACAACTCTTACATGTGGGATTAAGGCCTCTGAAGGGCATGTCATTTCCCTTTATCATTGATTCATTCTGGACTGGGATAGGCTTATACTAATATCCTTGTTTGTGTGTATTTTTGTCAGGGTCTTAGCTACAATCGAAATTGATATATGAAGTAATAAGACTCACTTTGTGTTTCCTCACACACACACACACACACACACACACACACACACACAAATGACAGCAGCAGGTGGTGTGACACGAGTGCCAAACTCTGAGGCCGAACATAAGGACACATCAGCTCAGGCTCTGGACAACCGAGACACACACTTGGCGGGTGGCAGGTCTGGGACTTTATTTATGACCTGTGGCTCTTTAAATAGACAGCAATGATATGTGGCTGACAGACAGACTGGTACCTTTCACTCAGATATCCTGGGGGAAGATACAAATTACACATGTATGAGGATCATCAGGGAAAATATATGGTTGTCAGCGGAGTGTTAGCATGGTTACACAAAGAGAGCGTCAGATATATAACCCTGCAAGTCAAACTTAAGTCACATAAATGAGAACTTGAGGTTTGACTTTGACTTGACCGCTGTTAAACTTTACTACTGAACGAGCAATACTGGATTTTTGAGGCCAATATCAACATTTAGGAGAACAATATATTGTCTGATATTTGTTTTTTGTTTTTTTTTACATAAATGCACAAAATTACTTTAAAAAACTGATAGACAGCAAGAGGCAGGTTTTGCACAGCTACACTCTGCATCAATTTGTTTTGTTTTTTTTGCCATTTAGGGGCCCAGATGAAAAAGCTGTACACACAACACACACATTATCATTATTTGGTCTTGGATAGGTAGCCTACAATGAGTTTTTAGAGCTTTTCAGATGATGATGGGAAAGTTCCATACTGTAGAGCTGAGGGAAACCACAGCACACAAAACGTTTTCACACACCTTTTTTATTCTTTTTATCCTGTTTAATATGTCCAATACATGCATACAAAAATGAAATAAAAAGAAATTGTGCGAACCCCTTTTTTGTGCTTTGGACTTTGACTTTGATGATACGCCAGCTCCCATGTGTTTTTTGTTTGAGCGCAATGTTTTTTAATTCTACTTTCCATTGGTAATATAGGAATATTGATTATTGCTGCATCAAGTATTAGGCCGAAAAGACGTCTCAGCTATGCAATAAGCACCATTAAGCTTTGAAGTTAAAAGTTCTCAATGTTTTGATGCTTGACTTAAGACACTTTTAAGACTTAAGACTTGACTCTGAGTCAAGGCTTGGATTTGCCTCAAGTGACTTTAGACTTGACTTAGACTTACTTACCCCAGTAGATTTAAAAACTGCTCTGAAGTCACCAAAACCACATTTCACCTCACATGTGAAAACCGCTCGTCCAAAATGACCCACTGACCAAAGCTCCAAAGAGGACATGACCTGCAATTCATTGACTTCCCTTGTTTTTAAAGCACTTACAGACACTCATAGATCACTGTACGCTACAGCCTGTAAAATCAATGGTAGACAGCTGATCCCTCCGGTTGTGTTTCATTCAAAGGGTTAAGAATAACAGGTTTAGCAGCTTAAAAAGGGTCTGTAGAGCACAAAGACCTTTCTATACACAGGATTTAGGAGACAGTGGTCTTAAATGGTTTGAAAATGTCATCTATTCACATGAAAATATGTTTATTGTGATTAGGCTGTTTAACCACATAGCATCTGTTTACTACAAACAATTATGTTGGGTCTGGTCAAAGTTGGTGAAATATCGAATGCTCTTGTTATATTACAAGATTAGGTCACCGTGACAGATCAACACAGAACACCATGACATGAGGCCAGTCAGCAGTGAACCTCTAACTGCATGTAAACGTCTACCACCATGAACTATATCTACATGTGTTAAGAACACACAGACTGCAGGGTATTTAGATTATATGAGGTAGTTATGTCTTATGAAGGACATTGACAGGCCATTTGTTTAAAGGGAGGACATGTGGTGACAACCTTGGATTGTAGAGGAAGCAGTGCTAAGACTGGATGTGTCATTCCAATCTCTCATGTTATGTAGGCTTGATCCACAACCTTTAACGATGCCCCTAAGAAGTAAACTATTTTTGGGGTGGCTGTGTGTGTATGGGATGGGATGACAAACAGAAATGTTAGAAAAGAAAGTGAGGGACTGCGATGGCAACAAGCTGACATTGATCATATTTACTGACCTTTTTCAAAGCTGTGTTGTTTAGGCTCCAGTGTGCCCTCCTTTTCTGCAACTGTCACATAAATCCTCTGTTATGTAGAGTCTTTTCCAGTGCAACCGTCTGGAGCAACATAACCAAACATGTTTTTTTCCACAACCTTGCAGCCAAGGATGTTCCCAGCAGGCTGCTGTGAGTCTGGCAATGTGTCAAACACTTGGACCTGTAGATTTTTAACAACCTGATGTCATTCAGACAAGTTCTCTCAGAACTATTTTATGACATTACAGTTATACTACAAGACCAAGTTACACCCAAATGTGTAAACCATTTTCTGACCATCTTACACTTTCCACTCTATTTTTGTCTCTGTCTCTCTGTGTACTGTGTCTTGTGCCAGTGTTTGAAATACTGGCCTCACCAAAGTAAACTAGACTTTTTTTTCTCCAAACAGTCTGTGGTACTTGAATGGAAACTACCTGGTCATCATGGTCTCTGCCAGTATCATCCTGCCCCTGGCTTTAATGAAGCAGCTTGGTGAGTAAAACTATTAAAGTTGTAAAGTTTCTCTGTGATCACTCTGTTTCCATCCACCTGAAATTAGTTGTGAGACATTTTATGCCATTTTTATAACCTATATATTTAACTCTCACAGTTAGACTTTTGTCATGTGTTCAAGCTGCATGCAGGGCACATTTGTGGTCCTTTTCACTAAAGGAACTTTTCCAAGAACCTTTTTAGGACCAAATTTCCTTGCATTTTGACCACATGGACCTGGTTCCAGTTTTGGTTCCTGGGTTGTATTTCCTGCCCCCCGCAAATATTAGTCAGTGATATTGTTACACTTCTCTGGCTCTTTGGAACATTTTCTATTTTTACTCAGTAGCCTGACACAACTTTCAGATGTTTATGCATTACTGAATTAATTGTACTTTTGCTCTTTTCTACATTTTACTCAAGTACACTTATCTAACACATGCATTTGCAGGTTGCTTTTCAAGTAATTCTTTCTACCTTTAGGACCTATTAATTAAGAAGTTTTATTTTGACTTTGAGCCAACTTACATAATTAGTTTAGACATTAGACATTTTGATGGAGTATTTGCTTCAAGGTCAAGTAATTAGTGTGTGTTTTCATTTCATTTTCCCAGAGATGAGATCCTAAACTATTCATTACTACAAGAAATAACCATGCTGTTTCTTCTCTCAAAGTGCTGTGAGGTTATTCGAATGGGGCATTTTGGGAGGTATTGACTTTGCAGAAGCCTCTTGAGTATTTGTGTAACTAATAGAGTTTGCAGTTATCTCAAACAAAACATGAGAACCAAATGGAGAAGTTCAGTTTAAGGAGCTGTAACATAAACTGTCTTTTTCTCTCTCTTTTCAGGTTACCTCGGCTACACCAGTGGGTTCTCTCTCAGCTGCATGGTGTTCTTTCTCACCGCTGTAAGTTGTTCCAGCTCACATACTGTGGCAAATAATCACAGTGACTTTTGATTGATTTGTTCTGGCATGTCACCTTGGTACATATCGTATTCACTTTCCCACTCTATCTCTATTTTCAGTGGTATTTGGCTTGGTTTGATAAGGTGAATATAAGAGCTGCTTAGTGACATCAAAGTAAAACTTAATACTTAGAGGCTCAGTCACCCTAATCTGATGTGAAAAGGCCTTTTTTTTTTTTTTAGCTTGGTACCGATCGCTGAGAGCTCTTGTTTGCTTTTCTTCCTTCCTTTCCTGTCTCTCCACAGGTTATCTATAAGAAGTTTCAGATTCCCTGCCCCTTTGAGGAGTTCTCAGCTAACAGCACCTCTGCACTCCTCAGCCTGAATGTGTCGAGCCACAGTCACGAGTACCACAACGGCCTAGTTCACGAGGACGACGATTCCCACTGTGGCCCCCGCATGATCACCATCAACTCACAGGTAGGCCCGCACAGCTGAGGTGAACATACAGTGAACTCTTACTGGGAGTCTCAGTTGCACTGCTAATCACAGAAAGCTGTGTGTTTCTTCAGACAGCATACACCATCCCCATCTTGGCCTTTGCCTTTTCTTGCCACCCTGAGGTCCTGCCTATCTACACTGAGCTCCGCAAGTGAGTCAACCCTCTGTAACCTGCAATATTTGATAACATGTCAGTGCAGAATGTGACATTCCCATAAACTTTAAGTGTCATATTTCAGTCCAACACAGAAGAAGATGCAGAAGGTGTCCAACATCTCCATCTTTGTCATGTACACCATGTACTTGCTGGCAGCTCTCTTTGGGTACTTGACCTTTTACGGTGAGAGAAATTGCCCCTGAAGAAATTAATACAAATGTTTACCAGATCAGTATATTCAGTGCACTGATATTTCTCACTGTCAAGAGATACACAAGAGGAAAAGACAATAGGCAATTCCTATGGAGCAAAAAAAGAAAAGTTTAAGGTGACTCTGATATTAAAAATCTTTTATCTAGCTGATTTGTTCATTGCTGTCTTGCAATGTTAAAGACGCACCATGCAAATTAGAGGTCCCAATTATAAATGTGAGAGGTATCTGCTTGAAAGACTTGATTATTCAGAAAGGTTTAGTTTTCTATGGGTGGCATTTCTGCTCAAAAAAAGTTTGTATTTTTTTTTATAGCGCCCTCTTGTGGCATCTCTGTGTAATAAAAAATAATAATAATAATGCTGTCCTGGAAGATTGAGTGATGTTCACTTGAGAAAACATGTTCTCTTTATATTCCTACAGACAAGGTGGAGCCTGAACTGCTGCACACTTATAGCCGGATTGATCCTTATGACACGTTGATCCTTTGTGTGCGAGTGGCTGTGCTTACCGCTGTCACACTGACCGTCCCTATTTTGTTGTTCCCTGTACGTTTGGGCCTTTATTGATTTATACTCTGTAATGATCAATGGAAATAATACTGTGGTATTATTTTATTGTTTAACTTTCTCTTTGTGTGTCTGAAACTCCACAGGTGCGTAGAGCCATCATGCAGATGTTATTCCCCACCAAGTCTTTCAACTGGTTGCGTCACATTGGCATTGCTCTTGTTCTGCTCACTTTAATGAACATGCTGGTGATATTTGCTCCTAGCATTCTGGGCATCTTCGGCATCATTGGTTAGTATAGCACTGAACATCAAGCTGAGATAGTATCAGAACATAAAACACTAACCAGAACATAAAAGTATGTTCTGGTTAGTGAACACTGAAGCATTTTGTCCTGTAATACCTAAAACTGTTCAAGGTAAATCACCATGGGCCTTTTTAGTAGCTCCTCCTGTTAATGTTTAACAATATTTTTAAGAAGGATTGTCCAAGAAAAATCATCACTATGACATGACACACTTGAAAGTTGTGGACTAATAGCAAACATCCTATCTTATATCATAAATAATGACATACTTGAAAAGAGCTCCAGGCCTCATTTATCCACCTCTCAGGATTTGTTTGACTATAGGTCACATTGTCATACATATGATGTGATTATGGGTTACTTATTCTGTCTCTGTTTACAGACTGAATCCTCCATGTTTGTCATGGCAGTATCTGTGATGTTTCAGGTTTTTTTTTACTTCCTGTCACTAAAAACATTAAAAGCAAAACCAAAAAACATGACCAGTGCATGTTGACACACGGGCAAACCGATGGCCTGAGTAAATATTATTGTCATACTTTGTCCTCTGATTGGGGGTCGTTTCATAGGTCAGAGGTGAAAGTTGAAAACATTTCAGTTAAATGAACACCAAGGACATCTTCAAAGCAGCGGTTACTTTGACAAACATGTGGGAGTGCATACGGTGCACACTCCAATACACATGAATGTATAACTCAAAAAAACAATAATACACTTTGTATTTTTAAAATGTTATTTCCAATGCAAGCTCACTGCAGTTAAACAATTTCTTCAATGCACTTTGGTGCGTAATCAGCAGCTCATTTGCATTTTCTCCCCATTTTTCATTTAAATTGATTTTCCCAGAAAAGTTTCTGAGCTGTTTTGCGAGAGTTTTATCTATTGTAAACAAAAATTCTGGGTGAAAATCTATTCAAACAGATGTGATCTTGGGTATTTTTCAGACAAAATCAGTAAAAACTTAAAATGATGAACCTTCTGTGTTTTATGTCTATGTGCCATTTAAAACTGAAAACGCTATATGCTTTGTTTTTGACAAACCCTTCTGCTTTATCTTTACAGGCGCAACGTCATCTCCCTGCCTCATTTTCATCTTCCCTGCTGTCTTCTACATCCGCATCGTTCCTAAAGAGGATGAACCCATGAGCTCCGTTCCTAAGATACTGGTGAGGCATTCAAATTTCTCTTGATTCTTTATTTCATTATACTTATTTTTTGATCAGAGTTTGTGCTACAGGCTTTTTTTGCATACTACAGTTGAGTTCTTGATAATTAAGCCTCTGATGTTTTCCCCCTCGTTCTTAGGCTCTATGTTTTGCTGCCTTGGGCGTCTCCTTCATGGTAATGAGTCTGAGCTTCATAATAATCGACTGGACAACGGGGAGCAGCAACGCTGGTGGAGGCCACTAGATCCTGCTTCAGTGTGTGTGGGCTTAGGAAAAGGTGTGGGGGGGGGACTGGTCAATGTAAAGGGCGCACCATGATCTCAGTGGGAATACACTACAGGGCTGCCCAGCACAGAGCCTGGAGTTTGATAACAGTACAGAATATAAGTGTCTAGGGTTGGAATCACACTTGTATTCATCAAGTTAAATGAACTTTTTGATTATAACTTAACATATCTGAAAAAAAATCTTAAACTTGAAGAAATGCAATAGTAATGTAGTGTTTTCTGATTTCTTTATATCATCTGGTAGTGTGACTTGAACCCGTCCATGATGGTGAAATGGTACTTTCCTGTTGCTTCTTCTTTATTTACCCACAAACAACTGCAGCTGGTACTGTACAGGAAAAAAAACACAGTTGGCATGATTGTCTGGTAGGCTCCAGAGAGGAAGACTTCAAGATATATGTGAAAACTAAATAACTCATACATTATTTTCACACAAATATTGTTTTCCATGAGAAACACAAGTAGAAGGCAACAGAACAGTCAGATGTTCCCACCCTGAACCAGCAGCACTGCAGCAGGACTGTTCGTCATCAGGTAATATAAAACTAAGAGGTGCTCAGAATGCAGATGACATTTTAATTTCATGGTCTGTCAATTGCCAGAGTTGTTAAGTACTGTAATATTATACAGACCAAGCCTTGGTGCCATAGATCAGATAACTCTCTTTAGAAACCCTGGTGCCTTTTAGCATTTTGGAACAGCACACAAACAGTAAACAGTAAAAAAACAGGAGTGTATATTTATTTTGCTACTATATCTGTGTTTTTAATTTCAAATGAACTGTATTTTATGACTGTATATATGATGATGAAGTTAATGATCCAAATACATTATGTACGATTTCAGCTTTTGTTTAAGCTAACAGCAGTAGAGATGATAGGAAATGTTACAGATTTACAATATTTTAAATCCCTCTCTCACTGTACGAGACCAAGTGGTGAAACCTACAGCGAACAGCGCAGCTATAGGTAAGGGTTTGCAAAGGAGGCAGACCTAATGTAATTTTTTTACAATGCCGACCATTTCTCAAAGTGCATTTGTAGCTGCTGGCTTGAAGAGCGAATGTGCATAAAATGCCTGCGAATGTAGCTAAATACTGTCTCCCTCCCTGAGAAAAAGAGAGAAAACTCGTAAACAGGAAGAGATTCTTATCATCAAATTATTCCCACTCATCAGAGGGGAAATAGCTGCTATGCATATTGGAAATGGCACAGTATAATGAGTTTCCTATTGGGGGGGTAATGAATAAAAAAAGAAAAGCATGTTTGGTCCCACTGCAGTGAGCGCCAAGTCCAGATGCCACGACCATGTGCCTCAAGGAGCCATATCTATTGCCCAACTCATTGCTTCCTTTTTTTCACAAGAGCTGAATCACTCAAATTTAACTAACTGTTATTTCTACGACACCTATGATTTCCAAAAATCCCCAGTAAGTGAAACATTTTCCTGCAGTTTACTCAGCCCACACCTTTATGTGTTGGTGGTGCTAAAGGAGCACATGGATGAATGGCAGTATGCGTGACTCATGAGTTTCTCAGAGAGAGAGAGAGAGAACATAAGCTTACAGTAGTAAGCTACAGATGATGGGAAGTGTTACCGACTGACAATATTTTGAATCTTAAAATAAAAAGACTGATACCTCCCTTTGTAAAACAATTAGAACATACAGACAGGTGACAAATTAAAGGAAAAACCAACATAAAGTGTCTTAGTAAGGTGTTTGGCCACCACATGCTGCCAGAACAGCTTCAATGCACCTTAGCATTGATTCTACATGTCTCTGAAACTCTACTGGAGGGATGAACACCATTCTTCCAAAAGATATTCCATCATTTGGTGTTTTGATGATGGTGGAGAGCGCTGTCTAACACATCAGTCCACAATCTCCCATAGGTGTTCAATCAGGTCAAGATCTGGTACCTGTGAAGGCCATAGCATATGATTCACATCATTTTCATACTCATCAAACCATTCAGTGACCCCTCGTGCCCTATGGATGGGGGCATTGTCACCCTGGAAGAGACCACTCCCATCAGGATAGAAATGTTTCATCATAGCATAAAGGTGATCACTCAGAACAACTTTGTATTGATTTGCAGTGATCCTTCCCTCTAAGGGGACAAGTGGACCCAAATCATGCCAGCAAAATGCCCCCCACAGCATAACGGAGCCACCAGATCCCCTCACTGTAGGGGTCAAGCATTCAGACCTGTTTTTCCTTTAATTTGTCACCTGTCTGTATATGCCTACCTGTGACCTTGAGTATAAACCAGGTATAGTTGGAGTTTACCCTCACAGTTCACCCATGAGTCCAGTTTCTTAACATCATTAATTGTCTTTCTCCCTATACATTAGTCATTAGACTTCTATAAATTCAGAAATAATTCTTCACTGATGCTTAAATTGAGTGAAAATCCAAATTCAACATGCCATATTTTTAAGGCTACTTTGGAAACTCAAATTAAGTAAACTACAATTTAAAGACTTGGTTTGCTGAAATTACACAAAAAAACATATTTTCTCTCTGGTAAGTGAGAAAACATGGGTTATCTTTTTTGTAATTTGGCAAACCCACCCTTTAAATAAAAATGTGGGTTTGAACAATGGCAGGCCAAGCAACGTGAATTTATGAAGATGACAGTTTAACAAGCTATTTTGAATAATTTGAAGATATAATACACTTTTGAGATGCCGCGGTAACGTCATTGCTGTACTGGTTTGTTGTATTTTCTTCTGCTTTCACACTTGTTGAATATTTAGACCTGCATGTTGTTTTTGTCCAGTCTGTCCTGTAGCTGGTATAGTGACTTGCACAGTTATTGTAATACTGTACATTTGGCATCTGATAGTGAAGTCTATAGAAGTCCCACTCTGTGCTGTAGTTATGATAATATTTAATTAGTATTATGAAATCCTTCTTACAAAGACATGACATAGTGATTCAGACTCTGTGGTGTCACTTTCATTTTGAGCTTAATTAAAGGATGATTACTTTGAATTATGAGACACACAATAACACTGACAAACTTCATATATAGTATATGTGCACTTTGTATAGATTACAGGAAAAACAGTTTTAAACCTGGAGAGAAACTCAGAGAAATGTTTTGACAAATATTTGCTGCTTTTACCCAAAGATGGTTTTATATTGTATCACAGCTCTCAGTCTTCAGAAAAGACCTGTGAGAATCATCACTTCTCTCTATCTTATTTATATATATATTACTCTGTTATGTGTTTGTTTAGCAGTTTTGATTCCTGATCAACGTGTTTTTACGGATAAATTATGAACGACAGCAGGATGAATATTTAGTGCGTATATCAACGTCCGTCCCTTGCTTCACGTATTCACAGTAGTTGTGGTGTAAATGAAGGGCTTGTTTAGTGAAGAGTTTTTCTTCACGTTAAGGGTTCGTGCCAAAATAACAACTTACTCAGACTCACTCCATCAGCTTTTGGATTTACGCACCACTGGCGTCTTGCGCGTAAAGCATTTCCAGAGCCATTTATGCGCAAAAACATTAATGCCAAAGACTTGAGTAACCAGTGTGGCTGCCACTTCTGATTTTCCTTTCATTTCCCCCTCTAACTATACGAGACCAAGTGGTGAAACCTACAGCGAACAGCGCAGCTATAGGTGAGGGTTTGCAAAGGAGGCGGACCTAATGCGACCCCCACAGTTGAGCTCCGGAGGGTTTTACAATGCCGACCATTTCTCAAAGCGCAGTTTAAGCTGCTGGCTCGGAGAGCGACGGTCCAAATGTGCGTAAATGCCCACGAATGTAGCTAAATACTGTCTCCCTCACTGAGAAAAAGAAAGAAAACTCGTAAACAGGAAGAGATTCTTATCATCAAATTATTCCCACTCATCAGAGGATTTAACCTGAAAGCTTTGTGACAAGACCCTTTGGTAAGACTGAACACATCTGGTATATTTCTTAACGCAAAGATTGACATGTTACTGTCAGATTTACTGCAGTTTTATTTGTCTGAATGATGTTTGTGTCTAACTGGTTTCACTGAAGGGTTGAGGCTTGTGAAACTGTGATGTAGAATCTTAGTGTGATTGATTTAATAGCCCTGGGGAAATAGCTGCTATGCATATTTGTGGCCTAAATGATCAAATGACACAGTATAATGAGTTTCCTATTGGGGGGTAATCAATAAAAAAAGAATAGCATGTTTAGTTATCCTGCAGTGAGCGTGCGTGACATCTGGAGTCAGTGACAGATTGTTGTCCATCTATTGTCCGAGTCATTTCTTTCTTTTTTCACAAGAGCTGAATCACTCATAGTTAACTAATTGGTATTTCTATGAAGCCCATTTCTTGGTATGCCATTTCCAAAAATGTCCCCAGTAAGTGAAACGTTTTCCTGCCGTTTACTCAGCCCACACCTTTATGTGTTGGTGGTGCTAAAGGAGCACATGGCACCGATCGAGTAAAAGGCGAAGACACTTTCCTCGTAACACAAGACCCACATCCGACCGAAGATGAAGAGTTCTCCACACACACTTGTTTTGTCTCAGTAGTTATGTATTAGTACTCTGGATTTATGTTTTTGAAAGACACATTATTGACTACAAACACTTGTAACTAGCAAAGGAAGTTTTCTTCAGTAGTTTTAATGAAGTTATGTTTTATAATTCCCAGTCGTTCCCGATACATCCTCCTATCAGTATGATGAGTCCTCTGGCTACTATTACGATCCTCAGACTGGTCTCTACTATGACCCAAACACACATGTAAGTAGTGCACAACCACCTCATGAGTTACTGGGTTTTCTGTCATGTTGGTGAGAGTCACAGGAGTTTATATTGTTTTGGTTATGTACATTGGTGTTTATCTCCTTTCAGTATTACTACAACTCTCAGACTCAGCAGTATCTGTACTGGGACAGTGAGAAACAGACATATGTCCCTGCTTCAGTTGATGCAAATAATGCAACAAGCGGCTCTGCAGCAACGGGCAGCAAAGAACCTAAAGAAGGAAAGGAGAAAAAGGAAAAGCCCAAGAGCAAGACTGCTCAGCAGGTATTGTTATAAATCCAACATCAGCACATGTTGTCTGTTTCGTGCTATATTTTTCATATTTGAGTTCTTTCTTTGTACATTTTAACTTCATGATCAAATCTGTTTGGTTCTTTCAGATAGCTAAAGACATGGAGCGGTGGGCTAAAAGTCTCAATAAGCAGAAGGAGAACTTCAAGAGTAGCTTTCAACCTATTAGTCAAGAAGAGAGGAGGGAGGCAGCAGCTGCTGATGCTGGCTACACTTTGTTTGAAAAGAAGGTACAACAGAAGGATTAATGCTGAGTTTTGCTGAGACTATATAAGCTTTCGACTTTGATGTCCTAAATGGATTGACTTGATTTCTCAGCAGGCAGGAGGACTAGACAGATTCATGCCAGAGGTGCTAAATAGCCCTGAAGAGGAGGCACCGACCAGCTCAGTCAGCACTTCCAAGGTAAGTGGTTCTACATCCCTGGATTTCAGAAGGCTGAACTTTTCTTTTTCAGTAGGATAGAAGCTATTGTGAAACCCAGATCTAAGTGTATTGTAAATGTGTATCCTCCACTTTCTGGCCTTACTTATACTAACAATATTTTTACCTGCCTTTGTTTATCTGTGGTGGTGTTAGTGTGGCCTTGTGGCAGCCTACAGTGGAGACAGTTCCCTAATAAAGAGGGTCTAATTCGACATCAGCAACTCTCTGACCTCCACAAGGTAACATCATGCAATTATTTTCTCACTGCATAAATATCAAATGTCCACTTACTAGTCAAGGAAACTATAAGAGCATTTAATCACTGACGTATCATCTGTCTGTCTGATCTATCCTAGAAAAACCTGGAGGTTCTCCGCAGATCCCAAATGAGTGAAGCAGAGCTGGAGGAGCTGGAGAGAAAAGAGACTGAGGTGTGGCTGAACAAAGAAAAACTCAATTGCTAGTGAGTCATATTGTTCCCCTGTTAAATTGACTGCTTTATAAAATTTAAACTGTTTTTGCTCTTCTTTTGACTAGTTGAAATATAGAGACAGAGCAGCCGAGAGGAGAGAAAAATATGGCATCCCTGAACCCCCAGCACCCAAAAAGAAGAAATTTAGCCAACCAACACCAGTCATGTAAGCAACTGTTTTTTTTTAAATAACAGATTTGTATAAAATCCTAATTGTCAGTCCTTGCATGATGCAAGTTGTTTAATTTGGTGTGTTTTTATCAAAGTTTATATATTTTCTTTTCTCCTGCTGCAGGCTATGGGCTGGAAGGAGGGTAAAGGTCTTGGTCGCAACCAGCAGGGCATCACTGCACCAATTGAGGTATTCAAAAGCATTAGTAGGGGTGCACCCAGTACACATCAGCATGAATACTGTACAGTATATGCCTCCCCACTCTATTAAGCCAAAGCAAAGATTTAGGGATGACTCAAAAAGGATACTTGTTTTTTTTTTTTTCCTCAGGCACAGTTGAGAACAAAGGGAGCTGGTCTCGGCACTAAAGGCACCAACTACACCCTCTCTGCCTCAGACACATACAAAGACGCAGTCCGTAAAGCTATGTTTGCTCGCTTCACTGAATCAACAATGTCAGTGAACTGGCTTGGAAGCAAGAGAGTCTCTCCTGTATTGATTTTTACTCCATGTATGATCCATGATTATTTTGCCTCTCGCCATAATGGTCAACCCAGATAGTAGAAATAATCTGTAATGGAGGCGTATGAAGATGGTGAATAATATAATTTATAAATTGTACATATGCACAGTAAAATTCCTTCCTTTGTTT
Organism: Scomberomorus guttatus; assembly: GCA_038419695.1. Taxonomy (NCBI): domain Eukaryota; kingdom Metazoa; phylum Chordata; class Actinopteri; order Scombriformes; family Scombridae; genus Scomberomorus; species Scomberomorus guttatus. The sequence continues at coordinate 20,533,401 of CM076446.1, forward strand.
ACATATTAGGTTTATATTTCTTTTGTAGTAATGGTTTCTTTTTTTTCCCAGCATGTTAAAATGTACAGTTTTACAAAAAAATGTCTGTACAGAAAATAAATGACATAAGTGATTTATTATTGTCTTTATTATATTTGATCACCTCAGCACAAATCTTTTTAATTAACTTGTTCATTGAATTAATATGATTATAACAGAAAAATTACTGTGCACAGAATATTAAGCATGAATGATTCAATTTGTTCAATTGAATTCAATTTTATTTATATAGCACCAAATCACAACAGAAGTTATCTCAGGACACTTTTCACATAGAGCAGGTCTAGACTCTTTATTTTACAGAGACCCGACATTCCCCCATGAGCAGCACTTGGCGACAGCGGCAAGAAAAAACCCCTTTAACGGGAAAAAACCTTGAGCAGAACTGGGCTCTAGGTGGGTGCCCATCTGCCTTGACCAGTTGGGTTGAGAGAGAAAGAGGGAGGGGGAGAGGGGAGAGAGAGACACAGGGAAGCACTGCAACAACAATAATACGAATAGCAACAATAATAATAGAAATATGACTAATAATAATAGTGGTAGCAGTGGGCAAAAATGACTAATAATAATAGCAGCAGTGGTGGGCATCAAGCTGGACCACAGAAACCGCTGCTGGTCCACAGAGACAGCAGCTGTCCTGCAAGACAAAAAAGCACAAATCTAAGGGGAAGATGCCAAGTTAGTAACATGCATTGGTGGTACATGAATGCGTACAAATGGGGAGGGGGAGGAGGAGAGAGGAGCTAAGTGCATCATGGGAAGTCTCCCAGCAGTCTAGGCCTATAGCAGCATAACTAAGGGCCGGTCCAAGGCGAGCCTGGCCGGCCCTAACTATAAGCTTTATCAAAAAGGAAAGTTTTAAGCCTACTCTTAAATGTAGAGAGGGTGTCTGCCTCCTGGACCCAAACTGGGAGATGGTTCCACAGGAGAGGAGCCTGATAGTTGAAGGCTCTGCCTCCCATTCTACTTTTAGAGACTCTAGAAGTAAGCTGCATTCTGGGAGCGCAGTGTTCTAGTGGAGTAATAGGGTACTATGAGCTCTTTAAGATGTGATGGTGCCTGACCATTAAGGGCTTTGTAGGTGAGGAGAAGGATTTTAAATTCTATTCTGGATTTTACAGGGAGCCAGTGCAGAGAAGCTAAAATAGAAGAAATATGATCTCTTTTCCTTGTGCTACACGTGCAGCTGCATTCTGGACCAGCTGGAGAGTCTTTAGAGATTTGTTGGGGCAGCCTGATAATAAGAAATTGCAATAATCCAGCCTATAAGTGACAAATGTGTGGACTAGTTTTTCTGCATCTTTTTGAGACAGGATGTGCCTGATTTTTGCAATATTATGTAGATTCACATACATTTTTGCATAGGTGAAGCTTATTTAAATACATTTCTTAATGCTTAATACATTTTCACTGTAAGAGAAAACACTCCTTAGTTTCTGAATTAAACTACAGATATTACAATGATAATGTAGCTGAATATCACCGTATCCAGAATTTTAAAAAATCTATTCCACAAAACAAGTCAGACTTGCATGAACCAGATGCTTTATGCCCTGTTCTCTATGTGAACTGTAGATTTGTGTAGCCTGTAGGCCTTGACAATTTGTACACATCCCCTAATTCTAACAGTTGAAATGCTGGTAAGTAGTTATGGCATTTAACTGTAGAGGGTCCAACATTTCACACATGCTGTCATGGGACAACAGTGCAATGTCCAGATCAATGAAAATGTTTCTTAACAGCTGGTCTTATCTTATTTATTGATTAAGAACAAGAGCTTAAATGTAAACTCAAATGCACTTTTTGCATTAGTATTGAAATATTTATATTTAGTACTGAAGCTTTGTAATTTTTTACACATCTTCAGTACAATTTGTGGGGTTTTGTAGTGAGACTTTCTTTCCACTTGTCCTTCAGTGCTCCATAATACAGCAGCAATGTCCCTAGTGAAAACCAGGAAATTAGCATGTATTTGCCCCACAGGGCAAGAGAAAATGGCTCCATCTGGTGGAAAATAGTAAAACTACAATTTTGAAGACAGTGCTCTAGATTGAAAGCTATAATAGAATGCATGATTTTGTGCTGGAATGGCCATGGGATCAAAAATTATGGTTTTAATGGGTTTAGATGGGACTATTTCTGTCCATGAATATGAGTGTCTTTATTTTGGCTACACAGTTTATTATAGACTTTGAGGTAGAACTTCCAAAATTTGAAAAGAAAATTGACACTCTCGTCAAAATTGATGCTGTATGCATTAACACACAATTAAAAAGCCAAAAATGTCCCCAGTGAGGCAAGGCCTAGAGGACAAGTCTAAAGCCCTACGCCAACTGTCATCCACCCTGCTGAAATGTCCCTCAGCAAGACACCAAATTTCTTCCAGCTCTGTGGAGCCAGCAAGGGAAGTTAACAGTGCCCTGCCTTAAAAGGCAGAGTGAGAGAAGTGCATATGGCTGCTTTAGAGATACAGACAGTATGTGTTATGTATGCATGGGATAAAAAGTAAAGTGCTCATCCATTATCACAAAGCAGCCTCCTGCTTAACTGACATGCTTCATGAAGATGGTTAAGAACCAACCTGTAAACACACACATTAGCCTCAAAGACCCTCACCACGCTTGGCCATCACTTGAAGTTCATACTCAAAGAAAACAATTAAGAGAGACCCTGTGCGCATTTACGCACGAGGCACAGCAGCCTAACTTCATTGATTATTTAAATCTTCAGACACACTGACAAGATCGGTCACGTCCAAAAGGTCAGCTGTTATACACATATAGTCCAGGTTCATGCAGTAACATTTTTTGGAGCAAAGCAGCTGTCCTCCTGATAAATCCTGAGCTCCATCAGAGGTGTCTAAAAAGTTTTATTTCAGAAGCTAAAAGTTGAATTCTGCTTCTCCTGGAGAGTTTCCTCTGCCCTGTCAAATTCAGTTTTTAGTATTGCTGCTTAAATGTCCCACGATATTTGCTGCAGTGACATTAGTAGCCTCTCTAATCTTTAAAGTACACCATTAAAAAAAAACGCCCATACATCAATACAACACACTATAAAGAAATCACCTGGAAAGCTCGCGCTGCTCTACACAATTTAAAAAGCAATATAGCCCAAAGGGACCAATAGAGGTGGATTGTAATGTCCACAGTAAGCGGCTGCGTTGACAATTAATCAGCATGTGTCTGGCCCGGTACTTTTCCCTACTCCACACGACAGAAAAAATAAATATATAAATAAATAAAAATATTGCAACAACACAAATGGACCTATAGGTTGCCAGCCACCTGGAGGCGGAGGTGCTGCACCTTCCCACGGCCACGTTTAATGCCCTCTGAGTTCAACGTCTTTGTGCATGGAGAGAGATGAGAGAGTGGAGAGATGAGGAGAAAATAAGGTTCACATTTTTTTCAAACAATGCTGACCTTATGTGTTGTACATTGAAAATGCTGTAAGCCGCTGTAATCGTTTTTTTTTAAGTGATCTCTGTGGCCTGTATGGACAGGAAGAATGATTAAAGAACCCTTTAATGTACATAAGGGCATTATTATTGTTTTAAAACAGACTTGAAAAAATGTGAACCTGTCCTTTAAATAATCTTGTAGAGCATGAATGGATGATATTTATTGGATACTGTATATGATCCATTGTCAAGCTGATCAGTAGAAGACACTCACCTGGGTCTGTAAATTATATTGTTTCTCCATACAAAGAGATGGTCAGTTTGCTTGTTTCTATGCTGGCAGTCCTTATCTAAACAAAGTATGTTATGCAATGAAACTTCATACAGTATATCCCTTGAGGTGTTTCATGGACTTCATTGGTGCCCCATCCTTTGATATTTCCACCTCTCGAGGGAAAAATGTTCTGAACCTCACATCCACCTCTGTTACATAAATATATTTTAGCAAAACATCCCAACTCCTGCGGTCTGAGGAGAAGCTCTTATCCAGTTCTCTCAGGTCACAGAAACATCACAAAAAAATCAAACATCCATCTGCAGTCTGAGAAAGAAGAGCCATATACCTCTCTCTCTGAATAGGGGTTATGTAATTATTTTAAATAAACTGAAGAACTGATAAAGAACGCGCAGTGATCAAGCTCTGCTCATTGCTAAAGCAGGGTATTTTTTAAAAAAAATTTGGGGTGGCCAGCTGAGTCCAATAAATGTAATTTATAATATACACTATGTAAATAATGTTATTCTAATATCACCTGGGATCCCACCAGGCAGCACCAGGAAAGTCTGCTCTATCTTGAAGCAGAGGGAGACATGAAGAGTTTGGTTACATGTACTTCTTTTGTTCTGTAAACATTCTGTATCTGACTGTCTACAGGCTGCCAAACACCACTCCTAAGAACCCAGCAGGACAATAGAGTAAGAAATAATATATAGTATGTTCTAAAGCAAGCAGGTAGCACTGTGCTGTCTCAAGTTTGGGCCTCTCGTGTATTTCCATTAAATTCCAGCCGCAGAGCTAAGCAACTGTTAATAAATGAAAAGTAAATAGGCTACCTAACAATGTTTGAAAAACACAGATCCATGTTAACAACACTTACTGATGTTCTGATGGTATTTCCATAAACTTCAGACACTCTTCCAACAATCTGGATGAAAAAAAAAAAACATCTGTTGCTTGATAAATTAGATTTTTGACCCAAAATGACATATGTCCTTGATCTTTTTGTAAAACACAAGAAAAGCTTTAAACATCTTTTTTGTTGCGCAACAAACCAAATATTTTTCTATGAGGGTTCTGAAAATACACACACAAACATATATATATATATATATATATATATATATATATATATATATATATATCACTGAGCTCTGTGACTCGAATGCCAACTACTGACAACAAGTGGAACATGTTTTTTTTGTAAAGAATGTCAATTTATAGAAAATCCAGTTTGAAGCAATTGAATATATTGCATACGTAAATGTAAGCCAACAAGCAGCAACACATTTTCCAATACATCAGGTATTTTGTATTTTCACATGATGAACATTTCCTGCAAACAATAATTGTGAAAGCAAAATCTTGTTTTTACACAAAATGAACAAACATGGACAAAGGTCAGTTAAGAGGCCATGACGTCAAGTGTCTTCTGCTGTACACACAGGAGAACAGGAATGCAACGAATCATATAGTCATATCTTCAGCCTGCGTGTCATATAACACAGTGACAGTGAGGGTAAAATCTAAACCAATCAAATATGCTGTACTATCTGCCCTTACAAGTTTCACTGGTTCTTCAATTATGACAGCCGAAGTATCCTCACACTGGCCAACATGGCCTCTAGAGGCTGCTAGAAGGGCCACATATAAACTCCCATGAATTTTCTGCTTGGCTTTTGGTGAACTTGTGCTGGACACTTATAGCTACATTAGAACAATGTAAAACTGCATTTGTTAGTTCTCCAGGGAAGATGTGTCCATTTTATGGTCAGTGTGTGTTATGGCTTTAGATGAGTTTAAATATCAGACAGATCTGGTCAGAGCTGCAGATATTGGTTAAAAGTATTTTATTTCATGTTTTATGCTTAATTTATATTTTTACTATATATATATATATGCTACCTTATTTGCTCCATGTTCTTGTGCTAAAGATTTTCCATTCTATTCAGTTCTATTCTTGATTCACATCTGCACGTGCCACAACTATCATCAGGTCAAATTCATTGATATTTCCTCGAAAAACATAGATGTGAACTTTGATTCAGCTTGCTGTGCAGCTGTGCAATTAAAATCAATTAGTGAATTAGTTTATTACACAGTTGTTTGCCTGTCATGGGTAATGGTGACCTTCTCACCTATGTATTAAGTGCCCAATAGCGTTCTGTCATGTTTGAGCATGGGTGGTGGGGTACTCTACACATTCCTGACTCTTTAACAGGTGCCAAATCTCAGGCAGCACCGTGCTGAGAGCTGTGGTATCAGATACACCCTCAGTGTAGGGGATTGCTTGGGGTGTGCAGATTTAATATGGTGCGTGTTTGTATGGGCAGGGGAAGGGAAAGCTTTTTTGTAGCATTGTAACATTCGCGATTTCATATTTTAAATTTCTATTTCAATGCTCACAACCAATTACGAGACAAATGTGTGTCTCACACTCACTCCATATTGATAGCTTTTTGATTTACGCACCACTCGTCTTGCGCATAAAGCATTTCCAGAGCCATTTAAGCGCAAATCCTTCATGCCAAAGACTTGAGTAACCAGTGTGGCTTCCACCTCCGATTTTTCTTTCATTTTACTCTCTGTACGAGACCAAGTGGTGAAAACTAACAGCGCAGCTATAGGTGAGGGTTTGCAAAGGAGGCGGACCTAATGCGACCCCCACAGTTGAGCTCCGGAGGGTTTTACAATGCCGACCATTTCTCAAAGCGCACTTTTAGCTGCTGGCTCGGAGAGCGACGGTCCAAATGTGCGTAAATGCCCACGAATGTAGCTAAATACTGTCTCCCTCACTGAGAAAAAGAAAGAAAACTCGTATACAGGAAGAGATTCTGATCATCAAATTATTCCCACTCATCAGAGGATTTAACCTGAAAGCTTTGTGACAAGACCCTTTGGTAAGACTGAACACATCTGGTATATTTCTTAACGCAAAGATTGACATGTTACTGTCAGATTTACTGCAGTTTTATTTGTCTGAATGATGTTTGTGTCTAACTGGTTTCACTGAAGGGTTGAGGCTTGTGAAACTGTGATGTAGAATCTTAGTGTGATTGATTTAATAGCCCAGGGGAAATAGCTGCTATGCATATTTATGGTCTAAACGATCAAATGGCACAGTATAATGAGACCCATGGCTTTGTTTCCCATGAGGGGGCAATCAATAAAAAAAGAATAGCATGTTTAGTCCTCCTGCAGTGAGCGCCAAGTCCAGATGTCACGACCATGTGCCTCAAGGAGTCAGTGACAGATTGTTGTCCATCTATTGTTCATTGCTCATTTGAATCTTTTTTTTTCGAATACACGCTGCATGAGATCTAAAGTTAAATTCAACAGGTAACAGCTGGATGAATGACAGCTCACGTGACTCATGAGCAGATATCACTTTTATTTGGTGAAAGCGTTTCTCAAATGTTTCCTAGATTCAGTTGGTACGTGCGGGATTTATTACAAGAGCTGAATCACTCAAACTCTACTGTTATTTCTATGACGCCCATTTCTTGGTATGCCATTTCCAAAAAATGTCCTCAGTAAGTGAAACGTTTTCCTGCCGTTTACTCAGCCCACACCTTTATGTGTTGGTGGTGCTAAAGGAGCACATGGCACCGATCGAGTAAAAGGCGAAGACACTTTCCTCGTAACACAAGACCCACATCCGACCGACCGAAACTGTAAAATAAAACCACGCAGCGATATAGTCTACCTCAACACACGAGTAATATAAACACTGGCTTTAACAAGCAGCAGCAGCTTTTTAGCACTTTACTTCTATTATTGTCGGCTTAATATTCGCATGAGGAGGAGCAGCGCCCTGTGTGGGAAGATAACACTGCACATTATCACTCTTTGCTGCCTGAGCCGAGACGATTACTTGTGATATTGTGTTATTATTGTGTGTCTGACAATAATGGAGGGATGTAAAAGTTCAGAGAGAGAGAGTAAACATCTAACGTATGGTGTCAGTTTTCAAATTTGTCATGTTAAATACAATCTACTGTGATAAATAATCATATATGGCATGAACATTATTGCATATTTATTTTTTTTAAAGCTGATCACGATGTTAATTGTTAAATTAATTGCCAATTATTTCATATAGCCTGACTGATTTAATTGTTTAAGTCATTTTTCAAACACACCATACTTTCTTTCTTTATTTATGTGATAGTAAACTAAATATATTTGGGTTTTGGGCTGCTGGTCAGACAAAAAAAAAAAAACGAATTTAAAGAAGTCACTTTGGACTCTTAAGAAATTCTGATGGCCATTTTCAAAATTGTATTGACAATTAATCAATAAAATAATCTGCAGATTAATGGATGATGAACATAATTGTTACTTGCAGCCTCATTCACTTTTATTTTATTTTCCAATACAGCTTACATTCTTTCAAGAGACCCTTTAAAGTCCATGTTAGACTGTTACTTTACTGCAGGTTGCTAGTTTGAATCTTTGACTGTCTTGGAAAGTGGTGGGTGTGGAAATGCAAATATTGCTGTATAACAACTGTTAAGATGGTGTGAAACAAGGCGCTTAACCCCCAGTTGCTTGAATGTAGCTGCTGAGTAGTCATCATGGAAAACTGTGGGCTGCACTGGTGAAAAATATTTGAAAATATCACACATATTATAATTATTATAGTGTCCCAAACTCTTTATCAGATTGAGGGATACAAACTGAGAACTTTTTCTCTGTGTGTGGGTGAGAGGGTATGTTTTTGACTTTGCCCCCCCAATCTAAACACTATAACCCTATATGGGTTTTCATGCTGGGTTCATCGCGGTGGAGAGGGAGCAGATAAGCCCAGCTGCTGTCAGTGACCCCAGCATGTGCGGTGATCAAAGCGGCTGAGAGTTTGAGCAGGAGCTGGACAGGTGCGCCGTGTGTGGAGGTCGATGTTTTATCCATGTGAGAATCAGCCAGCTGCGCTCTCCTGTCACACTGAAGAGACCTGTGAATACCTGTGTTTGAGTCAGCCCGAGTGTTAAGTGTCACACACTCCAGAGGTTATTATTATCTTTGTTATGGAGCTCATAATCTGTGGGTTTGAACCTGACGGTATCATGTGCTGTTGTCTATTTATATTTAAGTCATTGGAAAGTCCTTTGTTGATATTATGTATTGAAATGGATCAATGGCAGAGAATATAGTTATTGGCCTCATGCACTCAGACCATAAATAATCATAAATAACATTTTCTCCCTGCAGGCGCTCTGGTCTTGACTATGTTTCAACAAAAAACTTTCTTTTATCTTTAACTTTGAACTAAAATTGATTTACCTTGTAGCTTTCAGTCTGTTCAAAGAGCATCTTTAATGCTTTGTGGCTTTCTGTTCCTTAATGGGTCGAAAATGGCACTAACACTCCCATATGAGTTTGTTCCCTGTGGGGCAATCTCTGCCAAAATATATGTTCTCAAATCAATATATGCTGCCTAAAATATTCCACTGAGAGTCATATGTTATGGTCTTAGAAAACTCTCAGAGAATAAATCACCATGTCCCCAGTAAGATATAAACTCAGACATGTACTGAATGTCAGCAGTTGTGTGATATTACCGTTTAAAAATATAAAGCAGACCAGTACTTTATTTATTATCCTTTTGCTTTTAGCTCACATTTTTTATGCTTGTATTAAGATGTGTTCAAGGCTTTTCCTAACAACAGAAAAACCCCAAATCAATACATTTTCCTTTACTGTCGCTTAAAGTTAAAGGATGATGCTGCTATAATTTCCAATTTTACACTTTTGCAACGGCGTCTAGCACTGTGACACTGATGTTGATGGTCAAATTCCGCCCAAAACTGTCATGTGAACATGCAAAGTTAGTGTATGCTGTGATCCAATGCCTTGGATGCAAACTGGTCCTTTACCACCATCAAAACCTCTCATGTGCAAAGCAAGTGCTTTTTAAATATCTGTGCACAGTGTGTGAGCTATACCATGGCTTTAGGGGGAGCTCCTTTTTTTTTTTTTTTTTACTGGGGGTGGGGGGTGCTTGAGGACTGACTGTGACTCTTGTTGCAGAGGAACATTCATAGCTGCAAGTATGTCGGCCTACTCGCTTTATGTCAGCACATCTAATATATAACAATCAGTTAATGACCACATCAAACCTCCACATGGGTATCAAAATCAAACATCACAGTATGATACAATACCAACTAAAGCAGGGCAGTTATATTCTATAGTTTATCAGCACAAATAGGACACAGATAGGTAACAACAAAACAGCCTATAAACACACAAATGTAAGAGCATTAAATCAAAAACAGAGCATGCCAGGCTGCTTACCAGGGATCGAGTCCTCATCAACAACGGTTAAAGTAACCCATCACATACAGATGAGCACAATAATTTCTCAGTACAATTAAGACATCAAATGCAAGAGTTACATATTCACAAACCAGCCTGTAACAACACACATGCATGAGCATTATAAATACCAACAAAAACAGACCAGGCTGTCTACAAAGGGATCCGGTCCTCATCGACACCCATCACATGCTAACAGTGAATAATACAGTTAATTGGGAATAGCCCTTACCTTAAAACAGAAGCGACCACAGAGGCCTGACTTCAGAGTCGACTGGCTTAGATTTTTTGGTAAATCCAAAATTTGGCTTCCTTGTTTTCTTTTTGACATATCTGTATGTTGACTACAAAACAGAGAAAAAGGGAATTAAGGGAAAAAGGGGAATTAGAGAAGAATCACCCTCATGCATGAATCATACATCAGTCATAGCCAAATGTTATGCATGATCCATGATGATGAAGATACAAAAAAATAGAAATGCATGGCAAAAATAGCATAATTGTCAATATTTTAGAGACCCCTCGGAAATTTCACAAATTATGTTTTCAGGGGAGCTCGTGTCTTATTAAGAGGAACCAAGCTCCCCCTGACTCCCCTGTAGTTCGCACTCTGTCTGTTCATCTTTAAATGTAACATTTGTCGACTGACACTTAAACACAGACCTGTGCTCGGGTGTAAGAGCTGCCTGACATGCCCGCAGATAAATTGGCCAGTAGCTCCTGCTGCCAGCTGTTGGTTACCAAGCTATTTCTCAGAAAATTGCCCAGCAGCTTGTCAACACGTACTTGTTATTAATGACAGTTAACTGATTCCTTATGTAACTAACAAGGGTGTATTTTTAGTCAAACAAGTACTGGTTCAAACCCAGCTACCTCTCATACTTTTCTGTGCTCTGTTCCTTCAGTTTATTTTCAAATAAGAAGTTTAAAACAATATTCATATACTGTAGTTCTGTGACACAATGTCAACTAAAATTACGATTTTAAACTTCTCAAAGCCAGGATTTATTTATAGTATTTATTTATTAATTTATTTTGAGTCATCACATTAGATTGCATCACATTGTAAAGTACATTCCTGTGTTTGTTTCCACCTCCTGTATTCCAACCATGATTGAGGATGTATCAGTCATCACTCGCAAAACATACATCTGTAGCGCTTTTAGTTTCTTGCAACAAACTTCATCAAGTTGTGCAGCAAACAATAACTTCTGCGGCTTTCATAAGCCCCATAAGAAGCCATATTAACAAGAAGTTATCAATATAACATTGGAGGATTGTCAGGCAGATTGATCTCGCTCTGCAAATAACCATTAAATTAAACTTAATATTCTCTGCTAAATCCTTGTGAAAACACAGAATGTATTGGCTGCTTGTAAAACAGCATATTAAATGATTACTTGGCCCCCTGTTTGCACCTCAGTAGTGCTGCTTCCTTTAATGATTTTGTCAGCATGTGTGTGCGTATGAGACGGAGTTAGAAGTGTGAGGTGAGAGGAGACAGCATTGCAATCACTCCATGAGGAATTTAGTGGGCTCAGATGACTTTTTATTTTTTTTAACGTTCAGTAGACTTTCATAATATTTGGCTATCACTTGTTTGTAATGTTTCTTCATCTCTATCCCATATGGTTTCATCACATTTATTCAAGGCTGCTGAATGTCACTTAAAGGCAGAACCATTTTTACCACTCTAATATCACCAAAGCTCTTCAAAATGAGACGCCAAACACATTCTGACTGATTTTTCATTTGTTTCACAGGATAGTGAAACCACAGAGTCAAAGAAATGTGTATGCAATGCTTTAAAAAAATATTTTTATAGCATTAAATCATATTTTTGAAACAGTAGAATAGTCAGAACTGTAAAGTAATATAGAAATGCACTATGTTGTCCTGAGAAATACAGGCTTTAAAGGGAAACTTTGCTGATTTTCAACCATCATTGTATCATTACAAGGTGGGTAGTATATGCAAATGAACAATGTTTAACTTCCCTCATGTGGCCTATACCCAGAGCTCCCCGCTCCCTGCCGCCGGGGGACACAAAACGTGTCATCCAGAGGACTTTGGAGATCTACCTTAGACCACAAACTACGTTTCCTCATTTTCTGTAGTGGTGCCTTCAAGGACTGTCAAAGATGGGTCTCCCAAAACACTCGTCTACAATGTTACGCTAGCGGAAATGCAGACACTAAACTATAATACTACTAAATACTTCAGCATATTTGGACGAAAACTAGTTTCATGATACAAGGCCGAACATCGCGCTTTGGAATCAGACACAACAGAGTCTGGAAGAGGAAGCGACCACTGGACCAGAGCGACCTTACAGCCGCAGCCTGACTTCAGCAGCTGAGTTTCTCCGTGATTCCTCAGGTGGACAGAAAAGCTGAATCCAACACAAAAAAAAACCAACTAGCTTTACAATATCATGTTGTAGCGGGGATGTGGCGCTACTATTACGCAACTCATGGGAAGTTTGCATTGATCCACATAACTGACTCCAGTGTGCCGTTCGTTATATGATCCTTGCACATCGGTACGATATATCAAGACTCGATGAGGAAGAACGTTTTGTAAATGAAAATAAGCCTCAGTAAAAAGATATGATACTTTGTCTCTGCTAACTGGCTGCTCTGCTGGGAAAACGTACTCATCCCCTGCGTTCTGTAAACCCACCGTCAGTAGCTAAAGTGGACAGGGCCGCGCGCAATGCATTCTGGTTGTTGTAGGATTCCCTCTTAAGAGGTATATGGGGAATCTACAGCCTTTTTCTCAGTTTTCTCTAGTCATAGGGCACCAATTTCAAAAATAATTGCACATTTCTGCTACATACGTGACCTAGTTTTAAGAAATCATCATATTCACAGTGGTGAATTTTTCCCTTTAAGTACTGTATGTAGAGTATGATAGAAAACACAGTTGATAAATGAATGTGCTCAAAAGTCAGGGAAACATTTCTCATTTGGAAAGCATCCTCACATAGATCTGGGCAAAACCAGAACTAGAAAAATATGTCAGGTTTTGGTCTTACTCTCAAATTCTATTTGACTCACAGATTGTAGCGAATGTTCACACTTGATATTGTACACAGAAAAGACGTTAAATGTTACACAAGCAGCTGCTGAGACCTGATATGCCACTACAGTGCCAAGTTACAAACCATGTCTCAAGGATTTTTTTTGCGGGTTAATCATTCAGCTCATGGTTTCTATGAATTGATTGTCCAGAGATTTAGATTACAGTAGCTTTTTTTGTGACTTGAGAATCAGTTAAATCTTTAGTATGTGTGTACTTCACATTGCTTGGATTCCAAACTGAGACATAATGCAGAAAGCTCATGTCCTTGTTTGCAATGGAGCCTAGTTGTTTGTGTACCGAGTTGTTAATTTATCTTTCCATCAGAATAATTCATTTTATGACACATATAAAGATCATTTTATGGTAATTAATGTCAGAAGACACATTAAGGGGATGTAGAATTAGCAAATGTTTATTCCAAAAGTATGAATCTCTTCTTCTAACATCCACTTACAGCAAAACTAATGGCCAACAAGAACATTTTTAACATTAAAAGGTGTTTAAAAGATATGTTATACATGAGAGATTTACACCAGAATAAAACAATCCATGTAGCCTGCTTTGTCACAGAGGAGAATATGTGATTCAGGTGGTGGCCGATATCGCAGGACACGAGCATGTGTTCCTCTGTTGCCAGCAGGCACGTGGCCGATGATAAGCTGGTGCTGCCAGGCGCTCTTGGCTGAACCTCGTGCCTGTTCCTGATACACCACTACATGGGCATCTCCTCATCTACATGTGCTCGCCCACTGCCCCCACCCCACTTGTCCTGTGCCTGCCCTGTTTTATGTCCAACAAGGGAAGAGTTAGTAATGTACTACAGGGTTTGTTTTTTGAGTGTAAAATGTTTTATAAATAGCTAATCTCTCACTTTAACATTGAACACGGAAAGAAAAATCAGCTGTTCTCACTCCCACCTGCTCGAACATTTCAAATGTCACGTATGTCCAGTAACTCAGAATAAGACTTTTTTCACTCTCATGCTCCTTCATGGGCGATTTGTTACATAACAGAACTCACTGTGGGCTCCAGTAGAGTGTAAGAGTGTCAGGTGACCCTCCTTCTGGTGCTCAGTAGAAGAGGATATGCTCATTGGGCGTTTTCTCAGATGGGCTTCACACATGAACTTTAAACAGGAATCTATATCAGTAAATAGTGAGGCAGTTCTTAGCCCATAGGGTGTTATTTCATGTGTAATAATGATATAAAAACAGTATATTACTTAGCAAAAAAAAAATCAAATTCATTTAGACATTCAACATCAGTCTTTCTCTCATATGAATATTTAGACGATTGCATCAACTAATTCTTCCTTTTCTTTTTGGTTTATTGATAAATGATCCAGCTTTTAATATCTGCAAACAATATTCCTGGGAGAAACATGTTTTAGTGTCTTAGCAAAAGGAATGATATATTTGCAGCACATAACCGCCTCATAAACCATATCTGTCGAGTCTTTAACAAGCTGTCATGGATCATATTGAGGGACTGAACTGTCCAGACTGCCATTAGATAATATTACACAGCAGAAATAGTACCAGCAAAGTGTCTGTTTAAAGAACGCATACTGCTACCTGACACTTGGTCTTTCCTTAGCCTTCATGTCAGAGGCCTTTTAGTTTTGTCAGTTGTGTTAATGCTGCTGTCATCTAGAGTGCGTAAAAACTGGAAAGAGTTTTGAGTTAGATTTTGGTGAAACATACCTGGTAGTTGGCCTGGATTCACTACTAATTGTCATAGCTTGCGAATGATGTGGCTTAACAAGTCTTTCTGACAGTTCCTAAAAGCCCAGCGAACACCTGGTAATGTTTTCTAGAAAGAACCGCGTTAGTTATAAGGAGAAAAGGAATTTCCTAGAAAGAGAAGCTCCCTTTGAACCCAACTAAATATTAATTCATTGATCATTTATTATTAAAAAACTTTATTAAAACTTTACTCTTCTTGTATGTTGAATTGTATTTACATTTGAACATGTTGGTGATCTGCTGTGATCTGACAAAAAAACAATTAATTAGAATTAATTCATGAAGACCATTTCTAACTTCACAACATTATTATTTGAAATATAAGAAAAATATTTGACTTGTTATGACTGAGAGCAGTGAACATGAGTCAAATAGAAACATCCAATGGGGAAGGAAATATAGACCCTACACGAATATATTTTATTAGCTAAAAATAAGAATATTTTGCTTTTCAAACTGTTTAAAGGCAATGCTTTGATCTGTTTTTATGGTCATGGTGGGATTTGGGGTTTTCTTTGATTTCCTGTGCTAAATACACATATTTCACAGCTTTTGTTTCCTCCATCTGTCTTTAATGACCCCTGTCTTGACAAAAGAGAAAAAAACAGACCTCCTGATAACATAAACTTCATTGATCCCATGCATGGAAATTACAGACTCGTGCTCATAGTATTTCATTTCAACATTTTTGCTTCACAAACGTCACCAATGAAACTTTTCAAAATGTCATTAGAGGCATAATTTAACTTGTGTTAGCAAACATTCACCACCATTGACAGAAATGAGCTGTAACAGCCTCTAATATGACACATATTGATGAGGGTATATTGTCAGGTTACAAATGTACAGAACTACAACAAAACAGTGATCATATGGGTGGAAAAACACCATCATCATGAGACTCACTAATGAGCCTCCTACACTATTTACTGTAAATGCAGTGGCTCCAGGCTGATCCACTGTTTTCTGGTTTTGTTCATGTACAAAAACAGTGATTGGATTCTCCTCCAGCCTGTTTATCGCTGATTCTACATGAATCGTTTGAAATTAGACACGTCACTTTTTTTTTTTTCTCAGTCTCACTTCTCTAGAAATGACCATTATCATCAAAGCCTGATTGCAACAGGAAGTATTGACATTAGCTACGGCTATGTTTAGGGACATGTTAACTTTGGGCAAATAAAATGGCTCACTAGATAAGGCGATGACAGTTCTCTGAAGGTAGATGTTAAGCTGCAATATTTTTTAGGTTTAAATAAGGTTGATGTCCAGATCAGGTTTGATCATGAGAACTGTTTTTATTGGTAGTGGTTTTGCAGACCTAGTTTTATTCCTTTTGTAGCAGCGATGGCATAGTATCAATGACCCTCTTTAGCTGTACAGTATGAATAGCAGTAACAGTGATCTTCTGGCAGAGAGGACATTGTGGACACAATTGGACTGCTGTACACTGGTCACAGCGGAAACAGCGAACAACACACAGCATTGTTTCTGAGTTCACACTGAAATGTGAAGAGAACGCATCTTTGTCACTGGTGTTATAGGAGGCTGTAGATGGATATTAATAGTGTCTATGTAATCATTTGACAAATATACCTCCTTTCTCTTCAAGCCGAACCCCCGCACTCATTAAGGAGAAATACTGTTAAGAGGTGTAATTATAGTACTACAGTAATAACTGTTTTGCAAACTGCTTTTTCAGTAATTTGAGGGCTGTTGTTATGAGTGATTTAGCAATATCCTTAATCATGCTTGGTACATTTTCATCATGAAGACCACTGTGTCATTGTGTGAAATCTGTGCAATAGCTCTAGGAATCATTGTGACATCAACTACCACAAGAGCAAACAAAACTTAAAGAAACTCAAATAGATCTTGACCTTTGACCGTGTGGTCTGGACTTGTTTGCCTTGCTCAGTACTGAAGTTCTGAAAAGCAAAAAAAAAAAAGGCACAAAATCCAGTTTTTAAAAATATTTTTAAATATTTCAGCCTATGATAATTTACAGCTATAGTACAGTATGTGCTATTCATGTTGTGTATGTATTGCAGATATTCCGGTGAGTGAATTGAATTAGTGAATAAATGAAGTCAGGAAAGTTGAAAGTTGAAAGTCATTGTGTCAACAGTAGAACTGGGTCATTGCTGTGCAGTTGTGGAACAAATACTGAGTATAAGGGGTCATTGATCGCAGATTTTTATGGAAACCTGCAATGTTCACACTGTTACATTGTAAAACGCCATACTTTGAAATAGAAATTAATTTTGGTCTGTAAATAATTACAAATTGGACAAAAAACAGAAAGGCAATTACACCCAAAAGAAAGTACAGTAGAATTCAATAAACCAAAAAGGTGCAGATATTAGTTACATTGGTAATATTATTTGCAAATATCTACCCCCATATGTAGGCCGATTAGTTAGCATCAAAAGTCAGTGAATGTTACACAAAAGCAATACTATCCTTACCATATTAATGTTGAAATGTTGTTTTTGATCATATATTGCTCATTAAAATTATGTCAAAGCACCTGAAAACAGTGCTTCAAAAAAGTATTTTTTGACAGCATTAAATATTCTAAATGTGCAAGAAGTTAAAGTTCTGAGGAAAAAACACAGTAAGTTATTTTTTATTAAGAGTTTAACACCTAAAAAGTCAGCTAATCAGCTTCACAGGGCCTGTGTGAGTGTGGTTTGATTAGATTTGATTGACAGTAGCCTGACAACATAAGAAAATAATCCCACAGTTGTCATCGCATTTTGTGACAAATGTTGCTCAGTCCTGATTGGTTCATGGAAGCATGTGACATCCCAAACCATCCTCAAACTACCAAGAACCACCAACAAGAGCACAGACAAAAATAAAAGAAATCTTTCAAAACTGTTTGAACTGGCAGAAAACTTTGTGTTCATATAGGACCCTGTTGCTTGTAGTAAGAAGCTGACTGAGAATTATGTTTTCAGGGCCTTTAAACACACAAAGTGTGCTTCACATTTTCAATGATGTGCAGTTTGTTCATGGAATAATCAAAGTATCAAAACACTACAACAACAAACAAACCCACACACCTCTATGTTTATGACTCCTGATTGTGATGTCCTTCCTCCCTCTGCCCTAGATATTCAAGATATTGAATGACTCTAAAGGATCCACTTCACTGAACATATACAAGCTAAAAAGTGTCAACTTGGATAATGGAACCTGCTGAGTCAGAAATGAACATCTTATCCAACGGGAAAAGTCATGACCTCGGAGATGACTTGGGCATGCCAATGAAGATGTTACCAGAAGAGGATCAGTGAGTATTCTCCCTTTATTCCATACACAGATAAATGGCTGCCCTTTGCTGCTTAAATACTGGTAATGCCATTTTAACACAGCATGTGTCGAGCATTTTTATACTGGGTTCTTTTGGCTTTCTGTATTTGTTATACTTGTGTGAAAACCACATCCTGGTATATTTTACATGCAGACATCAGTGCAAAAAAACAACCAAACCAAAAGAGAAGTTGAGTACTCTAATGATGATTTGTGGATAGTTTGATTTGCATCTACATTTGTCCCCGTGTTAAAAATTTCCCATTAATAATGACTGGGATGTAGGATGTAATGTAGTGACATACAGTATGACTTACTTCCTGCATAATGTTTGCTTATTTAAATGCATGTTTACCTTGTTTTTGTGCTTGCCTCAACGGGTGGATCCTTACACAGAAATGGCACTCAAACAGTCAGGTATGTCAGGGTTTAACTGCATCTTAGCTGTTATGTAAATGATCATCGAAAAATTGCGTAGATGTTGCCATTTTTCAGCAGCAGATGAAGAGACCATCAATTAACAGCCATAAATGTGTCCTCTAGATTTGATGACCCTGATGGAGTGTTGGAGACTGAGGAGTTTTTGGCCAGTGGAGATGGAAAGAAAAATATTCGATTCACAGATGTAAGTGAGAAAACCCACATTTACAGAAATACAACAGGAGTAACAGCATACTGTCTGTTGTTTAAATTGGATATTGAATGCATGCTTTTGTTTTTTTTTTTCCCTTCCCATTAGTTTGAAGGAAAGACCTCTTTTGGCATGTCTGTCTTCAACCTGGGTAATGCTATTATGGGGAGTGGAATCCTGGGATTGGCCTATGCCATGGCCAACACTGGCATACTCCTCTTCTGGTGAGTAAATAAGCACACTTATCAAAAAGTGGCCATTACCAAAATATAAACCAGAATCTACCCACTTATCAAACAGGCAAAGTAGCCGATGTTGATGGTTGCAGTGTTGAACTGTCGTGAGTATCTCAACATTGTCTTTCTGTCGACCTTTTCTCTCATTTATATACTGTTATAATGTTGGATGTCTAGGTTAAACACGGTAGAAGTTTCAAAACTTGAGGTGAACGTATGCAAAAATGTCACCTTTAAGTCAAAAGGCAGGGCTTCAGTTCAGCTTTTATTTGAGAAATGTATATTTTGAGTAAAGAAGGGGAAGTAGATGTGAAAAAAATTATACTGTTTGTTTATGTAGCCTTTGGAGCTGGCAGAAGTCTGCCAAGGGGCAGCTTCCGGGGGCTAACCAATCAGAACAGAGTGGGGTCCTTACAGAGAGGGATTGCAGCTAAAGAGTGGGCTGGTTTGGTAGTGCTATCAAGAACCAGGGTGGTGCTAGCTACTTATGGAGTGACTTAGGAGCGATGCCATGACATCTTGTAACAGATCATGTCCCATAATATTCATACCCTTTTTCTCAGGCTCTGGTCCCTGCCCTCGTTGCCACATACCAACCCCAGAAAGGCCACAGCCCAGAATAACCAAACCTCCAGACCCTGTGCGAGGAATCTGGATTACTCATTTACTTCTTCTGCTCCACGCAGACTGCTGCTCTCAGACCATGACCTTGGTGTTGGTCATGTAGTCTGTGTTTGTGTAGCTGCAGAGAGCAAGTAGCAGGACTGGAATAGATGATGGCTTCAACGTTGAATGCCTGAACTGTGGAAACAGGAAGTCAGTTCAATACTAGATCTTTTAAAAACTTTCAAGTCGCTCTGATGAAATTCCGGTAGGTAGTTGGCTCAGTGATATTATAGGCAGAAACTATATATAGTTGGTGACTTCTGGTTTGACGTAGCCAGATCATTGATAAGGAGATGTGACCTGCAGTAGCAGCAAATTATAGGTTACAAAAAAAGACCTACTTGTGAAAAATCTACAAAACTACAGCCTTTAAAAAGGGACTTATGTAATACAGTTGTGATAAATCTGCACATACTTCACAAAGTCAAATAATACCAAATGCTGTTTCATTATAATTTTATAAAACGGCTAAATTCAGTATTCAAACTCAACATTCTGACTGAAACATATTCAAACTGGGCTGTAGTTAAGAGTGTGTTATTAGGAGTTGATCCTGAGACATATCGATGGACTTCTTAGACATTTGTTCACATGGAGTAGAGTTTCCCCACTGATGATGATACAGTGATGATAGTGTTTCAGCAAGGTGCTCAGGTTGATTAATTTGCCTAGAAGATGCTGGATCGCATCAGAATCAGCTTTACTGTTATTGTTCAAGACAACAAAATATAATATAGTGCAGCTCCCAACACATAGCGTTGATAAAAAGTAAGTACAAACCGTTACAATAACTAATAACCTAAACAATTTGTTTAGTTGTGCAAAGGTTCAAAAAGCTTATAGTAAAGGAAACTTTATTCATATAAAGATTAACCAAATGTATTTATTCAATACCCAACTGCTTCAGCTACTGTGGCTTCTCTCCAAATGGGAAAATTAGAACCTATTTTCATTGTAATGCATTAAACACCATCTTTCATGCATAAAATGTAATCTGTTTTTTTGGATTAAATGCAGCAAGCGCCTTTTTTTTTTTTTTAAAGGGAACAGGCTAAACACATTTAAAAAGCTTACACACAGTCAAAGTATACCGCCAATAACTGTTCAGTGGAATCTTAGGGCTCAGCCTCCGGCCCTCTGCCTACAGATATGGGTCAGATGAAGCGATCCTCACCTCAGTTGTGGCTACGGGGTGTTTATCTATCTAGACATGCTGGGTGGAAAAGGCCTGGGAAAGGTGATGGATTTGGGATCACCCTGTGACCCATTAGGAATGCTGAAAAGAGAGCACTGTACTGACTTGCTCAGGGCTTAGTGCTTCTGTAGGAGGGGTTATGGGAAATAACATTTTCATCCATGTGTAGGACTACTGACCTTCATCAGTGGAATAAATTTATGTTCTATTATGAAAATAATTATCATTTAAAGAATGCCTCTTCCTGTTTCACACTAAATATTTGTTTCAATAGTTGGTAAGCCTACTGTTACAGTAATACAATTATCTTATTTGAGCAGCACCCGTTTTTAAGTCTCATTGATGAAGTAGAAAACCACTAGTGCTGCCAGTGCAGTTAAACCTCCCGGGCTAAATGAAAAGACAGTTGTGCATCTAAAAAGATACACAATACATACAATACACGACTTAATGCAAATGGTAAATGTAATAAATAAGGAAATGGATAGAAGAGGGATGCCAGGATTGTAATCCTCTAGGGATTTGTAGAATGTGGTTTATTATAACATGCAGCTATATGACTTTCCCTTTTGCATTGTGTCACAGGTTTCTTCTGTCTGCAGTAGCAACCCTGTCATGTTACTCCATTCATCTGCTGCTCAAATCCTCTGGCATTGTGGGTAAGCCTGTCCATGACTCAGCCTGCTGTAAAGAAATAGTAGTGTGGAGACTAGATTGAAGCTAAAAAGCTCAGTTACTTCTGAATATCTCATTATATAAAGGTGAAAAAAACTCTGATACAGACTGATTAGGGACCATTTATCAAAATTTAGAAACCATGCTTGATTTCCAGCAAATGAATCACAAAAGGGGCATGGATTAAAAGTTAAAAGGGGGTTATAGTCTGCCTGGTATAACCACATACACACAAACACACACACAATTTTAAAACAGGGAAAATAAGAAATGGTTCTTGGTCCACCTTCCTTTTTATTTATTTACTTTTTTAAAGGTGTTTTATTGTGTTGGTTCAGAGGGACATCTCAGCAAACATAACTGACTGGATATTATTGTTTGTAATCTACTTTCAGGAATTCGTGCTTATGAACAGCTGGGGTACAGGGCCTTTGGCACTCCAGGAAAAATGGCTGCTGGTATAGCAATCACCCTGCAGAATATTGGAGGTGAGGAGCCACCTTGTTTGCAAATATGTTGACTGTCTGCAAACTCTCAGTATCAGCAAACATTAATTATACGCTGTTACACGGCTTAGAGTTTATATCCCCCCTTACCCACCCAAACACATGTCCATGCTTGCTTTACTTTATTACTTTGGTTTTTGTTCTTGGGTATACATCTCTAAGTATGCAACATGGAGATGTTTTACGAGCAAAGACAAGCAGATCTGATGGCAAACTCACAGAACAACTGTTTCACTGGCTGGCTGTTTCTGACCTAAGCTTTGTGGGACAGGAAATGAATGAATGAATGAAGGTTTTTTCTTTTAGCTTTTTCAAGCCCACGTAGGTGCAATTGTTACACATAAATTAAGGCTGAGATGATCACTTACTTGTCATATGATCGGTTCACTGGTGCCAATAATCTACTTTCCAGGATCATAGCCAGTATTTTTGAAATACTGAAGTCCCCCTAACACAATTTAAATACTTTAAATTTGGAATTAGTCACATTTTAAGGGATGATCCTGTGATTTAATTGCAGTTTCATAAAGTTGGGGGAAAATCAAAGCAGCAGAGGCCAAGAAATCCTGACTTCTAGTCCCTAGTATGGGTAAAGCTACAGAATCACTGGAAACCTACATTTCCCATAATGCATCTGCATGGCATCTTTCATTAGACCTTAAAAATGCCAACTTTTTAAAAAATGACATAATCTGGGCCATTTTTTCCAACTTTCAAAGACATTATATTGTTTTCACAGCCTGAGTTTTACTCCTCATGAAAAGTAATTGAACATGTAAAATCACTGGAGTGCCCCTTGAAGGTTCTATATGTAGAATTGTGAAGCAATTTACATGTAATAATTATTTTTTATTGCCAATGAGTGAAGGGGTAGTAATCTAACGTAGAAAATGAGATCTTCCCCGACTTTCTCGGTTGTCTGTAACAGCCTGTGGACTGATTTCTATGTGAAAGGCCGGATTTTCTGTGAAAATCCAACAGATTCCACGCTCCCAAGTGCCTTGCCTCTCTCCCGCTAACGTCAACAAACGACCAGCATAACAACACAACAACACAACAACACAACAAAAACGGTGCTATCTGACTAGAAACACACTGCAGATATTAGCTCTCCAGCTAATGAGACAGCTAGCTGCCTCTGTCAACCACTTCACATTCCACAACAAAACACCCCCACAATGACAAGTCGCCCACCCCCCTGCACACACAGCTTAAACATTATTTCCTTAGGAAGGAAAGGAAAACAAGCTCCAGAGCGATAGCAGAACATAGCTTACCCCTTTTGTTTTTGTGGCGGCTGACTGACTGGAAGTGAGAGATGCTTTGCTGAAACCAAGTGCCAACCTCCTGGGCTGAAAAATGAAGCCAACACGGAAGTGCCAAAAACTGCAGTTCCTCAAATGGCCACTTGAGGCTGGCTCCAAAAGTGACTCAATCCCCATAGACCCCCATGTTAAAATGCCCAACTTCACAGCAGAAATAAACATGTTTACAGCCTGGTACAAAAAGGTTTTGGTCTCTATAGTTAATTTCCCCTTTCGTGACAACTGTGAGGGGGGGTTAATTTTTCTATCTCACCCGTTTAAATTTTATTAAGCCATAGAATTATGCATAATTAAGGACGTGGCTGCTTTGAATGACATGTCATTAGCCGCTACATGGCTTGTTTCAGCAACCAGGCTTCATTCAGCCCGCCTCAGCTCCACCTCTTTGCCCAGTTTGGATTAACCAGGAGTTAGGCGGAGTAAGGCACTGCCATGATGGCAACGGCTGGAGCCTCCCACTTTGAGCTTCAAAACCGCTCTTCAGAAACCAACGGGTGACGTCACGGTAGCTACATCCATATTTTTACTATGGCTGAAACACGGTGCAAAACACGTTAGAGATCTTTTATGTAATTATGGGAAGTGTAAGCCAGGAAAAAGACATCACCTGCAGTAATCTCACCCTGCAAGCACACATGCAAGTGCGAGCAAAAGGATGTTGACTGCAGCTCATTTAACGGCCACAGGTGTCACTAATGAGAACGAATTTCTTATTCTTACAAACAGAACCTTTAAATATCTAAAACTAGGGGAATAAATCCAGATTGCTTAGAGTCACAAAAACTTACAGACTCAAAGAAATTACAGAGGACATGACCCCAGTGTCCTCAGTGGTAGCTGCCCTGTCACTTACACAACCACAGGGTGATAAGTATTGTTGTGACACAGCTTTGCTGGTGTCTATTTGTTCTATATGCCAGCCTTGGCCACAAATTTCAATATTTTGTCTGTCTCTCTCTTTTACAGCTATGTCCAGCTACCTGTACATTGTGAAATCTGAGTTGCCGCTTGTCATCCAAGCTTTCTTGAAGGCAGATCCCAACTCTGAGTGAGTATTATCATTTGTGTTTATATTATATTTATTTATTTGCATCATCAACATCTCTGTGCTGCTAGTGAACGGCACGTGATTCCCGCCTGCTGTTGGTCCAGAGCGCAGAAACTGTGTGCATGGTCAAGGGGCCTGTGACAGACTGTGGGCCACAAATATTCAGTTTGCACCATTCATTGATTCAGTGTGGGGGTGTGATGAGAACGGAAGCTTGTAATTGGCGGAGCAATGAGGAGGCCATGGAATGGTATCTGTCTGTTATGTATACACACAGCATAAACCCTCACTGCTGTCAGCTTGTGCAGGCAAGCTGCATTCCCTTCAGAGTCATGCCACAGACACAGACACTCTGCATAAGGCCATGGGCGGGGGGGGGGGGGGGGGGTCAGCTGTCGGTTCAAATCTAAAAACAAACCTTGTGCTGAAAAGGGAGCCATAGCCACAGTCTGTCAGGCCTGCAAGATTCGCTCCCAACTTTTTTAATCAGAAATTTCAGCAACTCATCATATCACTCCATTGTTCCAGGCAGTCATCTCAGTCACTCACAGTGACAGAGACTAATACAGAATACACGGCACAATTTGTGTTTAACAACCTCTAGATGAGATATACATCTAAGCATGTGGTTTGACGTGTCTCTCTTGTTGTGTCAGTTTTGTTGTGTTGTTTGTCGTGTTTTTGTGTATTTATGTTAGGGTCAGAGGCTTAGCTACAATCGATATTTGTGTTTCCTCACACACACAGACACAAATAACAGCAGCAGGTGGTGTGACACAAGTGCCAAATTCCGAGGCCGAGCATAAGGACAGGTCAGCTCAGAGCCAGCTCTCGACAACTGAGACACACACTGTTAATTTCCACTCAACGCACCTCTCACTGTTCAAATCCATTGCGTCAGGAGAGCAGAGTGGAATGAGGGGTGGATGGCAGGGCTGGGACTTTATTTATGACCTGTGGCTCTTTAAATAGAGAGCAATGACGTGTGGCTGATGGACAGACTGGTACCTTTCACTTAAGATATCCTGGGGGAAGATAAAAATTGTTTCTAGCATACATGGAGATGTATTGCACATGTATGAGAATCATTAGGTAAAAAGTATGGTTTGCAGTGGAGTCTTAGCATGGTTACCCAAAGAGAAGTTCAGATATTTAGCCCTTGAGCCAGTCTTAAATTTTATAATTTTATAAAGTTACATAAATGAACTGAGACTTGACTGCTGTGAGACTCGACTACTGCACGAGAAATACTGGATTTTTGAGGCCAATACCAACATTTAAGAGAACAATATATTGTCTGATTTTTTTTTTTTTAACATAAATGCACAACATTACTTAAATGTTACATAAAAACTGACAGCAAGAGGCAGGTTTTGCATAGCTACACCCTGCGTCAAGTGTTTTTTTTTTTGCCACTTGGGGTCACTGGAAACAAGCTGTAAACACAACAGTGACACATTATCACTTTAAGTTGCTCATTTGCACATCCAGCAGATATACAGAGCCACATTTGCATACATTTGGAGTCATGTTTGTGTCCTGGTGAATGTAAGTGTATTATTCACTCTCTCTATTATCTCTGTTTTTGGTTTCTTCAGACTCCTGAGGGAGAAATCTGGCTCTTATGCTGCTAAATGCTATGTTTGGTAACTTTGTCTGTCTGCTGTTTGGTCTTGGATACGTAGTGTACAATTCATTTTTAGCTGATTAGAACGGTAAGACTCTACAAAAACAGATGTTGTGAGCCGTAATACCAAAACGATGAGCTGAAAGATGCTAAAAAGCTCCGTACCGTAGAGCTGAGGGAAACCACAGCACACAAAAACCAAATCAATTAGATATTTTCTTTTTATTCCGTTTAACTTGTCCAATGCAAACACACAAAAATGAAATAAAAATAAAATATCTCATTGATTTGAGTGTGCAAACACCCCCTTTTTGTGCTTTGGACTTTGAGCGCAATTTTTTTACTTCTACTTTCCATTGGTAATATAGGAATATTGATTATTGCTGCTTCAAGTATTAGGCTGCTAACAGCTTTGAAGTTAAAAGTTCTTGAGACTTGAGAGTTGACTTAAGACACTTTTAAGACTTAAGACTTGACTCAGGGTCAAGGCTTGGATTTGCCTCAAGTCACTTGAGACTTGACTTAGACTTACTTACCCCAGTAGATTTAAAAACAGCTCTGAAGTCACCAAAGCCACATTTCACCTCACGTGAACACAGCTCGTCCAAAATGATTAGGTCACCGTGACAGATCAACACAGAACACCATACATGAGGCCAGTCAGCAGGCAACCTCTAACTGCATGCAAACACCTACCAACATGAACCATGTCTACATGTGTTAAGAACGGACATATATGTCTTGCAGGGTATTTAGATTATATAGGGGAGTTATGTTTTATGAAGGGCATTCACAGGACGTTTGTTTAAAGGGAGGACATGTGGTGCCCACATATAGCAAATTATTATAATAATTATCATACAGCAGCACCCTGGATTGTAGAGGAAGCAGTACTAAGATTGGATGTGCCATTCCAATCTCACATGTTTTGTAGCCTTGATCCAAAACCTTTTAAGTGATGCCCTCAGGAAGGAAACTATTTTTGGGCTGGCTGTGTGTGGGACGGAGTGACAAACAGAGATGTTGGAAAAGAAAGTGAGGGACTACAATGGCAACAAGCTGACATTGACAATATTTACTGCCTTTTTCAAAGCTGTGTTCTTTAGGTTCTATCTCACACAGGCTCCTCCCTCTACTGGACTCTACGGGTAATACTCAACCCAATCACACGCACACAATCGCCCATTGAAATTTGCATGTACGTAGCCAGCTAATCAGGGCGCGCCTACTGATTCCGTGTGTCTCACACAGTATATTAGGCAGCGCATCCCTGCCACTCTCATCCTTCTCTCTTTAGCGACGGCGAATCTGCCCACTGATCTTACCTCTCCACTGATGGATTTGCCGCTCCAGCAAGCTTGTTCCTGCCCGTAATGCCCCGGCTTCATTGCTGCCGCCAGACATCTCTTCTGCTTCGCCTCGGTCTGGACCATGCAGAAAGCGGCATGATGCAGCCACCGTACTGCGTTTACTGCCGAGGACTTCCTCCTTTTCAACGCTGGCAATGGTGGGACCATTTACGGCTGTGTGATGTCTCACTTCGTTACAATGAGAGTGACCAGGAGCTCGAGATAGATCCCTGTGTTGATGATGAGTCCCCCGGTTCGTCCGGTGCCCCACTGCCGCCACCGCTGGACGCCTTGGTTGAGACTGTCCCAGCTGCTTCACACCCCAAGGTGGTGCAGCAGATTTGGAACTAGTTCGGGAGAGTGGAAGTGGACCTGTTCACCTTTCGAAACAACACCCACTGCCCGTTCTGGTTCTTCCTAACGCTGCAAGACAATCCAGCCCTGGGGGTGGACACATTTGCACATGCACCATGGCCAAGGAGGCTGCTTCACGCTTCTCAGATGTTGGCGGTCCAGCCCTGGTCCATTACCCCAAGTGTGCCGGCCTTCTGTCCCAAGAGGCTGGATCGATAGACGCACTGGCCATGCTGGCCAACCTCTCCTGGCTTGGTTCCTTAAAGGGACAGACTGATGTGGGCTGGACTGTCTGCACAGGTGGTGCAGACCCCCCAAGTGGCGAGAGCAGGATCCACCATTGCTTGCTACAAAGCAAAGTGGTTGGGATTCCAACACTGGTGCGAGGAAAGGAGACTGGACCCCCTGACATGTGCAGTGGGAGAGGTTCTCTCCTTTCTACAATATCTGGCGGAAAAGGGGCTGTCTCATGCCACTGTTAAAATGTATGCAGCAGCTGTTTCCTCCTCTTATGAGGGCTTTGGCGATAGACCTGTCTTTGCCCACCTCCTCGTGAAATGTTTCTTACAGGGGGTTAGGAGACAACGGCCAGTGATGCGTGTCTCTGCTCCCCAGTGGGATTTGCCGTTGGTGCTTGAGGCCCTAGTGAGTGATCCCTATGAGCCTCTGGAGCACTCTTCTCTGAAGAGGTCGTCACTCAAGACAGCTTTGCTGCTTGTGCTGACCTCAGCTAAGAGAGTGAGTGAATTGTGCACCCTGTCAGTTCACCCCAGCTTTTTTGGGGGTGAGCTGCTGCTTTGTGGTCACCACAGTGGTGCTATTCTCAGACCGAATCCCTCCTTTGTTCCTAAGAACAGAAGGAGTTTATTTAGGTTGAGAACTATTCAGCTAGATGCCTTTTGTCCTCCACCTCATGGGGATGCCAAGAAGGTAAAACTGCACCTCTTGTGCCCAGTACGTGCGTTGGCATGTTATGTTGAACGCATGGCCCCCTTTGGGTGCACTGAACAACTGTTTGTGTGCTATGGAGAGGGAGTGGCCAGTAAAGCCCTATCCAAGAAGTGCCAGTAAAGCCATGTCCAAGAAGCATGTACAGCCACACCATGTGTATGGCCTTATTCAGTGGGGTGAGTGTCGAGGACATATGCATGGCAGCATCTTGGCCTATGCCTACCGTCTGTTCATAAGGTTCTATCTCTTGGACATGATGGGCTCCTTTTCAAGGTCCGGGCTCGGTGGTGTGACTCAGGACTTATGAAAAGAATGGTGTGTGTGTCAGCTGTGGGACACCTGACCCCCCCTGGGCAATTATACGCCTGCATTCCCCCTGTGATCCAGGATGACTCAGGGAATGGGGTGTGCAGGGTGTCTGCTGTTTGACCTGTGACCCCTGCAAGGTTAGGCAATGGTTTCAACCAGTTCATGTTCATGTTACTTGGCTGGGTTGGGCCCCCTGCTGCTCCGCTTAAGTGACTGGGATTATGAAGTAGTAGGAGGGCCGCGGTGACTAACCTATAGCCGGTCAGGCTCTGTGAGGCAGTCTGATGACATGTCGCAGCAGGGCGAACATTCATCAGGCTCTGCCCATAGAGTCCAGTAGAAGCCGGAGCCTGCGTGACATAGAATGAAGGTTACGATATTGTAATCCTAGTTCAATAAGCACAGGCACAGCCCTCTACCAATGGACCCTGCCGCTACTATGTTGTAAGCTGAAGTGGTTTCTGGATGCGAGTGGCAGTGAGGTGCTGCTTTATATACTGTGTGAGACACGCGGAATCGGTAGGTGCATCCTGATTGGCTGGCTACATACATGCAAATCTCAGTGGGTGATTGCATGAGTGTGATTGGAAGATTACCCATAGAATCTAGTAGAGGGATCCGCCTGTGCTTAGAGAACTAGGGTTACAATATCGTAACCTTCATTCTAGTGTGCCCTCCTTTTCTGCAACTGTCACATAAATGGTCCATTATGTAAGAGTTTTTTCCAGTACAACTGTCTGGAACAACATAAGCAAATACGTTTTTTCCACAACCTTGTGGCCAAGGATGTCCCCAGCAGGTTGCTGCGAGTCTGGCAATATGTCAATCACTTGGACCTGTAGATTTTTAACAACCTGATGTCATTCAGACAAGTTCTCTCAGACTATTTTGTGACATTACATTTATACTACAAGACCAAGTTACACCCAAATGTGTAAACCATTTTCTGACCATCTTACACTTTCCACTCTATTTTTGTCTCTGTCTCTCTGTGTACTGTGTCTTGTGCCAGTGTTTGAAATACTGGCCTCACCAAAGTAAACTAGACTTTTTTTCTCCAAACAGTCTGTGGTACTTGAATGGAAACTACCTGGTCATCATGGTCTCTGCCAGTATCATCCTGCCCCTGGCTTTAATGAAGCAGCTTGGTGAGTAAAACTATTAAAGTTGTAAAGTTTCTCTGTGATCACTCTGTTTCCATCCACCTGAAATTAGTTGAGACATTTTATGCCATTTTTATAACCTATATATTTAACTCTCACAGTTAGACTTTTGTCATGTGTTCAAGCTGTATGCAGGGCACATTTGTGGTCCTTTTCACTAAAGGAAATTTTCCAAGAACTTTTTTAGGACTGGTTCCAGTTTTGGTTCCTGGGTTGTATTTCCTGCCCCGCAAATATTAGTCAGTGATGTTGTTGCACTTCTCTGGCTCTTTGGAACATTTTCTATTTTTACTCAGTAGCCTGACACAACTTTCAGATGTTTATGCATTACTGAATTAATTGTACTTTTGCTCTTTTCTACAGTATTTTAAATATCTTAACATTTTACTCAAGTACACTTATCTAACACATGCATTTGCAGGTTGCTTTTCAAGTAATTCTTTCTACCTTTAGGACCTATTAATTAAGAAGTTTTATTTTGACTTTGAGCCAACTTACATAATGACATTTTGATGGAGTATTTACCTCAAGGTCAAGTAATTAGTGTGTGTTTTCATCCCACCTCTGGCAGTGGAAGCAGCAGGTGCTCAATTATAGACTATTTTCCCAGAGATGAGATCCTAAACTATTCATTACTACAAGAAATAACCATGCTGTTTCTTCTCTCAAAGTGCTGTGAGGTCATTCGAATGGGGCATTTTGGGAGGTATTGACTTTGCAGAAGCCTCTTGAGTATTTGTGTAACTAATAGAGTTTGCAGTTATCTCAAACAAAACATGAGAACCAAATGGAGTTCAGTTCAGTTTAAGGAGCTGTAACATAAACTGTCTTTTTCTCTCTCTTTTCAGGTTACCTCGGCTACACCAGTGGGTTCTCTCTCAGCTGCATGGTGTTCTTTCTCACCGCTGTAAGTTGTTCCAGCTCACATACTGTGGCAAATCATCACAGTGACTCTTTCCAAGGAGCCTCATTTGTTCTGGCATGCCACCTTGGCACATATCTTATGCACTTTCCCACCCTCGTCTCTATTTTCAGTGGTATTTGGCTTGGTTTGATAAGGCGAATATAAGAGCTGCTTAGTGACATCAAAGGTTGAGAGTAAAACTTAAGTACTTAGAGGCTGATTCTCCCTAATCTGATGTGAAAAGGCCTTTTTTTTTTTTTAGCTTGGTACCGATCGCTGAGAGCTCTTGTTTGCTTTTCTTCCTTCCTTTCCTGTCTCTCCACAGGTTATCTATAAGAAGTTTCAGATTCCCTGCCCCTTTGAGGAGTTCTCAGCTAACAGCACCTCTGCACTCCTCAGCCTGAACGTGTCAAGCGGCAGTCACGAGTACCACAACGGCCTAGTTCACGAGGACGACGATTCCCACTGTGGCCCCCGCATGATCACCATCAACTCACAGGTAGGCCCGCACAGCTGAGGTGAACATACAGTGAACTCTTACTGGGAGTCTCAGTTGCACTGCTAATCACAGAAAGCTGTGTGTTTCTTCAGACAGCATACACCATCCCCATCTTGGCTTTTGCCTTTGTTTGCCACCCTGAGGTCCTGCCTATCTACACTGAGCTCCGCAAGTGAGTCAACCCTCTGTAACCTGCAATATTTGATAACATGTCAGTGCAGAATGTGACATTCCCATAAACTTTAAGTGTCATATTTCAGTCCAACACAGAAGAAGATGCAGAAGGTGTCCAACATCTCCATCTTTGTCATGTACACCATGTACTTTCTGGCAGCTCTCTTTGGGTACCTGACCTTTTACGGTGAGAGAAATTGCCCCTGAAGAAATTAATACAAATGTTTATGCCCACATCAGTATATTCAGTGCACTGATATTTCTCACTGTCAAGAGATACACAAGCGGAAAAGACAGGCAACTCCTATGGAGCAAAAAAAGAATAGTTTAAGGTGACTCTGATATTAAAAATCTTTTATCTAGCTGATTCCTTCATTGCTGTCTTGCAAAGTTAAAGACGCACCATGCAAATTAGAGGTCCCAATTATAAATGTGAGAGGTATCTGCTTGAAAGCCTTGATTATTCAGAAAGGTTTAGTTTTCTATGGGTGGCATTTTTGCTCAAAAAAAGTTTGTATTTTGCTCACAAGCAATGTTTCACTTCCTGTGTACTGAGACAATTTGCCACACAGGTGACCATATCAGAGAAAAAGTCATTTTAGCCAACAGGTAGAATCTACTGCTGTGAGTTTTGATTTTGGCTGATGAGACTCAATTTTGCATAAAAATCTTGCCTAATACAAGTCATTTACTAATCAGTAGTTGACTGATTGTATGTTTTGCTTGGTATTGTCCAGTGATATAAAGATATAGATGGTCATTAATCTGAATTACAGAAAAACAAATGACTCATGTAAAGTATTCACTTCTCTTCTACAGAAGCTCCCTCTTGTGGCATCTCTGTGTAATAATAATAATAATATTGCTGTCCTGGAAGATTGAGTGATGTTCACTTGAGAAAACATGTTCTCTTTATATTCCTACAGACAAGGTGGAGCCTGAACTGCTGCACACTTATAGCCGGATTGATCCTTATGACACGTTGATCCTTTGTGTGCGAGTGGCTGTGCTTACCGCTGTCACACTGACCGTCCCTATTGTGTTGTTCCCTGTACGTTTGGGCCTTTATTGATTTATACTCTGTAATGATCAATGGAAATAATACTGTGGTATTATTTTATTGTTTAACTTTCTCTTTGTGTGTCTGAAACTCCACAGGTGCGTAGAGCCATCATGCAGATGTTATTCCCCACCAAGTCTTTCAACTGGTTGCGTCACATTGGCATTGCTCTTGTTCTGCTCACTTTCATCAACATGCTGGTGATATTTGCTCCTAACATTCTGGGCATCTTCGGCATCATTGGTTAGTATAGCGCTGAACATCAAGCTGAGATAGTATCAGAACATAAAACACTAACCAGTGAACACTGAAGCATTTTGTCCTGTAATACCTAAAACTGTTCAAGGCAAATCACCATGGGCCTTTTTAGGTCAGTAGCTCCTCCTGTTAATAATATTGTCAATATTTTTAAGAAGGATGGTCCAAGAAAAATCATCACTATGACATGACACACTTGAAAGTTGTGGACTAATAGCAAACATCCTATCTTATATCATAAATAATGACATACTTGAAAAGAGCTCCAGGCCTCATTTATCCACCTCTCAGGATTTGTTTGACTATAGGTCACATTGTCATACATATGATGTGATTATGGGTTACTTATTCTGTCTCTGTTTACAGACTGAATCCTCCATGTTTGTCATGGCAGTATCTGTGATGTTTCAGGTTTTTTTTTACTTCCTGTCACTAAAAACATTAAAAGCAAAACCAAAAAACATGACCAGTGCATGTTGACACACGGGCAAACCGATGGCCTGAGTAAATATTATTGTCATACTTTGTCCTCTGATTGGAGGTCGTTTCATAGGTCAGAGGTGAAAGTTGAAAACATTTCAGTTAAATGAACACCAAGGACATCTTCAAAGCAGCGGTTACTTTGACAAACATGTGGGAGTGCATACGGTGCACACTCCAATACACATGAATGTATAACTCAAAAAAACAATAATACACTTTGTATTTTTAAAATTTTATTTCCAATGCAAGCTCACTGCAGTTAAACAATTTCTTCGATGGACTTTGGTGCATAATCAACAACTTATTTGCGTTTTCCCCCCACTGTTGCAAGAGTTTTATCTATTGTAAACAAAAATTCTGGGTGAAAATCTATTCAAACAGATGTGATCTTGGGTATTTTTGAGACAAAAATCAGTAAAAACTTAAAATGATGAACCTTCTGTGTTTTATGTCTATGTACCATTTAAAACTGAAAACGCTATATGCTTTGTTTTTGACAAACCCTTCCGCTTTATCTTTACAGGCGCAACGTCGGCTCCCTGCCTCATTTTCATCTTCCCTGCTGTCTTCTACATCCGCATCGTTCCTAAAGAGGATGAACCCATGAGCTCCGTTCCTAAGATACTGGTGAGGCATTCAAATTTCTCTTGAACAATTCATTATTTCGTTATACTTATTTTTTGATCAGAGTTTGTGCTACAGGCTTTTTTTTTGCATACTACAGTTGAGTTCTTGATAATTAAGCCTCTGACGTTTTCCCCCTCATTCTTAGGCTCTATGTTTTGCTGCCTTGGGCGTCTCCTTCATGGTAATGAGTCTGAGCTTCATAATAATCGACTGGACAACGGGGAGCAGCAACGCTGGTGGAGGCCACTAGATCCTGCTTCAGTGTGTGTGGGCTTAGGAAAAGGTGTGGGGGGGGGGGGGGACTGGTCAATGTAAAGGGCGCACTATGATCTCAGTGGGAATACACTACAGGGCTGCCCAGCACAGAGCCTGGAGTTTGATAACAGTACAGAATATAAGTGTCTAGGGTTGGAATCACACTTGTATTCATCAAGTTAAATGAACTTTTTGATTATAACTTAACATATCTGAACAAAATCCTTTCATAACAACTATCTATAATTCTTAAAGAATAGTAATGTAGTGTTTTCTGATCTCTTTATATCATCTGGTAGTGTGACTTGAACCCGTCCATAATGGTGAAATGGTACTTTCCTGTTGCTTCTTCTTTATTTACCCACAAACAACTGCAGCTGGTACTGTACAGAGAGGAAGGCTTCAAGATATACCTTTACATGTGAAAACTAAATAACTCATACATTATTTTCACACAAATATTGTTTTCCACAAGACGCACAAGTAGAGGGCAGCAGAGAGTGGGAGAACAGTTAGATGTTCCCAACCTGAACCAGCAGCACTGCAGCAGGACTGTTCATCATCGCGTAATATAAAACTAAGAGGTGCTCAGAATGCAGATGACATTTCAATTTCATGATCTGTCAATTGCCAGAGTTGTTAAGTACTGTAATATCATACAGACCAAGCTTTGGTGCCATAGATCAGATAACACTCTTCAGAAACCCTGGTGCCTTTTAGCATTTTGGAACAGCACACAAACATACAGTAAAAAAACAGGAGTGTATATTTATTTTGCTACTATATCTGTTTTTAATTTCAAATGAACTGTATTTTATGACTGTATATGATGACAAAGTTAATGATCCAAATACATTATGTATGATTTCAGTTTTTCTTTAATCTTACAGTAGTAGAGATGATGGGAAATGTTACAGACTGACAGTATTTTAAATCTTTGATAAAATACAAAGACCGTGATTTTAGGATTTGATACCTCCCTTTGTAAAACTATTAGCACATATATGCCTACCTGTGACCTTGAGTATAAACCAAGTACAGTTCAAGTTTACCCTCACAGTTCACCCATGAGTCCAGTTTCTTAACATCATTAATTGTCTTTCTCCCTATAAGTCATTAGACTTCTATAAATTCAGTAATAATTCTTCACTGATGCTTAAATTGAGTGAAAATCCAAATTCAACATATTTTTAAGGCTACTTTGGAAACTCAAATTAAGTAAACTACAATTTAAAGAGTTAGTTTGCTGACATTACAAAAAATATATTTTCTCTCTGGTAAGTGAGAAAATACAGGTTATCTTTTTTGTAATTTGGCAAACCCACCCTTTAAATAAAGATGTGGCTTTGAACAATGGCAGGCCAAGCAACGTGAACATGTGAAGATGACAGTTTAACAAGCTATTTTGAATAATTTGAAGATATAATACACTTATGAGATGCCGCGGTAACGTCATTGCTGTACTGGTTTGTTGTATTTTCTTCTGCTTTCACACTTGTTGAATATTTAGACCTGCATGTTGTTTTTGTCCAGTCCGTCCTGTAGTTGGTGTGACTTGCAGTTACAGAGATTTTCCTTTTCACACATAGATGTTATTGTAATACTGTACATTTGGCATCTGATAGTGAAGTCTATGGAAGTCCCACTCTGTGCTGTAGTTACGATAGTATTTAATTAGTATTATGAAGTCCTTACAAAGACATGACATGATTACTTTGAATTTTGAGACACACAATAACACTGATAAACTGCATATATAGTATATGTGCACTTTGTATAGATTACAGGAGCATTTCAGTATGTAGAAATATACACAAATTAGGTTTAAGTTTAAAAAACAGTTTTAAACCTGGAGAGAAACTCAGAGAAATGTTTTGACAAATATTTGCTGCTTTTACCCAAAGATGGTTTTATATTGTATCACAGCTCTCAGTCTTCAGAAAAGACCTGTGAGAATCATCACTTCTCTCTATCTCTCTATCTTATTTATATATATTACTCTATTATGTGTTTGTTTAGCAGTTTTGATTCCTGATCAACGTGTTTTTACAGATAAATTATGAACGACAGCAGGATGAATATTTAGTGCGTATATCAACGTCCGTCCCTTGCTTCCCAAATTCACAGTAGTTGTGGTGTAAATGAAGGGCTTGTTTAGTCATGTTTAGTGAAGAGTTTTTCTTCACGTTAAAAGATTGTGTCAAAATAACAACTTACTACCTACTGTTCTAAAATGCCTTTAACATTTAAACAGGTACCACAGACACATTATATCAATTATACATTATTTCATGTACCTAAACAAATTTATCAGATATTTTATTATAGCTGTTGTTCAAAATCTCTGGAAATGACACAACTATAAGTGATTAACAAAGTATATGAATTTTGGTGAATAAGATGTGGCTTTATATAAATAATGTATATAAATGTAAACCTTTTATATTTGTGATGCATATTTACAGTAGCTTGTAAAGTGTACATAGCAGGGACAGTTTTAGTTTGGCAATAAAATAATTGTAGATGTTTTTACATTGTCTCTGTTGTCATCATTTTCCCTTTGACTCAAATGGATTCTTATTTAAGCAGCACACATTTCTCGTTATGGCTTTATTTAAATGAGTTAATGAACAAAGAAACTTACGTTCAATCATTTGAGTTTTGTGAGTTGCTATTAATATCTATACAACTGAATAGATTTCAGTTAAATCAATTGAATGTTTTTACATTAAGGGGACATTTGTACTGTAGAAATATACCATCGTCACCACCAAACACACATGTACGCACTTTTTTACAGGGTTTAGAAGAAAAATGTATTTATACCTGGTCAGTGTTCTTATCATATCTGTCAAGGTGGGGCTGTGTTTACAAAAAAAACACCAAACCTGAACTACTGCAGGTTTTTACTTAAAACATCAACAGCTATGTGTTTATGGTCAAAATAGCAGACAAGACACACAGGCTAGTGTATTTCTGGCACTTCTATCCTAAATGTCCTGTTATATTTACTGACTCATAACAACGAATGTAACAGAATCTATTTGGATCTAAAAAGTAAAAAAAAAAAAAAAAAAAAACATTTTTCATTGAACACATTATGTCGTCACTGCATTGCACTTATCCGGACATTACTTTTACAAATGGAAAAAAGGCCAGACTGAGTCTAACCTTAAGACTACTGTGAAAACAATGCAGCTTAGATTTAAAAGTAGCCTGTAGGCTTAAATTATATTGTATTTTCATTGTTAATCAAATGCTGAGGGAAATTTCTGCTGAAACAAACAATAATCACAGCAAAGAAATAAGCAATATTCATACTTATACTTTTTATTTTTTGACTGCTCAGTATTTTACATCTCTCCTCTTTTAATAAAACGTATTTTTGACTGTAAATTGGTTGTTTTTATCTTATGTCGTAAAGTACTTTGAACTTCACCTCTTGTATGAAAAGTGCTACATAATAAAAAGTTTAATATCTATTAACTGCCAACAACCAGTGAAAATATGTAGTTATATCCATTTGGGGTCGCTGTACGCCAACATTTCTATGGGCCTAATTATGTGCCAAGATATTTCATAAACATTTGACACAAAGACCCATCAGCCATTTCAACAGCCCATCCTGCGTCCTTGCACACATAAATCTGCCCCAGCACGGTTCAGCCGGTCAGTATGAACAGCCCAGGCTGCCGTATAATGTTGGGTTTTGTCGTTTCAGTGGCCGCATCCCTGTGAAATGCAGAGGAATGATGCTGGCACAGCGACCACTGCAGTCTGCGCACCGCACTCCTACAATCACGCCTCGCTGACTTCCCCTCTAATTGGTTCCACACAAGCCACCGCGGAGAGCTCACCTGTTTTAATTGGACTATCGCGACAAGTTGTGCGAGTGACGTCGGTGCGATTGGTCAACTTCTTCCAATTGTCACAGGGATATCTGAGGATTTTCGCGCGAGCCCTAATTGAGCACCGAAAAGGGCTGCAGGCAGAGATCGAGAGACGCGCTGCTCACCAGGCCGAGAAGACAAGTGAGGCAGTCAGCAGAGAGCAGCGAGCACAGGCATCTCAGCCTGCGAAGGGATGATGGACAGAGAGCTCTGAACGTTTCGAAATGGACCACCGGTACCACCCTGAAATTTGGTGTTAAAAAAACCAAATGATTTGGAAGCATCTAATGCAGCTCTGAGCTCCAGCATTGACTTTTTACGCGTGGGTAACAACTCTGGAATCGACTGTTTTTCTCTCTAGACGACAGTGCTGGAAGCAAGAGCTGCTCAGTCGTTATTCCTGGCATCGGCTGGCACGCTGAGACCATCAGCACTGAAACCTTTTTTTTTTGCGCAAGTGGTCGGTGCGCCCCTGCTTTTGGAGCCATGGGTTGTACGGTGAGCGCCGAGGATAAGGCGGCCGCGGAGAGGTCAAAGATGATTGACAAAAACCTCCGTGAAGACGGAGAGAAGGCAGCCAGAGAAGTGAAATTGCTTTTGTTAGGTAGGTTGTTACAGCCTCTTATCTTATTGCTCTTCACGTGTCATTCAGAAACTAAAAGTATTGTTTGCTGCTGCAGAAAAGAAATATCTCCACATATCTCCTGCAAAACCATGAAACATAATGCCATAATTTGATCAGTAACCAAGCAGCTCAAAAATGATGCTGTAAATATGAAATAAATGAAAATTTCAGATGCAAGTTGTACTGAATAGAAATAAAGTTTGGACTTTATCAAGCACCAAATCATACCATAAAGCACCACATATGCAGGTTTAGAGCTTCCATACAGACGAGACAGGGGCCTAAATCACATTAGCTATAGCACAGAGAAAGAGGCAATTTCAAAGTCATACTGAAACACAGCCTGTATCCATGTTATTAATTAGTCAACAGAGGAGTCCATCTACTTGGAGATAAGTCAGATATCATCATGTCAACATGCTGCACAGCCTCTCAGAGCTCTGAGCTGGCGTTTTGCCCAGAAAGCTTAATTCAATATATCAAACCTGTGGACTCGAACTAAACATTAACAGGGTTACACTTCATTACTACAGCTAAACACACATCCTGTTTGTCTGTTGAGAAAAAACAACAGTTTTTTTCTCTGCCTTCCTTCTTCTGCCTTTCATTCTTGCACGCACACACACACACACACACACACACACACACACACACAGTCCCTCCCTCCTACTCACTACCAATTTATCACTTTCCCTCTTATCCAATTCAGCTGTTTTTGTTTGCTGCCATCTTGCTCTTAAAATTGTCTTCATCCTTATTCTTATCATTTAAATGTGCACTAAGCTCAGCTAGCTGATGACTGACCTGGATACTATACTGTCTAAAACTCAGGATTTCTGTGTGTGCTGGGGTGTGTGTGTGCTTGTGTGTGTGTGTGCTGGGGTGGGGGGGTGAGTGGGTCTGGACAGGTGTCATCTTGCTGTGACAAGCTGTTAATAGAGGGCAGGATCCAGCTAAGTGTTGATGAGATGCAAGATGGTTAATTGTTAAGTTTTGATAACCTGAAGTCAGAAAGAGACAGAGGTGTTTTGGCTGCAATCAGAATCCCTTATTAATGATCAAGAACTATTAATAATACAGTGTTTTGTCTTTTAATTCAGGTCTTAATTGAACTGTTTGTGAGAGCAAATCTCCAACAAAAAAAAATCAATCACAATCTGTTATCTGAGGACCAAAAAGCTCTTGGTGTGACTCTGTTATGGTGTCACACGACCATAAAACCTCTCCTCTTTATTTAAACAGTTTCTACAGTAGCAAAAAGCCACTTTTGGTTAAAACGTAATACCTTGGCAAGTTTGGTGGCTGACTCATGATGAATGGCTTCACCCAGTCTGATGTGACACTTTTAAACGATGAGATTTGCAACATTTAAGTATGACATCATTCATTTCCACAATTTTAGATTGTCTGCGGATTAAGGCTGGATTATATTTCAGTATTATCGTTTATCGACTTTCAGTGGAATCACATTGTGAAGATCTTATCATGTCATCATTCTACAAATTTCTGTTAAGTTACTGGTTTTGAGAAAGTTTTGTTAAAAACAAACAAAATTAGTTATTGAAGTTAGTTATGAACATATGAACAATGGGACAGTTTCATTATTTTATATTGTTTGTATGATATTGATTATATTTGCCATATCATGATATAAATACAAAATATTAGTATCATGATAATGACTTCAAACATATCACCCAGGACTGTCAATGTGCCTTTATGTTCAACAAAATAATATATAATAAACAAAAGTTTTTAGATACAGTTTGGTGCAACAACAATCTTAGAATCAACACTATAGTTGTGAGTTTATGAGTCTGTGGTGTGTTTATGTATCATGTCTTTCAGGTCTCTACCTGTGTCTATGTCTGATAGTTATATTTATGAATTATTTCCTAAAAGTTACCATGTTGAAGAATATGATATTGAAGCAGTCCCTCTGTCTTATCACCATATACAGAATCTCCCTGGTGGACCTTCTACCGAGACTTGTTTTCATGGCTCACTTCAGTCCTAAATCTGACATGTATCAATTATTCATGTGATGTGACATCTCGAATAGAGTCACTGGTATGATTAAATCAAGCATCCTGGCTGACCAGTCTATCAACTCAGCAAAAACAGTCTATTCGCATACGGATGTAAAGTCACATTGACGTATTTCGGAGAGCTGACGGCACACGCGGCCTGATGCTTTCGTAAACAACCTAAATATTCGATCACACAGATCTTGGCTATTAAACAGTAACTAAAAACTGGAATAAAGCATCTCAATTACAGCTCTGTTGGTGAAAGAAGTTGGCCTAAACGTGATCATTTTTGCACTTGCTAACAACAAATCATCACTGTATTTTTGCCACTATTTACCACCCATTGTGATATTATTTTAGTGCAAATTCGTCAAACAGAGAATAATACAGTCACTAAATGAACAACATATGACAGCATCCTCCTGCCATTTCCTGACAGCACTGGGAACATGCTGGAGGCTGTTGCTCGTTGACTTTTTACTTTAAAGGTTGAGTTGATGACATAATGTGGACGACATAATGGTTTGTTTTGTTTTTGTATGAGAAAATGCCAACTTGTTCTGGCTAAGAGAAGATGAGTTACTTGATGGTAGCCGCTGAAGCTTGAAAGGGGGGCATCGAACTTTTTAATGGCTTTGCAGTATTCAGCTTAATGGGTTTTTTTTTGTTGATGTTTTGCCATTAAGGGTTCCTGTGGGAACTAAAAAGCCTGTTCCCTTTATCTTGCAGAATGAGTAAGGTCTGTCATTGCCAACGATGCAGTTCAAGATGCAAAATCAATCAAATTACTCCTCTGCTGTTTGATACATGTATGTAAGCAGGCCCACATGTCCTCTAGCTGGCCACGCTGAGTGAGCCATATTTCAGCACAGGGCTAAGAAGAAAAGTTGACAGAGCCATAGGAAACTCCTTTCTTACCACTCAGTGTTGTAAAAAAAAAAAACACTGATTGCACCATGTTGCGCCAGACTCTCTGTGTAACCGCCTGACTAGATGGCACGTCTTTATCAGAGCTTAAACCAGGAACAAAAACCCACGTTGCACAAATCTATGACGCAACATCTCAGGAAGTGAGGATCATCAGTGTTTGACTCCTATTCCTGCTGTATTCATAAATGATTTTGAAACATTGTTATTTTCCCGTTGTTTATTTTTAATGATTTCATGTTGTGAAGTAGAATGTTGGGCTATAACTCACAATTATGTTCACGATTTAATTGTTTAGTCAATAAAATGTGAAAAAATGGCACTCATAATTGAGATGGTGTCTTTGCTTGTTTTGTCCAACCAACAGAATATTTGGACTTTTTGCTAGAAAAACTACTGAAAAACAATTATTCGATTTTTTTATAGTAGTTGCAGCACTAGCCTGAACAAGGGCATAGGTTTGGTTTCATAAGTGACTGACATGAAGTCAGAGGTTCTTCAGCAACAACAACAACAAAAAAAAAACATCATGAATTTGGTTATGGTGATTTCCAGATTAAATTTGTCTAATAAAAAAAGGGAAATGCTGCTGTATAAAATGGTGTCACATTCACACTTAAATCACATTTAGTTTTTGTTGATAGACCTCATACTTTATGGTAGATATATTGTATATTGCATTGACACCTTTACTAAGTAAATAAAACTAAAGATATTTTTTTCAGAAAAATGTAAATGCAGATGAGTTTGCTGTATTTTTTCCACCCTTGAGAAATATTTGCAGTCCTCCTCTCAGGCTGTAAGTACAACCTCTGAGTGTATGGGTGTGTTAGCCTCTGTAGCCTGAGAGGCAAAACCATGGGCAAAGAAAGTCCACTAGTAGTTTGCTGCTGCTTGTGAAGCTTAACTGCATCCCTTATTACAAACAAGTCTATGCCAACCGTCATACAATACTCAGAAAGTATTGAGCTTCGTAGGAGGGAGATAGCTGTTCTGGCTTGTGTAGTTTCAGGTCCTGACTGCATAGCAGTGGTAACACTCATTTAAATGCAAAGCAATGCAGCCAAAGGCAAAGTCTCCTGTCACTGATTTAGGTGCTGAACAGAAGTTAAAAAGAAGAGAAGTGAATGTTGCAGTTAAGTACAGGACTGTTATTGTTCAACGTATCGAAGCAGTATGACGACATTTAGCTCAATAGCATGATCAAGTACAAATTTGCTCCATAAAACTAAGTGTAAAATATATTTCAGTTTCAATGTTGATTTTGAATATTTACTTACAATCATAAATAACTGTTATTTCAGTAGATGTAGAGTCATAGCTAGTATCAAGTACATTAAAGGGCAGGATAATACCATATATGAGAGGCAGTTTCTGTTTCTGTGTCTCACATATTCACCCAAAAATGTTAAAGCGAGGATATACTTTTTATTTTTTTCCAATTTCATTCCTTCATTCCTGAAATCAGCCTCCTCTGCAGCTTATCTCTAATTCCCACCCCAGGCAGACGATAATAATAGTGCTTCACAGACATGACTCACTTCACATGACAGAGAGAAGGGCTCAGGGTGAGACTGTCCATCCAGAGATGACAACTTCACAACTACCCACAAACTGAAAGAATATACTTATGTACTGTTAGTCACGTCTCTGGTGAATACCACTAAGTCCTCGGTAAATGCATGTGTGTTTATGTGCTGAACTAGCAAGAAATTGATCCTCACTGCAGCCATACACAGGATACAATTTTTAATCATTTGTTATCAAGCTAAAAACATGTTTTTAGATGGCAGAGAGTTATTTTGTGTGAAGAAATGAACAATGTCCAAAGAATCCTCTGAAGATTTTTTTTTTTGGTAGCAGCATAAAAAAGTGACCCCTGCTCAGAGAATATTAGGGATGATTTAAGGATTTTTCGTAATGATGCGGTTTGTCTTGGGGTCACAGTGAACTAATGAGCCGAGAAACAGCACATCTTTCAGGCTGTGTCTCTGTGTGTGTGTGTGTGTGTGTGTGTGAGATTTTGAGAATGTGAAGCCTATACGGGGAGGAGCGTACATGTGTCTGTGTTGGCTTGATATAGTGGGAAGTGAGTTCTGAATATTTCCTGAGGCAGGATGGTGGTTTATGACATCCTGTTATCCTGTTTGGTATTTGTGGAAGTGAGAATGCCACTAATATTCAGGGTTATGTGTTTAGGACTGTTCATGTTCAAACTTGTCCTTTTTATCCTTTTACCCTTATTATACATTTTACAAATCACAGACAGAGAACAGACTGTTTAGTGTATAAATAAGTAAATGAAAACTGTGACCCCTTTGAGATTGATGTATTTTTTACATTAGACAATATATTCATTGTCCCCTGCTAATTCAGGGTCACTAGAGGGAAGGGTACTCAGACCTAGCAAAAAATTAAATGGCAGCTCCATGAACATTTAGGGAGAAAAAGAAACATGAAAAAACTAAATGTGTGGTGTTCTCACTTCCACAAATACCAAACAGTAAACAGGATGTCAAACCACCATCCTGCCTCAGAAAATATTCCGAATCAAGCCAACACAGACACATGTACGCTCCTCCCCGTATAGCCATGCAATATCTCATTCACATGATTCTCAAAATCAGACACACACACACACACACACACACACACACACAGCCTGAAAGATGTGCTGTTCCTCAGCTCATTAGTTCGCTGTGACCCCAAGCCAAACTGCCTCATTAAGAAAAATC
The DNA here is from genome assembly GCA_038419695.1 of Scomberomorus guttatus. Classification (NCBI taxonomy): domain Eukaryota; kingdom Metazoa; phylum Chordata; class Actinopteri; order Scombriformes; family Scombridae; genus Scomberomorus; species Scomberomorus guttatus. Next base: position 20,578,084 of record CM076446.1, read on the forward strand.
CTTGAATCGTCCCTGATATTCTCGGAGCAGGGGTCACTCTTTTATGCTGCTACCAAAAAAAAAAATCTTTATCAGTGGATTTATTGAACATCGTTAATTTTCTTTGGAAATGAAGCATATGTAACAATACCTTTGGCCATTAGGGGGCAGAAAAACTCCAAACACACAGCTGTTATCTTATAAAACGTGTTTATAAATAAATGTCTACTTTAACATCTAGCTGATACGGGGCAACATTATCATTCCATCACAATTGTGGGACAAGTTTAAAGCTTATTCAATGTTCGACATTCTTCACTAGCTAGTCGCTAGTACAACGCAGTACAAAAAATCAAAATGTATCACAAAATGTTGATAGTTCCCTGTGGGTTTGACTGCAGGTGAGTCCATCCACATTACACACAGGCAGTCGATTGTGTTTATGCTCTGCTTTGAATAATAATTTGTGTCCGACATGGTTTTTCCACAAAAAAAGTTAAATTATCTTGTTAGAAATTCTTAAAATCCAGAATCTATAAATATGCAGTTATTGTTCATTTTAAAAGTTTAACTGCGGGACACAAGATGTCTCCTATTTCACTGAAAAGTTTAGTGTATGTGCACTGGAGGCCTCAAGTTTCCACATCACACTTGTGTAAGTTGCATACTGGACCATGATTGGCTCCCAACTAGTTGTGATCTCACAAATCATGCTCGTAGGTACATGTCTTAAACTTTAAGTTGAAAAAAAAAACTTTACCCCTTCGTCAGATGAAGGTGAGAACAGTCTTCTACTGTCAAACTCATACGTCGTTCTGCACAGTGAAGGTCAAACATCCAAGTAACAATAAGCGAAACACATTTCTGAGTGGAGGGGGACTTAAAAAATATTGATTTCAATGGAAATTTAGAAAAAAAAAAAAGTTTTTTCAAATAAACAGCAATATAATGGCAAAATCTATGTTTGTGGCTGGACATGTTCATCACAGTGCACAAAATTTTGATTGAAAAAATTCTGCAGTTTGTAATAACATAACACATAATGCAAAGTTGTTTCCTATCAAACTGAATAATTGATAACTGCTATAATCCTTTAGTACTAGAGCATTGTGCCTTGTCTTTCTCAAATGTTTTGTGAATTTTAACACATACTGATAATGAAAATGTCTCTGCGATTCAGTTTGAAATGATGCTTTCAGAGTAGTTTCAGCAGAGATGCCGACTTTCTGCTCTGCATTTTCTGTTGCTGCGGTAGAAGGAAAATGTAACCGTTGACTTTGTGATACTGTGTTTAATTAAGTGACATTTATCACAGCTCGCAAACATGCAAAGAAGGAGTCCGTTCCACTTTCATTCTCAATCCTCATCTTCTGTTAGGGTGCAGATGACAAATGTGATCCTTCCCCATCTTTTATTTTCCAATCACACCTTCCATTATCAGCCCCATTCATAATTTAGGATTCTTCTTGTATCTTCTTCCCACCTCATCTTTTCACATTGTGCTTAACCTCTCTCACAGGTGAAGAGTACAAGAGCGCCTCAGCAAGTGGCAAAGACTCATCAAGATGTTTCCTGTGTCAACATCAATCCATTCACATTAGTTACACTTGACTCCACAGTCAGCTGACACAGGTGGTGCTTGATGGAACAGACTCTGTAACTTGATATGACCTCGTCCTCTTAATTGGTTTTTTGCAAAAACGCTCCAGAACCTTGTCAGTTTGATGGAGGAATTGAGAATGATGTTGAGATAAAGTAAGAGGTAGAGATAATGGATGATCAGAGGCAGAGAATAAGGGAGAAACGAGGCTTTGATATTTATGAATCCACGTGATTACCTGAAAATAAATCGGGCCCAATTATAATTTGGATACATTGAAGATTCTGTCATAATTTAGACTCAGGAGACATTTTGTCAGTTCTGATGAAGAAACCAATAACATCAGATATCAGATATCTAGGACGTTGTAAATATTAAAATTTGACAGTTTTGTCACATGAGGTCAACATTCAGTAGAAAACAAGTTGTGCTGAAAAGGGAATTATGATTGTTAAATCCAAGCATTATCTTGACATCATTCACACAGAGACATATAGCACTCACATACAAAGACCTCACAATTAGATAAAGCCTGATTATGTTTCTTTACTGTAGAGCTGCAACTAATGATTCGTTTCCTTATTGATTAATCTTTTGATTATTTTGCAATTAATCATTAATTGATTGTTGAGACTATAACCTACTGTTTATAGTCCATTACAAAGTCCCAAATACCAAGGTGACTTGTTCAAAGATGTCAAAACACAAAGATCAGTGGGCCACATGCAATGTCAGTGCGATCAGATTTGATTTATGAACTTCTCCACAAACAATCCTGTATTCATTATTGGCTTTAACCTGAAGTGTTCACTGGAACAAAAAAGGGTCTCTCTCTGTCCCCTCACATTATGACTGTCTGCACACGCCTTTTTTTACCAACCGGGGTGGTCCAGCAGGAGGCTGGTGATTGGGCCGGTATATTACAGTCATCTATCAGTCACACACTGCAGAAGTAGCAGACTCACATGAAATGCTGTTGATTATAGACTATACAGTACACGTATAAAAGCACCAATGGAGGGTAAATTGTGGACAGTACAGACCAGTGCCTTTTTGTGGCCATCAAACCCGTTAGAAGGAGGAGGGAGCAACTTTTATATAAGAGTAATAGAAACCAATTTGAGTTGCTAGTGCAGCGATAAGGAGGAGAACTTTTTTGCATGTACAAACATGCCTAATTGTGGTCATAGTAGCACACAAACAAGCCGGATGTACTGGTATTGGAAAACAAACCCTGGGTATCTGCAATCTGCATTTTTTAAATAGCAGATATTTTACTTGTCATAGTGGGAAAAGCCCAGTAGCCCCATCAGTGAAGAAACTCTGCTGTTGCACTGTTGTTGGAGCAGCGACAATAACAGTCCTATAAAGCAGTGGAAAGACTCCTCTCTCCTCTCTATTGTTAACGTGTCTGGAGGAGCAATTAGTCTATATCACCTGCATCACAGCTGCTGAGAATCCAGCAATGTACATTCAGCTGCATTTACGATCTTTGGTCAGGATGCACGATGCATCAAGTTAAAGCTCATTCATTGATTTGCCTCCCAGTGGATTCCTGGCATAGCTAACACACACACACTTGAAAGTGCATAAAATATACACAATAGTTGACCACATAAATAATGTATCATAATACTGGCCAAATGATGTAGCATACCTTTGTAGTACAGCAATTTAGAAGCAGGTGTACAGGTTATAATAAAGTTTGAACTTAACCACCCTTAATAAAAAAAAAAAACCTTATCTGGGTTTTCTAAAGGTTTTTAAATTTGTGTATTTGCATTGGAAAGAACTCAGACAAAGTGTCATTATTGGTACATTCAATGTATTGAATCTTTGGTGAATGAAGTTGGAATACTTTGGTGTAATAGCTCAGTGATTCTAGCTCACAAAGATGAACCAGTCTCGTCTCCATTCCTCTCTGCCATGGTTGCCATGGTTATGTTCATACTGAATGATACACTTAATACAGTACATTTACCCTATTCATTCTGCAAAAACAGCAGGCACAAACATATTTGCAGTGGGTGATCTTTTTTTTTTCCCCATCACATTTGAATATAAAACAAATCAATATTAAGTGCTAGTTGAGACATTTTAAAGAGATGCTCGGTGTGAAAAGAATCTTTTTCAAAGAGAGGTAACAGTCACAGTCTTACAAATACAATCTTAGAGTGTTTTCCTAGTGATTAAAAGTTCAATCTTACTACGGAGAGAAGAGCTTTAATACCACTGATTAGCTGGGAAATGTGTTTCTCTCTTCTTAAGATTATAAAGATAAAAATCAGTAAGCACCACCTGACTATGACTTGAATGTTTTTTGCTACCCAAGGCTGTGCGGCTGATCAGTAGTTTCTTTCGAGTACATTGCAGATTAAAGTCTTGTCAGAGATTTTAGAGGTTGTTGTAATGATGATGATGGCATTAACTATTAATGTGTGGCCAAAAATGGCATTAATAAATTATAATTGGTGACATTATTAAAACAAAACTTTAAAAAAACACACATTTGGACAGGCACTGATGGTAACTTAGAGCCAGATAGATAAGAGATGACATGATACTGTTTCCCAAAGGCAGTGTGATCCCACACCCCATGAACATTCCTCAGTGAAACACATCGCTTAGTTATCACAACAAAGTCACACACTGGAAAAAGACACACTGTAAAACTGTTTTAACATTTGTCTTAACATTCAAATATGATAACTATGTAGGAACAGCCCCATCTCTCTGTCCAGATAATATGAAAATAAAATGGTCTCGCACATTTTTTAATTGCTCTAGTCTGTATAAAAGTTCATGTGGGAGACCTAATTTAGTTGGATCTAGTCTGAATTAATGTGCCATTAATTTGGCAGTAACTCATAACTGTCCAGTGGAGGAGTCCGAATATCATTAACATGACTTTACCTCTGCATAATAAAACTAACTCTGCTCAGTTGAGATAGAAATGTGTGTTTAGAAATAGATCTTATTTTGCCAGCAAAGAGGTTGTTCAAGTATTCAAGCCTTGTTTGTCTTAATCTATCATTCATCTATTGTCCTTTTTCTCCTGTTTATGATGCTACACTGTTGTTCCACCTGTAAAACCTGTTAATTATCGTGTGTGTTTCTTTACAGTAGATATCCTCCCACCCATTTTACAGTTAAATTGTTACAAAGCTAAATGTTTGTGTTATTCCACAGGTTAGACTATAGCCAACATCAATAATTGCTCTGACATCTGAAAGAAATGCATGGATAGTGATGATCAATAGTATTGATAAGACAGTGTGAATGATTTGAGATGATATAAATACAGAAAAATGTATATTAAATTACTAGATTAGATGTATTATCAGATTAGTTTGTCGCAGATCTTGGTTGTCAGACTCTTATTTTAATGATCATGTATTTGTGGTGTGTTGGTGACTTGTCAGTGTCTCTTGTTGTTCTGCTGTGAGGGAAGTGAGACCAATCGACACGACACGCATCCTTTAGTGCTCCCCCCGAAGCAACTCAACCCAGTTAACAGTTTATCGATCTCCAATATCTCCAGATGCAATTCAGATGAGATTTAACACACACAGAGGCCTCAGTGTCCAGATTAATGGATAGGTTAAGTGTTTAAGTCAAAGTAGTGCAGCAGTCATGCTCTCTGAATGTTAGTGTCCCTGAATAAATCAGGTAAGGTCTGTTACTATGTCGATGGCCTGGACGTCTAAAACATACAAAATAGATTTCTGCATAAAAGATAAAGACATAATAGTGGAATAGAAAACATTTTGGGAAAAATGCTTATTCAGTTTCTTGCAAGATGAGAATATTGATACCATCATGTGTGTACTGTAAATATGAAGTTATTGCCAACAGTCAGTTGGCTTAGTTTAGCACAAAGACTAGAAACAGGGAGAAACAACAGATTCAATAACAGATTCGTTAGCTTCAGAGCTTATTGAATTTGTTTATTTGGCCAATCCGGGAGTCTAAACTCAGAGTTGCTTGCAGCTGTGCACCCAAATCATTTTTCACATTTGCAACTCATTTTTTTCCTCAGCTGTCAAGAGTAAAGTACAGAAAGGATCTGCATTAGATCTGGTTTATTTTAGCTGATAACAGCCCATTAAAATATACCTGGATCACCCCCTTTACCTGCTGTTTCATATATAAACTCAAAAACCAAATGGTGGGTGTCCAGTGGTCTAGGACTATAACTTGTCATTTAGACAAGTTAGATACTAAATGATTAATCCAATAATCGTAAAAATCAATCAACAGATTAATAAGTAATGGAGATAATCATTGCAGTTTTGTTGATAGTGACATTATCTTGAGCTGTGTGTGACCTACATAGAGCCCTTTATATTCCATTATTTACTGCTTTTATTGGATTGCTTTTCAAACTGATTGCATCCTGCATTCCACTGGCAATCCTACTTAATAACTTTGAAAGGTACAGCATGAAAAGATCATTAGAGTGGTATTTATGAATGTGACAGTCAATAAGGAGTCAATTCAAAGCTATACACATTGATGAGAAAATTCCCCTGTTGCATTTCGCATCATGCAACTGAGATAAATTACTTTTGCAAATAAAACTGAGCAGATGACTACTACCAATGCTCTTCCCAGTCTCAGTCTTTATCCCATCACTGTTGACCTTCAAAAAGACAACAAACTGAATTTAAAAACAGAGCACAGAAAAAGCTGTTACTGAATGAGTCTTTGCTTTAGAATAATAGTTTTTTTTTTTTTTTTTTTTTTAACCATCGACCCACGCAAACGTGTAAATGTGTTGATGTTCATAATTTAGTTTTGGTGAGGCAATGTGGTGCTGTAACCATGGCAACCTATCCAGTGCATGCACATGCAAGGCCACCCCTCATTTCACTACCAGCTCTGCCAGGTCAGACCTTCATATACCAACATTTAGACATGTTTTACAGGTGGAAGTGCCACATTATCCCATTTTTCTCCCCGAATATCAGCCGTGACGTCAGCAGTAATGAAACATCTATTTTTTTTTTTAGCCATAACGCACAGCAAGCACTTCATGGCCACATGGGAGTGTCATGAAAAATGATGTTTTAAGTTAACAGATGGACTGTCAGGTGTGTGTATAGACATTTTTTTCCCCAACCTTGACCAATACACAGAAGCACATACTGTATGTCTGCAGAGGTGAGTTTAATAAATTACTCTGACTGAGCTCTTGAAGGTGAAGCTGTGTAGCAGCCTCAAGGGATTTCATTCTTTTACTGCACTCATACTATCCTCCCCTGTGTTGCATCTCTCAATTTTAAATTGCCTCCTAGCTTTTAAACTCACTATCATACCACTTAGCCATTTTTGCTTTGCCAGATTTTGCATGCCGTCACAAACTAAAGCTATAATAAAAAAAAAAAGCATTTCCAGTAAGAGGTGGTATGAGCATATAAAAACCTTGGCGCAACTGCACTCTGTGCTTGTGCCACTGATTCAGGTAAACAGGGCCCTTACTCACCCTGACAATCTGGTGCGCCAGTAGGATGGTTGATGTTTTTATGAGGTCCCCAGTAACACTGCAGCACCTGCCTAACACTCCTGATGTGTCATCTGTTGGCTGATGTGTGTGTGTGTGTGTGTGTGTGTGTGTGCATAGTAGAGTATAAGCTCATGTGACGTATGCAGAAACATAAGGAGGTGGGAGAGGAAGCAGGCAAACACCAACTGTGATGGTTTGATATGTGAGGAATCACTTTCCAGGTGCAGTGGATTGATTAGAGGAGAGTAGAGGAGAGGGTAGGTATCTCATCCTATCACTATCAGGTGTCAGTGTTTAGTTTTCTAGGTTTGTAAGTTCTGTTTGTTCTTAATTTCCCCCAGCAGTGCTCAGGTGAACCTGCTGTTCATAAGTACAAACTTAGCCTTCGTGTTTACTAAGTGGAGATTTACACATCACTAAAGTAAAACCAGTTGCACCACACAAACTAGGTCTTACCTAGAGATTAGCTGTTACTAAATATTTACACCTACTAACTGCCAGGTGCAACTGTTACATAAGCTGGCTGAATGAACCACCTGACAAAACTAACATATCTGACCTGAAAACTATGCCAATAATGTCGGACTAAATGACCAAATAACAACAGTTAGTTTGGCATAATCGGATATTTTCCTGTCAGTGTAAACTGCATGAATACTACTAAAACACATATTTCTCCAGGTATGCAGATATAAATAAACAGAGTCATACCTACATTCACATTTGCAGTTAAGTTTATTTTATCTTTTGGCCACTAAAACTTTTTTTTATTTATGTTAAAGCTTGTGATGTTACAGTGACTTCCTGTGTCCAGTTGTTTGCTCCTTATTGGACAGCACTACAGATGTTTCCTGCAACTGATTTACACATCACTAAAGTGTTTACTAGCTAAGATGTTTAAGTTTTAATGGTGCAACTTGTCCTGTTATAGTAAATCACTAGTTTAAAACTAGTTAGTAGTCACTAAGAACTTAGGACGTAACGCACAAATGTAGTGATGGACTTAAACAGCTGGTGCAACCCTGTCTAGGAGTCCAGTGTGTGGGAAGCTTCTGTTCCACGCAGTGAAGTGTCAGTTTTCAGAATAGTGGACCTGCCACATTTAATTAAGAGGCAAATTAGTTGTGATTAGCACAACTTTAATTTGTAATGACAACCAGGCCTTATAGATTCACTGTATATTCGAAACATGTGAGCCAAATATATCACAGTATGCATCGTCACATGCAGATTACGTCTTTGAAGGGAGAGTTTGCTTGCGATACTGGCAGAGAGACAAAGAATACCTTTGTGGTTGTCATCAGGACGTAGCTCTGTATATGAGCCAAATGAGACAATCTGGAAGAAAAGAATGAAGAGTCAGAAATATATTGTTTAAAAAGAAGAGTAAAGGAGTATCAGCTGCTGAGGCATGGGTATCTTTTTCATGACGCTAATATTGAACAGATTTCATCTTTTATTTTAGGTTTATTTGATAGATGTCTTTGCTTCATGATCAGTTGGTGGTACATCTGTTGTGTACTCAGCATTTAATACATTAAAATACTAAATGCTAAAAATAATTGAATACTGCCCTGTGATTGCATAGTAAAAGTATTGCATACTGTATCTGGCCAAACACCTGTGCTGTACAGTGCTGTGGAAAATATATTTCTAAGCTGACTTTGATCTGCTTTGTCTGTGCTTTCAGTAGGCAAATTGTTATGCTAATAAATGGATCTTGTGGTGAGATATATCTTATATTTTTGTCTGAAAACTATTGCACAGCAGTCCTGATGCATTAATGGTAACAGGTTTCCCATGCACAGTACCAGTCAAAATGTATATGTACACGCACATTACTGGTACTGTACATGTTCCATTTACAAACCCAACAGCAACATCTTTCTCTTTGATTGCCTGCTTATTGAACTGGGTAGGAATACCAATTTTTTCAGCTTCCATATGTGAAGTGTTGTTATTGGTGATCAATATGCATTTGCTTAGTGTAATTAATAGGGACTCTAGCAAGGCTGAGTACATATTGATCTGGTTCTAAATGACTATAGGTGAATGTTGTATGTTCTGCGTGATATTTGATACTTCTGACAACCTGTCACATGCAGCACAAAGTGTGGAATCAGCTCTCCTGGCAGATGTTTTGTGTGCACTTAGCAATCACAAACCCAGCAGGTAAAAATGGGAGATCCTATTTCAAACTAAAATAAAAGTTATGCTCATTTCATAGTTTAAGTTAGAACCTCTGGTTGAAGAACAAATCAAGAAAACAATCCATTACTGTTACTCTAATGACTTATTTAGAAGTTGGACCCGTTTTTAGTGTGAAATAAATGGTTTGGTGTCAATTTGGCCTGAATTGTGATGTATTGTGGAGTGTACGTTTGTGCACAAGCTTCTCTTGAAGGTAATATGAGCGCAACTTTTTGCTCCCTGCTAGCATGTCTGAGCCAAGGATTTAGATAATGACTAGATCAGTGTCTGAATGTTATCCAAGGAGATGCCTCTCCAACTATTTCCATATCAAATTATCTTTGTAGCTTGCAGCATATGCAGAGTCATACTTAAAGGATAAGATGGTTGATATGTGCAACTCAAGCACACTGGACTGACTGTTAAGGTTTTTTTTGTAAAGTAAGACAGGAAACTGACTAGTGCCACAGCCTTTTTGGAAATGCAAATAAACTGAGCCTTCAGTTATAACAACAAGAAAAGAAAAGTCGTCAAAAAGCTTGACTGTGCTCAATGACTCCATGTAATGTGATTGTGCTCTACCTGTCCATACAAACTGAGGTGGGAAAAGTCAAACATCTATTAATAATATATAAAATGCTAGACGATACTTGACTCGTGGGTAGCCAAAAAGAGGACACTAAGGGGAGTCATTTGTGATCATGTGCAAGCATGGTAGCATTTGCTAACATGACAGCCGTTAAAAAATTTAAAGCAGAAATGGTATATTAAGGCTTGTTGCAGTGAGATTATTTCTGGAGTCTGTTTTCTTCCCTCTTTTAGTAGAAGTGCATTTAATGTGGGGCTTCCTGGTCGTCCATGTCTTGGAATGTACTGCAATATCCCTGGTTTTACTTCCTCTGGAGGTTTATGACTCTGGTCTTCCCACATCAATCTCTACTAGTGAAATATTTATCTATTTTATAGATAAATAAATTTTAAAGTCTTACATACTGCGACTGCCACAAGTATAAGAAAATCTCAAGTTAATAGCAGAAAGGTTAGTAATTTAGCCAGGGGCCACACCCTCCTGAGCTTGAAATATAATAAAATCCTTCTAGCATTTCTAAAAGTGATTGGGAACCAGTCCAGCAGAGATAAAATTGGAGTGATAAGGTCCCTGTGCAGCACTACTGTAGTACCATCATCCATACTAGGGACAAGCTGAAGATGTGAATGTGACTTTTTGACTACTGTATGAACATTAAAGTTGGCTGAGAAAAAAAAAAGACATTTGATATACTCCAAATGTAAGACTGCTGCGTCTACACTCATAACCTCATCCTTAAAAGTCAAATCACTGAAAAACCACCCACACATTCCCAGCCACTGATCTAATGCTGGCAGATAGACTTCTTTGCTGCTGGAAGTATTACTTGAGACTTTTTATCGCTGACATGTAACAAGGTTCAAGACATTTAGCACTTGACATCATGAAGTCGCTTTCTTAAAGAGTCGGCTGGATCATTTGCTTCTGAGGAGGACACACAGTTTGGTGTTACTGGTGTAGCGATAAAGTAATGCATTTTGCTCGTGTATTACAATTGCCATGAGGGAGCATGTACAAAGGAAAGGATTAGACAAACAATAGAGTCTTGTGGCCAGGCACGTGCTGTGTTTGCTGAGGAGAAAGATGAGTTGCCAATGGCGACTGTGAACGTTATATTGGAGTAAGTACGAACCAGTCAAGAGCAGTGCCGGTGACACCTACCCAGTGCATATAGGCATTGATTGAAAACTGGATGATCAACGGTGCAGACGGAGGTCTAAAAGGATTCAAAGTAAAGAAGTGTGTACCTCTGTTATTGGAAGACAGTAATGAAGAGTCTGTTTCCTATACACCTCTTACAAGCTCAGTGCTCTTCCTCAGGCAGCAGTGATTGACTGCATTGCGTACATCATGTTACACCCCCTCTTATGTCTTGTGCTCTCAGTGTACTGTTGATTTGTGTTTTTTTTTTCTCCTTAATGTAGAAAGAGCTTCTGCATGTCTTTGTTGTTTCTCCCTGATCCTCTTTGGAAGTGCCCCCCCCGACTGTACTAGACACGTGTCTTTAAAAGCTACACTTGTTTATTTTTCATCTGCTTTTCTTTCACTGGCACAAGCTACAGTTGCAGAGGTGAATCTGTTGATTTAGGCAGCAGATTTAAAAATAAAATTGCATACACACTGTTAAGCTACTGTCACTTTCTTAATGTCGTCACTGTCTGACACATTATGTTCTGCTTGATGTGCTGCATTGATTTTTTTTTTTGTTCAACAGCAATTCCAAATGTAGAATTGTCAGGTATAGTATATTAAGCATCCAGGTCACAAATGTGTTGATGCTGCTTGTGAGCACACATAACAAGGGATTAAAGACTGTTAACATTGGCTGTACAGTCAGAGTGCAGTAAGCATGCTACTCTGCAGAGCAAAGCAGTGAAGCTCCACTGCTCCCTGCGAGGCTGATGACCTACTTTTCCACTCCAGGCGATAACATACTGTACTGTATCCAGCCATGTAAAATTCCTCCATCACTCTCCATGTATGGAAAAAAAGGGGGGGGGGGTGTCTCTGGCTGGCTGAAACACCTGAGCTACTGATGCTAGTTTGTAGACAGTTGCATACTAGAATCTGCATGTGGTGATACAGTACGCTAATGATGGGCTTTGTTCCCCCGGTAAACCTGAAGTGGCTGCATGAAATAATTCAAAGACTGTCGCTGTCTGCAGGTCAATAAGAGCAGGATAGAGAAAGGCTCAATGTCAGGCTGGTTGAAAAGAGAGGAAGCAGTTAATAGCCTGCTGACAGAGGGCAATGTACTAAAATCAAGTGGGTTGTAAAAAAAGAAAAAAACAAAGAAATCAGCTCCATTTATACTGTAAATTATGTATTGTAATGAACATTATAGCCTTAAGAGGCTGGTAGAATGGCTTTTTGAAGTGTTTTAGGTGGGAGAGAGACTTGATGTCATGAGTGCTCAAACCATAGACTGAACTGACTTTAGATGGATGAAGTTGACACATTTCACTCCAGCAAGTTACACTATGGATAAGTATATATAAATAAAATTATAAATAGATAAAGTGTGAATAATATATGAATAAGTAGATATATAAACAAATTAATTTAACATTTATATATTTAATGTCTCATTTAATTTGTGATTTATTTATGGTGACAAGTATAATTATTTTTTCATTTTATTATACAATTATATATTTATGCCTAATTATACGATTTATACATTTAGTTTCCCCCCTTAAAACCCTCCATAGTGGTGCACACTTACATTAGATACTTTAGTTAATGATGCTAACAGTGCAGGTATTGTTATCAAGTAGCACTAAACTAAAGAGAAGCAGGTGAGCAAACTGTCAATCACAGCTGTCAATCAATGCCCACATGGCAGACATCAAAGCTTACTACAAGAGAGCCGCCGTGGTTCTCGTGGCACGCTTGAGACCTGTTGGGCCTGCGAGGCCATGAGAGCTGCCACAGTTCTTGTGGCACGCCTTACTGTTATTTTGCACTTTTCACAAGTGGCATACTTAAAATGTATGATATACTACATGACACACTATTGTGTCACTGACTACAGTGAGTTTACATTTTAAATCTTTTACACAAACCTTGTTACTTGACATAATTACTCATTGGCAGTATTTACAGTTGTGACTTAAAATGTTAACACAAATTATACAACTTCAAGGTATCTTTCAAACTGTCTCACTTTATTAACATTTTAAATTGATGATGCTAAACATTTGTACACAATTAGAAAGTAATAGCAAAAGAACAAAGTGTGGAGCTCATTCAGGTAATTAAACATTCAAAGGTCATTTAAAAAAGTAAATACTTAGTAGTGCAGTCTGTCTGAACATTGTACACAAATAAAGACATAAAAACATGCTACTCTAATAGGATTCTTTCCAAAAATGGGAAATATATCAGAGAAGTCAGAGGCACATTTATTCAATACCAACTACTTCATATTATTACACCCCAACAAGACTAGGGCTAATTAAACAGTTTGTAAGACTGTTGGAAATGTAAAACAGAACAAGGTACATACATGGTCTCTTCTTTATGGAGGAAGATGCTGGGATATATGGGGTGAACAGTTAGAGTGAACTGCCAAGATCACCAAAGTTGTGTCTCCTTGGGGAGAAAATGGTAATGCTGCAATTGAGTAAATTTGCATTTAGAGTATTAACTGGCTTCATAACCTGTGCCTGGCTAATTCTTACATGTTGGAAAGAGCCTCAAACTCCTACACTGAAAATATGGAGGGAACAAGTGATGGAAAATGTTGCATGTGAAAAGATGCTGGGAATATTGAACTGGAAAAATGATATGGTTAAAGAATGTCCGCAGGGAGCAGCCTAATCCTGACAAGAATCTGATGTTTGTTACAGTACATCTGTAATTGTTGCCATGTACTACCACATTATTATAACCAAATAACTGCCTCATATCAATGTCTGTTTGGTTACCTGCCTGTTTTTTGATTGGTATTATCTATTTAAAAAAAAAAGAAAAAAGCTCCTCTCATACAAGCTGGAATCAAACTGTCCAAGTATTTATAAGGGATTGTAGTGAGTGAATGACCAAGAGTAACTCAGTGAGTAACTGAAAAGTGTGGCTAAGAGACTGATTGTGTGGGTGGGTGAGATGGTTCACTGACTTATACAAAGTCCCACTCAAAAGTCCATTAGTTTCTTTAGTAGATGTAACACGCAAGGGCTGACTGATGTCATCTTTTTCTGTTTGACTTACTTCGTCTCTGCCAGGGTGCCTCTCAGAGTTTCCCTATGAACCACCTGAAAAACAAATGTTCAAAGAGGGTGTGAAAACATGTTTTATTTATTAAATCATCATTGTCATCACTGAAGGACTGGGATATTGTTGATGTGTTTCATATAGGCCACTATAGTACTAAATCTACTAGTACTTCAGCATAAAAGAACAATATCAGTTACAAAGTGGCAGACACTACTACGCAGACAGCAATGGGACATTAAATAAAATTAAGTTGTTTGGAGATGTTGGCATATGAAACAAAGTAAAATGAAACTCACTGTGTACTTTGGAGCATCAGAGTCACAAGTCCAGCTCTACTCTCAGAAATGTTGACTTGCCACTGAAACAAGACATTTTAGCAACAGTACAGATGTGGCTAGTTAGCAAAAATGATTTCAAAACGCAAGTCTGATGCCTTTCACATTTCATCAGAATAAAGCAAAAACTCCAAATCATCAAGATTTGTCAATAAGTCAGAAAGAATCTCAAAGAATAGATCACAGGCTTAATGAAAAGATATACAATAGTAAAATAGTGTTTTGTTTGATGTGATCAGATGGCCTGGTACCAAATCATCATGACAAAAAGGGCATATAGCACAATGCAAACTGATTGGAAATGTAATGTATTTTGCCTGTGCTACCAAGCAAAGCAAAAAGGAACTCACCTATTGATTTGCTGAATGAAGATGGGTGAAAAATCATAAATCTCCACTGTCCAGGCAGACATGTAACAACTCTACTGTTGTAGAGAGCTGCTGCTACTACTGCCATTGCAAGCTGCTACAATAGTGTGATTGCTTGCATGAATCACACTAATTATCAGCCTTCACCTTCAGTGTTACATACACACATGCTAACACTCAGTTTAAACATGGGGATGAAAGGATTGTTTTTAGTACAATCCCAAAAGTTAAGACACATTACAGCAACATAATGTAAAGCTTCTCTTTTACTCTGAATCTACTGATCACCATCTGTCTCTCACCCCTCCTCTCCCTCATTTGGTGACCCACTAATGTTCTATTCATTTTCTTATATGAATAGATATGGGCAAAAAGCAAATCTCTTCATTTGCATGTAATACAATTAAGAGCTTTTAAAACAATGACAAATGGAGGGAGGAGCGACATGTCAGTCATTCTTGTCAGTGAGAATGAGAAAGACGGCATCAGCGAACCGTTTTAACAAAAAGTAATAAAACCTTCAAATGAAATTTTCTCACTGCCATCTGGAACAACAATCCCCGATACACTCCTAGACTGTGACTCTCAAATTAAATCAAAGTTCTCATAAATTTGAACTCATAACAAGGAAGTGAAGCCACTAACATACCTCTATACCCTAAAAAAAAAAAAGGATTTAGGTCAAAAAGACAATTGACAAGATAGGACACAAGAAAAGTGAAATAGTTCTGCCTTTTTACAATTACTTGCTGTTTCACTGTAAAAACAAAGTTTTACCTGTGAGGAAGCTTTGCCAGAGTGTTAAGGAAGGTGGTAAGAGACAGACTCAGAGAGCACGCAAACATAATCAAACTTACCTTAACACAGCTGCACTAATATCCTCTTTCAATTCTGCTCTTTCTCAAACCAACCTCTTAAATAGGCCCTCCAATCTATCTAGGCTGAACCATATTTTTATCA
Source organism: Scomberomorus guttatus (assembly GCA_038419695.1). NCBI lineage: Eukaryota > Metazoa > Chordata > Actinopteri > Scombriformes > Scombridae > Scomberomorus > Scomberomorus guttatus. The sequence goes on from CM076446.1 coordinate 20,593,829, forward strand.
GGGGTGTCCTTTTCCTTATACCAACAACTGCTTTATGACAATGTCATTTGTATCAGTTAACATTGTTTACACACACATCAACCAAAGCATAGTCCTCACCATAAACCAAAATAAGTACAAATAACGTTAATACAAAAGCAAACATTTAACTAAATAAAATAAATGCCCCCCATACTTGGTCTAACCCATGACATCACTGGTGATGTCAGCAAGATCTTAAAATCAGGAAGTGGTTCAGTGCCTCCCCCTTTTGTCTCTCGGAAAGCATGGTGGGTATATGGTAAGTTACAACATCAGCATGTTAGCATGTTGTTGTTAGCATTTAGCTCAAAGCCACATAGCCTCTAGCAACTGGCAGTAGCTTGTTAACAGTTTTTGGACAGTAATGGAGCTCTACAGCACAGAGAAATAAGATATATCAGGCAAACAATACTTGTTAGTAGGTCAAGGGTCTGGTCTGTTTGTTATTTGTTAACATATAATAGCAAACTTATCATTTAATAAAAATAAAAACAATTTAAAATATCATATCAGGTGCATGTTAGCAAAATCCTGAATATACAGATGAAAACAAGTGTTTGGAGTGTGGAGGGATTTCAGAAGTTTTTGGTGATGTTTTGGTACTTTTTCTCCACCATGAAAACAGGTTTTATACTTTGTTTGAATATGGTTGAATACGCTGCTTCTTCCATGTACATTAAACTTGACATCAATCATTGTAACTGACATAAAGGTGACCACATCCTGTTCTTCATCAAACTTTTCACATCCACCCCTGAACCGTCAGAGGGAGAGTGTTTCAAGATAGATTTTGGGTGGAGGATCACTTTAAAGCTACTTAAGGGTGAATTACGAGGATCATCAGGGTTTGAGAGGTCAAAGAGCATTTATGTGTGCTCTTTCAGCTTTGAACACTTTAACCAATTAAGCTAGTCAACAGTCAGCAGGCCTCTTCTTATCCTGTTATGGTTGGGCCTTTGGACATTTGGAATTTGAATATCCACAGAGGCAGATACCGATACCGAGTACCGGTCCGATACAAGTGTTTAATTAATAACTCTATGCCTCACTGTGTGGAAGAGCCTGGGTTCATTCTTTTGTGTGTAAGGCAACATCAGGCTTGACTTAAACATTGCTTTCCTAATGCTGTAAAACAAAATGTAACAAATACATTGATATAAATTTATACCAGATCGGCCCATTGTCACTGATACCCAATCCAGCTATTTAAGTCAGTATCGGGCCGATATCAGTATTGGTGCATCTCTATAAAATACCCCACATACACTCACATTACAGTTGTAAATTTTTTTTTCTGCTACAACTATCGATGTATCAGATGCTGTATGTCCAGATTAACTTCATTAGGGGTCAAGAAGAAAATTATAATAATTATTATACACATGTATGTACTCATAAAATAACATCACATATGGTTTTGTCTGTCATCTCCCCCAGAACACCATGACAGGGCTTTAAATAGCAACGGCATCATTGTTGTGTATTCTGCTCAGTGTCATCAACGCCCAGAGGTAGTTAACCTTTAAATGGCTGTAAAAGCTTGCTGGATGTGAGCAGTCATGACACCCAACGGGTGGGGGCAGCAGGCCAGGATGAGCGCAAAGGAGGAATCATGTCACAGCCAGGCCAGTGAATCCCATGGCAGTCACTGAGACAATAGATGGCCTATGATGGTGGCGTATGCTGAGATGTGTTGCATGTCTCCACAGAAGAAATGTTGCGGCAGTGGGCTTGTGACAAAGAGTTGTGAAACAGTGTTTGTGATTAGGCCTCCCAAGGATATTGTGTGTTAACATAGCAGAATGGATTTATAATGTTTCTAAAAAGTGTAGAATGTGTTTGCTTGTCACTTCAAAAAAATCCTCTGCTGTGGATTTTCTCCACTTCAGCTGCAGTGAGATTCTGCAAATAGCTGGTTGGCAGATTTTTACCCATGCTAGTGGCATGGCTCTAGGGATAGCAATTTCGGTCTGTCCACCACTTTGGTCCAGACTGAAATATCTCAACAACTATGTGACGGTTTGCCACTTTTTCTTCAGAGTCAGAATGATGCTTCTTGCAGACAAGAGTTAAGTTCCACAGAGTGAGCTGAGTGTGTTTTGCCTGCAGCCTGAACAGGACTTCACTCACTCCTCCAATAAGTCAGATGTGCCAGGACGGTCTGTGTTTTCCTGTGAGACAGCTGCTTTCTTGAATTGGACTTTTTAGGCTTGTTCCCTCTAAGCTTCTTGAAAATAAGTGAACATTCTTGTCTCTACTGAATGCAAAATGAAAACTGTAACACTCGGTCATCTTGGAGCCTTGAGAGATGCCTGTTCGTCCACACAGTCTAGTTTACCTGGGTCTCCTCGCCCAACTAGGGATGAACTTTTAAGACCGGCTCTTACTGTCCATGCAGGAAATGGGTTTGTGTTGAATATAACTGAATCTAAAAATATTCACCACAACTGCACCAAAAACAAAAGCCTAAAATAATACTATCTTAATATTTATTTCTTGTCTAACCAATTTGGCATAAAACCAAAATGTGTTAAATTTACAGTGATATTAAATTGAGAAAAACAATTACAAACAACTTTGATGCAGACTAAAATATCTGAACAACTATTACATAGATTGCTATGAAATTTTGTAGACATTCATGGTCCCCAGAGAATGAATCCTACTGACTTTTCCTCTTGTGCAACTTCCCATTCATAACCAATCCTTATGTTTTCCTACAGTAGGATGAAGCTGGTGTGGATTTACAGAATTAAAAGTAAAGATCAGTCATAGTTAATAGATAAAGGTTATAATGTGTTTCCTGTTATTAGTGTGAATGCTGACACATTCACACTTTTGTTTTCCAAATCTTTATTATTCTCTTTCTTCCATACGTTTTTCAATCTCATTCAACTATCAAAATGTTCAGCTCTTTAAGGACATTTATGCTATTACTTTTCTTCTTTCTAGCATATTCCCAAATAAAACTTATGAGTTTGTTTTTGGGTATCATTTACTGTTTGAAAGTGTGGCCTGATGCACTTAACAAGCTATATCTCTTCAATGCTAAATTTGATTGCAACCAAATTTGATACAATTCTCCCCACAGGGGGTGCTGCTATAATATTATAACATGATATTTCTACAATTCTGTTGTCTTGCATTTTCTAGTTTTTCTATTACTAAGAGGTAAATTTCACAACCTTGAAATTAGTTACATATCATTGTACATTAACAGTCTATAAAAGCGATACTCTAATTTTGGTTTTAGTGCCATAATTAGAGAAGGTTCATGGGAAATAATTATATTAACTGGGTCATTTAGTGGGGAGGTTACTCTGCACTGAAGTGGGAGTTCTCTAGAAGACAGTCTGCTAATACTCATATTTGCCATTGTTTGTAATAAAGCGAAAAACTAATCTGATGGCAGTGCAGTGACGCAGAGAGCAGGAACAAAACAAGTGATTGCTCACTGCTGTTCACTGAACTCCCTGCAGCCTTCACTTGAGTGTTACTCATTCCAACACATACACTCTTAAATATTAAGCCTCCATTACCGCTTTTTATTCTACTCGTAGCTGCTGAACTTGCAGCTGAACTCTGTATTTATCTGCAAACTGGCAGATAACCTGTAATGAATATTCATGAATTTGCCATGTTTGTCCTCATCCCACTACTTTTTTCTCTTCACTACTTTTTTACAGTGCCCCCCATGCTCAGTCCCCTCACATGCCCCCAGTATCTCTGCATCGTCATACTCCTCCTCCGTCTCCTGCTCATTTGTCAATCTCATCCATGTTGTCCACCTTTACTCCATCCCAATGCCTCCTATCCATCCTCTTCTTTAACTGCCTTTTAATTAAATTGCTTTCTCTGCTCAAGCTTTCCTCCATATTGTCTTCTGTCTCATTCGATGTTAAACTGTGATAAATTACTTTTGAGCTCTGTTTAGTGTTTCAGTGATGCTTTTCCTATATTCATTTCCACATTTTTGCCTTTTTCTTTCAATTTGGACAGGCCAACTCCCCCTCTCAGTGTGGCACTTATCACTTCTAACTCCCTGGGAAGGATGTAGTCAACCATATGTCTCCTCAAATAGACATGGAATTGTGCCAGCTGCTTCTTTTTACCCAAAAAAGCTTCACGCTAACCCCCACAAATCTTACACTTTCACATGAGTACACGAGTACTGTAGAAGTTGCTAGTGCAGTGACAAAGAAATGATCCCTCATCTGCTTCCCACTCACAAACAATTCAATGGGGAGCCCAGTGAAGCTGGAAGCATCACTGTGAGGGGTTTGAGGAGGTAAACATTAGTATTTTTATCTTTTATTCAGTTTTTCACACAATTTGGTTCTGTATAATGTTGCTGCCAGTTTAGATAGTCACACTTCACACTCAAGATGCATTACTGTATTGTTTGATGACTTGCCATCCTCTTTAAATTATTTTCATTATCGTTAATCTGCCAGTTATTCTTTTGATTCATCATTTAGCCTATAAAATGTCAGAAAATACAGGAAAATGTCCCATCACAATTTTCCAGAGTCCAAGGCAACATCTTTGTATTGCTTGTTTTGTCTGACAAGATATTCAGTTGATATTAAACAAAAAAGCAGCAAATCATCACATTTGAGAAGCTAAAAACAGCACATATTTTGCATTTTTGCTTGATTTTGCTTTGATGAATCCTACTTGATTATCCAAATTGTCGCAATCAATTTTCTGTCAGATGACTTATCAGTGAAATGACAAGTTCCTTCAACGGTACAATGTAGAAACCTTTAGCTCAGATGTAGATGGATAGTGGGCCGGTTGACAGGTGATTGACATTATCTGCAGCGAGTTTGTGTGGATGTTTGTGTGTTTGCCGAGATCAGGATATCTCATCAGTCCATGAATAGAGACTTTGTATTATCAGCAGTGGGTGACTGAGACTGTGGCCAAGTTGTCATCGATGTGAGTGGGCCTGTGAGAGTATTGGATGTGTTCTGTTCTTTATAGCTTGGGCACTTGTGATCCTCATGCTACAAATCATGTTGTTATCTTTGTTGTGTGTTCTGGCACTCATTGAAAACCAACTCTGGAACAACTATGAATACTTGGGGTTGAAGAAGCAGAAAGACGGGGGAGGGTGGCATCGTCTTCTCATTGCCAGAAAGTGATTCTGGGTCTGTGTCAGAGGCTGTTGTAAGGACTCAAAAATGAAAGAGCTTGTCTTCTCTGCCAGCACAGCACACAGAGCGGTCTTTGTAGTTCTGGTCAGTCCTCACTGAGGCTCCAACTCTGTTGAACCACAGGGCTTCATGTACGGTAGACGCATCTGTTCGATTAGAATTTACTGTGGATTTATCTGTAATAATGGCACTAAATTATTCATCAATATTGTTTGATGCTCTCTGCTGGGTAGATGTTCCGTGATACACTCATGTGAATCGTTGAGCTCCACGTGAGACAGTTGTTGAACTCAATTATGCATCCAGTCTTTATCGGCACATAAAATTGTGTTAATATCCTGCTCAGTGGCAATTGATGAATCCTGTGCAGCAGCTCTTTGTCCCCTAATGATTTAGCTTCGTTTTGAATGTCAGCAATGTCTGCATCCAAATTAATGACTAGGTAGTACTTTGGTGGCGTCCCATCGGGATACATTAACATCCCGCCTGTTTGTTATTATGAAAAATTTGATAAGTAACACTGATTACCAACTTAAAAACTATTTGTCTTTGAGAAATAAGAAACACATTTCCCTCCTTGTGCTCAGGACTACAATAAGGTGCATAATTCTGTCATTATTATTCAGCTTTTTATTTCCAGTAATGTGTAGTAGTATCACTGTATAGTAGGTATTTTTCTGTATTTTACTTTAATTTTTGTAGTATTTTATTGTTATTAAATTCCATTTTCAGTGCATTTTACTGTTATGTTATTGTTTTTGACTCTTCTTGGCTCTATGGGTGGCAACTGGAATATGTTAGCATGCTAACACATTAAACTAGATGATTAACGTTATGTCCCTTAAACATCAACATGTTAGCTGTCATTGCGAGCATTTTAGCATGCTGGCATTAGCATTTATCTCAAAGCACCGCTGTGTGAGCACAGCCTCAGAAGCTGTTAGCATGGCTGTAGACTTTTAGTCTTATTCAGCTATAAAATGTCACACTTGTTGCATATCTTAGTCACAACTCTTAGCCACATTTAAGGAATTCCTATCAAATCTTTAAACATTTTTTATGGTGAAAGATTAATATTAGCCGATATGTCTTTACTCTGAAATATTGATACATCATCCTCCAAAATCCACCATTGGGCCCTACAGTATTTGTTTTTCACACAGAGATAAAGTGATAATTCATAATATTTTTTGGTCATGATTTATGATCAGCTCAACCTTGAAGATGAATAAGAACAATAAGGTTTATATAGCATTGTTTACTCTCCTCTGGCTGCAGAGATATGATGACTTGATAAAAGTGTAAAATCAAAAGTCAATTCAGAGGTTTTCCCCTGAAGCAGCACAACAACACTGCCTGTTTCTCCCAAAACACCTCGAGCATGAAGAATGAGGATGCACTCTTCTTTTTCACTGCTGTTCACAAGTGTTCTCCTCCCTTTGGGTTTGAAATATTAATGGATGAGTTTTATTCTGGAGTCAGGAAGACGACCTTCATGCATGTGTGTGTCCACAGAGAGACACATTCCACCTTTTATTCAGAAACAGGACATTTTTATACAAGTGCCTATAAATCTGATGCTATATTAATATTATTTCCACATGTTTATCTCACTGAAGGCAAATGTAAATGCTCCAGATGGAAGTAGATGGCAGTCTAAAAGAGGAGACTATTGAAGCCCTGTGATAAAACATTGTGTTCTTAGAGATAGGATGGGGAGTGAATAGAAGCAGCAGCCTTGTTACATAATTTTATCTTGATTAACTTTAAGTAAGATTAAAACGTTTTCTACTGCAGGATTTATTCAGGTATGAAATAGGAACAAAAAAAAAGATCAAAGAGAAAAGGTGAAAATGAACTTGAAATTTTTAGTAGCAAAAAAATTACCACACATTCTTGTTTTGTGTGTGCTGGGTTGTTGTTTACTGTAGTTTTTGTCCTATAGACACAAAACACCTGGATATTCATCTACCGCCCTGCCTCCGTGCCTGTGTAGCAGCAAGACATGAGTGACAGCTCATATAACAGCGAATGCAACCCCAGACGTCGCTTTCATACCCCTCCCATGACTCTGCGTTTCTCCCCCTCTCTCAGAAAAGTGCTGGATGTGTGTGAATATGATGACTGTTGACAGCGTGAGGGGGGAGTACTGCTGGTCCCACTTGCTCCGTCAGACCCGGGCCGGGCTAATGTTTTTTGGCAGGGCTGGGTCAGGTGGCGTGAAGGGGACAGTGCATGGTGGCATGGTCTTGACAGCACAGGGGAAGTGCTAAAAACTCAGGCTTATTCATTTCAACATGATAAGAATGCTCTTGAAGCACAGCTCGCCATATTCAGAATTCAAATCAGTAAGTTTATTCGCTAACAGTTTTGTGCTGACTTCTCAAACTTCTCAAATCTGAAACAGCCATGAAACAATATCTCTTCCCTGCAGCCTTCTTCGATCAGAGCGAAAAATAAACATTGAAATGAATCAGGGAATTCTTGCATATCTGTACATTGTGTCCTCAAAAATGGAAACATAAATAAACCAGACAATCCAGAGGAGAAAATGTGATGTCACTGGCAGGTCGTCACCAGGTTGTTCATGTTTTCAAAGCAGAGACGAATGCAACCAAAGTTCAACTTTATTCCTCTCACAGAGACAACAGCAACAGCCGCTTGAAGTTCCTTTGTAACTCTAATCTTTTAATGTTCCAACAGGTGCTGGGGAGTCTGGAAAGAGCACCATTGTAAAGCAGATGAAGTAAGTTGCAACAGCAATCTTTTTCTTACTTTAGTCTTTTCTGTTTAACCCAGAGATGGTGGCCAAATCTGGCTACAGGCTTATATAATAGAGAATATGATTCATAATATGATCACTAAATAAAATAATATTTGTTTCACAAAAGAAAAATAATTAATCTGTCAAGCTGTGTTTCTCTTGTTCTGCTGTTTTCTTCATTTAGGGCTGAAAGGAAATGTTGTTCCAGCTGTAGATGATGTACTCATTTTAAAATCCTGATGCATTTTTGAAAGCCAGAGCTGCAAACTAGTAATATTTCCATACTGAACTTATCTTTGGTGTGTGATTTAAACTCTCAGGCACTGACCATGAGGCACAACCCCAACCCTCGCCCTCAAATCAGAAGTTATAGCTCAATAGTTTGCCGTAACCATGTTGTGGTTTGATCAGATAAATATGGTTTCCTTCAATGTGGTTTCTAGGGGATGGCATGGCCTCTCCTGTTTTGTTATTGTCTCTTATTGCTGATAGCACAGCTTGAATACGGAAGATGTAATGTCTGTGCACCAGTCAGAACACACACACACACACACACACACACACACACACACACACACAGGACCCTAAATGGCTTAATTATTCACATTCCTCTGGGCTAGCCAGGCATTGAATCCATTTTTTATGAGCTTGGAGCAGGAACAGTCTGCTGCTTTTTGAAGCCAGGTTATTAACACGTACAAGCATACAGATAAATCAGCCTGCAAGACAGAAACACTCACAACATTGGGCTATTATGTAACAATACATGTCGAAGTATCCTGTGTTTAAGACACTGCAGCAGAGAGAGTTAGGAAAACGTAACCGGTTTCTTAAAACAGGCAACCATGTGTTTGCTAATTTACTACTGGTATCATTTGCATCAACACACTGTTAAAAGCAGCAGGCAGTTTTACTTCAGAATGTATGTGCATTTGTTTTAGTGTGCTCACTCTGCACTTCCCTCTGCAGCCTGATGAAGTTTGGATGATTGCATGTCAAGAAAAGACTCACACTTGTGCATGCACAGACACTTAGTTCCCTCACTCTCAGGTTTAAAGTAATAATATACTTCAGCAAGAGTCAAACTCAGGATACAGCATCAACTGGATTAACAGTCCACTGTATGTTAAACCCACTACGTCTACACATCATCCCAGACAGTATGCTGACATGTCAAATGTGATACAGAGTTTACACTTCTTGGTAGAAGAACATACAGGCTGTGTTATTGTTTTTGGCAAGTTTATTTTTAGCCGTGCTAGTTGCATGAGAAGACATGATGTAGATGGATGAAATTTCTTTGAATGGGCAGCTGCAAAAACTGTCACCATAATAACTTCCATTTTAATGTGCACTTTAAGAAATGTTGCATCTTTTACATGTTCTCAGGATCATCCATGAAGATGGCTACTCAGAAGATGAGTGTAAGCAGTACCGAGCTGTGGTTTATAGTAACACCATCCAGTCTATTATGGCCATTGTTAAAGCCATGGCCAGCCTCAAGATTGACTACAGCAACCCTTCCAGAGTGGTAAGACACACAAACACTCAAAAACACTATGTATTTGTTATGGCATTGTATTACATCACTACTCATTATTTTCATCCTCCCAAAAGCCTACATCTGATGGCATAAGCAGGGGTTGACCGCAAGCAAGAAAGGCTGATTTCACTCAAAGAGCCTCAGCTTACCTACAAGATATAGAGCTTCACTTGGTCTTTCTGAATGTGGACAGACCAGGATCTTACTCAGACCAAAGCAAAACAAAGCCTGTTTTATCAACTGAATCTTTGTTGTGTTCTTAAGACTTGCCCAGGGTTACATTCACAACCTTTGTTTCTACAACCCAGCGTGTCACTGTTAATTTTCCTTCTGTCTTAAAATACTCATTTGCTTGCATCTCTGAAACAAACATTTTATTCACTCACTTATCCGTATTTCAGTGTAACCCAGTGAACAAAGATTATTTCAAGGCTGAGAAGCCTCTGGGAATGAAGGTCTGTTTCTCACAACCCCTTTATCAGTCAGTAACACTGGCAAGCTGTGCCAATATTTTAACCAAATGTGAGATCATGTGATTTCCAACATTCACCTGTTCACAGCGGCCTGTATATCTGCGGTAAAAAAAGCTGATAGTACTAAAAAACTGGAACACAGTGTAAAGCTTCTCTGAACTATCTTTGTAACCTGCAGGGAAACAGTCCTTGTCTTACAGACTTCACCTCCTCGTCTTACAGACTTCACCTCCTCCATCTTTGATCTGCTCTCTCCTCAGAGTTGCAAAAGACAGAGAAGAGGCTGAAAGTGTAAAACAGCAGCAGCAGACAGGCCACAGAGGGATGTTTTGGGGATTTGATTTATTCAAAAGTGCTGGCAGGACACATTTTAACAGCACATTTAGTTTGCCAGATGCTTTCTGCAGCCTTAGTGATGACGCACATTAATTCCTTGTTTTGAAGGGAAGGCTACCACCTGTAAAGGGAAGAAGGCTTAACAGGTGGCCCAGAAATGTCTGGTGTCTGTTTTTTAAACAACTGTGATTTATAATTTTAGGTCTACCTGGCATGTTTTTTTTTTTCCTACTTTTTGTCTAGTCTGACATTACATCCCCAACCTCAGCTTGCATCTCATTGGGAATATGGAACATAAATACCTGCCATAATCAACAGAAAATTCATTTGTGACTATTTGGTCGTTGGTTAATTGAGTTTAAGTCAATAATTAGGTAAAACCAGTAAAAAACATTTCTTCTCTCGATTTGTAGCCTTTCTCTGTGTCACATCATTGTCAATGTGCATTATTTGTATAATTTTATACATGCATGCATACATAAATGTTTAATCAAGTAATCAAAACAATCAGACGAATCACTAATGAAAATAATCATTAGGTGTAGCCCTAATTAACAGACACTCACAGAAGCTCATAAACCCATTAATCAAACTCACATACTGAATCACAAACCATTACACAGACAGACACACCGTGCACACACAAAACACAAAGATACACACACCGCCATCAACATCAACAAAAAGTCACAGCTTCAGACAGAGATCCAGTCTGCTGCACCCTGTGGACACTTATCAGCCTATGAACAGTGACTGAACTCATTCCTGCGGAAGAGTGTGTGTCAGTGTGATTTTACAGTGAAGCCAGTGTACGAGTTCTGTAACTGAAGCTGTAATGGAGGGATTGAGGACTCTACTGTGGTCATTAGCAGGATGGATAGATAGACTCCCCCCATCCCCACCCGCCCCTTTGACAGATCTGTCAAATGGCTGTGTGTACGTGACAATACTCTCACAGACTCCCACACATAGCAATTAGTGTGCTAGCCCGCCCATACACAGCACCAATGTGAAAAGGCACACACATACACATGCATGTGTAAAAGCATGCATGCACAAATACTAAAAATGTAGATAAACCCAAAACATGCACACTCACACATCATTCACGCAATTTTCTGTTAAGTTTGTTTGAGGGAGCAGAAAGCACACTGCAAAGCAAATGTGTCACAGTTTCAAAGATTAACTGAGGTAACAATCACTTCCAACAGCTGAACTTAAAGGGGGCCTATTATGCTCATTTCCAAAATGCTCATTCCTAATAACTCATGAACTGTGAGGTGTGGCGAAAACAATATTTGCACAGGGCGGTCCTTGGATGAAGCTGATTCAACTGATTTAGGCCACGCCCATTTGCGCTGGGCAAAATTTTCTGCCATTTTGGATTTTTTGGTAAACACATTTTTTGCTTCTTTTGGTACCTATTTCATCTGATCTTCACCAAACTTGGTACATATCATATTTAGATGACGCCGAACAAAACTTTGGAAAGGACTCTGCCAAGTCCTTAAAGCTAGATGCCACTAAATTCTACACACTGGACCTTTAAAATGTAATTTTCCATGGTAACCAAATTCAGCAAAGTTGTATGCTGAACAAATCTGTAGCATTTGATACAATTTCACCTGTCGGTGGCGCTACAAGATTTTTGAAAAATTGCTGCTGGAGCAACAGCTGGCAGCAGCTGGTAGCAGCAGCAGCTAACAGCTTGCAGCTTTCACACACATTTTCTTCAGAAAATGCAAATATTCTAGTTTTACTTTGCTGTGCTGTGTAAGGGAAAAACACTCACAGTATCAGGTGGTGATAGATCCTCACCAAGAACATAGTAAATAAACATAAATTGGCTGAAGGAAATCCATGAAAAATGTAAAAACATGACTATATCCACAAAAGAAGTGTAGATGAAGTCACTGCCTGACAGGTGAGCAGGTCGAGACGGACATTTCACTTAATAATCATTTTTTTCACTCTCATGGTATACTTTCTTATTAAATCCCTAGCTGTTAATACTTTACACACTGTGTTACTCCACAGTGGAGGTTGTGTGTAAGCTCACTACACAATAAAGTAGACCCACTGCTATGCTGACACACACAAATGCACGGGGGAAAACCAAGAATGAATATTTACTTTTTTGTAATTTTAATCATTTCACTCATTGATAATAAAGCTTGGAGAGGATTGTTTTATTTCATGCCAACAGGAAAATGGAGAATTCAGAGACACACGCAAGGTGGCAAACAGCAGGAAATCAAACCACACTCTGCTATAGCAATGCTCCCTGCTGTTTACCTTGAGTCACACCAATATATCTCACATATCTTACATGTGCTCAGCCCAGATTGGCTGGCATGGGTTTATCGGTGATATCATCATCACATCATTTTGCTACAATCATAACCTTTGCTTCCTTGGCAGTAGTTCAGAGACACAGCCCGAGGAAAAAGATAGTATTTGTTTAGCATTATGTATCCAAATACTTAATGGCCAAGAAGATGACTTAATGGTCACTGTCTGTTGATCATTCTTGGAGTTTAATGTTTTCTCCTTAAGTGTGCCCATACCTCCATATTTCATAAACATTTCATTACCAAAACATACTGTATTGTGTCCTGAATGATGCATCATCATTTTTTAATCCATGCACAGATTTATACAGTTAATACAGGTGATGTTATTTCATCCTGTGTGGAGGAAAACCGTTTCCAAGTACGTTTTGGCAGTATTGTGACTATCAGTCCACAAGCCTGTCATGTGTCCTTGTCGTCCCCTGCAGGACGATGCCCAGCAGCTATTTGCTCTATCTGCGGCCGCTGAAGAACAGGGCATTTTTCCTGATGACCTGTCCAATGTGATCAAGCGATTGTGGGCTGACAGCGGCATACAGAGTTGCTTCACACGGTCGCGAGAATACCAACTCAACGACTCTGCAGCATAGTGAGTGTGAATTTGTGTATTTTGTACTGTGATCAAAAAAAATCAAATACATGTTTGTATTTCGAAAATAACTCTTCTTCAACAAAGTAAAGCCTTTCAGCCATGATGTGTGGGCTTGATTAAATCCATGATTTTCTACTCACTCTTGTAATATTCAGGCTGCCATTACCTGTGTTGTCTCTACATATCCTCTTCCACTAATACATCAATCAATATGAAATCAGTTCCTGCGTACACCGGACTATAAATATAAATGTGGCCAAGAGAGAAACCACCCATAAAATGTACTAATTTTCTCTTCCTGCATAACTGTGTCATTCATATTAGAAAATACAGTAAGATGAAAATCACAATAATATAAAACAGCTTGGGAGAGTGACTTTGAGATAGATTTTGATGCTTGTTTGCATTTGGCTGATGGTTGTGCTGATTAATTTGATGTTTGTGTCATACAAGGTCTCAGAAGGGTTGTTGAATATTGCTGCCATTAGCGAGACTGTTCTCTAGGTGTTGAAATGGATCTAATGATGCCGTCCTCTCAGCCTCTCGCATATGCTCTGCAGTTGTAAAATTGTCTTTGCCTTCCCTAGGGAGCTATAGAGACCGGAAAGATAGCCCAGTAACTTCTATTTAGTGATTATTTCTTCCTCTCTGGGTTTGATTCTTTAATACTGTAACCTGATGAGCAGAGCACAGAATAATCTGTCTTGAGGGATGAAAAAATGAGACTTGAAATATTGTGTTTACTTCAAGGAAAATTAGCCTCCAAGTAAACTTTGAGGACTGAGATGCAATAATAAATCCCCCAAGTGACTCCTTTGTGTATTTTTGAACAGGTTGAAAACAATATAATTGATTTTGCAGCTGTGCAATATACTGAAATGTTGCTTTATGTGATATGTTCATAATTATTCTCGTCCCATTTGACCAAGTGGAAATATTTTGTAATGGGTGCTATGATGAGACAAAAAAATGATTAATCATTTATTATTTTATTATTCCTTTTAATAAGTCTGACAGGTTTTGTCAGATGGAAATAACATACATGAATGGCGAGATCTATAACTGAAATGCGGTATCTCTTTCTGTCTGTGGAGCATAGGCTGGCTGGGCCACTAAAGCTCCCAGCTGGTCTTGGATAATGATGCAATGCTTGTATAAGTAGGGCATGCTTCCACACTCCCCTACTGACCAACAGCCTGTCAGAAAACAGGAAAAAGGCAAAAGGGGATTGTGAAGGGGGGAACTAAAAAGAGAGCGAGCATTAAAGAAAAGCAATCATGTTTAAAATTTGATCTCACTTATTGAGCCTTACTGAACGCCTTGGATTTTGTATTTAAATACATCAAATAAATCTTTTTTTTTTACTAATATCACACATCAAATTCACTAAAGTGGAGCAAAAATAAATAATAATAAATAATATGCATTTTGCCAAATAGAACCACGACATTAGCTAACACAGGAGCAAATACTGTATGAACTTACTGTGGCTTGGTGAAGCATCTCAGGAATAAAAAGAGCAAAGAGCTGATGTAACAAGCGACTAATCAATTGTCCACCCATAGCTTGGCTAAGCATTGTGTCAGAACTAAATAACCGTCTAAACTTAAATTATCTCTATACTGTGCTGTTTGTAATATGGCTTACTAGCTTCCTGCAGCGCAAAAAAAAAAGATTTCTACAACAATTAGCTAGCAAGCTTCGCTAAAATACACTACCAACAGTCGTCAGTTCAACCAGCAAAATTAATGGACACTGACTAATGATTAGAAGCCTGCAACTTTGGGTGACTAACAACCAATTTATTAACCTGTGGCATTAAGCTGTGGTATTTTGTTATAACTTGATTATTATAAGACTCTACTTAGTAATGAAAAAAGACTAGGACAGCACTCCAAATTGGGTATTTTAATTGCCACACGGACGTTTCAGGCAGGACAACCTTCTTCAGTGTGTTCACTGGCAATTACACAATCAATAGACACAGGTGGAGTTAATTATAGATGTCCACAACTGGCACAATAGGTCTATCGCAGGGGGACCCACAAACATATGATGTAGGTTACTGACATAAAACAAATTATAGAAAATAATAAATAGAAGGAAAAAAACACAAATTATGTTCATTTCATAAGAAACAAGCAAATGAATCTCCTCATTCAAGCCTATGGGAACGAGGGTGTCGAGAGAGTGTATCCAATATGCCTCCCTCTGAAGGAGGATTGTGTCCCTCTTGCTACCTCTCCATGGCTTATTCATTAACTCAATGCCCATGTAATATGGTTCATTCAAGCTGTGGTTATGACTATTAAAATGCCTAGCCACCAATGATTTATCATCATGATTACGAATGGAACACTTATGTTCATAGATCCTGGTTTTTAACTCTTGTTTTGTTTTGTTTTTGAACATAATGTAAATTACATGGGCATTTTAACAGGTAAACCACATATTTAGCGTTGCATGTGATTCTTCCTTAGTTCCTTCCTAAATTTAAAACTATCACCAAGATCTTTAGCATGTGACTCAAGTTTACAATATAGTCAGTTACAGAGGATTATCAGTAATTGACTATACGGTAGACTTCTTTTTAATGCTGGTGAATGATAACTACTAAATTGTAGAAAAGTATTTCAGTTTCCTTTATATATACTCCAGTTTGTAAAGAGATTCCCACTTTTTTCACCAAAACATCCAAAAACAGAAATACATTCCAGATTATAACACAATGTGAATTTGATGGATTCCTTTCTTGAATTCATGAAAGCATAGCCACTCCAGATAAAAAAAATAAATCATCTATATACCTCCAATAACATTTAATGTACTTAGAATAGGGATTATGATTGTAAGTAAAATCTAACTCAACCTTCCCCATAAAAAAATTAGCATAATTTGGAGCCACCGGTGAGCCCATGGCTGAGCCCCGATGTTGGAGATAGTATTGATCTTGAAACTTAAAGACACCAAAAACTCCGTGAAGGGATGTGATTCAGTTCTTTGATTCAAAAAAATAGTTCAAAGCTTCTAGACCATCTTTGTGAGGTATATATGTTTCAGTCTTTTTGTCACTCGAAAGCTTTTCAGTCATTTCCTGGTGTAGAGTGGCCATCTCAGAGCATATTTTAGCTAGCTTCTCATTCTCATTC